>CM061140.1:123638656-124838656 GCA_030789695.1 Scilla litardierei | reverse complement strand
TCCAACCTCACCCCTATATCATCTGTCAATGTCTCCGGAAGGGTGGGCGAAGGTGTGTGGTCTCTGATAACTTGGCGAAGCTGCGACACATAAAATACTGGATGAATAGCAGATCCTGGAGTAGTCTCAACCTGTAAGCAACTGGTTCCACCCTGCCCTTGATCTCGAAATGTCCAAAATATTGCGGCGCTAACTTCTCATTCCTCCTGTGGGCCAAGAATCTCTGCTTGCAGGGTCTCAGCTTAAGGTACACCATATCCCGAACTGCGAGCTGCACATCTCTGCGGTGAAGGTCTGCCATTGTCTTCATAATTTGCTGAGCTCTAGCCAGATGGAGCTTCAGCTCCTCCAAAATCTGATCCCTCTCTGCCAGGTACTGCTCCACATCCGATACTCGTGTCGTCTCTTACCCATAGTGTAGTAAATGTGGAGGATCACGGCCATACAGAATCCTAAAAGGTGTCATCTGGGCTACCGTGTGATAAGATGTATTATACCAGTACTCCGCCCATGCCAGCCAACAAGCTCACTCCTTGGGATTTTTTTGAAATAAAGCACCGCAGATAAGTCTCCACGCTCCTGTTGACGACCGCAGTCTAGCCATCTATCTGCGGGTAGTAGGCTGTGCTCCGTCTCAACAATGTACCCTGAAGTCTGAAAAGCTCATGCCAGAATCTACTAATGAACCCATTGTCCATATTAGAGACAATGGACTTTGGGAGCCCACGCAAGCGAATGATCTCTCTCAAAAATACTTCCGCCACAGAAATTGTGCTGTACAGATGCCGAAGTGGTACAAAGTGTGCATACTTGCTGAGGCGGTCTACCAAAACAAACATGATCGTATATCCTCCCGACTTTGGTAGCCCATCACTGAAATCCATGGAAAGGTCCTCCCACACACGATCGGGCAAGGACAGCGGCTGTAGGAATCCCCTTGGAGCCATCGCCTGGTACTTGTGACGCTGACAAATGTCACACTCTGCAACCATCCTCGCTACATCCTTCTTCATCCCCTTCTAGTAGAGCCCCTCGCCAGCTTCTGGTAAGTCTTGAGGACCCCAGAATGTCCTCATACTGCACTGTTGTGAAACTACTGGAGTATGGTTGGAATATATGTAGAAGTCTGCGACGAAACTAATCGCCCCCAATGTAGTAGTCGTCTGTCAGCCGTCCGTCCTGGATAGTATACCTTGAGTACTCTATGGAACCCAGCAATAATGCCTCCCGTATGCATGCCTGGGCATGGTCCTGCTCAACCTCATGTTGTAGTGGCACCCAGTCCTGTAGTACTGAAACCGCCAGTGCCGCCAACTCTACCTCATACTCTCGCCGTGAAAGGGCGTCAGCCGCCTTGTTCTCCAGTCCTGGACGATACTCAATCTCAAACCGGTATCCCATCAACTTCCGCAGCAACTTCTGATGCTCCTCTGCTACCATGTGCTTCTCTAATAGGTATTTGAGACTCCTCTGATCCGTGCGCACCAGGAAACTCCTCCCCAACAAATACGGCATCCACTTCTGGATAGACAGGACAATGGTCATCAACTCCCTCTTGTAGACAGACCGCAGACTAGCTCTAGCAGTCAACACCTGACTGAAATATGCTATAGACCGCTGATCCTGCAATAATACTGCCCCCAATCCATGCCCCGAAGCATCTGCCCCCACCACGAAGGATCTGAAAAAATCTGGTAACGCCAGTACTGGCACTATAGTCATGGTATTTCTCAAGTCGTTGCCTCCTCACTCGAAATGAACTGGTCCTTCTTGGTAGCTCGGTGAGTGGCCAGGCGATCGCCCTATATCCATGTACAAATCTGCGGTAGTATCATGTCAACCCCAGAAATCCCCTCAGCCCCCTGAGAGTGGTGGGACGCAGCCAGTCTAGCATCGCCGCAATCTTCGACCTATCCGCTGCCACCCCCATCTGCAGATACTACATGCCCCAGATACTCCATCTGTAGCTGTCCAAATATGCGCTTCTTCTTGTTCGTGAACAGCTGATGGTACTGCAGCTCCTGGAACACAACCTATATGTGGTCTAAGTGATCATCTAATGTACGACTGTACACCAATATATCATCGAAGAAAACTAGTACAAATCGTCGCAAGTAAGGGCGAAATACCTTGTTAATTAAGGCCTGGAAGGTAGCTGGTATGTTGGTCAAGCCGAAAGGCATGACTAAAACTCATAGTGGCACTCATGCGTCCTGAATGTCGTCTTGGGCACATCCTCCCCAGCATCCTGATCTGGTGGTAGCCCGATTTAAGATCTATCTTAGTGAATATGGCCACCCCATGCAACTCGTCCAGAAGCTCATCAATAACTGGTATGTGAAACTTATCTGGCAATGTCTCCTTATTTAAGGCCATGTAGTCCACGCAGAAGCGCTAGCTCCCATCTTTCTTCTTCATAAACAGCACCGGACTGGAAAAGGGACTCACACTGGGCTGTATCACCCCGCCTGCATCATCTCTGCCATCATCCTCTCGATCTCGTCCTTCTGATGCTGGGGGTAACAGTAGGGCCTCACACTGATGGGGGACACGCCCTCCCGCAGTACTATGACGTGCTCGTGATCCCTCGGTGGTGGAAGACCTCGGGGCTCCTGAAAGACCTCCTCGAACTGTCCCATCAGCTGTTGTACCTCTCCTGAAATGGGCAGCTCTCCACTGGCCTCAGCGCCTCCATCTCCCATCAATGAATATAACTCCACTAAGTATCCACCGCCCTCTGTCTGAATGGTCCTCACCATGGTCTTCAGCGAGACCAATACTCTACTTAGGCTGGGGTCCCACTGTAATGTGGCTGCTCTCCCCTCCTCCTGAAACTCCATTCTAAGTAGTTTACAATTCATCGTCATCTCCCCCAACGTCTGTAGCCACGTCATGCCCAGGATGACGTCGGTGCTCCCCAAGTCTAGAGGCAAGAAGTCCGCTATCACCTGCACTCCCTGTAATGTCAGCACTAGTCATCTGCAAACCCCCAGCTGCTCTCCTTCGTCCACGTCCCCGTCATGACCCTGAAGCTGTCACAGTCTGTCAGCTGAACCTCCTGCTGGGCCACCACTCTCCTGTAATGAAATTGTGGGTCGTCCCACTGTCAATAAATACTATCACCTCCTGGTCGCCAATATGCCCCCTCAACTTCATGGTATGGTTCGGTGTGAACCCTACCATAGAATTAAGGAAAATCTCTGCCACATCTAGCTGGTGGCCCTCAGACTCCTCATCTACCTCAGTGGTCTCGTCCTCAACCTCAGTCTCGTCATCGTCATCCTCAAGAAGCAGTACCTGGTGCTTGCGTCCTGCACATCTGTGGCCTGGTGTGAACCGCTCGTCGCATCTAAAGCAAAGGCCATTCTGCCGCTTCTACCTCATCTCCGTGTCAGTCACCCGCCTGAACAGCCCCTAGCCTGTGGTGCACTACTCTTCTCCCCACTCTTCTCCTTGGTGGCATGATCCGCTCCCGTAGTGGCTCTCTGATGCCCTCATGTCACTGTCTGGCTGTGGAAAACTGTGCCACTCCATCCATCCCTAGCCTTCCTCTCCTCCAACTGACAGTCCTCTGCCATCTGAGCGTACTCCATGGCCTCTATAAGCCCATGGGCTTCTGCATGCGCACCGCTGCTCGAATAGTAGCCCTCAACCCCTTCATGAAGGTGCTCTTTATCGTCTCATCAGTCACCTCGTGCACATGTCATACTAAGGCCTCGAACCTCTCCAGGTAATCTCGCACCGTACCCTCCTGCCTGAGGAAAAGCAGATGCTCCCTCACGTTTCCCTGGTGGGGTCTCTGAACCTATCCACCATCTGATCCCTGATCTCCTCCCATGAGGGAAAAGGACGCTTCGCATACTTCCACTGAAACCAGGCGAGGGCCTTCCCATCCAAACAAATCCTAGCTGCCTCCAGCTTCTGCTCCTCCGTCATGCGAGAGACTCTAAAAAATCTCCATGCTCTGTTGACCCACGACACTGGGTCCATCCCATCAAATACCGGACATCTTCAGCTTCCGCAGCCGGTCCAAATTGTATGTGCCCTGATCTCCTCGTCCCCCGTCATACCTAGGCTGATGGTAGTGCTGCCACCTCTCCTGGTATGTCTCGTATCCTCCCTGCGGTCCTCTCCAACGATCTCCATGGCCCCCTTGGGCCCCTCTCCTCGCCCACTGTAGCCGCCAGTCTGGCCCTCATGCTCCTCCTAGTAATATTTATGACCTCCTCCGTCGTCCCCGGGGCGTCCCTCATATGTGTGGGGTGAAGGTCACCATCTATCGTCGCCGTACCGAGGGTCGGTAGGGTCCCGAACCCCCCTCTGTCATCATAATACTCATGCCCCTCTTTCGGGTCAAAATCGTCGTCAAAACCACGAGTCAGACCCTCCCAAAAAGGCCGAAATTCCCTCCACCTGCTGCTGATGGTCCTGTACTGCTTCGCACCCCCTCGTGGGGTCCATCGTGGGTCGGCGGGGCCTCCGCAGCCCTGCAGAGGGCCTGCGGGGCCCTGCCAAGGCTACTCGGGGCCCCAGCGGCCCTGCAGAGGGGCCGTGGGGCCCTGTTGATGCTGTCCGGGGCCCCGCGGCCCTGCCGCTGGTCGACGGGGCCATGGGGTCCTTCGTCGGGCCCAGACGAGGCTGGGGGTGTGCCCTCCTGACGTCTTGGGGGCCCGCGGGGCCTGCGAAGGTTCCCGTGGCCCCCCAATGTTAGGATCTAACAAAAAGGCGCAATTTTTATAGAGAAATAATAGCAAAAACTAGATAAGTGAATACAAAAAGAGGTGTATTCTCCTCCCAAGACGCCAAAGAGGCGTCCGCACTCGTCTACTTATAAGTCAACAATATCAATAATCAAGCATACGTAAACTAGCGACGGCTAGCCCCTATAAATAATAAAAATTAGGGTTACTTGGCTAGGGGGCGCACGCGCATGGACTAAGGTCGGCAGCTTTGGGCTTGGGCCCATGGGTGCGGCGGGCATAAACCTGAAGGGGTCTATCAATACTCCCCCCAAAAGCCACCTTGTCCTCAAGGTGGAAATCTGGAAAACGCTTCGTCATCTCGTCCATGTCCTCCCACGTGATATCATGCTCTGGCAAGCCCTTCCATTGCAGCAACACCTGACGCTCTCCTATATTTCCCCTCCTAACCCCCTTCAACCTCTCAGGTTCCAGCCTCACTTCCATATCGACGGTCAGAGTATCTGGTAAGGAAGGATAAGATGTGTGGTCGCCAATGGCCTGGCACAACTGCGACACATGGAAAACTGGGTGAATGGCCAATCCTGGGGGCAATCTCAACCTGTAGGCTACCGGCCCAACTCTCGCCTCGACCTCGAAAGGTCCAAAATAACGCGGTGCCAGCTTCTCATTCCCCCTGTGAGCCACCGATCTCTGCATGTAGGGTCTCAGCTTTAAATACACAATGTCCCCTATCTCAAACTGTGCGTCACGACGGTGTAAGTCTGCCCTAGCCTTCATCACCTGTTGTGCCCTCGCCAAGTGGAGCTTAAGCTCCTTTAGAATCTGGTCTCTCTCCGCTAGGTACTGCTCCACATCCGACATGGGTGTCCTCTCATGCCTATAATGTAGTAAGTGCAGGTGGTCTCTGCCATACAGAATCCTGAAGGGTGTCGTCTGTGCCGCCGTGTGATATGAAGTGTTATACCAATATTCCGCCCATGATAGCCAACGCGCCCACTCCTTAGGATTCTCTGAGATGAAGCACCGTAGATAAGCCTCCACTCCTGTTTACCACCTCTGTCTGACCATCGGTCTGAGGATGGTAGGCCGTGCTCCGCTTCAAAATCTGCTCTGGAACACCTTGTCTCGATCCGAGACTATGGACTTTGGAGATCCATGCAGATGAATGACCTCCCTCACGAACACCTCTGCCACATATACTGCGCTGTAAGGATGCCGAAGCGGAACAAAGTGCACATATTTGCTGAGGCGATCGACCACAACAAAAATGACAGTGTATCCACCCGACTTCGACAACCCATCTATGAAGTCCATGGAGAGGTCCTCTCAAACTCGGTCTAGTAAGGAAAGCGGATGTAGTAGTCCTCCTAGGGACATTGCTTGGTACTTGTGACGTTGGCACACGTCACACTCTGCCACCATCCTCGCCACCTCCTTCTTTGTTCCCTTCCAATAGACCTCCCTCGCTAGCCGCTGGTAGGTCTTGAGGACCCCAGAATGTCCTCCAATGATACTGTCGTGAAACTCCGCCGGTAGAAATGCAGATGTCCTCGATAGCACAAGCCTCCCCAGTATAGTAGCCGCCCATCCTGAAGAGAATACCCTGGATACTCAGTCGACCCCTATAGAAGGGCCTCTCGTATACCTACTAACTCCGGGTCTTGCTCCACCTCCTGCTGTAGTTGGCCCCAGTCCTCAAGGACAGACACTACTAGTGCTGCTAGCTCCTCCTCCTCCTCCTCACGCCGGGATAATGCATCAGCTGTATTCTCCAGCCCTAGACGGTACTCAATCTCAAACATGTACCTCATCAGCTTCCGCAGCCACTTCTGATGCTCCTCTGCTATCATCCATGCTCTAATAGATAATTCAAGCTCCGCTGATCGGTGCGTACCAGGAAACTCCGCCCCCAACAAGTACGGCCGCCACTTCTGAATAGCCAAGACTATGGCCATCAGCTCCCTCTCGTAGACTGACAGCAGTCGGCCTCTAGCAGTCAACACCTGGCTGAAGTAGGCAATGGGCCGCTGCTCCTGCATCAGTACGGCCCCCAACCCATGCCCTGATGCATCTGCCTCCACCACAAAAGGTCTGGAAAAGTCTGGTAATGCCAAGACTGGCACTGTCTTCATGGCCTTCTTCAGAGCATCAAAAGCTATCGTCGCCTCCTCCCCCAATGGAACTGGTCCTTTAATAACTCGGTCAACGGCCACACGATGGTTCCATATCCCTCCACAAACCTGCGGTAGTATCCTGTCAGCCCTATGAACCCCCGCAGCCCCTTAAGAGTGGTAGGACGCGGCCAGTCCAGCATCGCCGCAATCTTCCCCCGTCTGCTTCCACCCCCTCTACTGACACCACATGTCCCAGGTACTCCACCTATGGCTGTCCAAAAAGGCACTTCTTCCTATTCGCCACCAGCTGGTGGTACTGCAACTCCGTAAACACCATCTGCAGATGGTCCAAGTGCTCCTCCAGGGTGCGGCTGTACACTAGTATATCGTCAAAGAAAACAAGTACGAATCGCCTCAGGTACAGACGGAATACCTTGTTCATAAGAGACTGGAAGGTGGCTGGGGCATTCATCAAGCCAAAAGGCATGACGAGAAACTCGTAGTGTCCCCTATGCGTCATGAACGTCGTCTTAGGCACATCGTCCCGTCGCATCCTGATCTAGTGGTAGCCTGACTTGAGATCTACCTTGCTGAACCAGGCTGACCTATGTAGCTCGTCCAGAAGCTCTTCTATCACCGGTATGGGAAACTTATCTGGCACTGTCTCATTGTTCAATGCTCGATAGTCCACACAGAAGCGCCAGCTCACATCCTTCTTCACCAGAAGCACGGGGCTAGAGAATGGGCTCACGCTAGGCTGAATCACGCACGCCTCTACCATCTCGGCTATCATCCTCTCAATCTCGTCCTTCTGGTGCTGGGGGTACCGGTAGGGTCGGACACTGATGGAGAAATCCCCTCGTAATACAATAGCGTGCTCATGGTCCCTCGGCAGTGGCAGACCCCGAGGCTCCTGAAAAATCTCCTCAAATTGCGTCAACATCTGCTGCACCTCCCCGGTACGGCGTGCTCTCCACCGGTCTCTATGACTCCCCCTCTGTCATGGTATACATCTCAACCAGGTAACCGCCGCCCTCAGCCTGTAAGGTCCTCATCATGATCTTCAATGACACCACCGCTCTGCACAGACTAGGGTCTCCTCGCAGGATGACCGCTCTCCCCCATCCTGGAACCCCATCCGCAGAAGCTTCCAATTCACCTTCATCTCTCCCAGCGTCTGTAACCATGCCATACCCAGGATGACATCAGTGCTCCCCAAGTCTAGAGGCAGAAAGTCCGCCATCACCTGTATCCCCTGTAGGGTCAGCACCAACCCCATGTACTCTCCTTCTTACCCGTGCCCATCATCACACTGAAGCTCCCGCAGTCGGTCAACTGCAGTCCCTGCTGGTCCACCACTCTCCTGGAGATAAAATTGTGGGTCGGGTTTGGGGCTTCACAGCTCCACTCTCGTGCGGACCTTCTCACGCCTCGCCTCCATTTTTGGGAAGCGGGTCGTGACAAATTTGCTAAGTGCATGTCTAGGGAATTTGAAATGAGCTTGAAAGGAGAAATCACATTCAAACTTGGATTGCAAATCAAACAATGTGAGAATGAAAATTTTGTCAATTGAGAAAAATATGCAAGGGAATTGGTGAAGAAATTTGGTCTTGACAGTGCAAATGAATGCTCAACCCCAATGACAAATATGGCCAAAGTGGACAAAGACAAAAAGGGAAAGAAGGTGGACGAGCAAATGACTACCGCCTCCAGCTTCTGTGCCTCGGTCATGTGGTGCGCCGCGAAGTACCTCTCTGCTGTGAACAACCAGGCATGTGGATCCTCCCCAGTAAATAGCGACATCTTCAGCTTCCGCACCATGCAGTCTCCTCCAAAGTGCCCCTGCTCGGGCCTCCCCTCAACACGGTGATGTGAACGGTAGTGTTGTCTCCTCTCATCCTGGGTCTCGTACTGCTTAACGACCCCCATAGTCCACTCGGTGACCCCACGCCGGCCATCGAAGTCATCCCAGCCTGCATCATCGCCGAAATCAACCTCGTAGCCTCCCCCACCGTCGTAATAATAGTCTCTCCCACATCCATCTCCGAAAGAATGATCCTCCACTGCTGATCGCTGCCCCACAGGCTTAAAAACTCCCCCAAGAGGCTGTTCGCGCGTCTCTCCCCCCTGGCGGCTGACAGGGGGTCTCCCTTTCATGGCGCAAGTCCGGCGGGGCCCTCCAGGGGTGCCGGAGGGCCGGTAGGCCCTGCCGAGCCTCTGCCGGAGGTCCGACAAGGTCGTCAAACCTGGGCGAGGGCCGACAAGGCCTGGCCAGCCCTGCCGGACCTCATGGTAGGTGGGGGGCTCCCCAGCCCCAATCCCGCGACGGCCGCCCCCAGACTGTTTTGGGGTGTCGGCCGCCCTTCCTCGCTGGCGCGCGACTCCCGAAAGGTGCGGCTAGGGCCGCCCCCCTTTGACTCTCCATCGCCTTTCGCCGCACCTCCTCACGATAATCTACCCTTCATGGTCCTTCATCTTCTTCCTCGTCTCATTCTTCCACGAAATAGGGTTGGTTTTGGGTAAAAATCTCTTCTTTTTCCTTTTCCTTCTTCAAAGTTGTCGCCTTTGGTGTCGAATTAGGGTTTCCTTCGCCTTGGGATTTAGCCGTCAAGAGTGAGAGGATCTTTGCAATTTGCTCGTCGTTTTTCGCTTGACATGCCTTCATGTGCTCGACAGATTCCACCACCGATTCCACCGATATCTTACCCCTTCAATTTCTCCCATGAACTTTTCCTCCAACGCCTCGAATTTATCCTTTGATCTCGTCGCGGCCGCCATGGATCGTCACGCTCTTATACCAAATTATTAGGATCTAACAAAAAGGCGCAATTTTTATAGAGAAATAATAGCAAAACTAGATAAGTGAATACAAAAAGAGGTGTATTCTCCTCCCAAGACGCCAAAGAGGACGTCTGCACTCGTCTACCTATAAAGTCACACAATATCAATAATCAAGCATGCGTAAACAAGTGACGGCTAGCCCTTATAAATAATAGAAATTAGGGTAACTTGGCTAGGGGCGCGCGCATGGGCTGAGGTCGGCGGCTTTGGGCTTGGGCCCATGGGTGCGGCGGGCATAGACCCGAAGGGGTCTATCACCCACCTCCTTGTCGCGTCTCATGGGGGAGTCGACTGGGTCCGCCACCTCCCTCCTTATTTCCTCCGCTTTCCGGCGTATCGCCTCTCGATAATCCTCCTTCCATGGCCCTTCATCTTCTTCCTCGTCGTAATCCTCCTCCTCGTGGATGGCTTCCGCATCAAAAAGCTCCATCTTTTCCTTTACTTTGTCCAAAGGTGACACCTTTGTCGATGATTTAGGGTTTCCATCGCCTTTTCCATCTATTCCCGTGTTGGCCGTCAATTGAAAAATCAATTGCGAATTATTCATCTTGTTTCTCTCGATTCGTAGCCACCTTTCTATGGAAGCCGTCAACCTTGCCATGGCTTCCTCGTTCTCCGTCAACGATTTATTGATCCCTTCGATCTTTCCATTGAACTTCTCCTACAATGCCTCGAACTTGTCCTTCTGCCTCATCGACGTCGCCATGGATCGTTACGCGCTCTGATATCAAATTGATAGGAATAAAGCAAATCTGAACTTTTATTGAAGAAAAGAACTAGAAAAGATGTAACTCTGGCTACAATTAAAGGGGCAACCACCCTCCCAAGACGCCAATAAGCGAGGACATCCGCACTCTCCTAAGAATTCCCTCAAGAACAATTCAATAATCAAGCATAAGAATAAATGACGGCTAGCCCTAGCTTAAGAATAAATCCACATCTAATCAATTACAAGTTTGTCATTAATATATAATTAAAAGTATAGGGTCGAAAACGCCCCTAGGATAAGCCCCCTCATGCGCGCACGGCTGGCCGCGGGTTCGCCTCCGCGTGTATACGCGGGTCCCATCAACATCCTAATTATATAATCAGTAATAAAAAAACTTGTGCTTGATTTACGTATTTGACAAATATAACATTATCAGAATAGCCCGGCACGGACCCGGCACGATAAGACCGTGCTTGGGCCAACAATTTTGACCCGAAATCCTTATCGGACCGGGCCGGCCCGGCCCGGTTCATTTTCGGGCCGGACCCGGGCCAAGCTTTTCAGCCCATGGGCGGCACGGCACGACACGAAAAGCATTTGATCATCCCACTTCAATTTGACCACACACTAATCTAAAGCTAATTATGTGCATTCATTTATGGTGTTGAGTCCAATGTCATGAATCTTATCAAATCAAGGTCCAAATATCATAAATTTTAACAACTTCCCGCCAACGCCAACTTTGATGTCTTCGGATCTTGGGGGTCGATCTCAGTTTCCGAGAAGAGACAAAGAACCACCAAACATGTTACTTCATCTTGCCAAATAAATGAAAATAATGTAGGACACATCACCTTATGCAACCCACTTAATCTTCTTTCGTGCTCCATTTTGATGTATCTTTAAGCATATGAGACAAGTTTGTGTTAAAAATATGATAAAATATTGTCACAATACATAATTCATTCAACCCTATCGGACCGGGCCGGGCGGCCCGAATTTTTATCGGACCGTGCCTGGGCCTCTCTGGAATGGCCCGAAGTCTTATCGGGCCGGGCCGGCCCGGTCCTTTAAGAAAACCGGACGGGCCGGCACGGCCCGATAAGACCAGACCGGCCCGAATTGCCACCCCTAATACAAACCCTTGCTGGCACATCCCACACCACATCAAGGGCACATGGATCCTTTTCAAATGTTCTTTCGAATCATTTCCCTTCTTTTTACAGCAATGCCAATTTATCTTGTATACAAGTCATAAGTTGAAGTCCATGTTATTTTAGCATGGGCTTATCTTGCTTATACCTTTGGTAAAGGATCCTGTCTTGCGAATTTGATGATGCACCCCTCATGGTGTCCTTTCCTTTTTGTCCATGAAATCAGAAGCATAACGCAGGCTTTAGTACTAAACTTATCTAAAAACAAGTTTAAGAAGCTTTTAAATTAGTTATGAGCTCTTCCCTTAATTCGATCTACCACTCATGTTGTTGGACGTGAGGGTACAAGACTCGATTGCTTTTACCTTCATAAGAGGTTTCAGATAGGAGAACTATGTCGGTGTGGGTAGTTCATATAATCTTATTTATAGGGTTATAGATGAAAAAGGTAGACAGTTTTTTATGTAGTGCTTATATGATTGATAGATTGTTATCTCTTGTTTATGTATATTCAGATTTAATATATATAGCATAGGACAAAGTTAAGGTTTCACATCAAAATCTTTGTCGTTAACATATTTGTGTATTATATGATCATATGATATGAAGATGAAACAAAATAACATAGGTGTAAACATTTGGTACTTGATGGGTCGAAAATTAAGCTATTCCAATACTATTATATTTGTCGATTAGTTAAATGGAGAACACAAACTAATTATCCAAGTGTTATAAGCAAGGTTTGAGGTCTCGGTTTCAGTATCGGTTTCTTTCTTTCGGACATTTTGATTTCGGTATCGGTGTCGTCCGTTACGGTGGTTTGGTAGTTTTGAACCTTAGTTACGCTTTGTCCAAATCGAGTTGCGGTAGTTTCGTTTCAAGCAAGGTTTGAGGTTTCGGCCGATACCCTTGGGTATCGGCTGTATCGTTTTGGTCTCGGTGAGTAACGAGACCGAAACTAGGGGTTAGTTTCGGTCTCGGCCGATACTGAACAATATCGGTAAGTATCGGCCGATAGTGACCGATATCGGTCAGTATCAGCCGATACTGACCGATACCATTCAGTATCGGTCGGAGACGGAAGAAGAAGAATGTGCAATTAAATAAAAATTCTCTAAAAAAATCCAAAATTGAGATATTGACACACTATACACACCCTACATTTGTCTAAACATATTGCGCATTATTTACAAGTTTACCATATTGTAACTAACGAGAGAGTATGTTTAGCTAAATGGTTAACGTGAATAGCATATTTTAACTAATATTGTTCATAATTATATTATAAGTTACAAATTAACTTTATTAGTTTGCCATTATCTTATTATTAACAAATTTTAAGTAATATTGTTAGTTACATCTGACTTATAATATTTGAAACTACTGCTACGGACGAACCGAGTTCATTTCCGAAACCGCCGAAACTTGCGTATCCGATACCAACCCCTAAATGTTCGGGAGAGCGATACCGAGACCGAAACCGAGACCTCAAACCTTGGTTTCAAGTATCAGTTTCAGTTTCGAAGATACTTTAAATATGTATACACACATTGATGTATTATATATACAAGTATACTGCATTTTATACATATAAATGCATCGCTAATTTATACTAGATATATATGTCTACAAAATTTTTAGAGCCCCAGCCACCATGTATTATTTTATTAATATAAAAGAATAACAATAAAAATGATAAGGCATAAACATGACCTCATAATACAAAAAATGAATAAAATAAAGATTAAGACAAGTAAAAACATGTTAAATCAAAGCATGTCTGAATCTAATAAAAAGATGACACATTTAAATATCGAGTCTTAAAATATTTCTTACATGTGATAATCTCGCATCCCTTCAATTCAAAAGAAAAAATTGCATTGTAGTCCTCCAGAATACCGGTACTATAGTAAAATGGTCATTATGAGGTATATAGGTCTATAGAAAACAGAATTCTGAAGCATGCAATAGTGAATTGCACTATCTGAAGTTTGAATCAAGCATGCGCGTGGACAGATGCAATGCTTATGATACTGGCCTTAAACCTTATTAATGGAGCAAGCAACCAAGTTTGACACAATGCCAACCAACTGTATGTATTGTGTCAACTCGATTGCTTTCTCTGTTAATCAGATTAAAGACCAGTATCATAAGCACTGCATCTATCCACGTGTACACTTGATTCAAATTACAGATGGTTCAATTTAACGTTGAACGCTTCAGAACTCTGTTGTCTATACGCCTCAAACTGACCATTTTTACTAGTATTCTGGAGGCCTACAATGGAAATTCTTCTTTGAATTGTAAAAATGGGAGTTTATCATATATAAGACACCTTTTCACTGTATGCTTACAATGTCTGCAATGGCCTCAACTTGAAAAGGGAACTTGTGCCCTTTATTGCTGGAAGACACCTTTTCATTGTGATAAATCTCTGCACGCACTTCTTTCGATGCTTCGAAACATGTCATCACATCCTCGGTTAACTTGTAATGTGTAAGCCTGTAGCTAAGTTAATATATATTTAACATGTAAAAAACTTGTAAGCATTTATGAAATACATCTAACATTTATGAAATACCTCTAACATTTATGAATACCTCTATATATGTCTAAATTTTTATGTGTTTTTTATATTTTTTTTGTTTTTTTGTATTTTTCTGTACTTTTCTGTTCACATTACACATTTGTATCAGAAATTAACTACTTAATTAATATAATTGAATAACAATAAAAAATGATGAGGCATAAAGCTGATAACACAAAAAATGAATAAAATACATCAAAAGATACAAAAAACTGAATAAAATAAATCATTTTCATAGTACATTAATTGTTTTTGGTTACCTCACATGTAAACCTAATAATTACGTTTGCTATATTGTTTTAACCATGGTTTGAGGTATCGGCCGAAACCCTAGGGTTTCGGCCGTTTCGTCTCGGTTTCGGAGGAGAACGGGACGAAACCGGAGGGAAGGTTCCGGTTTCGGCCGGAACGTTGGCGTTCCGGCCGGTTTCGGCCGAAACCGGCCGGAACGCCAATTTTCCGACCGAAACTGGCAAAAAGAAGAAGAAAAAACAGAAAAAAAGAAGAAGAACTGTCAAAAAGAAGAAAAAAAACAGAAAAAAGAGGAAGATCAACAAAAAAACTGCAGAAAAATCAAAAAAAAAAAGAATAACAAGAAAAAGAAGAGGAATAAGAAGAGGGAGAGAGAAGTTACTTGAACTTACCTCGATTCGCCGCATTTGCCTTCACCTACGTCCTATCTTTGCCTCCGAATACCTCAGAACTCACCTCCTCCTCCTCCGAATGCCTCCCATCTCGTCGCATCCTTTGTATGATCTCTAGGTTGAAATGAGAGGATGTGGTTGAAGCACGAGAGATACTGATGTAAATATCTGCTATCCACATTGCAAATTTTGCTAAACAAAGTTTTGGATTTTACAAGTTTGCCATTCTCTCAACATTTTAATAGAAAACTTGTAAATAAATGCAATATTTTTAGCAAAATTTGGAGTGTGAGTAGCATCACTAAGTGGAGTGGAGTCTCCACTAATACCTGCTGCGCACACTACACATTTTGCAAAACAATATTGCACTCCACCTTGCTACACATACTACACATTTTGTTAAAAACTAAAAAAAATTGCATTACACTAGTGTTTTGCACATTTATTTACATTTATTTATAAAATCCAGGAACTTACAGAAAAATTAATGTATATAATGTATATAATATATAAATATTTAAAGTATCTTTGAAACCGAAACCCGAAACTACCGAAACCCGAAACGAAACTACCGAAACTCCCGATACGGACGAAACCGAAACTTGCTTCCGAAACCACCGAAACGGGCGATACCGATACCGAAACCTAAATTTTGGGAAGAGCGATACCGAGACCGAAACCGAGACCTAAAACCTTGGTTTTAACAGTTTCTCCTCTTGTAATTGTTATCATATACTTTTGGAAGAGTAACCATATTAGCCACCTAGTATGGGTTAGGGGCCCTCCTAAGTACGTCAGCCGTTGAGGAGAGAGTCGGTGCTCTATGCACCCACTCGAACGTACAATGAACTTGCCTACTTTTCTTTGTATTCATCTTCAGCTTCTTCTTTCCCCCTTCCATAGTCTATTTCCTCCTCCATCTTCTTCATTTTCTTCTTATTTCCATTATCTTCTTCTTCTTCTTCTTTTCATGTTCTCTACATCATTTTTCTATTCAAATGCAGGTGCCACCGCTGCAAAAAAGAAAAGCCTCAACATGGACTAAGTAGCTAGAGCAGATTCCCAACGACACATGACACATTGGACAAGAATGATCATACCATTGTCATCTATTCTTTTCCACTTGACATAAAGTGACATTAACCTTAGTTTTGTTAACCTTTGTTTTAAATCTTATTGTTGCATGCTTCTATACACATACATTTGCATGTTGATTCAGCGCATGGCAATTTTGTGGGATGCCAAATGTCTTATTATGTAGCTACCTTAAATTATAAACTAAGATAATGTGATTCAACCATAACATATGAATTTATATACATTGATAGCCAAATAAAATTTTCAGTATTGCATGAGTTGGAGCAGTAGGCTGAACATATTTAAGAGTTGGGTAGAAATCAATTCCGAAGTCTAGGATGTGGAAACTTCTAGTTGTAGAAATCATCTATATATGCAGTAGCATACATATCCTAAAAGCCTCATTTTAAATAAATTTGATTAGAAATATTGCATCTAGTAACTCTTTTCTTATCATAGTGCGATGTTTGAAATTTTGTGTGCTCCTTTTCTTTGGTAGTCCTATGGTTTGATTTTTTTCACATCATGTTCTTATCAATGAAATTACAAGAGCGCTCAAAACCAGTATAGATAAGAAACGATCTCCCTTACTCTCTACTTGCTCGATCTGACTCAACTAGATAAGAAACTATCGAGGATGCATATCCAGGAGACAAATCTGTTCTTAACAATCTAAACTAGAATATTGGCAGCCTAGTTATATTCATGCAAACAAGCACACTGCATAAATTATCATGTCTGTCTACATGCTCAACCTCATATGCATGATGTACATCTAGTGCTATAACATTGTTTTTCTTCATCTTTATTTGTTCATCACCAACATTTAGCTCCTTTTACATATTTGCCCCATTGCACATCATGTTCAACTTCAAAAGTCACATACCATATGAAACTTTACACTAATTAAAGCAAACTGGTAGAAAGCATATAAACCAAAGTTTGCACATCAAGTGGCTAGACACGTCTTGACTCCATACTGATGTACATACGTCAATTGCATGTAGTATTTGCACATTTGAAACCATAAACCTAGGTGTGAGTTGTATTGAAATTTTGCCCTAGTGAACTATTTCTTGTGCGTCAAATGGCATATTTCTGGTTCTCTATTTGATAGCGACATTTTCTCATATGCCTTTACTTCATTCATTCGTAAGCACAGAGATGGAAAATGAGAACTACTCATTACCCTCAAAGCAGATGAATTTATATGACTTGTTTCCCAATTCTTTCTACATATTACCCTCAAAGCAGAGGAATTTATATGACTTGTTTCCCAATTCTTTCGAACAATTACTCAGCATTTAATTAGAAAATTTTCCAAAGCCATGGGCAACAGTTTCTACTGCGAACAAGTAGTTCACACGTCTGCAGTTACTAAAATTAGCCAGATTTATTCTAGCAATCATCAAATTATGCCATCGCACTCATAAATCTAAGCAGAGCATGAAATTAAGGCCACCAAATGTATCAAAAATCAAACCAAAATTCAGCGAAATATGCGGATCCAGCGACCAGATCAAGATACAAGACTCCAAAAGGATCGATCCAAAAACATACTCCGGGGAGCGTCCTCTTATTGTGACAAGCATTTACCGCCTTGTCGGCCTCCTGCCTCGACGGACAGATCAAGAAGCAACAACCTAGGGGTTTTGCCGCAAATAACCACTCAGCATTCTAAAGATCCAAAGTTTTAATCCAAAGAAAAACTTGGGGTCAAATAGAAACAGACCTTTGGAGGCCTTAGTGGCCTTGTCCTTGATGATGTTGACCTCGTCGACGAGCGCGAAATCCTTGAACATGGCGAGCAGCTGAGCCTCCGTCATGTGCTTCGGTACCTGGCCGACGAACAGCTTCACGCTCTCTTCCTCCTCCGTCATTGCCGCCTTCTCTCCTCCTTCCGCCATTCTCGCTTTCTCTCTCCTCCTCGTTTCTCTCTCTTGTTGTTTTGAAAGAAGACTTCTTTAAAGATCGGTCGCTTTTTTTTCCTTATTTATTTCTTCTCGTTGGGGGATTAATTGTTTATAGTTTAAGCGTGGGGAGGACCAACGGAAAAAAAAAATTAAGGTCAGTGAGAAGGAGACGAGAAAGAGAGAGAGGAAAAGAGTTTAGTTGCTATAATTAATTGATTGATTTAATTTTACTTAATTTAATTATTTTTTGAGGATAAAAATAAGATTCCGAAACTGCCCCAAGTGGGGCGTTACTGTGAGGGAGGCGGAGGAGTTGACATGTGTAAGCGGACGGCCGTTGCGTTTTCGTTTGCTTTTTACGTTGGATTAATTTTTTAAAAACTTTTTTGCCTGATTGAAAAAGGTGAGTTAAAATATGTTAATCTGTTGTGAAGGGAAGAATAGGGAAATAGGTGTAGAGGGTTAAGAGCCACCCACCCTCATATTTATAGCTTTCAATGATGGACCGGATACCCAATGGGCCTCGTGGGCCTATTCATAACACTTCCCCTTATCCAACCAACATTGAATAAGAGGTGGATTCTTCAGGATCCGAGTTAGGATAACTGCCTTGTTAAATAAAGAACAGTTAATCCATAACGTCCCCTGTTTTAGGGATGTATCTAGGGGTGGATGCTTCAGGATACAGAGTCAACGAGATTGCCGCGTCAAAACCTTGACTACGAAAAACCCTGTGGGTAAAAACCAGTAGCCAAGGGAAAAGAGTACAAATCTGCAGTTGACTCCCCCTCATCTGACCAAGCTTCAGGCTTGCAGATTTCATATGAATCTATACATCAGTCTTCTATGTATCTATGTGTTCATAGTCCTCTCATCCTGACCCAGTTTACATTTCCTCACTCTCCTCATTTCAATCACATATACAAGTTTCTCAAAGATACTAGTAGGTAGGGATTTGGTAAGCAAATCCGCCAAGTTATTACATGATTGGATCTTCTGTATCTCAATCTGCTTTTGCTTCTGAAGGTCGTGCGTCCAGAAGAACTTGGGGGAGATATGCGTTGTCTTGTCGCCTTTGATGTAGCCGTCCTGTAGCTGGGATATACATGCTGCATTGTCTTCATGGAGAGGAGTAGGTGCAAGTACGCCGGTCATCTGGCCGGTGGAGGTGAGAATGTGTTGGATCACAGAGCGTAGCCAGAAACTCTCCTTACTTGCTTCATGGATCGCTAGAAGTTCTGAGTGAGTGGATGAGACAGTTGTCATGGTCTGCTTTACAGATCTTCAGGATATGGCAGTGCCGCCATAGGTAAACATATATCCGGTCTGAGACTTCTCTGTATGAGGATCGGACCTGTATCCTACATCAGCATAACCAACTAAACCAGTTGATGCCACTTTCCTGTAGAATAGACCTAAGTCTATGGACCCTTGGAGGTAGCGCAGAAGATGCTTAACTCCGGCCCAGTGCCGATGTGTAGGTGCGGCACTATATCTGGCTAGTAAGTTTACTGCAAATGCTATGTCAGGGCGAGTGCAATTAGCCAGGTAAAGGAGTGCACCGATAGACTTAGATAAGGCACTTCAGGGCCTAGTACTTCCTCCCCCTCTTCCAGCGGCCGGAAGGGGTCTTTGTGCACATCCAATGATCTGACGACCATTAAAGTGCTGAGGGGGTGGCACTTATCCATCTGAAACTTTTTCAATAAGTTCGATGTGTAAGTTGACTGATGTAACAGGATCCCATCGTTAAGATGTTCGATTTGAAGACCTAAACATAATTTTGACTTTCTGAGGTCTTTCATCTCGAAGGTTTCTGTCAAGCTTCTAGAAATCTAGGCGATCTCTTCAGGAGATCCGATGAGGTTCAAGTCGTCTACATAGACGGCTATAATAACAAATCATGTTGCCTTTGCTCTTATGAAGATGTAAGGACGGACTGGGTCATTTGTAAATCCTTATTTTGCAAGGAAGTCGCTCAGTCTGTTATACCACATCCTTCCGGATTGTTTTAGACCATACAATGATCTTTGCAGTTTCACCGAGTAGATGTCACGTTGTCTCTTTTTTAGTGCTGCAGGCAAGGAATAACCGTCAGGCAATCTCATATAGATGTATCGATCTAAGTTGCCATATAGGTATGCAGTCACCACGTCCACAAGCTGCATATCTAAACCATCTTGGGCTGTTAAGCCAATGAGAAATCAGAAGGTGATCGCGTCCATGACCGGGGGAGTACGTGGCTTCAAAAGACGTTGGGTAAAACCCTGCGCTACAAGCCTTGCTTTGTAGCGAACGATCTCATTCTGTTCATTTCATTTTCTAACAAATACCCATTTATAACCCACAGGTTTTACACCTTTTGGTGTCTGGACTATAGGTCTGAAGACCTTGCGTTTGGTGAGTGAATCTAACTCCACTCCTATTGCCACTTTCTACTTTGGCCAATCATCTCTGCTTTGACATTTTGTCAGAGAGCGTGGTTCAATATCATCGTCGCAGTACACGACGTTGATGGCAATATTACACGCAAATGTGTCATCTATGGTTGTGCTCTTTCTGTCCCAATGCTCCCCAGTTCGTACATAGTGTATCGAAACTTCATTTTCTCCATGTTTTCCCTCTGTTTGAGAGTTTGGAAGAGATGGGGTAGCAGGGCTTTCAGTAGCAACCTGTGGTGGTATTTGTTTACCATTGCCAAGGGTCCTACTCTTTCGAGTGACTTGGTTCTTGGATCCCGGTGGTCGCCCTCTCTTTTTGAGAGGTCCAACCATTTCTTCTACAGGCGGATTGCATCCATTTTGGGGTATGTCAATCCTAGCTGGAGTGTTAGCAGCAGGGACGTGTGATCTGACAATCTTCTGGTTGTCAGTAAATTTGTCCGGTAAGAGATGGACAGTGTTTTGGATATGGAGAATCTTCAGGACCTCCTCCTCACACTGACTTGTGGGCGGATCAAAGTGACATAATGTCTTTGTATCCCAAGTGATACAGTCTAAAGCTTCGGGCTTATTTGTCTGTGAGCCTAGTCTTGGAAATGATGTTTCATCAAATTCACAGTCTTCTAGACGTGCCTTGAAAACGTCTCCCGTAAGAGGTTCTAGGAATCTTATTATGGAGGGTGTGTCAAACCCAACATAAATGCCTAGGCGAGGTTGTGGGCCCATCTTTGTCCGTTGTGGTGGTGCTATGGGGACGTATACTGCACAACCAAATATTCTCAAGTGTGAGACAATTGGTGTGGCTCCAAGTGCTAGTTGCATTGGAGAAGATGACTGACCTCCAGAAGGTCTTAATTTTATTAAAGATGCAGCATGCAAAATTGCATGACCACATACATTCACTGGCAGCTGGGATTGAAGTAATAATGGACGAGCAATCCATTGTAGTCTCTTAATTAGAGACTCTGCTAACCCATTTTGGGTGTGAACATGCGCTACATGATGTTCGACTTCAATTCCATGTGCTTGGCAATAGTCTAGAAAGACTTGTGATGTAAACTCCCACGCATTGTCCATACGAAGTTTCTTTATCTGGTAGTCGGGGAAGTGGAAACACAATCTGATTATCTGAGCTAAAAGCTTAGACAGTGCAAGGTTACGGGTGGACAGTAGTGTAGGATCCTGTCCAAAACAGAGTTAGGATCGATAACATGAAGTTTAGACTTACGCTTGCGTACGCGGCACGGTAGTCTACGAACTTCGCCTTCGGATTCGCCACGACGGATCGAGTCTACTCACGAACGGAGTAAGGCTACTAATCCACAATCTAAATCTCTATTTTAGATTAAGAACTTGGATGGAGGGAGAGGAAATATTTCTGCAGAGCTTCGCTATGAAGAAGATGCATGCATGAATTTCATGCAAAATGTGTTAGGAAAATGGCTACCCTTGGGTCTTATTTATAGCCCCCAAGGTAGTTATTTTAGGGTAAGTTGTTCCTTTGGAACAACTTAATTAAGGTGTACCATGATACATGGCACATTATAAGCTTAAGTTGTACCATATGCATGGTACAACATAAGCTTAAGATATTCCCCCTTTATTAGCCATATGTCGCATGCACTTATGCATATATAATGCGACTTTCCCGCTCATACAGAGATCCTCTCCGCAAGGGAACAGATTCCCTTTGCACATGACTTCGTGTGCGCGACGTTCGAGGTCCGTATTCCCTCGTACATCCCCCACAAGGGTGTACAAACGTCTTCCATATCCAACATCTCCCACTCACACTTGAGGGGATTGTAAGAGAACGTCTTTCCCTTAGTTCTTTCATCTATCATACCGAGAAATAGACCGTGCGACCGTCATGCGCGTAGAGTCTGTTGTTGTGCACTTGTTAGAGATACACAACGACCTCGAAGGTGCAAAGTTGAGTAGTTCAACGCATGCTTTACCCTAGATTATTTCTTCACATTTCTTGTACTTTATATTCAACAATTGAATCCCATCTGGATCACAATTGGCTGGTCAGCTTTGAATCATTAAAGTCCAAATGCGAATATGAAATCAATCTTCCTCTTCTTGCGAACCTTCTGATCTTGACTTGATTCGCTTTTCTAACGTGCCTCGCCGAGCCGAATTATCATAGCTCATTAGCAACACGCTAAGATAGCGATCATCTCGTCAAATCTAAAGGAACCAATTGGAGTCCTTGAGGGTAAGAGTTAAGACCCGTATGGCCTTTGAGTCTCACATAATAGCAAACACTATTGCTACTAACTCAGTGGTCGAAATGCATACGTGGTATGAACACGTATTACAACATCACTCCTTTCCCAGGGAGAGTATGTCTTAATGATGTTGTACGGATGAAAGATCAGACACCACAGTGCCTATCTTTTGAGTCCCCTTACTACTCAGGAAATATTCCCGGACTCTCATCCTGCATAAGACAGATAGGATTATAAAATCCAATGAGATCTTTTTATCCTTGTGATACAGATCTCAGATCTTTTGTAAGCATCCATATGATGTAGATCTTTCATTCGACTAACTTTGTTAAAGTCATGACTCTAAATCATTCGTCTAATGATTTTGACTTTAAACTAGTCTCATCTCTATCTTATCCATCTGATAAGATAAGGCGGTTGCTCATGTGAGAGAGCCAACCTTAATCTGTCCGACATACACACAATTCAGCTGAGATTTCAAAAAATGTACACAAACATTTCTTTAAGAAATTCATATGCAATGCTTGAAAAAGAACTTATTCTTTTATTAAATTTGATCTTTCTTAGACATGGGAATATATATTGGTACAACTCAGCTCATACGCAATTCTTGGGATGATAAGTGTTTATAAAACACATTTCTGGGGATTGCTTTCGTAAGCTGATCCTCTATCATCTCATGCGTAGATATGTACCTTATGTCTACCTTCTTGGTTTTATCATAGTCTTTTGCAAATCTGCAGTTCCTTTAAGATACTGCATTATCCTCTTAACCGCTTTCCAGTGTTCTTGCCCTGGGTTGGATTGGTAACAGCTTACCATTTCCAACGGCAAAACAGATGTCCGGTCTCGTACACACCATAGTGTACATAAGACTATCAACTGCACTGGAATATGGAACTTTTTCCATAATTTCCTTTTCCTTTTGGTTCTTTGGACACGATTCCAGATATAAGTTATCGCATATGCTTATATGAATATAAATGGACTTGCAGTCCTGCATATTAAATCGTTCTAGGACCTTCTTTATATAAGTCTCCTGTGAAAGAGAAAGAAGTTTCTTCGAACGATTCCTTGAAATCTTAATTCCAAGGATATATGCGGCTTTTCCTATGCCTTTCATCTCAAATACTGATGAAAGCCAAGCCTTGATACTCATTACAAAGCCCTTGTCATTTCTGGCTATTAAAATGTTATCTACATATAGATACATGATAATATACTTGCTTTTAATCCTCTTGATATATACTCAGTTATCTTCATCAAGCATGGAAAAAATCCATTTGATAAGACAACTTCTTGAAATCGTATATACCATTGCCTCGAGGATTATTTAAGACCATATATGGACTTACGAAGTTTACAAACCTTATGTTTGTTTCCTTCTTTTACAAACCCTGTTGGTTGTTCCATATAGATCTCCTCGTCCAATTCTCCATTGAGAAAGGCAGTCTTTACATCCATCTGATGTAATTCGAGGTATAAGCAAGCTACCATTGCGAATCAAGGTAAAACGCACAACAGGTGAGAAGTTTTCTTTGTAGTCTATCCCTTCCTGTTGCGTAAAACCTTTCGCGACAAGGCGAGCTTTATATCTATCTATAGAGCCATCAGCCTTATGCTTGATCTCGAGAACCCATTTGTTCCCAATTGCTCTATGTCCTCTGGGTGAGTTAACTAAGTCCCAGACTTGGTTAACTTTTATGGATTTCAATTCCTTCTTCATCGCTTCCATCCATTTGTCTTTTGCAGGGCATGATGTGGCATATTTGAGATTCTTCAAGTCCTTGTTGACTCGAATTTAGATCAATTCTAATATCACTCCCACTTGAAATGTTGTTAGAATTGCTCCCACTTGGATCATTATTCCCGTATGGAATAGGATAATCGTCATTCGTATAATCCATTGGTGAAGGTTGAAAAGTATTTTCGTTTTCACCAAGAATTCTCCCACTCGAATGAGGTAATCCTTCTTGATCACAAATCTCAAATAGAGATAAGTCCTGACTTATCTCGCCCTGTCTTGGAAACTCGTTTTCCAAGAAAGTGACATCCCTCGACTCAAACTCAATTAGCACACCATTGTCTTCCTGACTAACAAAAACATAACCTTTGGAGTTTAATGCGTATCGTTTAAAGATACATTTCCTTCCCCATGGCCCAAGTTTGACATACTTATGAGAGGAAATATGTGCGTTGAATGCACAAACTCAAGGTAAAATGTTTAAGTTAGGAGACCTTTGGTTCCACAACTCATAAGGAGTGGAGCTAACTGATTTCGAGGGTACGCGGTTTAAAATGAAAACGGTTGTCAATAATGCATCACCCCAGAAGGTGATTGGCAAGTTAGCTTGCGCCATCATTGAACAGACCATTTTTCATTAAAGTCCTATACCTCCTTTCTGCAACACCAATTTGTTGAGGAGTATAAGGCATAGTTACTTGATGTACTATGCCTTTTTCATCACAAAGTTCCTTTAAACTTGTTGATTGATATTCACCGCCCCTATCGGTTCGCATGACCTTAATCTTGCGATCTAATTGATTCTCCACTAAACTCATATAGTTTTTAAAGCAGGTTTAGTGCTTTCACTTTTGTGGGATATCAAATAGATATTACCGAATCGGGTGAAATCATCAATTAAAAGTGATGAAATAGGACTTCCCGCGTCTTGTCTTGACATTCATCGGACCATATATGTCCGAATGGATAAGCGGTAATGGAACCTTGGCCCTTGTGCCGGTTCCAAACGGCTTGCGACAAGATTTCCTTTCAAGGCAATGTTCGCAGGTCGACATTTCAACCTTTGAAACATTGGATAGAAGGCCACGTTTGGCAAGTCTATCCATACGCGTTGGTCCAATATGACCAAGCCTTGATTGCCAACAACTTATATTAGACTCATTAGTCAAAGAATTTGTCATAAGGAAATGAGAAATCATACATTGTACTTATTACAATGAATCCTTTAAATACATAACCCAGAACCAATAAAGGAATTATTACAAAAATAGGTCCATATTACAAACATGAAGGAACCAACCATTAACCAAGACCCAATAAATTGACCACAATTTTAATATTCCTTTGAATATATGGAATGAAGAGAACATCATGAAGTAGGATAGTGCGGCCGTTGTCCAAGACAAGCTTGCGAGTCCCAACGCCTTTCACTTCAACACGTGTGTTGTTTCCTACATTGATCCACTTCATTCCTTGAGTATCCGGTGATACTCCACGAAGGACCGTCTGTCCTTTGCTATGTGGTCGGTGGCACCTGAATCAATTATCCCAAAATGGATTAGATTCCACAAGAAATAGTGAACTAGAAACACATATGTAACTAGTATTACAAGTTACCTCGTCACTTCCACTCGTACACGAACGAGCATAGTGACCGAGCTTGTTGCACTTGAAGCACTTGATTCTTTTCAAGTCTTTCTTCTTGTGCCATTTCTTGTGTCCACCCTTATGTTTGGGTTCCTTGGTAGACTCAGGTTGCTTATTACGTTCATTAGAAGACTTCGAACGATCTTTACGTTTCTTTCCCCCGTGTGAGGAACTAGCAACCATGTGCACTTCTGCACCTGGCTTGGCAGCCGCAAGCCGCTCTTCCTCTAATTCGAGGTGCTTGGAAACATCGTTGAAGGTCTTGATGCTCTCATTATGAGTGAGATGCATCTTCATCTGATCCCACCCATTTGGTAGGGAACGTATGACTGCTTGGATTTGTTGCTCATCTGTGAGCACATGACCTGCGTCCTTTAACTCCGAGATAAGGTTCGCCATATGTCGCAGATGTTTCCCTATGGAATGATCTGGACGTTTCTTATATGTATCGAACTTTATAGTTAAGGCGCGAAGTTTGGACACCGATGTGCCACCGAACTTCTCCTCTAGCTTGGACCATATGTCCATAGCTAGGTCATGTTCTCGGAAGATGCACATTATGTCATCAGCCATACTGCTTAATAACGTAATGCGCGCTATCTTATTCTTCCGAGACCAAGCATCAAAAGCTTCCTTGTCTCTTCGGTGTTGGGCCGTAGTGCCCAACTCGGGTTCAATCATTACGTTCTTTAGAGTTTCGAGCACGTCTTGCTCCTCTAAAACGTATTGTATCTTAATGGACCAAAGTTTGTAATTATCGCCGTTGAGTTTTTCACCTTTGTTTAACTCAGCGACGATATTCTTTGAAGCGGAAGACATTTTACTTTTAAAATGCTGCAAAAGACACAAAACCGAAGGTTCGATCAAAAACATTGCATAAAAAATTCTTAAAATATAACTCCCACTTGAAATGATAATAGAATATCCCATTTGGATAGTTCTAAAATTCAAATCCCACTTGGAATTATATTATATTTGATAAGTTACTTTCGAAAAATATTGAAGGTGTTGTTCTAGAATCGAAAAGGTCTCTATGATTCCAATCACCATCTAGAACAACTTTCAATATTCCCCCATCACTTATCAAACTATAGTACTCTTATAGTACTAGCAGCGGAAAATAAGTATTTGATAAGTTACTTTCGAAAAATATTGAAGATGTTACTCTAGAATCGGAAAGGTCACTATGTTTCCAATCACCATCTAGAGTAACTTTCAATATTTCTCCCTCACTTTATCAAATGTTAGTACTCTTATAGTACTTAGCAGCGGAAAAGCGTTTTTGAAAACGTATTTTTCAAAACGAATATAAAATACATTGGCTAATCTCCGTAGAGTAGAGCACAACGTCATAAGTTCATTGGCTAATCTCCGTAGAGTAGAGCACAATGACATGGCTAATCTCGCATGAAGTAGAGCATTACGGCTAATCTTCAAGGAGTAGAGCACAATTTCATAAGTACATTGGCTAATCTCCGAAGAGTAGAGCACAATGACTTGGCTAATCTCGCATGAAGTAGAGCACTATGGCTAATCTTCAAGGAGTAGAGCCCAAGTTAAAAACTTCATTCAAACGTTAGTCCCGTAAGAACTAGTCGGCACTGTGGTTAGCCCCGTATGGGCTAATCGACACATTCGAGTTTGACCAATGCCTTTTGTCACCCCGTATGGGTCATTTGGCAAGTTTGCAATCGACCCAGACCATCTGTCGGATTGGTCGACCAAAAACACAAAATTGGTCGACCAATATTCGAATTGCACCTTCTCCCGGCCAGGGCCTCTGCCCTGGCCGGGGCTTGGCCAATGGCCGACCAGGGCCTCTGCCTTGGCCGGCCAGGGGGCCTACCCCCCTCGGCCAGGGCCGGCCAGGCCCTGGCCTCTGCCAGGGCCGGCCGGCCAGGCCACTGGCCGGGGCCAGGGCTCCTGCCCTGGCCTCGGCCAGGCCCTGGCCTGAGGCCAGGGCGCTGCCCTGGCCTCTTGCCAGGGCGGCCTGGCCGCTGGCCGGGGCCAGGGCTCCTGCCCTGGCCTCGGCCAGGCCCTGGCCTGAGGCCAGGGCGCCGGCCCTGGCCTCTGCCAGGGCCGGCAGGCCGGCCAGGGCCGGCCCTGGCCACTGCCAGGGCCGGCCTGGCCGGCAGGCCCTTGGCCAAGGCCGGCCACTGCCGGCCCGGCCTTGGCCGGCCACTGCCGGCCTGGCCATGGCCGGTCATGGCTTGGCCATGGCCGGCCATGGTCAAGGCCTTTCGGCGTTGGCCGGCCATGGCCCCTTTGGCCATGGCCGGCCACCCCCTTTGAATGGGGTTGCCGCACTTTCTCCTCCCCCTTGATGGGGTGGTCGCCGGTGGTTATTGGCCGTAGCCAACCCCCTCCGCATGAGGAGAGGGGGTGCATGGCCTTCATGGCCCATTTGGCCATGGTGCACATGCACCAAATTTTCCTCTTACCCGATGGAAATAACTTCCATAATCTTCCTCGATGAAGCACCCGTTCGTCGATGAAGCACCCGTTCGTCGAGAATTTAGTTATTTTCTAATGGCCGTGTGCCAAAAATGAATAACTTACTACGTGAACGGTCGGTTCTTCCCGTCACGGAGAGTTCCTACCATATCCATAATGATAGGAGACCCTAACGTGAAAAGAACAACCGCTGCGTTCTCTTCGTCACGAAGCGTTCCTACTATATCCGTAATAGTAGGAGACCCATTCGTGAAAAAGACAACGACTCGTTCGTAGTTTCGACGGGGCGATGGTTTGACCGGGGCGAACCCATATGGCTCTGATACCAATGTAGGATCCTGTCCAAAACAGAGTTAGGATCGATAACATGAAGTTTAGACTTACGCTTGCGTACGCGGCACGGTAGTCTACGAACTTCGCCTTCGGATTCGCCACGACGGATCGAGTCTACTCACGAACGGAGTAAGGCTACTAATCCACAATCTAAATCTCTATTTTAGATTAAGAACTTGGATGGAGGGAGAGGAAATATTTCTGCAGAGCTTCGCTATGAAGAAGATGCATGCATGAATTTCATGCAAAATGTGTTAGGAAAATGGCTACCCTTGGGTCTTATTTATAGCCCCCAAGGTAGTTATTTTAGGGTAAGTTGTTCCTTTGGAACAACTTAATTAAGGTGTACCATGATACATGGCACATTATAAGCTTAAGTTGTACCATATGCATGGTACAACATAAGCTTAAGATATTCCCCCTTTATTAGCCATATGTCGCATGCACTTATGCATATATAATGCGACTTTCCCGCTCATACAGAGATCCTCTCCGCAAGGGAACAGATTCCCTTTGCACATGACTTCGTGTGCGCGACGTTCGAGGTCCGTATTCCCTCGTACATCCCCCACAAGGGTGTACAAACGTCTTCCATATCCAACAAGTAGACACACATGTGACCACTTAGTAAATGCGTCTATCAGGACCATAAAGTACCTGAACGGACAACTTGATGGGTGTATGGGCCCACAAATGTCTCCATGGATTTTTTCCAGAAAACTTGGAGACTACAGGTCCACTTTCAGTGGAGAGGGTCTCGTAATTAGTTTACCCTTGTAACATGGGAATTTACCTTTTTGAAGAATCTTCAGGTTCTTCGAGTCTATACCCCTTGAGCTTTTTATGATGCGGTACATCATAACAAATCAATGGTGTCCCAGTCTACTATGCCAGAGTTGGAATTCTAGTGTTTGGGGGCACTGCAGGTGCTCCGCCATTGATGTTTCTGGAGTTTGTATACTTGTTTGGTAGAGTCCCGAGGGGAGTCCCTTGAAACGTTCCACAATGGTTTTTGAACCATTTGTAAGAGACGTTACAAGCAAGAGTTCCCTTTCATTTTCCTCGACCGTCTCTAAGTGATATCCGTTTAAACGGATATCTTTAAAGCTTAGGAGGTTTCGGATAGATTTAGGGGAGTATAACGCATTTCTAAGTGTGATTTGTGTATTACCTGGGAGCAAAATGATTGCTTCACCTGATCCTTCGATTATATTAGCTGGTCCTGAGATTGTTCTCAGTGGACCAGAGTAGCTACCTATGCTCGTAAAGTAGTCTATGTTTTGAAGGATCGAGTGCGTCGATGCATTGTCCACTAGGCAAATTGAATCCATATCTATATTAAGAAAGACAATTAAGCAGTAAATAATATGAAAATAAGACAACTACTTTCATTTAAAATGCTCAAAAATGTTTGACATGGAATAAAAAAACTAGATACGATGCATAAATGGAAGATACATTGCTAGCAATAACAATTGTTTATGGTCCATAACTAGAGAGTGTCGTCTCCCATGAAATCTTCAGGAGTCCATGAGGTCTCTGGCAACGCTGCGCTTTATATCAGGTTTGTCTCAGCGTGAGGCTTGAGACTTGCCTGGTAGAGGTCCTGTAGGTGTTTCTGGGTGCGACAGATTCTGGACCAGTGGACCGTCATTCCGCATTTGGAGCACTTATCCTCCCAGTCTTTCTTGGGAGTACGATCTTTGGACGTCCACTTTTGCTTCTTTTCCACGAACTTCTGGTTCTGAGGAGGAGCTTGGGGAGTGGCCTTCTTCTGCTTCTTTTGTTCTTTCCATTTCTAGAATTTAGCCTTCTTGTCCATCTTCTTTTTCTGGGAAGACTGGAAGTGTGCCTCTGCAGGAGGTGGCAGTGGAGCGGAGCCAGGAGGGCGCAGGTTGTGAGTGGCAACCAACAAATCTCTGTTCTATTCAGCCATTAGCAGGCATGAAAACAGATCAGAGTACTTCGTGAACTTCCTCTCACGGTATTGTTGCATAAGGATCATGTCCTTCTCGTGAAAAGACGTGAACGTCTTTTCCAGTAACATTTTCTCAGTCACAGTCTCACCACACAACTTCAGGCGTGAGGTGATACGGAACAAAGCTGAGTTGTACTCCACTACAGATTTGTAATCCTGTATGCGGAGGTGAGTCCACTCGTACTATGCACGGGGGAGTATGACATCCCTCTGATGCATGTACCTCTCCTCAAGTGCGTCCCACAGTTCGTAAGGATCCTCTACAGTAAGATACTCGTCCTTTAGGGTCGAGTCTAAATATTTCCTGATATAGATAATGGCTTTCACCTTTAGTATATCGGAAACTTCTTCTGTATGAGGTGCTTATTTAGAAGCATCCTTTTCAGCTGTGGCAGTACTTGCTGTTATCTTCTCAGTGGGTGTCAGACGGAACCCATGAGATCACAGATGAAACTTCAGGTCCAACTGCCAACTCAAGTAGTTCGGCCCATCGGCCTTCAGGACCGAGAAATCGACATTCGCAAGTCTGGCCATTAAATGATCTAGCAATATAAAAAATAGCATGGATTATCAAACTGTAAAAAAATAGACATCCACGCATGTATTTTTTTACCATTTTCATAACATGAATTATTAAAGAAAATTAACATCCATACATGCTTTTTAACATTTTCATAACGTGAATTATTAAAGGAAAATTAACATCCACGCATGCTTTTTAACATTTTCATAACGTGAGTTATTAAAGGAAAATTAACATCCACGCATACTTTTTAACATTAAAATAGCATGAAATATTTAACATCCACACATTTAATGTATAAGCAATGAAAAAATTAGGACTATGGGGATCAGCCAGCCGACATCAACAGAAAATGACAGTCCGAAAGTTACATCAAAAGGTGCATGAAAAGTAAATACAACTCGGGAACTTCAAAGAGAAGCCCCTTTCTTCTTTGTGCATACGCCTTCAGCTCCTTTTTGGTGTCCTCCGGTCTTCTTTTTACTTATATATCCTTACTTACAGATTTCTCTCAAAAAGAAAAAATTGCTGAAAAGTAAAGATATCGGAAACCTGGCTGATCCCTAAAAACATAGCCTAATAGCACATCCACGCAGATAATATATGAAAAATATACAACCACGCAGATAATCATATCACAGGCATGAAAAGATTAATAAATAATCTAAATAATGTGTGACGTGCTAAAAATTTATTGTTTGAAAAACTTTTTACCTTTGATCCATATTTTTAATGTTTTATTTTCCGCTTTAACCCTTATTTGAAAATTAAACAAATTTCTTTAATTATTTTGGGCTTTTGGGGCCAAAAATAAAAAAAGAAAAATTATTGTGTAAATGGGCTAATTTTCAGGCTTTTTGGGCCATGAAAACAACCCATTAGGGTTAATTGGGCATCCCCTAAAAAAAGGCCCGTCAAGGGCTAGGGTTTCCAAAAAATCCTAGGGGGGCCGCTGCGCGGTGCCGCGACGCGGCCGCCGTGGCCTATGGCCGCAGCATTTGTGCCGCCAACGGCGCTGATAAAGCCCCGTCGTTCCGTCCTATTTGGGCGTGCGATATATGGATCAAGGGGAAAAACAGATTTTTCAAATATTTAGATCTCTAAAAATGATTTTTTATTGTTTTTAGACATGCGGATCTAAATAAAAATGTGATTTTTACCGTGTTTTCAAACTTTTTGATCTTAAATCATGCAGATCTACGGGAAACGCAAGTTTAGATCTAAAAAGTTTTGAGATTTACCTCTAGATTCGACAAGGGAATCTAGTCGACGGTTGGTGAAGGATGCCCTTTTCGCTCCCCGTTGAGAAGATTACGATCTTCTTAAAACTGAGCGGTTGATGGATCTCCTTCCTCGAGCGTCGCCGGCCTTTTCCAACGAGAGTGATCCTGCTGATAACGTGTTGTGAAGGGAAAAATAGGGAAATAGGTGTAGGGGGTTAAGAGCCCCCTACCCTCAAATTTATAGCTTTCAATGATGGGCCGGATACCCAATGGGCCTCGTGGGCCTATTCATAACATAATCAGCTTTTTTTTGCCCGACTCGATATAAATTTAGCCATTTTGTTTTTATTATTTAAATATTTAGCCAGTTTTCCACCGCTACAATTCCGACTAGCATTTCATAATCATTTGAAAATAATGTGTGTCTTAATAATATAAATTTACTGAACTTTTATGTGTGGAGTATTTTTTAATTCTACACGTATTTAAAAGGAATCAACAAGCTATGAAGCAACATGTACTGAACTTTATCCAAGTCGATGGAAATGTTGAGTATTGGACTCTCCACCTTGGTTTTGAGGATAATCAAACATAAATCATTGTGATTAACCCATGTGATTGCAGTTAGCTAAAGAGTCACCAATTAGATTAAAGAAGATCAAAAGTGACTACACATATTGATTCAAGTGGAGAACTTGGTAGATCAACAAAGGTGAAGCATTGACTTGAAGAATTCAAAGGCTACCTCAAACCTCAAGCCAATGGCATCAACAAATGAATGGATATTCAATCCAAAGAGAAGAAGGAATGGATGATTCAAAAGCTTCAAAGAACATCTTGAGGATCAAAGACTAAATGACGTTGGAGACATTCAAGACATACAACTAAAAGACTCAAGACCATGAATAAGTAATTATATTTATTGTAATCTTTATTATTTACTTCTTTATGAGTCTTATAATGTTAAGCCTTGAATTAGAACTACTTAGAGGCACATACTCCACCTATACACATCATTAGTATAGCCTCTAGTTGACCTCATACGCTTCTAGGCTTTGAATACTTGAAATCTGAACTTTTGATTCATAACAGAGGACTGATGAAGGATAACCAGTCGACTGGTTTTCCTTCAGCAGTCGACTGTCTTTAAACATAGACCAAATCTGTTTGAAGCTGTATTCTGTTTTTCTAACCAGTCTGTCTTCAAACTGATGTCATTTCTTCTGTAGTTGGAATTTTTCATCCTAACCACCTTCAGTAGTTAACTAACTATATAAGATTTCCAACCCAACTTGAATTACTCCAATCGGATATCTGTAGTTCAAGTTATGACTGTTTTCGTGAGCCGATAACAGATTTCCTGCACCTGTCAGTCAGATTCAAACTGTAATCAGTTTTTCTGTAGATCGACTTTTGCATCAATTCAAATCTCATTTGAAAGAAAATTCGTTAGCCTTCCAACTCAATTTGAATCACTCCATTTGGATATCTGTAGTGGCGGTTATGGTCGTTTTAGTGATCAGCTGTACTGAAATCTGTAGATTCTGTCCTTCAAACAGCCGACTGTTGAAGGCTGAACAGTCTACTGTCCAGGTGGACAGTCGACTGGTTTTCCTTCAGCAGTCGACTGTCCATCCTCTGTCCTGCTAGTATTTTTTAGTTTATACCCGTTGGCGACAGTGGATCAGTCGACTGTCCCCCCCTTAACAGTCAACTGTCCGAGTCGTTTTCAGCCCGTTTATAGCCGTTGGGAGATTGATTTTTGGGTCTTTTTGCTTGGGGTTTTGGGCTTCCCTTGAACTAATATATATAGGAGATATGCTGAATTTGTGAGAACTCTTGGACTCTTAAGAAAACATTCAAGTCTCATTTTCAAGTCTCTTTCTCCTCTCAAGTGCTCTCTAATTCTCTCTTGCCCTCAATGCTCTAAAGCACACATCTAAGCTAGATTTGCTTTCATCTTTGGGCAATCATCTCAAGGGATTTCTCCTCCCTCATTGAGCACTTCACACACACTATAGCCTTTGCAAGTAAGTTCTTATTCAAGGCATATGTGAGTGTATTTCAAGTTGTATATTTCATTCTCTATACTTCTATTTTGTTGAGTACTCTCGGTTGGTGAGAGGGTTGGCTTGATCCCAAGCCGTGGGAGTTAAGGAAAGGTTTTGCTCTCGGTTTGTGAGAGTGTGCTTAGTTCCAAGTTGTGGGATTAAGGTATTTGCGTGTTCCTGGTTTGTGGGATACACGGACATCGATTGTAGGTCGATTGCACTTGTTGGGGTTTCCACAAGTTGGCTAAAGGAAAGCTCTAGTGGTATTTATTAGAGTATCCGAGTGTGATCTCGGGTGTTGCTGGATTAGGGCACCGGTAACAAGTCGGGTTTGACTTGGGTGGCACCGAACCAGGATACATTGCATGTTTGCTTTGCATTCTTCCTTGTGTTGTTGATCATTTCTTTAATTCCAAATTTGTTGGTTAATTAGGAATTTATTTGGCGTAAATTCCTTATAATTCTATAAAACACTATTCACCCCCTCTAGTGTTTCTTCCTCATAGCACATGGTCCTTACAATTGGTATCAGAGCGAGGTAATAACTATGGCAACCAACAACAACAAGAACACACGAAGGCCTACTCCACCATTTCTCATTGGATCCAACTATCAAATTTGATGTGTAAAGATGAAGGTATATATTCAATCCATTGATGATGATTATTGAAAGCTTGTGGAGAAGCCCTTTCGTGCACCTACCACTTCTGAACATGAATGGACATATGACCAAAAAGAATTGGTGGAGAAACATGAAGATGTAATGGACATCTTGCTTGATTATTTAACGTCTGACATTCTTATGCGTGTGTCCACGGCAACAACGACATATCAAATATGGAACATGCTAGCGGAGCAAGAAGAGTCCACCTCAAAGTATTCTTCCTCCAACGATGAAAGGGATTCATTCATGGGTTTGATGGCACGTGAGGATACCACTATGGGTGACTCTAGTGATGAATCAAGTGATTCTAGTGGAAGTGATAGCGATGATGAAGAGGTAACAATGGATGATCTTAGGATTGCAAATGAACAATTATTTGATAAATATCAAAAGATTATGCATAAATATTGTGATGCTAAGAATAAGATTGCTAGTCTCATTAACACATCTACATGTAGCACCTCAAACAATGACACCATTGTTGAGACACTCGCTATTGAGAAAGCAAGTTTGCTTGCTCAAAATGGCATGTTGAGAAAAGAGGTGGAGTCCCTCAAATCTCAACTTGATCGTGTTTCCATTATGGATAATAATGATCTTGAGATTGAAAATCTTCAATCTCAAAACACTAGTTTGGGCATTGAGAATGAGGCTCTCAAATCCCAAGTGCACGAGCTCACCACACATGCATCCACCTTGAATACCACTATTTCTTCAATTTCGAAGAAATACGAGCTCATGTCCTCCATTGTTGAGAGATTCAATGAAGGAAAGGACAATTTGGATGATTTGCTAAAGAATCAACTACCGGCAAACCATCGTGTTGGCCTTGGTTATTCTAAGGCAAGTGCATCCAATGCACGCACCTACTATAGTGAAGTAACTATAGATTTTGTGAGGCCATCCTCCGGTGCATCCACGAGTGGTGTCTATAACAACTTGTGTAGTTCTACTACCAAGGAAACCACCACTCCTATTCCTCCCTCCTTTGCAAAGAAACCCACCAAGGGTGGACATCAAAGGAAGGGACATGCATTCATGTACACCAATACTCGTAGGAATGCCTCCACTCCTCAAATTCCTACAAATGATAGTTTTTATGCTTCTCACCCACGAGCACGTGCAAACACTCATTTGAGACACTCTCATGCACGTACTCATGCTCATGCACCTTCACATGCTTATGATCACACATCACATCCACGTATGCATGCTTATTCTCATGATCATCTTCATGCATATGCACTGCATATTCATCCACGTATGTATGCAACACCACACCATGGATCACATACCCATCATCATGCTTTTGCACAACACAATGTTCCATACACATATCCACATGCTCTTGCTAGATCTCATGTTCCTAGGCCACATGCACCACGTAGAGATCAACCTTTTATGCATGCCACTAGGAAGAGGATACCCAAAACATACACTATTTGGGGTCCTAAGAACACTAGAAATCATGCTAAGGATATGTATGCGCAATCTTATATTCATGATATTATTTTGAATGATGAGTATGTTGGGAAATCAAGGTCCTCTTGGACTTGGTTTCCAAAGGGTTAGTTTCCGTTGACCCAACATGCTGGGTACCATAAGTTTATATTCATTTTATGGGTACCAAAGCATTTGTGTTAAGAATTGGTTTATTCTTTAGTTTGCATTATTTGTGTTAAGAATGGATACCCAACATGTCTTGGATGCTTATATTTGTTGGAAACTTAAATTCTTATTGAATTTGATTTCCATTGTTTGATTATTAGTAAATCATTGTGTTTAGGTTTTTCATGTCTAGAATATTTAATACTTTCTCATGCAATACATGATTTCGTTCATATTTATGTTTTGTTGCATGTGATACATGTCATGCTTTTGGGTTAATATACATATTTACTTTTGGTACAATTGGTACATGCATGTATATGGTTAAATATTTATCAAGTGACATGATTACATGTATCATAAAATTTGTGTGTGATTACATTAGGATATGGGTTACAATTATTTGAATTTAGGATTTAAATTTGTTGCCTAACCCATAGGATCCAAAAAGGTTTTTGGATACCAAAATTATGTTTTCTAGGTTCAATCCACTTTGAGATACCAACTCTACCAACTCCTTGATTTGCAAAGATTACCAAATGGAGTTGATGGTGCTTAAGTGATGCACCAAAGTAGGGGGAGCTTAACGTTGTAAGTATATTCTTACATTTGGTATCTATGTGTGTTGGATGCATGTAAATGTCACTTTGTGTTTGAGATTATCGCATGCATATCCTATGTTTGCATATTATGTGTCGTTTATGCCATTCATGTCTATCTATGTCATTTGTGTCAAATTCTTGACTCATGTGCATTGTGTATTCATAATCCATATTCATATGTTTATTCATGGATTATTTATAACACGTGGATTAAAAAATTTCATGCTAGAATTAATGCTCATTTGCATGTTTCACACACGGGACACGCTAATATTTATGTTCCACCTAGCGTGCATCTCAACTTCCTACTCATGCCACTACACAACCTCTCCTTAAGAATCCCAAATCACTATCTTTGTGGATTCCTAAGAATGTTTCTAAGCATGATAGGAACACATATATATAATCGTCTATTAGGAATGACATATTCTCATGCGACTATATATAAAAATTAAACTCAGTCGTTGTTTGATTTTCACCTTGCTAACTCACTCACATTGCACTTCATTGCTTGGGTACCATGCTTGTATGATTACTTTTTGTACCCATATATATGTGAGTTCGTCCATTACTCCCAAGTTTGCATATTTTGTATGATTATGTGGAAGTATGAAATGTTTGATTGCTTTCATGTTATTTTCATTTATATGTCATTGCATTTCATTCATATTATGTTGTGCATATAGATTAGTAGGTTTCCCTAACCCTTGGTGAGTATCAATTTGCACCTTTCCATCTTATTGATACGCCAAAGGGGAAGAGAAATTTGGTTATGAAAATTATACCATATGCTTTGCATGCACATTCTTTGTGGTATTACTTTTCATGCTATCCATCAATATGTGTTGTGCCGTGAATGCTTATTTTGTGCACATATGCATATTGAACGGGGAATCTTTCTAGCACACACTATTGTATTAGATGTGTGTATTCATAATGATGTTGCTTGTATTGTGTATTGTGATTAAATCATATGCATAGGAATTCTTAGTCTTGGTGTATCTAAATTCCGAATGGTTGAGAATTGTTAATTCCTTGTGTGTATGATTTTCATGATTATAATAACTCCTATCAATGCTTGTCATGCATTTTTATTGATGATTGTTATTTACAATTGGTATATATTTAGTTATTGGACTCCTTGATTTTGTTCCTTAACTTCTTGGATCCAAAAAGTTTTTGGATACCACCAATTGTTTAATTGTCAGATTGTTGTACAAGATGCCTACCCTACACACTCCTTAGTTTACAAATGAAGGGTCAATTCAAAGGAGAGGATGGTGCCTTGGAGATGCACACATATAGGGAGAGCTAAATGGTTATAAGTATGTGTTTAGTACAATTGGTATTTTTGGATTTGTGTAATATAGTATACTAATCATTAGCTCATTCTTATCACACTCTCATGGAGATTGGTTGTTTATGTGACTACCATGTTCATGTATGCCATATATGTCTTATTATGGAGATTGTTTGTTTATGTGACTACCATGCCCATGTATGCTATATGTCTTATTATGACTCATGTATCATGGTAGCTATAACATTTATATAATGAATTGGTTAGTTGTTTATTGATGTTCATATCTTTGAAACACGTTGTCATTACACATCTCATTCCTCACATGCCTGGTTCTTTATGAAGATTGTTAAAAATTATGGATATGATAACTGATGTGTATGACATGCTTGTTTGTTTATTAGATTGTAGTTAGTATATTTAGATCTTAAGCTTCAATGAAAACCTTTTAATTCTTTCATTAAAGATTCATTGTTGTTTTGATTCTACCTCCTGGACCTAATTTTTATATATGATTATGTTCATGGATTATTTAAATCATATCATGATATATCATGCCATTCTAGTAGAATCATTCATTACTTCCCTAACATGTGCATTTTGGTTGATTTTCAGGCGACTGCTGAACAAGTTTCATGCGCCTGTCTCCTTACAGACGCCTGTAATTCGTTCTACAGTCGTCTGCCATGCACACGTTTTTGATAGTATACTTTGGGTTTTCATTATCCATTTCTAACAGGCGACTTTTGTACAATATACAGGCGCCTGGCTCTTTGCAGGCGCCTGTGAATTTTTAGTCAGTCGCCTGTGTCTTTATTACCCAAAGATCCCTAACTTTTCATCATTCGGTTAGACGACTAATGTTAGTTTCACAGTCGTCTGCCTATGGCACATGCGCATGTGAATGCTTCTTCAGTCGCCTGTCGATTTTTTGTCCTAACACTTTGTGTTTGGCAAGCTATGCATGTTTCGGCCAGACGACTGATGTTGGTTTCACAGTCGCCTGTTCATGGCACAGGCGCCTGTGGATACCACATCAGTCGCCTGTCCTTGCTTACCCAGATTTCTTGATTTTGGCAACTCTCGCTCTTCTGCCACACAGACGCCTGGTGATCCTTCATCAGTCGTCTGTCTTGTCAGAATTTTTAGTCATTGAGCCTTTTTCCAGCTGATTGTGTTGAAGGTTTTGGGTAAATCGTTTTGGGGTGTTTAGAGATCTTATAAATAGTTCTTTAACAGTTCTATTTGAGATCTCTTGTAACCCTCTAAACTCTATTGATTTGATTTCAAGGCTCAAGCTCTCATTTCATTCAATAGCCCTAAATCTCCAAATCTAATCTGATCTTCTAACAAGAATCATTCATTTTCCTATGGCATGCTATACCTCATCATGTTATATATAATTCATGCCATGAATAAGATTAATTGATTTAGGATCTTTATGCATATTTGTTCATTGTATCACCATACATCTCATACTTTTCTTACAGTTGGTATGATTATCTTTATGAGACGTATTGATATGATTTGGGGTGATCAATGTATGTTACTTGTCATTTTAATTACTTCATGACTGATGTTTAGCTATAATTTTATTCGAGAGATCTTTCATGTCTATAGCTAAATCTTTCATGTATGATATCTTTCACAAGTGACATAAACTCATGCATATTGGTTAGTGATCTTCATGCTATATTTTTCGCATTGATTATCTCTCATCTCAAGCTCATATTTTATGCTATTTTTATGATATGTTAGAGATAATTTTTGCTATACAAGATCATATAAGTTTTATATTGTGTTTAATGATATGAATATTTTGTCATATATATTCTTCCTTGAATATATCCTGATGCACTATGACTTCATTAATGCTACCTCTGATTAATTTGTGCTTACATAAGCTTTTGTTCTATTCGCACAATTGGTATGCATGCATGCAATGCTCATGATAACTTTATTCGTTCATGTCCTACCTTGTGACTTTGAACGTAGACTATCTTCATTTTGTCTTATATCTTTGCTCATGTCAAACTCCATGCCTTTGCTCAAAAGATGTTTTGTCACATTTTGCCTCATGTTGAATCCTTTGTGATAATTGAGCTAGGATGAGATCATGTCTCTATTTGTTCACTTGGTTTCCTTCACAAGTGATGTCATGATCTTGACATTATTTGCCTGCTTTGCATGCTTTGTTAGACTATTTATATTGGATATCATCTTTACATGCTCTTGCTTGATGCTAGTTTTGAGCCTATGATATAGTGCTTATCTTGCGTAAGCTCATGGCATTCCATACTTATCATTGACTCATTCTGTGAGTATCTATTCTGGAATGCATGCTAGTACTATGGTTCCTTTGAACATTGTTTCAATTAGTATCCTAGTATGCTAGAATTGTGTATGCCATAATTTTTATGGAGTTACTATCTCTATTTGGCATAACACTTTTGCATGATATTGATATTTGATATTCATACTTTTTTATCACATTGTCACCCCACATCGCATACTTCACTTAGAATTGGTATACTTACTTTTGGAGATGTTTTGTGGAGTTTAGCACATGCCATTATAGTTAATTTTTGTCATCTCACATCGCATACGTCTATTTTCACTCTTTTATGAGATCTTTAAGATGGTTTGTGCTAGATGTGATCATTTGATGTAATTACAGTATATGATGCTTTGAGTATGTAGTATGCTCATTAGAATTTATTTTGGGTAATGAGTTCATAACCTTGATTATGATATTATTCGTGCATTTTGATCATATTTTCACTACTTGTTGTCACTTCACTATCAATTGATATATTTTGACATGTAGTGATTAGTCCATTGGTATTATGATCATTAGAACTTAATTTGAGTTATTATTTCATAACATAACTTTGTACACATGGCTAAAAATTTCCATAGTCGTGTTTGTTGCATTTTTTGCTATGTTTGGCTTAGATCTCAGTTTATTGATATTATTTGTTGATCTATGTCATTGTGATGATATTGATTCTACCATTATGTCTTTAACCATGTTCATATCATATGTCGTGCCCTTGCTTAAGGATAGTATATCACATTGTGCTTAATGTTATAAATTTTGTGATAATTGAGCTTGTTTGTGTACTTGACACTATTTAATCACTTGTTTTTCTTTCACAAGTGATGTCATGATTTTTACATTGTTATCCATATTTTTTATCATATTTATAGTTAGTAGCTACTGCTAATTATGCTATTGTCACTTTTCTAACACTGCTCACACTACTCTTTACAATTAGTATCTATTGTAATCTTTTATCACACATGCTTATTGCTTATCTTTTTGTGATAATTGAGGGTGGTTGAGTTGTTGTTGGATATTTGCTCTTGCAATTGATATCTTTATTTTGATATCTTTTTTTCAATTGATAGCTTATCTAGTTTACATTAGATATACCTTTATGTTTTCCACTCTATTTTTGCATTTGTTGTTTCTATACCCCCATGTCTTTTGGATAATGCCAAAGGGGGAGAGAAATAAACAAAGGATGTGCTTTGATGTGCTTTGTGCTAATTAAATGTTGAGTGTTAAACAATAACTTGAATCATATAGCCTTTATGTATGATTGATCATGCATATGATTCAGAGGGAGCATTGGTGATTACCTTGGTTTATATTGATTACATTTGGTATATATTGGTAATCATGCTCATGTTTATGATGTGTATCACCTATATGATTTGTATTGTGTATGCATATTATTTTTGGTCATTCATGCGATATATACACAACCTCATGTGATACACACACTATTAACTGCTGAATGATGCTATTGATTATTGATATTAACTTGATTAGCATCATTGCAGGGGGAGTAAGTATATTTAATGCACAATTATTTATTTTGTTTATATTTGGTTTGTCATCATCAAAAAGTGGGAGAATGTTGAGTATTGGACTCTCCACCTTGGTTTTGATGATAAATCAAACATAAATCATTGTGATTAACCCATATGATTGCAGTTAGCTAAAGAGTCACCAATTAGATTAAAGAAGATCAAAAGTGACTACACGTGTTGATTCAAGTGGAGAACTTGGTAGATCAACAAAGGTGAAGCATTGGCTTAAAGAATTCAAAGGCTACCTCAAACCTCAAGCAATGGCATCAACAAATGAATGGATATTCAATCCAAAGAGAAGAAGGAATGGATGATTCAAAAGCTTCAAAGAACATCTTGAGGATCAAAGACTAGATGACGTTGGAGACATTCAAGACATACAACTAAAAGACTCAAGACCATGAATAAGTAAGGATATTCATTGTAATATTTATTATTTACTTCTTTATGAGTCTTAGAATGTTAAGCCTTGAATTAGAACTACTTAGAGGCACATACTCCACCTATACACATCATTAGTATAGCCTCTAGTTGACCCTATACGCTTCTAGGCTTTGAATACTTGAAATCTGAACTTTTGATTCATAATAGAGGACTGATGAAGGATCATCAGGTGACTGATGAAGGATAACCAGTCGACTGGTTTTCCTTCAACAGTCGATTGTCTTTAAACAGAGACCAAATCTGTTTGAAGCTGTATTCTGTTTTTCTGACCAGTCTGTCTTCAAACTGATGTCATTTCTTCTGTAGTTGGAATTTTTCATCCTAACCACCTTCAGTAGTTAACTAACTCTCTAAGATTTCCAACCCAACTTGAATTACTCCAATCGGATATCTGTAGTTCAAGTTATAACTGTTTTCGTGAGCCGATAACAGATTTCCTACACATGTCAGTCAGATTCAAACTGCAATCAGTTTTTCTGTAGATCGACTTTTGCATCAATTCAATTCTCATTTGAAAGCAAATTTCTTTAGCCTTCCAACGCAATTTGAATCACTCCATTTGGATATCTGTAGTGGCGGTTATGGTCGTTTTAGTGATCAAATGTACTGAAATCTGTAGATTCTGTCCTTCGAACATCCGACTGTTGAAGGCTGAACAGTCTACTGTCCAGGTGGACAGTCGACTGGTTTTCCTTTAGCAGTCGACCGTCCATCCTCTGTCATGCTAGTATTTTTCAGTTTATAGCTGTTGGCGATAGTGGATCAGTCGACTGTCCCCCCTTTAACAGTCGACTGTCCGAGTCGTTTTCAGCTCGTTTATAGCCGTTGGGAGATTGATTTTTGGGTCTTTTTGCTTGGGGTTTTGGGCTTCCCTTGAACTAATATATATAGGAGATATGCTGAATTTGTGAGAACTCTTGGACTCTTAAGAAAACATTCAAGTCTCATTTTCAAGTCTCTTTCTCCTCTCAAGTGCTCTCTAATTCTCTCTTGCCCTCAATGCTCTAAAGCACACATCTAAGCTAGATTTGCTTTCATCTTTGGGCAAGCATCTCAAGGGATTTCTCCTCCCTCATTGAGCACTTCACACACACTATAGCCTTTACAAGTAAGTTCTTATTCAAGGCATAGGTGAGTGTATTTCAAGTTGTATATTTCATTCTCTATACTTCTATTTTGTTGAGTACTCTCGGTTGGTGAGAGGGTTGGCTTGATCCCAAGCTGTGGGAGTCAAGGAAAGGTTTTGCTCTCGGTTTGTGAGAGTGTGCTTAGTTCCAAGTTGTGGGATTAAGGTATTTGCGTGTTCCTGGTTTGTGGGATACACGGACATCGATTGTAGGTCGATTGCACTTGTTGGGGAGTTGGCTAAAGGAAAGCTCTAGTTGTATTTACTAGAGTATCCGAGTGTGATCTTGGGTGTTGCTGGATTAGGGCACCGGTAACAAGTCGGGTTTGACTTGGGTGGCACCGAACCAGGATACATTGCATGTTTGCTTTGCATTCTTCCTTGTGTTGTTGATCATTTCTTTAATTCCGCATTTGTTGGTTAATTAGGAATTTATTTGGCGTAAATTCCTTATAATTCTATAAAAAACTATTCACCCCTAGTGTTTCTTCCTCATAGCACAGGGTCCTTACAGGAAAAGCCTACCATCATGCTTTGAAGAGGTTCAACGATTTAATGCTTGCGTGCCCACCCCATAGCTTTCACGATGATCATCTCTTGCAGATCTTCTACACAGGATTACTGCCTCCTACGTGGGATTTCGTGCAAATGAGCTGCAATAGAGAATTCTTTGCATATACGACTGAGGATGCATGATGGTACTTGCAAGACCTTGCAATGCATGAGCAGACTATGCCATCTGGAGATCAGTTACTTAGATATGAGGACGATGGCCAGAGCATTCATTTTGAGGACACATTTCAGCAGGTCCAGGAACAGCCTGAAGAGTTACCTTGGATTTATTACCGATTCGACCATATGCTGGACCAAGAGGAATCATGTGAGAGGGAGCATCGGAACCAATTAGAAGAGTTTGAGCGATGACACTTGGATGAGCATGGGGAGATGGGTGATGGGGTGCACATGAACTATGAGAGTGACATGATGCATTTCCATTTTGATGATGATGATGGGGTGGAGACAAGTGATGGTGAGAGCAAACTCAATGATACTGAGGAGCCTGAACCTTGTTTTCCTTCAGATTCATATCCTCCACCTGAGGTGTACAAGTACATTGGATGGACAGCTACAGGTTATCACTGTTATGATGAGGAAGACATGTGCGAGGGAGAGAGCTTACAAACTACAATGGAGCTCGAGCCACACATCCCCACAAATTCGTTGCAGCAACCGCTTTTTCCTCCACCTCAGGATGTGCACCAAACCATCATCCATCAAGACTTTCAAGAAGAACCACAGAGTTCCGAGAGGCATGCAGAACCTATGATTTCTGATAGAGAGTGTGAAGGGAACGAATGTGACTACGTGATGCTCTACATTGAGCCTGAGTTGTCTTGCCCTCAAAATCCATTTCTGCAGCCACTTTCACATCCTCCTGAGGTAGAGTACCAAATCAAGTATAGCGATCCTTTTCAGGGAACTTCCCGTGAACCCATACACTCTAGTTTTGAATCTCTATTTTTAACTCCAAATATTTTAGATTCAGATGGTCGTCAACTAGCTTTGACTTCGTTTATCGTTTATGACGACCCATTATGACAAGATTTCATGGATGTTGCGGGTCATGTCTGCCAACGATGAGATTTGTATTTAAAGGAAATCATGGGTACAATGATTACAAGTTTTGGGTTGATGGTGAGGTTAGCACGACTCGCAATACGCTTTGGGGGTGAAGAATCCAAGGTCGACCAAGGTCTCCGTCTCCTCGTAGCTGAGGCAAGCTTCATGCGACAATAGCAACTCGTCAGAAAGGCGGGGCTGGCTTTCAGTATGTAGCCTCTTCGATACTTAAGTCAGTTGATGACTTGTAATAAGTGTGTCAGACACGCTGGGCGATCTTAAGGTAGATCGACGAAGCGTGGCGAGCTTATGAGGAATGCACAGATATATGGGAGATATTCGACCTTGAATATTGGAAAGGAGTTAAGGATTTCAACTAACCAACCACCTCCTTGGTGGCTGGAGTGGGTATTTATAGGGTTGAGAGGCGGTTGCTCGCCATCCAATCAGCCGTCAAATCAACTAGCTGGAGCGCAAGTGGAGAAGTGATAGGTCAACGGGGGTGTTAGAGATATTAACGCATTAATATGTGTCAGACTATGTCAGACTCATTAATGCATTAATGGGCGATGTGATTGGCGGCCATCAGTTCTCGCCCTTAACCTCTGGCATTAATAGGGGTAGGTAGCCCTATGTCACCCTGTCAGAGATATTTATGCTAGGCCGCCCTTGGGGAGAGTCAAGCTCGACGACCAAGCTTGGCGCCTTTGGACTGCCTGACCGTGCTTCCTGCTGGGAGAGTGGGTGACATTCGTTAGTCGGCCCTAAGGGCGAGCTTGTCGCTCGGTGAGGCGATCTTCCCTGGATAGATGATCGCTCCAAAATGTAACTCCGAGAACAACCAACTATGGCGCAATTTACACAGAGATGAATCCCCAGCAACGGCGCCAAAAACTTGGTTGGTTTCGAGTGTACACCCGAAAAACGACTTGTAGTTTTACCGCAAGCACACGGTGTAGCGGCGAGCGGGTATCGAACTCAAGGAGGAACAAATGACTGTCTCGCTTTCCAATCACATAGCTATCAAGAAAATCGAGAATAGTTTGGGGTATAACAACCACAATCGTTCAAATATCAAGAGAAATATCGATTTAATAAAACGTCTAGGGATAGTGAATCCCCACTACGGACCTTCTCTCATCATTGTGATTCATGAGTTGCATTATTGCTAAACTTGAATATAGGTGAACCAGTCGCAACTAAATGTAGAACCAAGCTCACGCTCTCGCGCTATTACCGGTCTATAGCAAACCTAGGACAGGGCCCACTCTCGTGCAAACCCTAGCCTAAGCCGCTAGCGTGAAGAACGACATCATTGTTAAATCGTATCTCGAGTCCACTCTCGTGCAAACTCGAACTACGACCTAGGTTTTGATAGTTCCTATCCGTCCAATCTCTTGCAAACGGATATGGGTATAGAATCACAATTAAAAATCCTAGCTTTGGTCCAATCTCTCGCAAACCAAGTCTAGAGAAATCCAATTGTCAATCTAAATCGAATATCTAGGCCTTCCTATCAATTGGGATCCAATCTCTTGCAAATCCCAATTGATATGAATTCCTAACTATCCGTAATTAATCAATCACAACCTAACCCTAATCAATTGTAGCAACAATTCCACAAATTCATCACAATTTAGAAATATGGTCCATAGGGTTCATCCCTACGCCCTAAGACGACAGCACTACTCGCTAGACATCATGCAAATCTAAGAAAAATCAACAATAATATCGGCACAATTCATTGCAAAAGAGAAATAATGCATAAAAATAGAGTTTTCTATAGGAATAGACAAACCAATGTAGATGCCAATGATTTCCATCTGTGAATTCACCAAAGAGTAGCCCTCAAATCCCTAAAAGAAAGTCTAAAAATTAATTGTTCAAAAAGCTCTCTAAACTAAGGCAAAAACTGGGTTTAAATACCCTCTAAAATCGTCCAAAAAATCGTGCCAAAAATGCCCCTGCGCAGCCCAGAAATCGTAACCCTAGCAGCAGGCGGAGCGATTCACTCGGCCGAGTGACAAACCCTGTAAAAATACAGTAACTTCGGATGTTCAGGGTCTATCTTCGGGGGATGGCTCGACCGAGTAGACTTATCCATTCGGCCGAGTGGCTTTATCGTTCAGCCGAGTGGACTTCGACAGGATCTCTGAAAATTACAGTAACTTCGGCCTTTCTCTGGACAATTTCCCTGTACCACTCGGGTGAGTGAGATTTCTCATTCGACCGAGTAGGCTTTCTTCGTTCGGCCGAGTATATGCTGAAATTAACTCTGTGTGCGTATCCGTTCTGGTCGGCCGAGTGGGACTTCTTGTTCGTCTGAGTGGGACTTCTTGTTCGGCCGAGTGGGACTTCTGCTCGGCCGAGTGATGTGCTGAAATGGCTGTTTCTTCTTCTTTTTGCCTCCTCGTCGCTCCTATTGATTTCCTTCTTCTTCCGCTCATCCTCCATTGCTGATAAGCCCTCAAATGAGACGTGGGTAACACTCCTAAGCGCTCGCAAATCCCTTGATCTCAAATTCTCCCCAAATCGCTCAATATTTCCTGAAATACGACAAAAACAAGAAATAGTGGAAAGTATCGCAATATTGTCGAATAATCATGAAAAACGTGATATGGGCGATCAAAACGGCATGCAATCATGCAGAAAAATGTGTAAAATATGGAGCGATCAAAATCCCCCAAGCTTACCTCTTACTCGTCCTCGAGGAAGATAAGTAAAAGGCGAACCCGACGGGAAAAATAATAAAAAGAAAAGACGGAAGAGATATAAAATAAAGAAAGAAAGCAAAGAGAGAGGTGCTAGATCATTTTCTCAGGACGTGGGCTTTGCTTACTCATATAGCATACAACGAATATAAAACTCATGCCAACGATTTTTATCTCGATATCATGATATATGGATGCATTCAAAATAGAAAACCCGAGAATAGCAAAATAATATGAAATATGGAATCGTTCTAGGATTAACATCGTCTGAAGCATCTAAAGCGGTATACATACTCATAGACCACACACTTTTCAATTTGAATGCTTTCTATAAGGAGTATAAGAGACATCACACATCATGGATCAATAAGAATAGAAAGGTATGGTTTTCATGAAATGCATGCTAAGTTTCAATTCTGGATTTCGTAAAACTTTTAGTAATCTCACCGAGTATAGAAAATTACCTAGCCTAGGTTGTCATGCACAGTCAAGTAGTCACTCTCTCACATATCATTGGATCCTCTCCCCCAAGCTTTTCTATAAGCGTGCTGGCATAAATAAATTAATAAGTACATTCCCTATTTTTGGAGCTCCAATAAAAATAAAAACAAAAGAGGGAAGAAAGAGAGAAAGAGTGTGATATGGGATCATGTATAAGCTTCTTTTCTCTTTTCTTTTCTTTTTCCACTTTTTTTTTCAAATATAGCACATATACATCTGAGATCCCAAATCAAAAGACAGAAAGATATTCATATTTTTTTCTTCTTTTTGATTTTGAGGAATTAGAGCATGGAATTTAATAGCGGGGGAAATGCCAATGATAGAATCGCTAAAGGGAGATTCACCAATGAATATAAGTGTAGAAATAATGCTCAAGATATGTGGAGAAAGAAATAAATGTAACACTCGGTTCACTCTATAGGACGTGCATGACAACTTTCAGCAGAGTAATGTAATCTACTCAGTTTAATCTCAGAAAGTAAACTAGTCCAGTTATATCAACCTAACATACATTCATTCAACCTGAAAGTGAGGCGTACAATTTTCATGCAATAAGAAGTGATATAAGAAAGGAAAGCAGTACTCCAGATATAAGCAATCAATGCGTGAAGCTTGGTGTATTTTCTACGAAGAGTATACATATAAAGCATCAGATTCAGCTAATAAAAGAATTTCATCCATATTCATACATGAAAGTGCGGGTTACTATCTCAAATGCATAGCAAGACACAACATATGATATCTGACATAAAAAACTATGGCATGACAAAGTAATATGCATATAGAGACAAGCTAACACCACATCATCATCATCACAGAAAATTCATCTCTAGCAAAAAGATGAAAGAAATAAGGATAAAAAGAAAATGAGAACTACTACTGTACAATGCACCACACTCAAGAAATAGAAAAAACATGATGCATGATAAAAACGAAAAAGTGAGTGAAAAAGGGTGTAAAAACAAAGAAAAGGTGGAAAAATAAAAATAAAAGGTGACAAAAAACAAAAAGTGTGAGAACTCACTCCCCCAAGCTAAAGTGCATAGTGTCCTCAATGTGCAAAGTGTGGCACACCGAGAGACAAAAAGTGAGTGGGGTGGGTGAGGAGGCATGCATGATGGAAAAAAAGTAAAATGATATGAGAATACGGGTGATGCATGCAGAGATCAAAATAATGCAGATATGAGTGTCCCCAAAAAGTACTCCCTCTCTTCCAAAAAGATATATACGGATAGTACCAAAATGTGAACAAAACAGTGTGTGGAGGAGGGGTGCAAAATAAGCAGGCTCACAAAAACTATCCAGCGTATCGACAGAAAAAATGTGGAAGGCATCCAGTGTGTGCCTAAGGGGGTGGGGGTGCACCAGTACCGTCCTATGGCGGAGGTGGTGGCGGGGGTGGTGGCTGCTGGGTGGGTGTAGGTGGTAAGGGCAGACGCGTAAGAATCTGATTCAGGCAAGCCTGAATACTAGGAAGTATGGCGACGCGGGTCTGGACTGCACTGACGGTGGCGGAGAGAGCCCTAAAGTCTCCCATGAGTCCACTGACTGCTCCCTCAAGAGCACGAATGCTCTGAACTAGAGTGTCGGGTGGCGGTGGAGCAGAGGGTCGAACATGGGAAGTGCGGGGATGTCTCACACGGCTGTCGTAAAGGATGGGTGCAGCTATGGGGTGGTGCTCGCTAAGTGTCGCTCAGCCTCTGTGTGAGGCTGAGACGCAGGAAAGGAAGATGAGGAAGGAGCAGCAGTAGAAGTGGAAGTGGTCGCTAAAGACGAGGCATGCAGAGAGGTTAGTGACATTGAAGTGGGGACAGACGTCACGACGCTCTTAAAGAAAACAGCAGCAGTGGGGACAGACAGGCCAACGGCCGGGGTGGCCGCAAACAAAAGTGAGGACAGGGCCGCCACTGCGGTGGTAAAGGAGGTCTCGCCGCTCTCTAAAATGGTAGTGGGACGCTCAGGGCTGGCAGCGGAAATGGGATCGACAGAAATGGGCACTGAGGTGGTGGCAGTGGTGGACGAGGACTCAACAAAAGTGCTCTCGACACTGACAGAAGTGTGGACAGAAGTGTCGAGAGGTGTAGACGGGTCATGTGCAGGCTGAGAGATCACGGGGTCCTGGGGGTGGAATGAGGGGCTCCTGCTAAGCACCCTCGGGCTCAAGTACCTAAGGGACGGGGATGAGGAGATCCATCGCTGTAATCCAATCTCCGCCCGCAGGTCCTATATGAGTCCGAGCAGGGCTCGGAAGAATCATGTAATCGGCAGCGAAAGGACCGTGGAGCCACACCCAGTGCTGACGACCATGAGGATGCAGCATCCTCATCCGGGCCATAACGTCTATCGATAGTGAAGTGGGGCCCGGTGGTCGAGGCAAGTCAGCAGACAGGTCAACTCCGCTTAACAGAGCCAAGAGAGTAATCAGACCGCCGTAACAAATGGGCGTACGAGCGCCGACAGAAATGATGATGCGGTCGATGTACCAACTGGCGATATCAATCTCTACAACGGGGACCAGAACGTCGGCTCCATCAAAAACCCTGGGACGTGTCATCGCATATAACATGTAGAGCTCAGGTGTCGACAACGTCCAGGGCTCGTACCTCGCAAGAAAAGTAGTCGCCATAAGGCGCTGTGCAATGCGGAGGCACGGGTGGAGGACGGCAGAGGCCTTGGCCCTACTAGGGTCAAAGGCAAGAGGTGATCCTGTAATCCGGGTGCAGAAAGCATGGGTGTCGAACGACGGGGGTGGGATGTGCGTGGGAGCGTAAGCGCGGTCTGGGTCAGGGACAACGGGCCACTGGAAGAAAGCTCAGAGCATGTCAAGAGTGACCTGGCACTCCTGATCCATCAGTCGAAATGAGCATCCTCCAGGGGTCCGCTCAATAGAGCTAAGGACCTCTAGTGTCGGGCGGATATAAGTGTCCGCCGACACCGACAAGAAATCATGCCACCCCACGTTATCGTACAACGTGAGTAGCCCCTCAAGAACCCTTAGGCACTCAAAGAAGGCGAGGTGTGCGAACCTAGTGGGTACGATCGAGCGATGGGAGATACGCTTGAATCTGGCACGCTGGGCGTCATCCCGAAACGTAATCTCCATCGCATCGAACGCGGGGGCAGGCTGTGCAGGTGGTGGAATGGGATCAGGAGGAAGCGGCTATGTAGGTGGTGGTGGGCTAGGTGGAGGGGAGTCTGCCCTAGCAGAAGAGGAGCCAGGATCACCTGACTTCTTCCGCTTCGAACCAGCTCCCGCATGCGTGGCCTAAGGCGAGGCGGCATATGTGCCGCGAGAAGTGCCCACTACCCAAGTAAAAATGCGAAGTGCTAGATGATGGAACGAGTATACCTGAGCATGACACGAGAGCAAAACCTGATTTGTGCGAAGAATGCCTCCTCCGCGGGGCTCCGAATGCATCCAAAAAGCTCCCCCAAACTCCCCCGAGCTCCCCCAAGCTAACCTAAAACACAAACAATAAAATCAGCGAATGATAATCAATATACATGGGGGAGATAGTGGATAACAGATATATATATATATATATGAATTAATTTGAATTTGGGGCACAATAGGCGTACGAATTGGGAGAATGGAGAAGAAAATCAAATTTGGGGCGAAATGAGGGTGACCGGCGACGAGGGAGGCGGCGCCGGCGAGGAGCGGCGGCGGGGCGGCGTCGGCGACCGACGGGGGTCATCGGTCGGCGGCGCAGCGCGGCTTGGGCGTCGAAAGCTGTGGATCGGGCGAAGGAGTCGGAGCAACAGCGGGCGAGTGCGAAAAGGATTTGGGGATTTTGCGTTTCGAAATTCGCGCTGCGCCCGTTGGGATATATAAAGATGCAGCGACTCGGCTGAGTGACGAGTTCACTCGGCCGAGTGGGACCTTGAAAAATTATTTCGAATTAACTCCCACAAGTTACGACTCAGCCGAGTGGCTTTTCCCATTCGGCCGAATGGACAAGTTCCACTCAGCCGAGTGGCACAGCCATTCAGTAATTTTTAGAGCGTGCAGGGTATCTGAGTCACTCGGCCGAGTGACAAGTCACTCGCCAGAGTGGCAAGTCACTCGCCCGAGTGGCAAATTATACTGTAAATCGAAAAAATAACAGAGAGTTGGTCAGAACAATCTTCCCTGATATGTACTCCACTCGGCCGAATGGAGTCTTTGCTCGGCCGAGTGACATATGTTACTCGGCCTGTTTTCTGCAACGGCTCTCTGTTTTCGCTCCATTCTCTGTTTTTCTTCCTCCAGTCAGTCCCTGCCTTCTCCTGAGGCCTGAGCGCATTCCCGAAGCGCATTCCCCTTCCTTGGTCATCCTCCATATGAATGATCTCTCGTTCTCCATCTCCTATCATAAAAAATAAAGCCCGTTGTCACGATTTTTATAGACACTAGACTCTAAACACTAAGAAAAATCTAGAATAAAAAATGAAAATCAACTAAAAAAATGATATGAAACCGTCGGGTTGCCTCCCGACAAGCGCTCGTTTAATTACATGAGCTCGACCCCTTATGATTTTCATTTAGCGTGTGATGTTGGGCGCATGCGAGATACGCTCGTCAAATTTGCCGGGAAGGCCACTTGGATTTGGTTGTTGGTGCTCGTCGGCCCTCCTTAGCATCCCCTCATCATGGGTAGAGTTGGAGGATAAGTCCCCCAAGCTTGAGCTAGAACCAATCTTCTTCCTCATCGGTGGCATCGATCTTCTATTCGGTGGAGCTTTCTTCGAATTGTTGCCTGTTGAGAGCTTATAAAGCTCCCTTATCCTTGCGACATCAACATTGTCTGCATCATCGGCCGTAGAGCTATCCGGAGTGTCCTCCAACTTTTCTTCAATGCTATAAGTTTGGCCTTCTTCAAGGCCATCATCATGGAAAGCACCGATGGAGTGTGGAATGGCTTCGTCGATTACCTCATCAAGGAGGTCCACATAGTCCAACACCTCTTGGTAGGGCATATGCTTCATGGCTTTGGGCATGTGGAACTCAACCTCGATGTTCCCGACATTCAAGGATAATGTACCTTCTCTCACGTCGACTATAACGCCGACGGTGGCTAAGAACGGGCGTCCAAGTATAAGTGAAGTGTCGCCCTCCTCCTTAATGTCTATAACGAAAAATTCGCAAGGCAAACATATCCCTCCCGGAACTTGAAGTGGGATGTCCTCCACAATCCCCACCGGCATAGTAACCCGACCATCGGTCAGTTGTATTCTCATGTCGGTTGGCTTCAAGTCGGTCCCCGTATTCAATTTTCGAAACATGCTAAGGGGCATTAGGCTCACACTTGCTCCCAAGTCAACTAAGGCCTTTTGCAATGGGACTCCTCCAAGTGCGCATGGGATGCGAAAGCTTCCGGGATCCTTGAACTTTGCGGGCTCCTTTTCCCTCCGGGTGAACCAAGTTCCTTGTTCGGCAAGCATTATTTTCTCCTTCCTCCTCTTTCCCGATATTAAGTCCTTCAAGAACTTTGCATACGACGGGATCTCCACTATAGCATCTAAGAAAGGAATGTTGAGGCTTACTCCCCTCAAATATTCAAGGAACTTGGCGAGCCTCTTCTCAATTTTGGCTCTCGCCAACCGTTGTGGAAAGGGCACCGGTGGCATGTAGGTGCGCTCCTCATTAGGCTTCTTCATTTCAGAATTTCCTACTTCTTGCGGCTCTTTTGTGCTCTCCTCTTCAATAGCTGGCTCCTTGTCGTTAAAAATCTCTTCCACGGGCTTCTTGGTTTGGACCATGGCGGGAGTAGTATCCTTCCCGCCCCTAGTTGTGACCGCCACTACCGCATTTATGTGGCCGGTATTGCTCCGTGGATTGGGCTCCGGTTGAGCCGGCAATTGTTGAGTATTTTTGTTTAGCAACGCAAATTGCTCTCCAAGTTGCGCAACGACGGTATTTAGCGAATCTTGTTGCGCCGTCAACCTAGCATTGATTTTTCTTTGCTCCACCATGAATTCCTCCACCCTAGATTCATGATCCGATCGTGGTTGAGCTTGTGGTGGGTTTGGAGCTCTCCAACCTTGGTTATAACTGGGCGGCCTATACGGTCCCGCTTGTTGCCTAGGCGGGTAATTTTGTTGCAGTGGCCCCCTTGGTTGGTATTGGGGTTATGGAGGTGGAGGCCTAGCTTGAGTTTGTTGCGGCAGTGGTGGGGTTAGAGCCCCTTCATTGTTTACATACGAAAATCCCGGATGGTTCCTTGTGGCTGGGTTGACCCAATAACCGGAGTTCCCCGCAACATATTGCACTAGTTCCAAGGCTCCCTCTCCATGCTCTCCTCCTACGAACATGACTTGAGATTGGTCTTGCCAATCACTCATATTGCTTCCCGTCGTAGGTGTGGAGGGAGCTTCATGTGGCTCACTGATGTACTTCTCCAATCTCTCCACCACCTTGTGGGGAGAGTTGAACTTATTGGAAAGCTCTGCTATGGCCTTGGCCTCATATATGCTCGTTGGCTTCAAGGAGGTAGAAGATTGCCCTCGCTCGTCGCCCCATTGTTGATTATTAGAGGCCATCTCCTCTAATAGGACCGTAGCTTCATCTGGCGTTTTGGAAAGAATGGCTCCGTTGGCGGTTGCATCTATGATTTGCTTAGTGCCCGGTTGGAGTCCATTATAAAAACTGTGAACTAGCTCCCATGCTTCTATGCTGTGATGGGGGCACTGATGCTGCATATAAAGCGCTCCCATGCCTCGTATAGGGTGTCCTGTGGTCCTTGCTTGAAGGACATGAGTGCACTTCTAATCTTCACCGTCTTAGATGGCGGGTAGAATTTATCAACAAAAGCGCTAGCCAACTCATCCCAAGTAGTGAATATACCTTCCGCCTGCGTCCTCAGCCAATATAGAGCTTTGTCTCTGAGGGTGAAGGGGAAGAGTCTCAAACGGATCGCATCAGTGGAGACACCCGGCATTTGAAAGGTGGCGCACTTGGACAAGAATAGCTGGATGTGATAATGTGGATTCTCATGGGAGTTCCCATGGAATGGGTCTTGTTGAATTAAGACCACTAACCCCGTATTGAGCTCAAAATTCTTATCCGCCGCCAACTCCGGCATAGCGATGGAAGAGGTAGTGGAGGAAGTCTTAGGTCGAAGCCTATCTCTGATGGATATAATCCTCGCCATACGTGCCGCTAGTTCCTCCGGTGTCTCTGGGCGGTTCATACAATTATCCTCTATATTGAGCCTTTTCTCGGCTCTGATCCTCCTCTCAGTACGCTTGATCTCCGGATCAAATATGATATCCTCTGGATCCGCCGTCGATCTCGTCTACATGCTAAGTAGAGAAAATAAAAAAAATAAAACAAAAAGAAATAGCTAAGTAGAGAAAATAAAACACTGTCGCCTCCCCGGGGCTCCGAATTTTTGCATAGTGGTGAGTATTCCCGCCTGTCATGCGGGTGACCCGGGTTCGATCCCCGGCAACGGCGCCAAAAACTTGATCTATCCAAAATGTAACTCCGAGAACAACCAACTATGGCACAATTTATACAGAGATGAATCCCGACAACGGCGCCAAAAACTTGATCGGCCCCGGATATACACCCGGAGAACGATTGTAGTTTTACCACAAGCGCACGGTGTAGCGGCGAGCGGGTATCGAACACGAGGAGATGGTGTTGGTTCCAATCTATCCTAGGTTGACTCGACTACGAATGTTTTATTGGTGGAGATGGGTATGGTATGATGTAATGACAATGGTGATGGATGTCGGTGTCGGTGATAGAGATGTTGGTTAAATATCGATTCAAATACAATATATTAAAAGTTTCTAGGGATAGGGAATTCCCACTACGGATCGTCATACATCATTGTAAATAGTGAATCTCAATATTACTAGACTTGTGTTGAGGTGGACTAGTCGCAACTTAATGTAGAACCAAGCTCACGCTCTCACGCTATTGCCGGTCTATAGCAAACCTAGATTAGAGCACACTCTCGTGCAAACCCTAACCTAAGCCACTAGTATGAAGATCGACATCATCGTCTAATCGCTCCTCGAGCCCACTTTCGTGCAAACTCGAGTTACGATTTAGGTTGTGATAGTTCGTATTCGTCCAGTCTCTTGCAAACGAATATGTGTATAGATTTATAATAAAAATCCTAGCTTTGGTCCAATCTCTTACAAACCAAGTCTAGAGAATTTCGATTATAAACCTAATTCGAATATCTAGGCCTTCCCATCGATAGGAATCCAATCTCTTGCAAACCCCAAATCGATGAAAATTCCTAGCAATTCGTGATAAATCAATCACAACCTAACCTCCTAGCAATTCTAGCAACTTAGAAATTCATTCATCACAAATTTGAGATTAGATCCATAGGGTTCATTCCCATGCCCTAGAACATCAAATCTACTCAAGCATAGCAATAACGATATAGAGATCAATGAAAGACATTGCTTGCATGTAAAAAGATATCAAATCAAAGTTTCAAACAACAAGAACAAGGATACTTAGCTTTGATGAAGAACTTCAATCCAATTACAAGCTTTTTGATCCAAGAGGGGGCCTAGGTCATGGCCTAACCTTTAAAAAGTCTCTAAGAAAACATATTGGAACCCCCTCTAATGACGGATACAAACCTCTTATATAGCCTCCCAAAACCCTAGAAAATAACCCTTCAAAACCCTCTCAAATTCGTGCCCTAAATCAGCTTGGCCGCAACTTAAAATCTGGGCCCGCAGTCACTCTGGCCGAGTGGGAATATGACCTGGTCGAGTGGAAATTCCAGCAGTGCAGCATCAACTTGCAGAAATTCTCTAGATTTCATCCGACCTCCGATTGGCACGTTCTTGGTGGTGTTGGAACCTTCATGAAGTCTACTATCCATAAAAAATATGAGAAAAATATTTTGATTGCTGTAGTGATAGCAGATTTCAAAATAGTGGGAGGATGTCTGAAAATCTGGGCGCTCGTGTCTTCGGTATCACTCGGCCGAGTGGGATTCTTCACTCGGTAGAGTGGGCTTCTCTACTCGGCCGAGTATGGTCTTCAGTGGTTCTCAAAAAATTCCAGAGAGTCTGCTTAGATCTCAGGAGAAAAACCTTGTAATACTCGGGCGAGTGGGCTTCTTCACTCGGTCGAGTGGACTTTGCCACTCGGCCGAGTGAGGCTTCTCCAAATTCTAGTAAGTTGGCCTCTTCTCTGGACGAAATCTCTGTAGCACTCTGGTGAGTGGGCTTTCTCACTCGGCCGAGTGGTCTTCCTTGCTCGGCCGAGTGAACATGGCAAATCTTCGGTGTGTATCCGTTTCACTCGGGCGAGTGCGATCCTTCACTCGACCGAGTGAGCAGTCTGCTCGGCCGAGTGGGGTACTCTTGAGCTCTTTTATTCTCCTTTTTACCTCCTCGTCGATTCTATCAAATTCTTTCCTTCTCCACTCATCTTCTAGCGCTGATAATAAGGCCATGAACAATGCTCCGTTACGTGTGCAAGTTCTTTAAGCTCATTTTTGATCCCAATTGCTCCATATTTCCTGAAATCCAACAAAAACAAGAAATAGTGAAAAGTAACGCAATATCATCGAATAATCGTGAAAATCACAATATGAGCAATCGAAATGGCATGCAAACATGCAGAAAAAAGGTGTAAAATATGGAGCGATCAAAATCCTCAAGCTTACCTCTTACTCGTCCTCAAGGAAGATAAGTAGAGAGACGAACTCGGGAGATGAAAATAAAGAAAATGAAATGAACAAGAAATAACACGAGGTGGAAGGGGTCGTTAGATTATTCTCTCAGATCTCAAGCCATAAGCCACACATCACGATAATTTGGAAAATACGAATCACATGCTATAAAGATTCCATATCTTACTTAAACATGGTACTTGTAAGATTTTAAGAACAACAAGAGGGACTCTCTAAATTCATACAATCAATTCATATCCACATCACGCATTTCATAGAATTTAATATACGAATGTTGGCGATGCACTTTTCAATCAAGAGTTATAACAGAAGCATATAAGAATCACGCCAAGCATGCAATAGAGAATGGAATAAGAGACATGGCATTCACATTTTCATATCAATTCATAAGAAATCTCCATAGCTAAAGTAATTCGCTAAGTCTCAGTATTATCAAACTTTCCCATTCGTGCACCTCTCCACTCTAATGTCGCACTCAATCATATGGTCAAGTGAATTCACCCCCCAAGCTTAGCTTGAGGCATCGCATCTAAGGGAATATGATAGTGGAAAATGGGATTTTTGCCTTGGATTTCCCGAGTATTTTGTGGCTCCAATAATGAGATAGAGAGATATTTTTCTCCCTTTTTTTGAACTCTCTCTCTTTCTTTTCATATTTTTCTTTTCAGAATTTTGTAGGAGCTATTTGATTTGTACTTTTGGTTCTTGGCTCCTTTTTGGCTTTTTGGACTTTTTTGGAGCTAACCTTTTCTTTTGTAGGGATTTTTGGGAAATAGATGCGATATAAGTAGCTTTAGGAGGTGAACTCAAGTGATATGTAGAGAATAAAAAGATATATGTGGAGAAGGAAATGATGTAACACTCGGTTCACTCTAAGATGTGCACAAATGGTTCAATAAGATAATACATCAACTAAACTCATATATAAGAATGGATATTCTCAATCATCTCAATAAAAAGTGAAGTCAAGCGGTAAAGCACACAATCATATCAAGCATGCAACAGGAGGCGAATAAGACAACAAGGCAGATGCTTCAGTTATACAATTAATGCGTAAATCTTGGTGCACTTCTAACAAAAGCATACTAAACACTAATCCATACATTCAGTTTCAATGAATACCATGCAATTACTTAGAGGAGTCATCAAAAGAAATAGATTTGCAAGCATATGTGAATAGCAAGACTATGGAATACTCTAAATAGCATGGCAAGAAATAATAAGTATCGTGATGGCTACTAAAGCAATAAGAGATATCATCATAAGGAACAAATCTAGCAAAAGGAGGAAAAGAAAATAAAGATATAAAATAAAAGAGAGGAAAGAAAAGAAAAAAGAGGCACACAATATGATGCATGAACACACATAAAAGGAAAATAAGATGGAAAAATCAAAAAGATGATGCAAAAATTTTGAAAAATTTAAAAAACCCTAAAATAAAGTAAAAATGCAACTAATGCATCTAAACGGCATGGAAATGCACTCCCCCAAGCTTAAACTTCACATTGTCCTTAATGTGATCATAGTGGAAGAATATGAGGAACAACGATTATAATAGGGGGGTGAATGAAAAATGATGAAATGAATGACATGAAATCCTAATGCAACTACATGCACATACAATGATGCATGAGAGCGCCTTCCCCCAAGCTTATACCAAACAATCCTATTCAAATGACTCGATCAAAAATATCACAGCTTCACTAAGTGAGATCAAGTCAAACAAATAAGAAAGTAAGGTTTCACTTGAAAGAAATGCTCGGTGGTGGTGAGCAAAAGGGTGTGGCGCATCAAAAAATGAAGAGGGCAATTAATATATATAACAGGTTTGGGGTGTAAATGATTATTGTTGCCGTCATATGAGATGATATTTATTCAAGCAAATCTATACGGTCATCTCACTGTCGAGAGAATTCGTGTTTATTTAAAGCATAAAAATTTCTACACTACTGGATTGATATCACCTATAGCAAAAGGTAGATCCAGTATCTTTGCCGGTGCAGGCAACTGCTCCAACTGCTCTTTCCGTGGCTCTGCCAGGCGCGTATGTCCATGAACACCAACAAACTCCAGCAATGCATCATCCAGCATTCCCACAAGGACTCCACCTGTATCTTGCAGAGAATAGGATGCATCAGTTCGCTACAAAAAATTCACCCTTATAATAAAAGTATCCCAAAGAGGATCGTCTATAGAAATATATGGAATAAATAATGGTGGACGATACTTCCCTGGAAATAATCCAATATCCTCCCGTGCTGTGATAGCTGTCTCCATGGTGTCCTATCTAAGCTGCTCAGGTAAATCTAGATCATAGGTGTGGACCTCCTCGATAGGCTCGTCAAACTGTAACACGTCCAAGCATGCCTCCGATCCATACTCGTACGTGCACTGCAAAAGGTATGACGTGTCAAAAATATCTGAATCAAAGTAAATATCAAATGGAATACATGATTCAGAAATGGGATGTGTAAAAATATCTCCCTGAGTGGGAGCAGTAAGCTCTGTGGGATAGTCCTCGACATCAGTGGAAGGATGAGGTTGCTGCGAGAGCTCTAATGGAGGAGGATAGTGCTCGGGATCCTCATGAATGGCTGTGTCCTCGTCCTGATGCATGACCTCCTCGGTGATAAGCTTTGGCTCTGTGTATAAGGCCTCCTCAAAAGCATGCTCTGGCTCGACAGTGTGCTCATTTTCCTTCTCATCAACTATCAATGCAGGCTCTCTCTGGAATGGTGATGATGGCTGCTCAGGTATGTCAACTTGTAGGGATGTATCATATGGAGGGGAATGCCCGCATGCAATCATAAAATATAGTCTATCCCCCTCAAGACTGACATGGATGTCCTCCTCAATTGTTCCTGCAGCTGAAACACGGTTCATAACAAATTCTGTAAATCGTAGCTCAAATGCATCACCTGCTATAATGCTCTCTGAACCGACGAACCTCACTGACTCCAAGAGGCCCTTCAATAATCTCTGAAATGCGTCCTCCTCTGGATGCACACATGACTCAATTTCTGCTTCCTCTACTGTCTCTTCATCCATCCACTCTTCATATGCAATAGCTGTATCGTATGATATGGGATCGACGACGGCACATTCTGGCTCTGGTAATATGACTGAAGATGCTTCTTGTCCGTAAGATGAAGAAGCAGAACTGATATCTTTGGACATCCCTGCAACCTTAAGCATGAGTGCATTCATTTTAAGTACCCTCTTCGCCCATTCCAACTAGAGGTTGCTCTTATCAAGCCTGGCTTTTATTTCAATCTGGTGTGCATGCATCTCATCAAAAAAGTTTTCTCCTGTCTGAGCACTCTGATCAAAATAGTATTCTCCCATCTGAGCACTCTGATCATAATAGTATTATCCCATCTGAGCACTCTGATCAAAATAGTATTCTCCCATCTGAGCACTCTGATCAAAATCTGTGGTCCACGTAGTATATTCCATAGCACCTGATCAACAAAGATAAATACCTGGAGAAAAATATCAGTGGCACAAAAGAATATAGAAATGATAAGAATGGTGGCGGAGGTGAAAATTCCCTTTTGTTAAATTTTTTTTCATAGTCTAATCAACCTAATTGTGACAAATTGGCACCCAACGGGAAACACCTCCCCGGCAACGGCGCCAAAAACTTGATCGCTCCAAAATGTAACTCCGAGAACAACCAACTATGGCGCAATTTACACAGAGATGAATCCCCGACAACGACGCCAAAAACTTGGTCGGTTCCGAGTGTACACCCGAAAAACGACTTGTAGTTTTACCGCAAGCGCACGGTGTAGCGGCGAGCGGGTATCGAACTCAGGGAGGAACAAATGACCGTGTCTCTTTCTAATCACCTAGCTATCAAGAAAATCGAGAATAGTTTGGGGTATAACAACCACAATCGTTCAAATATCAAGAGAAATATCGATTTAATAAAACGTCTAGGGATAGGGAATCCCCACTACGGACCTTCTCTCATCATTGTGATTCATGAGCTGCATTATTGCTAAACTTGAATATAGGTGAACTAGTCGCAACTAAATGTAGAACCAAGCTCACGCTCTCGCACTATTGCCGGTCTATAGCAAACCTAGGACAGGGCCCACTCTCGTGCAAACCCTAGCCTAAGCCGCTAGCGTGAAGAACGACATCATTGTTCAATCGTATCTCGAGTCCACTCTCGTGCAAACTCGAACTATGACCTAGGTTGTGATAGTTCCTATCCGTCCAATCTCTTGCAAATGGATATGGGTATAGAATCACAATTAAAAATCCTAGCTTTGGTACAATCTCTTGCAAACCAAGTCTAGAGAAATCCAATTGTCAATCTAAATCGAATATCTAGGCATTCCTATCAATTGGGATCCAATCTCTTGCAAATCCCAATCGATATGAATTCCTAGCTATCCGTAATTAATCAATCATAACCTAACCCTAATCAATTCTAGCAACAATTCCACAAATTCATCACAATTTAGAAATAGGGTCCATAGGGTTCATCCCTACGCCCTAAGACGACGGCACTACTCGCTAGACATCATGCAAATCTCAGAAAAATCAATAATAATATCGACACAATTCATTGCAAAAGAGAAATAATGCATAAAAATAGAGTTTTCAATAGGAATAGACAAACCAATGTAGATGCCAATGATTTCCAGCTAAGAATTCACCAAAGAGTAGCCCTCAAATCCCTAAAAGAAAGTCTAAAAATTAATTGTTCAAAAAGCTCTTTAAACTAGGGCAAAAAATCGGTTTAAATACCCTCTAAAATCGCCCAAAAAATCGTGCCAAAAATGCCCCTGCGCATCCAAGAAATCACAACCCTAGCAGCAGGCGGAGCGGTTCACTCAGCCGAGTGACCATGTCACTCGGCCGAGTGACAAACCATGTAAAAATACAGTAACTTCGGATGTTTCAGGGTTTGTCTTCGGGGGATGGCTCGGCCGAGTAGACTTATCCATTCGGTCGAGTGGCTTTATCGTTCAGCCGAGTGGACTTCGACAGGATCTCTGAAAATTACAGTAACTTCGGCCTTTCTCTGGACAATTTCCCTCTACCACTCGGGCGAGTGAGATTTCTCATTCGGCCGAGTAGGCTTTCTTCGTTTGGCCAAGTATACGCTGAAATTAACTCTGTGTGCGTATCCGTTCTGGTTGGCCGAGTGGGACTTCTTGTTCGGCCGAGTGGGACTTCTGCTCGGCCGAGTGATGTGCTGAAATGGCTGTTTCTTCTTCTTTTTGCCTCCTCGTCGCTCCTATTGATTTCCTTCTTCTTCCGCTCATCCTCCATTACTGATAAGCCCTCAAATGAGCCGTGGGTAACACTCCTAAGCGCTCGCAAATCCCTTGATCACAAATTCTCCCCAAATCACTCCATATTTCCTGAAATACAACAAAAACAAGAAATAGTGGAAAGTATCGCAATATTGTCGAATAATCATGAAAACCGTGATATGGGCGATCAAAACGACATGCAATCATGCAGAAAAAAGGTGTAAAATATGGAGCGATCAATAGAGACGATCTTTTCTGGATAGAGGCAATCTTTCGTGGATAGAGGCGATCTTTCGTTCGGGCCAGCATCCCTTTCGAATGGTCGGAGAGCTATTCGCCTGGGCTTTCCATGTATGTGGGCCTCAATTATATGGGCCAGCCTTAAGGATGTAACAATTGCCCCATCATTCGAGCTTGAAGCGACAAGCCCGGCTCAGCTCAGATGACGTGTCACACTTGCATTGGTTAAGGGCTGGTTGGTAGCATTTAATTCGATCTAACTGCCGGATCTCTGGGTCATGATGGCGATTTGATGATGGGGAGAAATCGAGGCATCCAACTGCTCAGGGGGTGATGCATGGCTGACATGATTTGAGGAGAAGTCGAGGCGCCAGCCCAGTCCTGCTCAGATCTCGCCACATGGCCCATGTCCAAGGCTGAGATCACCCGACTCTTCCTATAAATAGGGACAAAGGGGCAGCGGGAGAGAGCTTTCTCACGTATTTTCAAAATTTCAACTTCCCCCTTCGTTGCAGAGAGCAGTCCTCGTCGATCGTCGGAGCTCCGTTCATCTGCTCTATTCTAGGTACTCTCTTTATCTGTCCAATGCCTTTGCCTGCTTCTTCTGCTTCGAATTCTTTCGTCGAGCAGTGGTTTGGTGAGATTGGTGAGGGTGGCACTACTGAACCGGATCCAGTGGTGTCGAAGCTGCAGTCGATGTCTTGGTCGGAACAACGGGAAGTATACACGGCGGTCAAGCAAGTCATCACTTCATCGTCGGGGATCAAGAGTGACCCCAAGAAAGGAAAGGTGCCCAGGTCGGCCGCCAAGGTTCCAAGTAGTGGCGGAGTCACAGCTGCGGTCCTCGCTAAAATCCTGGCACAAATGTCTTAACTGTTACCCTCTGCCATCCCTGAGATCCACTCCAAGTTCATCCGGCCCCCCTACACAGTTCGCCTCCCCGAACTCAGCGAGCGGGTTTGCTCCCCAAGGGATAACGAGGTCTGTGTATACTACCCGACCTTCGCCTTGGGGCTCTGCTTCCCACTCCATCCCTTCCTCCTTCTCGTCCTTCACTTCCTCGAACTCCCACTCTCTCAATTAATGTCAAACTCCATCAGCTCGATGGTCGGCTTCCTGTCCTCTGCTCTGCCAGCAACGTAAGTCAACGATGTCGCTCATCCAATACTTCTATGATGCAAAGACGAAGGGGGTGTACTACTATGTCTGTGCGAGGAGGGGTCAGCCTCTCGTCCTCGATCTGCCGGGCAAAGTGAGGGACTGGAAGGAGAGGTTTGTCTTCATTTCGACACCGATGGACTTGGATGTGAGGTCGAACTGGGGACTCTGAATCCCTCAGTGAATGCCGAGGTGGTCCTCGAGGGGAGAGATCTTGATAACGACAAGATCCTGGAGGAGATCCCTAGGGAGAGAATGGTCTTGAAGGACATGATCAAGGACGAGCAGCTCGCTCAGCACATCTGGCTCGAAAGTAATTCGAGCTTTGCGAATAAATTTTGATATGCTCATCCTGATCTGTCTTCTTTTTGCAGGTGCGACCATGAGTCTTTCGATAGAGGTGGTCATGAAGATGGTGAGGGATATGGTGTCCAAGCAGTCGCCGACCAAGGGCAAGGACAAGTAGCACGCGTCCAAGAGCTCGACGCAGACTGGGCAAAAGTGGAGCCAGGAAGCGGCGGCCACCGCTCGGGCCGAGAAGGAGAAGCGGATCAAGAAACCGAGGAAGGAGCCCGCGGTGGCCGCTCACACTTCCTGCATAAGCAAGGTGGCATCATGGGGACTCATTAATCTCGACCTGACCTAGCCTGAGACTGACCTCACGGCCACCGGGTCGCAGGGCCAGTCGATCGGTGCCATTACCGTCGTCCACATCAGTTCGGTCGCCCCTTCACAACCTTCGGCTGGGCCAGCTAAAACAAACTGGGCTCCAGTTGTGTGCTAGCATGCGGGAAACCATCCCACCCGAGCTGCGAGGCAGCGCTTGCGACCTTCAAGTCGCAGAAGGAGGAGATCCTCGCCCTTTCTCTGGAGAAGTTCATCATGCCGCGCTACCCCGTGGGTGCCCACGAGTCTGTTTTTGATGAGACCGGGGTAGCGGCCTGCCTGGCGGAGAACTGCACTCTGCCGAGGGACCGAGAGTTCCTGGTCAATATGGTGTCGAACGCCTCTGAGATCCGGCCATCTGGCACGACATGTAGGTTCGTCGCCCCCTCTTTCACCTTACCGGTCTTCATTCTTGTTAGTTGTGCTTACGAACTTGGTTCTTTCTGTAGGCAATCGTCGCGATGGTGTCCCTCCAGCCACACGCATCAACGACGAGCAAGGCCGAGGCCACCCCTAGAGAGGAAGGTGGCCGAGCTCAAGGTGGCCGAGGATAAGGTGAAAACCCTCAGTGACAAGTTGGAGAATGTCCAGGTGTACTATACGACCCAGAAGGACCAATTCGCCAAGCTGGAGAAGATCGTGGAGAAGTTGGAGGGGATGGCAAGCGACGAGGAAGCCTGGAGGGTCGCTGCAGAGAAACTCCTGGCCTCAGAGAGGGAGGTAGCCACAACGAAGACCGCCAAGCTTGAGCTACGGATCACCGAACTGGCGAAGGTCGACCTGAACAAGGTCAGGGAGGAGGCCATCCGTCAGTACCAGGTCGATGAGCTCGTCCCCGCCCTGACGGCTATGAGGGCCAATGGCTTCAATGAGGATCTGGAGACCGGCCTCGAGAGGGCCAAAGCGAGGTTGGAGAAGCTCTACCCCAACATAGAGATTGACTTTGCCCACTTGTCGGTGGCCTCTGAAGACGAAGGGGAGGCTTCCCATGATGCCGACGTCGAAGGGGCAGAGACTCCGGCCAATGGCGACTAGGGAGGCGACCGGGCGGACTCCCAGGTCCTGGGAGGTAGAGGCCAAGAGGGGGAGATCGAGTTGAGGCACCCTAGGCTGGGGACGTGAATGTATGGCCGGCCCTGAGGCCGAGCCTGAATTTTTTTGTAACATGTAGTGTACAAGTTAAATGAAATTTGAAAATTTTTGGCTTACTGTCGTTGTTGTTTGTATGCCTTGTTTGCTTGCTATTATTTGTTTTGTGCTTTATGTATTTTGTATGTGTATGCCTCCAACATTCGGTATGGACGAGTTTAAGGTCGAGGAGAGGCAGAATATTGTAGAGTCGGTGGACGAAGTTTCGAGGTAGGTCGCCTTTGTAGGCGACGTCAGAGTCTTTGCGAGGGGTGTTTGGGGTTGTAGCTCGTGTGCGCACTTGGAGCCTTTCGGAGGCCGAGCTGCCCCAGATCTTTGAGATGACAGGTATTGATGGGCTGTAGCCGACCCCGCATTTCGGAGAGGGCAAGTCAGAGCTGGAGATCCTCTAGTCCCTCTTGGAGCCTTTCGGGGGCGAGCTGCCCCGGATCTTTGAGAGGGCGAGTATTGGGCCGTCGCCGACCCCGCATCCTCTGTAAGCGGGCAAGTATTGGGCCATCGCCGACCCCGTATTTTGGAGTGGGCAAGTCAAAGCCGGAGCTCCTCTAGTCCCTCTTAGAGCCTTTCGGGGGCGAGCTGCCCCGGATCTTTGAGAGGGCGGGTATTTGGTCGTCGTCAACCCTGCATCCTCTGTAAGCGGATGTGTATTTGGTCGTCGCTGACCTCACATTTTGGAGAGGGTAAGTCAGAGCCAGAGCTCCTCTAGTCCCTCTTGGAGCCTTTCGGGGACAAGCTACCCCGGATCTTTGAGAAGGCGGGTATAGATGGGCCGTAACCGACCCCGCATCCTCTTTTGGGTCGTCTCGTGAGAGTTTGGGCTCTCGAATGTTTAGCCAACCTTCATGATGGCACTCTTAATTTTGGAGAAGGGATGAAATTTAGATTCCAACAACTTACTGAGTGTACAAACACAGAATTTTTTTTGAAAACATCCATTGAATGTACATGCAAACTCATTTATTGAAAGTATTTGAGCAAATGCTCGGCATTCCAGGGATGTGCTAGCTCCTTGCCCTCCATGGTTGCCAAAATGTAGGTCGTCGGTCCCATGACGTCTGTTATGGTATATGAGCCTTCCCATTATGCGGAGAGCTTTACTCGGCGGTCGATCTCCGGTCTGAAGGTTGTGTGCCTGAGGATGAGGTCGCCGACTCTGAAGCTCAGCTTCCTGACGTGGGAATTGTAGTACCTTGCCATCCTTTGGATGTGCTTGATTAGATTTGTTAGTGCACGATCCCTTACCTCGTCAATGAGCTCGATGTTGATGTCGAGGCCTTCTTCATTTGCTTCTTCATTAAAGTACTGGAGCCGGAGGGACTCCTCGCTGACCTCGACCGGGACGGCAGCCTCTGCCCCCATAGGCTAACATGAAGGGGCTCTCGTCGGTTGAAGCTTTGTATGTGATGCGGCAGGATCAAAGGATGTCGGGTAGCTCGTCAGGCCACGATCCAGGAGCGCTGTCGACCTTCTTCTTCAAGGGCTCAAGGATGCACTTGTTCGCTGCTTCGGCCAGGCCACTGCACTGTGGATGCGCCATGGAGGTGAAAGATGATGATATGGTCGAAACTATCTATAATGGAAAGTAATGTGTTGCACCGAGGAAGAGACGACTGAGCAGTCCCAGGCCAAAGGGTTAGCCAAGACCCATATCCTGCACTTTGCGGCATGTAGATAGTTGTGAAAAGAGACCCATCTCTTGGGGTAGCAGGAGGGCACAACATCACCCAAGGGGTCCAAAACTTTGGTCTCCAGAAGACCTACCAGGGAGGACTTGAATTTATTGATGTGGTGCCTAACGTCCCAACGACTGGTTTTCGAGTTCAAACCACACACATTCCATACAAGAATAGACATAATCAACAATTGTGGGGGGGGGGGGGGTTTGGCTCCTAGTCCTCACTTCATAGGGAGCCGGCTCTCCAGAGTTTGATTTTTTTGGTGCTCTTTGGGCTTTGGTGGGAGCGATATCTACCGGGTTAGGAATAGTGGCCGAGTGCAGACAATTAGAGTGGGGGCGGGATGAGAGGAAGGGAATATGGGGGAAGTGGGGATAAGGGAGGGGCAAGGAGAGGGTTGCTTGGAGGAACAATGTGACAAACTCCCAACCTCAAACACAACACTAGCACCAGGAAAAAAACTTTCACCAGTACAAGCCCCCAATTTCCCAAGAGCCTTACAGCTCTCTAACCCCATCACAACAGCATGAACCGGCCCCACAACAACATTAGCTGCACTCAAACCAACAGGACACTAAAGCTTGGCTGCAGTGGAGGCACCCCATCAGTCACGGCAGAACCAGAGCGGGGTTTCGACCCATCAAAGCCATAGGGGGACAGGCCCGCCATCGATATGGTAGCAGTCGTAGCAGCGATGTTGCGTAGTCTCCTGGCATTACCAGAGGCCTCAAGAGTAGAGGCAGCATCACACTTCGGAGAGAGGCCCTTGTCCTATGTCTTGGCATAGCTGGTGACATCGATAGAGCCCACGGAAGGGGGCGGAGGACCACCCGAAGGGGCAGCAGGAGGGCCAGAGGATCTCGCCTCAAGGGGGCTTTCAAAGAGGCAGGAACAGGAGAAATAAGGGGGGAGGGGGTACCTGCAGTCGATGAGTTGCAGGAGGAGACCAAGTCGATCGACTGGCCCCCCCAAGGTGACAGGATGGTCCAGACGATAATCCAGCACGAGCTCATCCTCGATGTCATCATCAGATTCCAGTAGTTCGTCCATGTTATCCCAATCAACAGCAACATAGATAGTTCCATCGTTGATGGAAACCCGAGGAACAAGAGTAGGTCTGCCATTTGGGGGGTGGACTTTGGCCACCATAGAGGGAGGATGCGGGGGAGGGGGATAGTTCTATGTGCTAGAGCATTTACAGTTTTCTTTATCTATTGTCTAGACGATCCTGGCAGTCGCAGTGGCCTGTTGAAATTATTATATTCCATCTACGATGGGTAGTATCTAGATTTAAGGGGTTTAAACCCTTGGGTCTAAATACTATCGCGGGCCTTGTCATCTCTGTTCTCTACGAATACCGTGGAAAGTTCGTATTTCTGGTATTTTAAAGAACAGGACGTGACAAGGTTTTTATGGTGGCCCATGCAGGTCAACTCACACTGCGATATGCGTATGGATAGTACAGGTGATGCTTCAATACTATATCGATGCACTTTGTATTGATCCATGTTGTTCTGATCTCTCCCGCAGAATGGATACTTGGACCAAAACATCTTCTCTTGAGGTGGCTCACCTTGAGCCTTCTCTGTTGGAGAATATTGTACTGGGAGTTTAAAACTATCTATAATGGAAGCAAACTATCTATAATGGAAGCAAAAGATGATGATATGGTCGAAAGGACAAGACCTTTGGGATGTCACCAAGGAAGAATATGTGGAGATCACAAAGCCCATGAAGGATAGAACAAAGGCGGAGAAGGATGCCAAAAAGTTCAATGCCGAGGCGATGACTGCATTCTATTGTGCCATAGATCCAAATGAGTTCAATCGCATATCCACTTGCAAATTGGCCAATGAAATATGGTATATGCTCCAAGTCACCCACGAAGGCACTTCGAAGGTAAAGCGATCTAAAATAAGTGTCTTTCGTTCTAAATATGAACTTTTTAAGATGCATGAAGATGAGGACATAAAATAAGTTCACCCAGTTCACAGAGATCGTGAACGCGCTTGAAGCCCTTGGAAAAGTCATTCTCATGGAAGAAAGAGTGACGAAGATCTTATCATCACTTATACCGAAGTGGGAGTCCAAGGCCAGCGGTATCGAGGAGTCAAATGATTTGAGCACATATACTATTGAGGATTGCATCAGGAATCTTATGGCTTATGAAACGTCAAGATTTTATCCTAGAGTTTAGATCTCGGTTGATTCTTCAGCCTACTGCTATACAAGTATGAGTTGATTTTTTTCACAAACACTAACATGGGACTTATGTTAGGTGGCTGCATTGATTACGAATATTTTAACCATGTTTGGTATAAGTCATGCAGCCAACAACATGATCCTTTGACTTGTTGAGAAACGTCAAGATTAATTGAGAAACGTCAAGATTAATTGAGAAACGTCAAGATTTTATCCTAGAGTTTAGATCTCGGTTGATTCTTCAGCCTACTGCTATACAAGTATGAGTTGATTTTTTTTCACAAACACTAACATGGGACTTATGTTAGGTGGCTGCATTGATTACAAATATTTTAACCATGTTTGGTATAAGTCATGCAGCCAACAACATGATCCTTTGACTTGTTGAGTTGCTCTGGAAAAGAAGTTTAAGGTAATTTTGACCAAAATGTGTTAAGGGTAGTTTTGATAAAAATAAAACTATGGGGGGTTTGATCAATTTATAAAAGGTGGTACTTAAAACCATGGATAGTTATGGATAGTTTAAGGTATAAATTAACCCTGTAGTAATGATATACGGGACCCGACGTCTGACCCATATTCACCAGGCGCCTGGTGACCCTTCATCAGGTGCCTAGTCGATAGAAATTTTGCCCGTTTATATCCGTTATATTGCTTTTTCTCGTGGTCGTTTTCTTGGTTTTTGCCCGATTGAGAGACTATTTTTACCCGATTGTGAGGGAGTTTTTGGCACCAAAACACACAGAATTAAAGATCATTCTTGAGCCAAAAACACAAGAGAAAAGCTTTCAATCTCTTCTTCTCTCTCATTTCTCTTTCAGCTTCTTTATGTTGATTTGATCTCCAAAGCTCAAGGGAAGTCCACTAATGCACCAAGCTTCATCCTAGCACTTGGACAATCACACTTCATTGCCTCTGCACAAGTTCATTTTAATCAAGTCAATAGGAAGTGTATATTTCTTATTCCGTTTCATTTTGTTGAAACCTATCTTTCGAGTTGTAGAAGTGTTCTCTCTGGAAAGAGAGGTGATACCCTTGGAATAGGGTTTACCCTAGTAATAGGGTTTGCAATCTTTAAAAAGATTGTGTATACTATCTTAGAAAGATAGGCTCTTGGAAAAGAGTGGCACTTGTGAAAAGTGTGAGTTGTATTGGGTTGTTTAAGCCTTATAGTGGAAACCACAAGACTTTGGAAAGAGTGTGAGACTGGAGTAAGCAATTGCCAAACCAAGGTACGCCTTTGGGTTTGCGTCTATTATCCTCTCTTGTGGTTTTTGGCTAATTTACTTGCTTAATAATTTTGTATTTGCAAGAACCTTTTAATTAACATATTATTAGCCATTACACTATTCGCTCCCCTCTAGTGTGTTACTTAGTAGTGCATGATATTTGTCACGCCCCGCTTCCCATTATACTTGGGGCGAGGACGCGAGCGGGCCCGCTTAGGTTGGAGCGGTAAAGCTCGAACCCAATAAGCGTCTGTGAAAACACCTTTTGCAGGAACTTGCATGCACTCAGAACAATAGAAATATTTAAGCCAACATCCAGATAAAGTACACAATAATAGAAAGGGCCCCAAGCATGGTCTACAACGATAGCGATACAGATAAAGTGGGTACACACCCAACAAACGATAGTGGTGAAAAGTAAATAGCTGCAGCGGTGATAATCAGCTCTAGTCCACGGTAGGGTGGACTTCAGGATCAGTAGAATCCTGGTCTATTGGATCACTCTGATCCAGTAACTCGTCCTCCAGATAACCTGTCTCGTAACCTGACATACATTCAAACAACATGAATGTATGTCAGCAAGGGTCTGCAAGTAGATGTCAGATGACCCAAGGCAAGATATATATAACAAGTTATATATATGGCAGTTTTACAGCAGTTAAAAGAATTTATACTAGCATGTATTTCAATGAACTGAAGCAGTTAAAACAATTATGAAAAGTTACACTAGCATGGTAGTTAAAGCAACAAGTTACATTAGCATGATAGTTCAATAATAAAAATTGACATGGCAGTTGAGTAATGTAACATCAGTCTGTAATTAACTTTCTTTTTCAATTATTTGACTGTGTGTGCAAGTCCGTGAATAAGATTCCCACCGTTAGACGAATAGTAAATAAATACACCTTCAAGTGCCCCCGAAGGTGACTCGTTTACTACCGGCTAGTGCCCGGGAACCAACCCCACCCATGTGTATTTTCCTGAATCACGTGCCAGGATGCTAATCCGTTATATACTGAAACACGAGTCCAGACTAGTCGCATGTGACGTAATCACATGTGACCGACGAGATTAACTAATAGCCAACGGCAAGTAACATCTGATAGCCAACGGCAACTGGTAGCCAACGACATGTAACATCGGTAGCCAACGACATTTAACTACAGGAGCCAACGACATTTAACTACAAGAGCCAACGACATTTAACTACGAGAGCCAACGTCATTTAACTACAAGAGCCAACGACATTTAACTACGAGAGCCAACGGCATTTAACTACAAGAGCCAACTGCATTTAACTATGAGAGCCAACGGCATTTAACTACAAGAGCCAACGGCATTTAACATGCTATAAGTATCAACAGTTCTAAAATTAACCATACATGTCCAGAAACATTACCATTCACAAAGTGTGTTCATTTTAATTATTAAGGGGTCCACACACACGCACACGAGTTTAAGTCTAGCATTTCTAAAAAGTGTGTATGTGTCAGCAATTAAGTGTACAACATCTGATATCACAAAAACATAAAATAACTGCACGCTTGCCTGACTGGGACAGTTTAGGTTGTCTAAGTAACGACAGGAAAGTTCGCGACGTATCTGCGTCATTAAATAATAACATTTATTATAATGAATAAAAGTGCTGAAATCGAGAATTAATGATTTTGATCAGAAAGTTAATTATTCTTGTTATTGTTCTAAATTAAGGTATGTCAAATTATATGCCGTTGGGTTGTTTTGATGGGTACTACGTAATGGTGATACCGGTTCTCTATTTTGGCTACACAAATTACGGAATTAAATCTATTGTGAGTTAACAACAAAATTAAGTTGAGCCCTAAATTGTGTTCGTCTAATTATATTAGGTCCACTAGCTAGGGTGGCGGTTATAGCATGTTACACTAACATTGTATACATTTAACAACATGCTGAAATATAACAACTAACCAATATTAACAATGAATTAATTAACTTGGCTAATCACATGATCAAACATGATATTACATACTCCACCCACTAGCAGTAACAAAGTTTGACTTGGGTAAAAATATAACATGTTAAAACTACCTCCAACATTATTTACAAAGTTACATTCTGAAATAATCATTTAACATTAACAAGCTAATAACAAATCTAACAATACTTAACCTAAGCTAATTACATGGTTTAAAATCACATTTAATACTCTCACCTACTAGTGATAACTTTGACTAAGGGTTAAAATAAGAATCAACATGTTAAAACTTACCCCTACATTATTTAATACCCATTCTCTCTCATTTCTTTACTACTCTTATCCTATCTCTATTCTCTCTCCCTCTCTCTTTCTTTCTTTCTCCCAGGTTCTGGGTTCTGTTTTTTTTGTTTATCTTTTTTTTTCCGTTTCCAAAGGCAGCAGGAATTGACGCAATGTGGGGAGGGCTTACTGTGCTCGGAGGGGGAGGAGATGGCAAGGCCGGCGGTCCGGCGAGCTTCCAGGCGGCGGCGGCATGCTCCCAGGCGGCGGTGGCGGGTGCTGGCCGGCGGCGGCGGTCCGGCGGGCGGCGCAGCGCTGGCGGGCGGCGGTTGCTGGAGGCGCGCGCGTGGGTTCAAGCGAGGGGGCCGGCCAAGGAGAGGGGATGAGGGAGGAGGAAAGGGAAGAAGGAGAGGTGGGTTTGGGTTTCTTGGATTTCAACTTCAGATCTGAAGTTGTTTTGTTTGGCTTGAATTTTGAAAATCTGAGTTGGATTTTGAAGTTTGAATCTGAAATATTTTCAGATCTGTTTTGTATTTGATCTCTCCTTGTTGATTCTAAAATTTGGATATTAGAATTGGGTTTTGATCTCTTGTAATGAATCTAAAGTGGGTTTTGAATCTGGGAATCTGATGTTTGTGATTTAGGTTTGCAGAGAAGTGTTTGGTTGAAGGAGGGTTGGATTTGGTGATTTGGTTGGCTGATTTTGGTTTGTTGGTTGATGTTGGGAAGATGATGAACTTGGGAACGATTGTGGAGGACAATGGCTAACAGGATTCGGGAAATAGTTGATACATGATTTTTGTTTTCAGGGATGAGATGAAGACACTTCCTTAAGAAGAGATATCAGGAAAGTTTGTCAAAGCAATTTAATGGATTAGGTTTAGGATTACGATGGTTTTCATTGATGTTTGTTGACTAATCAAGGGGAAGATGTATCTGGTTAACCAACGTGTTGCACTTCTCCTCTTACAATCAAACGTGTGTGTTGAATAATGATAGGTCAATTAATTACTTCATTAAGTTATAAAATATAATTATTAAATTAACAAGAGGAATTAGTAAGAAGTGACAAAAAAATTAACAAGGAAATTAAATTAACGTTTTTAATTAAACGTGATGCTCAATTAACGACGAAACGGTAAAAACAGAAATACAGAGTCGCATACGCGCAACACGAAACATACAGTTGAAAGTCAACCCGACGACTGAAGAAAAAATACCGGTACACACGAACTAAAGCACGGTTAAAAATACCGGCCGTTACATTCTACCCACCTTAAGAAAATTCCGTCCTCGGAATTCTTATCAACTAAGGAGCATGAAATAAATATGGATAATGCTTGTGTATTTCATCTTCCCGCTCCCAGGTAGATTCTCCTGGCGAGTCGTGACGCCACATTACTCTGACTAGATCAACAGTCTTGGTCCTGAAGACTTTCTGATGTCGATCTAAGATCTCCACTGGTTGCTGTTCGTACGCCAGATCTGGTCGAACGGTGATCTCTGAGTAGTCCACAGCGTGTGAGGGGTCGCTGATATAACGACGGAGCTGGGACACATGAAAGACGTCATGTACTCCCACTAAAGACGGTGGTAGTGCTAAGCGATAAGCTACCTCTCCAACTCGCTCTAGCACATCGAAAGGTCCAATATATCTCGGACTAAGCTTGCCTCGCTTCCCAAAGCGAATCACTCCTCGATTCGGGGATATCTTTAGGAACACGTGATCTCCTGGTTGAAACTCCAGAGGACGCCGTTTAGCATCTGCCCAATGCTTATAACGGTCCTGTGCAATCCGAAGCTTGTCTCTGATATCACGCACAACATCCACAGCCTCAACTATAATCTCTGGTCCCAGCAATTCTCTATCACCAATGTCATCCCAACTCAGCGGGGATCGACATTTTCTTCCATAGAGAGCAGCAAATGGCGCCATGCCAATGCTTGCATGGTAGCTGTTGTTGTAGGAGAATTCTACCAGATGCAGATGATCCTCCCACGAACCCTTGAGATCCAACATGCAAGCTCTCAACATGTCCTCCAATATCTGGATAGTGCGCTCCGACTGTCCATCAGTTTGCGGGTGGTACGCAGTACTGAATTTCAGACTGGTACCCAGATTAGTCTGCAAACTCTTCCAGAATTGAGACGTGAATCTCGTGTCCCGGTCGGAGACGATACTCACAGGAACTCCATGTAATTGCACAATCTCCTGCATGATTTTTGTTCACATCACGACGTATACTAGAAAGAAGCGATAAAGGTATAAGAAAGATATTTTACCTCCATATTCTTCTTCGCAAGTATCTCCGTAGCTTGTCCTACTCGGAAAGGTATGAAATGCGCAGACTTGGTCAATCGGTCAACGATAACCCAAATCGCGTCATTTTGCTTGGTGCTCCGAGGTAGTCCAGTTACGAAGTCCATGGTGATGTGCTGCCACTTCCACTCCGGAATCGGCAGAGGTTGAAGTAATCCGGCAACGCGATGATGTTCAGCCTTCACCTGCTGACACACAAGACATTTGGTGACGCTACGAGCTACGCTCCTCTTCATACCGTGCCACCAAAAATTCAGACGGAGATCCATGTACATCTTGGTACCGCCAGGATGAATGGAATAGGGTGAGCTATGAGCTTCATTCATCAGCTCATCTCTGATATCTCCAGAAGGCACGCAGATCCTACTGCCGTATCTTAAGGAATCATCGTCATGAATGATAAAGTCCGTCCGAAGTCCAGCTTCAACTTGTACTCGAATCTTCTGCAATTTAGCATCTCCAGACTGTGCAGCTTTGATCCGATCCACTATCGTCGACTGAATCTGCATATTCATCAACGATGATGTGACTCCAGGTAATACAACCTCTGTGTTCATCTCACACAGATCCTGTTGTAATCTCCACTGAACATTGAGAGTCATAACCGCTGGAAGTCTGCTCAAAGCATCAGGTACAACATTAACCTTTCCTGGATGATACTGAAGGTCGATGTCGTAATCAGCCATCAGTTCTAACCACCTGCGCTGTCTCATATTTAACTCCTTCTGGGTAAAAATATATTTCAAACTTTTGTGATTAGTGAAAATCTTCACTTTCTCACTCAGTAAGAAATGTCTCCAAATCTTCAAAGCGAAGATAACAGCGGCTAACTCCAAGTCGTGAGTCGGGTAATTCTTCTCGTGAATCTTCAATTACCGAGAAGCATACGCGACTACATGACCGTGCTGATGTAGAACACATCCAAGACCTTTGCCCGAGGCATCGCAAAAGATCTCGAATCCACCAGTCCTATCTGGTATATCCAGAACTGGTGCAGATGTCAACTTTTCCTTCAAAGTCCCAAATGCTTGCTCGTAAGCGTCAGACCAAACATACTTGACGTCTTTCCTCGTCAGTCGAGTCATGGGCTCTGCTATCCTCGAGAAATCCTGAATGAAACGACGATAGTAGCCCGCCAATCCTAGGAAACTCCGGATATCTGATGCTGACCGAGGGGTAGGCCAATTCCTGACCGATGTAACCTTCTCTGGATCAACTGAGATACCGTCGCCTGATACCACATGTCCAAGAAATGCAATCCGGTCTAACCAGAACTCGCACTTGCTGTACTTGGCATACAACTGATGACGGCGAAGTGTCTCCAAAACCATCCGTAGATGCTTGGCATGCTCTTCCTCGCTTTTCGAATAGACTAATATGTCATCAATGAATATCACTACGAATTTATCCAGAAAATCATAGAATATGAGATTCATGAGATTCATGAATACTGCAGGAGCGTTGGTCACACCGAATGGCATGACAACGAACTCATAATGTCCATACTTGGTCCGAAAAGCTGTCTTGTAGACATCCTCATTCTTGACCTTCACCTGATGATATCCACTCCTGAGGTCCAACTTCGAGAAAACTCGTGATCCACCGAGTTGATCGAAGATATCATCTATGCGAGGTAACGGGTACTTATTCTTTACAGTGACATTGTTCAGCTCCTGATAATCCACGCACATCCGTCTCGATCCATCCTTCTTCTTGACCAGCAATACAGGTGCACCCCAGGGAGATACACTGGGATGAATGAATCCTTTCTGCAACAGATCATCCAATTTCTTCCGTAGCTCTTCGAGTTCTGCTGGAGTCATACGATAAGGTGCCTTCGAGATTGGTTGAGTATTTGGCATCAGATCAATACTGAACTCCAAAGCTCGATCAGGCAGCAATCCAGAAATATCTTCTGGAAATACATCTTCGAAGTCTCGAACCACTGCAGGTTTCTCCGGTTCGACTTGCATAGATCCGAGGATCGCTTCGTTCGGCTGAGCCCGAAATCTGATAGGCTCGAGCGAACGATTACCACTGATGAATTCAAACACCAGGTGGTCGGGAATTTCGAATACTACTTTCTTCTTGTGACAGTCGATAGTAGCATAGAAAGTCCCTAACTAGTCCATGCCGAGAAAAGAAACCCAGTTAAATTGTGTACGAGATAAATCTAGACGTTTTTGGCCATTAATAGTATTTTCTATTGTCCTGAAGTTTCGCTAATGCAAGACCTGCATGGGCCACCACAAAAACCTGTCAAGCCCCGCTTCCCATTATACTTGGGGCGAGGACGCGAGCGGGCCCGCTTAGGTTGGAGCGGTAAAGCTCGAACCCAATAAGCGTCTGTGAAAACACCTTTCGCAGGAACTTGCATGCACTCAGAACAATAGAAATATTTAAGCCAACATCCAGATAAAGTACACAATAATAGAAAGGGCCCCAAGCATGGTCTACAACGATAGCGATACAGATAAAGTGGGTACACACCCAACAAACGATAGTGGTGAAAAGTAAATAGCTGCAGCGGTGATAATCAGCTCTAGTCCACGGTAGGGTGGACTTCAGGATCAGCAGAATCCTGGTCTATTGGATCACTCTGATCCAGCAACTCGTCCTCCAGATAACCTGTCTCGTAACCTGACATACATTCAAACAACATGAATGTATGTCAGCAAGGGTCTGCAAGTAGATGTCAGATGACCCAAGGCAAGATATATATAACAAGTTATATATATGGCAGTTTTACAGCAGTTAAAAGAATTTATACTAGCATGTATTTCAATGAACTGAAGCAGTTAAAACAATTATGAAAAGTTACACTAGCATGGTAGTTAAAGCAACAAGTTACATTAGCATGGTAGTTCAATAATAAAAATTGACATGGCAGTTGAGTAATGTAACATCAGTCTGTAATTAACTTTCTTTTTCAATTATTTGACTGTGTGTGCAAGTCCGTGAATAAGATTCCCGCCGTTAGACGAATAGTAAATAAATACACCTTCAAGTGCCCCCGAAGGTGACTCGTTTACTACCGGCTAGTGCCCGGGAACCAACCCCACCCATGTGTATTTTCCTGAATCATGTGCCAGGATGCTAATTCGTCATATACTGAAACACGAGTCCAGACTAGTCGCATGTGACGTAATCACATGTGACCGACGAGATTAACTAATAGCCAACGACAAGTAACATCTGATAGCCAACGGCAACTGGTAGCCAACGGCATGTAACATCGGTAGCCAACGGCATTTAACTACGGGAGCCAACGGCATTTAACTACAAGAGCCAACGACATTTAACTACGAGAGCCAAAGGCATTTAACTACAAGAGCCAACGGCATTTAACTACGAGAGCCAACGGCATTTAACTACAAGAGCCAACGGCATTTAACTACGAGAGCCAACGGCATTTAACTACAAGAGCCAACGGCATTTAACATGCTATAAGTATCAACAGTTCTAAAATTAACCATACATGTCCAGAAACATTACCATTCACAAAGTGTGTTCATTTTAATTATTAAGGGGTCCACACACACGCCCACGAGTTTAAGTCTAGCATTTCTAAAAAGTGTGTATGTGTCAGCAATTAAGTGTACAACATCTGATATCACAAAAACATAAAATAACTGCACGCTTGCCTGACTGGGACAGTTTAGGTTGTCTGAGTAACGACAGGAAAGTTCGCGACATATCTGCGTCATTAAATAATAACATTTATTATAATGAATAAAAGTGCTGAAATCGAGAATTAATGATTTTGATCAGAAAGTTAATTATTCTTGTTATTGTTCTAAATTAAGGTATGTCAAATTATATGCCGTTGGGTTGTTTTGATGGGTACTACGTAATGGTGATACCGGTTCTCTATTTTGGCTACACAAATTAAGGAATTTAATCTATTGTGAGTTAACAACAAAATTAAGTTGAGCCCTAAATTGTGTTCGTCTAATTATATTAGGTCCACTAGCTAGGGTGGCGGTTATAGCATGTTACACTAACATTGTATACATTTAACAACATGCTGAAATATAACAACTAACCAATATTAACAATGAATTAATTAACTTGGCTAATCACATGATCAAACATGATATTACATATTCCACCCACTAGCAGTAACAAAGTTTGACTTGGGTAAAAATATAACATGTTAAAACTACCTCCAACATTATTTACAAAGTTACATTCTGAAATAATCATTTAACATTAACAAGCTAATAACAAATCTAACAATACTTAACCTAAGCTAATTACATGGTTTAAAATCACATTTAATACTCTCACCTACTAGTGATAACTTTGACTAAGGGTTAAAATAAGAATCAACATGTTAAAACTTACCCCTACATTATTTAATACCCATTCTCTCTCATTTCTTTACTACTCTTATCCTATCTCTATTCTCTCTCCCTCTCTCTTTCTTTCTTTCTCCCAGGTTCTGGGTTCTGTTTTTTTTGTTTATCTTTTTTTTTTCCGTTTCCAAAGGCAGCAGGAATTGACGTAATGTGGGGAGGGCTTACTGTGCTCGGAGGGGGAGGAGATGGCAAGGCCGGCGGTCCGGCGAGCTTCCAGGCGGCGGCGGCATGCTCCCAGGCGGCGGTGGCGGTCCGGCGGGCGGCGCAGCGCTGGCGGGCGGCGGTTGCTGGAGGCGCACGCGTGGGTTCAAGCGAGGGGGCCGGCCAAGGAGAGGGGATGAGGGAGGAGGAAAGGGAAGAAGGAGAGGTGGGTTTGGGTTTCTTGGATTTCAACTTCAGATCTGAAGTTGTTTTGTTTGGCTTGAATTTTGAAAATCTGAGTTGGATTTTGAAGTTTGAATCTGAAATATTTTCAGATCTGTTTTGTATTTGATCTCTCCTTGTTGATTCTAAAATTTGGATATTAGAATTGGGTTTTGATATCTTGTAATGAATCTAAAGTGGGTTTTGAATCTGGGAATCTGATGTTTGTGATTTAGGTTTGCAGAGAAGTGTTTGGTTGAAGGAGGGTTGGATTTGGTGATTTGGTTGGCTGATTTTGGTTTGTTGGTTGATGTTGGGAAGATGATGAACTTGGGAACGATTGTGGAGGACAATGGCTAACAGGATTCGGGAAATAGTTGATACATGATTTTTGTTTTCAGGGATGAGATGAAGACACTTCCTTAAGAAGAGATATCAGGAAAGTTTGTCAAAGCAATTTAATGGATTAGGTTTAGGATTACGATGGTTTTCATTGATGTTTGTTGACTAATCAAGGGGAAGATGTATCTGGTTAACCAACGTGTTGCACTTCTCCTCTTACAATCAAACGTGTGTGTTGAATAATGATAGGTCAATTAATTACTTCATTAAGTTATAAAATATAATTATTAAATTAACAAGAGGAATTAGTAAGAAGTGACAAAAAAATTAACAAGGAAATTAAATTAACGTTTTTAATTAAACGTGATGATCAATTAACGACAAAACGGTAAAAACAGAAATACAGAGTCGCATACGCGCAACACGAAACATACAGTTGAAAGTCAACCCGACGACTGAAGAAAAAATACCGGTACACACGAACTAAAGCACGGTTAAAAATACCGGCCGTTACAATATTTAGGTATCTCACGGATACTAGAATTGGTATCGGAGCCTGGTTTAGTGTACTCTAGCATAAATGGAATCATCTAGCTTTCATGAAGAAGGATAATCCATATTGCAAAACCACACCTTTTCAACGGATCAAACTATCTATAATGGAAGCAAAAGATGATGATATGGTTGAAAGGACAAGACCTTTGGGATGTCACCAAGGAAGAATATGTGGAGATCACAAAGCCCATGAAGGATAGAACAAAGGCGGAGACGGATGCCAAAAAGTTCAATGCCGAGGCGATGACTGCATTCTATTGTGCCATAGATCCAAATGAGTTCAATCACATATCCACTTGCAAATTGGCCAATGAAATATGGTATATGCTCCAAGTCACCCACGAAGGCACTTCGAAGGTAAAGCGATCTAAAATAAGTGTCTTTCGTTCTAAATATGAACTTTTTAAGATGCGTGAAGATGAGGACATAAAATAAGTTCTCCCAGTTCACAAAGATCGTGAACGCGCTTGAAGCCCTTGGAAAAGTCATTCTCATGGAAGAAAGAGTGACGAAGATCTTATCATCACTTATACCGAAGTGGGAGTCCAAGGCCAGCGGTATCGAGGAGTCAAATGATTTGAGCACATATACTATTGAGGATTGCATCAGGAATCTTATGGCTTATGAAGTACGGCTTCAATATAAGAAGGATTGCACCCAACCACAAAACCCTATGTTCAAAGTAATACAACATTCCTATATGTACAGGTATTACTTTACGTAATTTTTGGACGTATTCGTACATATATAATTTTTGTGTATTTTCAAGAATTTTTCCTAATTTTATTATGACAAAATTATTTTTTAATAATTTTAAAACATCATTTGAATTATGATATATAATGTATTGGATGATACATAGTATGTAATGGGTAGTTAGTATTAATTAGTGTATTTTTAATTTCCTAAAAATTAATTTTTAGAAGCATTCCATGGTGACACATTAGCATGCCTATGTGTCATTCCCTCCTTAAACCCCACCTAATTCATGCCTATGTGTCATGCTCTCATTAAACCCCACCTAATACATGCCACATAATGAGGCACTTGTCTCATGCTTAGCTTAGTTAGATGGTGATGAGGATTAGAGGAGTGAAAATAGAAAAAAGGAAAAAGAAAAAGAAAAGGGAACAAAAAATTCCCAAAAATTTCATTGTCTTCCCCTCCTCCCTTTGCTTCACCCCTCCACCACCCAACACCACCACTTCTTCCTCCCATTCCACCACCAAATACACCTCCATTAAATTTCTCCATGCAATCTCCTACATAGCACAAAATCCCCATATTCACCAATGCCAAATAATCACCATCCTAAAAAAATTTGATGAAGAAGAAGCTTGAAGAGAAGGATATTGAAGAGAAGGAGCTTAAGGTCTTCAAGGAAATAAGAAGGGCCAAAGAAAATGAAGGACACTTTGAAGGTAGGATTCTCTAGCTTCTCTAATTAGGATATAGTGTTAGGTTGATATGGTTGGAATGTAGAATGACGTTGATTCTAGGGTCATTTTCGTGTTGTTTTGTAGTAATTTCATTCATGCATAAATAACATTAGAGATGGAATTAAATTCTGAATAATATATCCGAAAATCATATAAAATTCATGACAACTTTCATGTTTCTCATTTTTTTTTGCTAAATTCAGCTGCAATTAGGCATAAAGGGTCGTAGACTGCAAGATAGCAATTCTATCAGCTTTTACACCTCTGTACTATTTTAGCTCTAATTGGTACTGTTATATGTAAACCTAGTGTTCTTGGACATTCCTGATATCTACACTTCACACGCTATAGTTTTCATGTTGGGCACTTGTTATAAATATGTTAGGAGCTGGTAGTAAATCATTGTTCTTTATGCATGCTGTTTCTGTTTCTGTACAGACTGTGTATCTTTTACATATCAGCTTATAATACTTCACTGAGACATGTCAATTTTTGATATTTGGTGTTTGAAAGTAAAATTTGATGACGAACACATTTCATTCAGAAAGTTTTGTCAAATTTTAATTGTAATTCCTGATGTGTTGCTTAAAATGAAAAGAAAGAAATAAAAGATTAAAAAGTGGGGGAAATGAGAAAGTTGCCATGTCCTTCTTCATGCTATGCCACACTAAGATTTTGTTCTATTTGGAGAATGTTATGTTTAATGAAGTATTGAAATGCTATAATGTTACATTATGCTAATTGGGCCAGGAAGATTATGCATATCATACTTTATGTCAAATTCTATGCTTCATGTCCTTATTGTTGTGTTTCATGTCCATAGTACCGATGATGGAATCATATGATAGAAATGTGTAAATTGGAGATATGTGATGTTATATTATATATGAATGCGATGCTCGTTGTTAAGCAAACACGACATCAGTAAATTAATGAAAGAAAACACATTGTGAAGCGATAATTGAGACCGTTAAACCATGAACGGATATGAATAATGAAACTGAGAGTGAGGCAGAGTGATAATTATTTGGACTTCTCGAATCCATCCTAAGATGGATGAGACTCCAGCTATGGGTTCGGGGAAAACACATGTAAAATGTATGCATTAAGGAGTGGACATGGATTGATAGTCTCACTCACACTCCCGACAACAGGTAGGGGAAGTGTGCAGTGTTAGAGAGGCACATGGGTGTATTCGTGATGCACCATGAGGTAGATTGGGTTTCTCTGTTTGCCAAAAAAACCGAGGGTTGTCTCACTTCCGACAGGGAAACTTACGAGAGGCCTCTACAGTGCTCCTGTCGCTGTTTAGGGGTACCACTGTTTCACCCACCCTGAATGAAGTCCAGCTCCTTAGTGTCCTACGATTTACTAGGGTTTCCAAATAATAACGAAATGTCTAACTTTAAGACTAATTCAATTTGTAATTATGTTCATGTACTTTATATTCCTTAGCTTTTACTTTCAGCACCTGAGTGATTATTTAATTTTATGCATTGTTTCTGTGGACATTATATCACAAGTAGATAGAGTATTAGTTAGGTGGTCCAGTTCTAAGACTGGATCATACCTAGCATAGTTAGAGTTTCCTCCTGGATCACGCGTTGTCGTGTCCCATTTACTTTTTTCTAGGTTTAAGAGCAGTACAGCGAGAGCAGACCTGACTCAGGAGTTAGCTCACAGTTTGTGGTAGATATGTAGTCCTCAAAGGGCAGCCTTTTCAGTTGGTTCTCAGGATAGTCTAGGGAGTGAGTTGTGCTGATGTGGACCTTTTGTCTTTTGGGTGTTTTTCTGGGATTTTTTTCTGTTTTCTACTTTTGCACTTGATGTTAAGATGATGTAAATAAAGATGCACCTTTGTTTTAATGATATAGAATGTTGGACTTTTTACATTATTATCTTTATTTTCTGTGTTGGAGCATTACTTGTACTTCCCAGCATGTGCGTAGTGAGTCTAGTGACCTGCATATTTTTCTTGTACTATCTTTTTCTTTCTCTTTCTTTGTAACACTCGCTGATCTAGGAATACTTGGAACAGATTCATATTTTCCGGGTATACTGGGAGCAAGGTGTTACATTTGGTGGCCCATGCAGGTCTCCACATTGCGGCGTGCGTAAGGATAGCGCGGGTAATGTTCAATTGGGGTAGTTGTGTCCTAAGGTGGGTAGATAACCAGCCTTAAGATAGAGCCCTAGCATCAGAAAGCCCAAGTACAGAGTTCCTTGGGGGTAGATAAGGGTAGTTGTTTATATATATGTGGCTATATGTTTATGTTATGTACATCTCTATGATATACTTGTGTATGTATCTATAGCTATATCTGTATGTAAACTATTCTTATAAATATTTATCGGGCTGCTTCTATATTTATTGTACCTTATGAATTAGTATGTAGATGAACTATAAGGCGTATAGAACTATTTATATATAAATTGAGGTGTATGCAGTATGTACATCGTGTATAGGTCCATGCGTGGACCCGTGTATACCACTTGCGTGCAAGAGGGTATGCTATATGTATACTATTGTGTTGTATATATATATGTAGTGATATATGTTGTGTATATATTTGGGGGTGAACAACTATATAGTTGTATGCATAGTTGTAAGTGATTATACTAGAATGCTTAAATGATATACTTGTATATGACCATCTGCTGGATGTGTGATGTGGCACATCTTTTGGTATAAGTATTGGTATACACTATTTGCTATATGTGTATCAATATTTGGATATATCTATTTACATATGTAAGCTAGTGGGATTGTATGAATGTGGTTGTTATTAAGTAACCATTACTGGTGATATGAGTACTTATGAATGGAGACATACTTGATCGTATATTTGTATCTATATATGAATGTATCTAAGTATATCGATAGATGTGTATATGTATAAGTATGTTATGAAGTGATTGATGTGTGTCTGAACATATTGTGAGCGTATATGTCCCACACACACACACACAAAGGAGTGTCATGTGATTTCGTACATGAGTGTATGTATCTAAGTGTATCCATATGTGTGTTCAAGTAATAGCATGTATCCTTGAATATATATATATATATATATATATATATATAGTAATCCTATGTAAGTGCATATGTAGTGAATGTATAGATATTGGTGTGCAGTCGTAAGTGGGTATATTTGATTTTATGTATATGCCATGTGTTATCCATGTAAGATATGTGTTAATAGACTTCTCTTCATGAGGATACATGCAGCTTAGAAATATGCATTTGTAAGAATATTTGTGTGTATACATAGATAAAGTGTATTAGTGAATAATGTGAATGAAGGGTTTATGTATGTGTGTACCTTTATTCGTGGGAACTCGTGTGAATGAATGTAACTACTATATGAGTGTTTGTACAGATATATGTCATAAGGTATAATTATATTTAGTGTGTATACTTGTATTTGAATGGCTTGATAGTTGTCTGCATCCTTAATGAGTATAGTGACCTTTAAATAAATGTGTAGGGGTGTACGTCTTGGATATATATAACTATGTATCCGAATATAGTTCTACCTAGATATGTATGTATATGATTGGTTTAAGATCTACGTGTGTAATTAGATATGTAAAGTCAAGTATATGTGTGTGCGTGCGTGTGTGCATATGTGTGTGTGTGTGCGTGTGCGTATGTGTGTTATAGTATGTGTTCGCCTTGGTATCTAAGATTGTAAATATGAGTGCATCTATATATACTACGTATATGATAAAGTTTAGATAGGGATATTGTATGAGTATGATATAATTGATAAGTGAAGTAACGTGAATGAAGGAACGTATGTGTATTAGTGTATATGTTTAGTTTTATATATTGGATGTAGCCATGGTACGTAGAACTGTTGTATTAGATTGATATTGTGGTAATATATACACGTGGTATGAATAGGATGAATGTATATTTCATGTAGCTATCTTAGTATAATGATGTGTATAGATGGAATTAGACTGTATAATGGCAGAAGTCCCTAGAGGTGGATATATATGTGTGTATTGGTATTATATGATACACTTTTTAATATGAATGTATGTATGATTAGTAGGGCGATGTATATGGATGGTCTTAGTGTACGTATGATATATGATTATATAGTTAGATATTAATGGGTGGCATTGTATGGATACGTTAGTGCCTTTATTGTAGTGAATGTAAGCTTGTAAGTGACGTTGCTAATTAGATAGTGAGTATATTATGTGAATGGGTGTATTATATATGCGTAAGTATGTGAGGCATTTGAATGAAATATAAGTATGAATACTAAGGTGTATGTGTATCTCTTAGAGTATAGTAGATGTGCTATGCATATATATGTACGTGAAGACAAGATATATGGCTATTTGTGGTTAGAGTATATGTAGTATTCTTGTATCTTGTGGGTGGCACGACCCTTAGATCTATTCAACCTTTAGTTAGACACTTAGCCTTAGAAAGTCCGGGGACGGACTTTGTTTTTAAGGTGGGTAGAATGTAATACCACATTCTTATATGTACAAGTATTACGACAAAATTATTTTTAAATAATTTTAAAACATCATTTGAGTTATGATGTATAATGTATTGGATGCAATACATAGTATGTAATGGGCAGTTAGTATTAATTAGTGTATTTTAATTTTCTAAAAAATTAATTTTTGGAAGCATTCCATGGTGACACATTAGCATGCCTATGTGTCATGCCCTCATTAAACCCCACCTAATTCATGCCTATGTGTCATGCTCTCCTTAAACCCCACCTAATTCATGCCACATAATGAGGCACTTGTCTCATGCTTAGCTTAGTTAGATGGTGATGAGGAAGGGAAAAAGAAGAAAAGGAAAAAAATTCCCAAATATTTCATCCTATTCCCCTCCTCCCTTTGCTCCACCCCTCCACCACCAAACACCACCATTTTCTCCTCTCATTCCACCACCAGATACACCTCCATTAAATTTCTCCGTGTAATCTCCTACATACCACAAAAATCCCCATATTCACCCATGCCAAATAATCACCATCCTAAAAAAATTTGATGAAGAAGAAGCTTGAAGAGAAGGAGATTGAAGAGAAGGAGCTTAAGGTCTTCAAGGAAATAAGAAGGGCCAAAGAAAATTAAGGACACTTTGACGGTAGGATTCTCTAGCTTCTCTAGTTAGGATCTAGTGTTAGGATTGGTATTTAGTTAGGATTGCTATTTTTGTACATGGTTGGAGTGCAGAATGATGTTGATTCTAGGTTCATTTTCGTGTTGTTTTGCAGTAATTTCATTCATGCATAATTAACACTACAGATGGAATTAAATTCTGAAAAAAATATCTGGAAATCTTATAAAATTCGTGACAACTTTCATATTCTTATTTTTGCTAAATCCAACTGTAATTATGCTTAAAGGGTAGTAGACTGCAGGATAGCAATTCTGTCAACTTTTACACCTCTGCACTATTTTAACTCCAATTGGTACTATAGATGTGTAAATGATTCGGGGTGAATATTACACATTCGACCCCCCATTTAGCCCTATTTTGTGCTTATATGATGCTTAATTGGTCTCTAATACGTTCGTATTTTGTATATCGTCATTCATTAGAGCAAACCATTGATTTGTGCACAAAATATGAATTTTATTGAGTAATTTTGCCTTTTTATATTTTTCATAGCTAGGTCTTGATCTTACGATTCCAACGACTATTTATTTGTATTTTTCTGAGATCTGTGCTAATTACTATGAATTTTTGAATGCAGAATACCATTCAAAATGCAGAAATACACAAGAAATACTGTGTATATACGTTGCCAACCACCATGTGGCAGCATCTGAGCCGTCACCCCCGAATCCAACAACTCTCGTCGATGCGGAGCAGGTGAAATTCCTGGGACACGTGGCGCTCATCCGTCGGTTCACGCCCCATCTGACGGCGCTCAGCAGCGGGCGACGCGGCAGATTACTGGCTGTCGATTTCTCATCTGATGGCTAAGATTGGCTCTGCTCGAATTCAAAAGCGAAGCGGGTGATATACATATCCCGCATGCGACGTGGCTAAGCGACGACCGCACGATCTCGCATCCAACGGCCTCGAGCGACTGAAGTACACGCACATCATCCCGAAGCGAAACGAAGAGGCGGGATTTCTCGAGCGACATGGCGATATCCGAGCCATCCAAAATCTCATCCGACGGTCGATACTCAATCCGAGCTGAACTCGGATGTGGATCGGGCGCAAACCCGTTAAGTCTGCCACGTGTCATCTCTAGGGCCGATCCTGCGTTTATCCAACGACTGCAATTTCACCCGAACCTCGGTTGCGGATCCAAGCTGTTTTAAAGTGGATTTGAGAGAATTTTTTGCATCTACAACCGACCTAATAACCCTATAAATTCCCACGTATTCCAGAGGGTATGGACAACAGTATAAATACCCACGTATTCCAGAGCGTATTTTGAGCATATTGGGAGAGTTACAGAGCGTATTTTCGTGAGATTTTCTGGGGCTTTGGAAACAAAGAATAGAGGGTATTGCAGAAGAATTCAAAGTCTTTTTGAAGAGTTTTGGTGATAGAAATCTCAACTTTACTCTTGTATTTCACGTATTTAGCATGTATTTTGACGTTTTGATCATGTATTTGCTAATGAAACTGAGTTTTCTCATCTCCATGCATGGCTATTGATCTCATATGTTGGTTGTGATGTAGTTAGGACTATGTGATCGTTGATTTTGTTATCTTTTCGCCCTATATGCATGTTTTAATCATGTATTTCATCGATTTCTATGTATAATCTAATTAAGTATGTTAATCGAAGACGTGTGCATGCTTAATTGAATATGATCTGAGTTAGACTTATTCGTGATACACTTCGAGAGGACGTATCGTGACCCGAGAGGGCACTTGTGCGTACTTTCTTTATGAAATCGACGATATATGTGATTACTTTTTGACACTCTTGTTTACGCGTTTTATCGCCATACTTTCCGACGTTCTCATGCCCTAGCCGGATGAGACGTTGAGTTATAAAAAAGATATTCAAAATCATCGATTACAAAACCCCTAATGAAACCACAACCGACACATGCTCCTCCTATTGGCTCTCTATATCGACTCTCCGTACTTGCTTTAGTTTAATTTCTCGTTTACTTAAACCATCATCACAATTGTCTCACATTCAAAAGGTGGTAATTTTTCATCGTTTTTATTAATCTTTTGAAATTGATTCCTTTGGTTTACAGGTCGACTGTCCCGTGGATTCGACACCTGACTCTCCAGGTCTACTACTTGATCGATCTTCTACACTTGGGAGTAGCGCTCACACATTTTAAGACGGGTCAAGTTTTTGGCGCCGTTGCTGGGGACATCGGTATTAGTGATCCATACTTTCAGTTTCTCTCGAGGAATATTCGGTGAGATCTTTCCATCTTTTAGTATAGGATTTTTATTTGCTTTCTACAAAACACATTAAAAACACATCTTTTTCTGCTAGTTTATATGGCATAGATCTTCTACTTCACATAGATTAGTACGAACGAAAAATATGGCTAATAATAATGATGGAGCACACATCACACCACCTGAACAAGAAAGGCCTTTATTGGAAATTTATATGCCATCCAGGGTGGTAACTGATTCATGCATAGTTCTGCCTGCTGATGCTCATACTTTTAATCTGAAGCCAGGTGTAATTCAACTCTTACCATCTTACCATGGCATTGAAAATGATAATCCTTATTTGCATGTCAGAAACTTTGAAGAAGTATGCTCAACACAGTTGGATGGAAAAATTAGCTCTGATTCTGTTTATCTTAAACTATTTCCATTCTCGCTGAAAGATAAAGCTAAACATTGGTTTAATTCTTTGTCGCCTAGATCCATCTCTACTTGGTTACAATTGCAAACAGAGTTTCTAAAAAAATTCTTTTCTTTGCAGAGGACCCATGCCTTGAAGCGACAGATCATGTCCTTTTCACAGAAGGAGAGGGAGTCGTACGACCAAGCATGGGATAGATTCAAGGACCTTTGATCGCGTGCCCACACCATGGATATGATAAAGGCCATGCCATTGGATTCTTTTACAATGGCCTGCAGCCACAAACTAGGCAGTACATGGAGATGAAGTGCAACGACGAGTTCTTTCAGAAAACTCCTACGGAGGCATGGGACTACATGGAGACCATAGCGGAACATGTGAGGAGATGAGAGTCTACTTTAAAGTTTGACAAATCGGAGCCACCACTACCATCTAAAAGAGGCATGCACTCATTGAAGCCAGACGATGCAATAAGAGCGCAAGTGGATGCATTACTAACGCAAAGGCTACAAGGCCTAGAGTTGAGAGCAGCAAAAGCAATCGAAGCTGGACCGTTTTGTGCCATTTGTGAGCAGCCCACTCATGACACGTCTGTTTGCCCCGCGATTCCTGCTATGAAAGAGACCATAAGGAACCCACAAACCGAAGTGAATTAGGTGTCCAATCAAGGGGTAAATTCAAACACTTTCAACTCTTCTTGGAAGAATCACCCAAATTTGAGATGGGGACCGCAGCAGCCGGCGCAACAGACGACCACTCCCTACCAGCATCCAAATCATGCGATCAATCAAGGGAAGAAGGAGCAGAGCACTGATATCACTGCCGTACTTCAGCAAATGATGCAGATGCAGAATCAACAACAGCAGCAGCTTCAACAACAAATTCAGCAGCAGTTTCAGCAGCTTAACGAAAACTTTTCTAAAATTGCTGCATCTTTAGAAAAAGGTACTTTACCATCCCAATCTGTTGCAAATCCTAACATAAATTCCTCTTCTTTTTCAGGTGATAACGTGAAACCATGCAAGGCGGTGACTACTTTACGTAGCGAAAAAGAGATAGAAAAGCCAGAACCACCTAGGCATGAACAAATAGTCGAGGAGAAAGAGGATGAGCTTGTACCACAAAAGCTGCAGGAGGAGGAGAAAAGCTTGGAAAAAGAGGAGGTCAAAGAAAAGGAGCCTGAACCATATACACCTCCAGCTCCATTTCCAATGAGCCTAGCACCTCCTTCAAAAGATAAGTATCAGGTAAAAATTAGGGACATCTTCAAACAGTTCAAAATTAATATCCCATTGCTTGATGCGATAAACCAAGTGCATGCCGATGCTAAATTTTTAAAGGACTTATGCACGGTGAAACAAACGCTTAATGTGAAAAAGAAAGCTTTTCTCACGCAACAGGTAAGTGCCATAGTTCAACATAACACTCCACCTAAATATAAAGATCCAGGTTCTCCTACTATTCCATGCACTATAGGAACAAAGAGCTTTGGAAATGCATTGCTTGATTTGGGTTCGAGTGTAAATATTTTGCCTTACTCTGTTTTCTTGAACCTAGGTTTAGGGAGAGCTGAAACCAACGCCAGTGGTGCTACAGTTAGCAGACCGATCAATAAAATTTCCAAGAGGATGCGTGGAGGATGTTTTGGTTTTGGTGGACAAGTTCTACTACCCCGTGGATTTCATCGTCCTAGACATACATGGACCACCTTCTGGTAACATCACTCCCTTCATTTTGGGACGTCCATTCCTAACTACATGCAACGCCGTAATCAATTGTATGGATGGACAATTGAAAATAACGTTTGGTAACATGAGGCTTGAATTAAATATATTTAAATCAAGTAAGTTGCCAACGGGTGTTGAAAGTATTGAAGAGGAATGCTTTATTGAAAATTTGAACGAAGACTACTATGAGGCTGAGTATGAAAGTGACTCTAATTATATTGATTATAATTTTGATGATATTAATGAGTCTTATTTTGTGCAGGGCACTCCTGAAAAATCAAGGGAAGCATGGGCACCGAGGTTTGAACCACTGCCAGCTGGACTGCCACCACAACTACCCTCTGATGTGGAGCATCCAAAGCTTGAGGGAACATAAAGGGGCCATTGGATGGTCCATTGCAGACATCAAAGGTATAAATCCCTTAACTTGTACACATCACATTTATCTTGAGGATGATTGCTTGTCTCAAACCATAAAGAGCTTTCTTTAGTTTAAAAACATGATTTGGAAATTTTTCATTTATGAAGCCCGGAGGTTGAGAAACGTAAACTTTCTCAACAACATCTCCGTTTAAAAATGCACTTTTAACATCCATTTGAAATAACTTAAAATTTTTATGGCATGCATAAGACAATAAAAGTCTAATTGATTCTAATCTAGCTACCGGAGCGAAGGATTCTTCGAAATCGATACCTTCCTCTTGGCGATAGCCTTGAGCAACTAACCGAGCTCTGTTCCGGACGACGACTTGATTTTCGTCGGTTTTGTTCTTGAAGATCCACTTTGTCCCTATGACGGTGTGGTTCTTCGATGGCAAAGGGGCCATTGGATGGTCCATTGGATGGTCCATTGCAGATATCAAAGGTATAAATCCCTTAACATTGTTGTGCTTAGGGAACATAAAGGGGCCATTGGATGGTCCATTGCAGACATCAAAGGTATAAATCCCTTAACTTGTACACATCACATTTATCTTGAGGATGATTCGAAAGCTACGCGAGAAATGCAACGTCGGTTGAACCCGACGTTAAAAGAAGTGGTAAAAGATGAGGTTCTTAATTTATATGATGCTGGAATTATTTATCCAATCTCTGATAGCAAGTGGGTTAGTCCAACTCAAGTCGTGCCTAAGAAATCTGGTTTAACTGTGATAAAGAATGACAAGAACGAACTCATACCTATGCGAACCATCACTGGATGGAGAATGTGTATTGATTATAGGAAGCTTAATTCAAAAACAAGAAAAGACCACTTTCCTTTCCCGTTCCTATATCAAATTTTAGAAAGAGTGGCTGGTAATGAATATTATTGTTTTCTAGATGGCTACTTAGGTTATTATCAGATAGAGATTGCTCTAGAGGACTAAGAGAAAACCAATTCACTTGTCCCTTTGGAACTTTCGCATTTAGGAGTATGCCATTTGGTCTATGCAATGCACCTGCTACTTTTCAACGTTGCATGTTAAACCTATTCAGTGATATGGTTGAAAAGATAGTAGAAGTATATATGGATGATTTCTCTGTATATGGCACTTCTTTTGACAATTGTTTATCTAACTTGGCCCTTGTTTTGTGCAGATGTAAAGAGAAAAACTTGCTACTCAATTGGGAAAAGTGCCACTTCATGACTACGGAAGGTTTGTACTTGGCCACTTAGTTTCTAAAGCAGGTATTCAGGTGGACAGGACAAAAGTTGAAGTAATAGAGAAGTTGCCAACGCCTAAAAGCTTCAGAGATATTCGTTCCTTCTTGGGACATGCCGGATTTTATAGACGCTTCATAAAGGATTTCAAAACTATCTCTTGACCTCTTTGCAATTTATTAACTTCAAGCACTGAATTTATTTGGACGCAAGAATGTCAAAGTTCTTTTGAAAAACTGAAATCCTTACTTGTCTCATCGCCTATTTTGCAGGCTCCAGATTGGACTCTGCTTTTTGAGATTATGTGCGATGAGAGTGATTACGCAGTGGGGGCGGTTCTTGGGAAAAAGAAAGAAAAAGTTCCTTATGTGATTTACTACACAAGTAAGACCATGAACGAAGCTCAAAGAAATTACACAACAACGGAAAAGGAATTACTTGCGGTGGTATTCGCGTTGGACAAGTTCAGGAGCTACATTTTGGGATTGCCTATCGTCGTCTATACGGACCACTCTACACTCAAATATTTATTATCTAAAAAGGATGCTAAGCCTAGACTTATACGATGGATTCTTATTTTGCAAAATTGGTCTCCTTCTACTAAGCATGATAGGGACATTCTTACGGCCGTCCCAGTTTGGGTGCAGTTTCATAATCTACCGTTGTCTATGTGGACGTTGGGTATCCTGAACTCCATTGCCAGTGTGGTTGGTAAGCCTATTTGTTTAGATAGGGCTACTGCAAATCTAGATAGAATTTCCTATGCGCGATGTTTGATGGAAGTTAATTCCAACACACCTCTAAAGAGATCAGTCCCTGTTGAGTTGGATGATCTTTCTACTATTTCTATTGACGTTCAGTATGAGGGGGAGCCCCCAAGATGTGGTGTATGTGCCTGTTTTGGCCATCTGGAATCTCAATGTAAACCGAAGCAAAAAACTTCTAGCCAAACAGTGGTGCCGGCTATCACAACTCATAATTTGGAGCCTAGAGTAGCCCAAGATATAGCCGCTATGAATTTGGGCAAGGATGGAAAATCGTTGCAGTTGCAGCATGTTGGGAAGTCGGGGGATGTTGCTACGAATCTGGGCGTGGACAACACTCCTGTTGCACTTGAGAAAGGAGAATGTAGCAATTCTAAACACCCCATTGCTTCAGGGGGTATTAGGGGACGGCATAGTCCCTTGATGGTAGTGTTACATACTATGAAGATGGTAACCAATTTCCGTAAGGCTTCTGCCAGTCCATCACCAACAAATAAACATTCCCAGCCACCTGCCTCCTCGGTTACTATAGGTGCAGATTCTAACCAGCAAGAGCCGGCACCTCCTATTAATCCTACTATCCCAAATCCTATATGGGAGGAAGAACACTCTTGTTTGCTGAAGGAGCGTGCGATGACAAAAATTAAAAGAGTTCAAATTCCACAATCGCCTGTACGGCGGAGTTCAAGGATTGTCTCTTAAGTGGGGGATATTTCTACACTCTTCAACTATTATTATGTCTATTTTATTTTGGAATACTAGAGGCCTAAACAACTCTTCGAGACGGGGTGATCTGAAGTTCTTTTTACGAAAACTAAATCCTTCCATTGTGTGCTTATTGGAAACTAAGGTTGAGGTGAGTAATTCTTATCGTATCTCTAAATGCTTTGGCTCAGATTGGGGCTGTTTGGATAATATGAGTTATCATAAAGGAGGTCGCATTATTATTTACTACATTCTGAAGACTTGGAGTTATATTCCTATATCCTACTCATCGCAGCATATAACTATTAAGTTCAATAACTCTACTGGCTTTGTTATGGGAGTAACTGCTGTGTACGGGTTTAATGTGGGAAGCTCCAAAATCCCTCTCTGGGACAGCCTTGTTACTGATTCTAGTTCCCTGGTTAATTGCCCCTGGATTGTGGGTGGTGACTTTAATTGCGTAAGGTTCACGAACGAGAAAGTGGGGGGCCGTGCTGTAGATGAAGCTTCTATGAAAGATTTCAATTCTTGTATTCAGAGTTGCCTTCTTAATGATCTCAAGAGTATCGGTTGTAACCAAAGTTGGAATAATAGACGTTCGGGAAGATCACGAATCTCTGCTCGCCTTGATCGAGTTCTATGTAACTCTTGCTGGATTGATCTTCTGGCTCAGTCATATTATGAGTACATTCTTGCCAGTACAAGTGACCATTGCCTTTGTTGATCTACATATTCCCCAAGGTAACTTCCTTCCCCAAACCTTTTAAATTCTTCAATTCATGGGTCTCTCTACCAGGCTTTAAGGATTTGGTTCGGGAATTCTGGGAAAACTATAGAAATTATAATGTTCCCCCCTTTTGCGGCTGTCTTACATGCTTAAGGCTCTTAAGTCTCTATTGAAAACTTGGTCCGAAGAGAAAATAAATGCCCTGCAGGTTTCTAAAATTCGGCAACAGCTTGAATCTCTTCAAGCAAATCCTCTTATTAGCATTGATATTGTGCTTCAGCAATCTGAAACTTTGGCTATTAATAGTTTGGTGTTGGCTCTTAAAATGGAGGAAGAGGATCTCCGCCAGAAGAGCCGTCAAAACTGGTTGACGCTTGGGGATAGAAATTCTAAATTCTTCTATTCGGCTATGAAATCAAGACAGTGTCACAATTCTCTCAATCATCTAGTTTCTTCTGTTGGGGACAGAAGTATTAATACTGTTAGACTTCGATCTGAGGCAACTCTCTTCTATAAGAAACTCTATTGCCAAGATGACTACTGGAATGTCTTTCCAAAATTATCTCCGAAACGGGTTCTCTCCTTGGAAGCTATATATTGGTTGGACAGGGAAGTCTCTCACACTGAAATTAAGAATGCCTTGTTCCAAATCGGCAAAGACAAATCTCCTGGTCCAGACAGGTACAACGCCTATTTTTTTCAGCAGGAATGGGAGGTAATATGTAATGAAGTGGTTGCTGGAGTTTCTTCTTTCTTCTCATCTGGATGCATGCCTCCCTCTGTTATTCACACCTTCCTTACACTTGTCCCAAAAAGTGCTAATGCCTCTGATTTAGGGGACTACAGGCCAATTGCATGTTGCAGTGTTCTGTACAAAATTATCAGTAAAGTTTTGTGCAACAGACTGAAGTCGGTTATCTCAGAATTAATCTCCCCTAATCAGTCAGCTTTTTTGAAAGATAGGTTGCTTGCGGATTGCACCCTGATTGCCCACGAGCAGATTCGGGATTTTAGCAACCCTATGGGATCTAGGGCGTGCATCAAATTGGATCTCCGAAAAGCTTTTGATAGTTTTAATAGAGAATTTATTCTCTTCTTTCTTCATCAAATGAGGTTTTCCCACAAATTTATTAATTGGATATCTATATGTATTTCTTCCCCTGTGTTTTCAGTTCTCGTAGAGGGATCTCCAGTCGGTTACTTCAATTCTAATAGGGGTTTGAGGCAGGGGGATCCCCTCTCTCCCTATCTTTTTGTCTTGGTCATGGAAGCATTTTCCCTGCTTATGGCTCAAGCTGATGTTTTGGGTACGATTCATCCTATGCGTAGAGCTGGAGCTGTATCCCATCTACTTTTTGCAGACGATCTTTTGGTTTTCTGTCGGGCTAACCCCCACTCCTTTAAGGGTCTCAAGGAACTTTTATATAGATTCTACCTCTTCACGGGGCTGCAAATTAATTGTGGAAAGAGCTCGGCTATATTTAGTAAAGGTGTGCGTAATGCAGTCACCCTTACAGAAATTCTTGGTATAAAAAAGGTTTCCTCCTTTAATATTTATTTGGGGCTTCCACTCTCCTCTAAATATCCCAAAGCTTCTCTATTCAGTAGACTGGTTAATAAATGCAAGCAGAGGCTATTGGGTTGGTCTTCTTCTCTGCTTTCTATTTCGAGGAAGATTGAGTTGGTGCGTTCTGTAATCTATGGAATGGTGGCTTTTTGGATGCAGGCGTATTGTCTCCCACCAACGGTTATTCGTTCTATTGACTCTATCTGCAGGAAGTTTGTTTGTGGTAAGCTTAATATGTGGGCTTGGAAGGACATGTGTACCCCCAAAAAAGGAGGAGTTGGATTACGTTCTCTTGAAGATTTAAATGTGGCCTCAGGCATCCGTCTAACTTGGAGAGTCCTTTCCACTAAAGGTATCTGGGCAAATTACATGAGAAAGCACTATAGCCCGATAAATTATGGATTTTATTGTACGAAAGTGAGGCCTACGGACTCGGGTTCCTGGAAGTTTTTATTAAAAAATCACTCCCATTCCCAAAAGCTGATTAAGCGTGTTGTAAAGGATGGTAAAGCAACGTCTTTTTGGTATGACAATTGGCACCCAAGAGGTCCCCTATTTCTAATTCAAGAACCAGCACATGGGAAGGAGATGGCTCGGGTAAGCGACTATTGGACAGACTCTGGTTGGAGCTCCTGCCCATCTATTGATGGCGTGCGTCCCCTGTTAAGTAATTTGGCGCTAAGCGAAGGTACAGACGAGTGGAAATGGGTTGCTGGGCCGGCCTTCTCCCTTAACTCGGCTTGGATGTCTTCACGTACTGCAAGATCCCCCTTCCTCTATTGTGACTCGGTTTGGTTCACAGATCAAATACCGAAATTTGGAATCACTCTTCTCAGGGCTCTTCATAAGAAACTCCCGACTAAGGACCTTCTTTCCCAACGTGGAGTTCAGTGCGATTCTGTTTGCGGGCTGTGTGATGAGGATTGCCCTGAGAGCAACTCTCATATATTTTTTAATTGTGATTTCTCCAAATATCTACTTTCTAGGTCCCTTCTGAAGCTGGGCATTCCTGGTTCCGTGCCTAATTCTATCCATGGGGTCTGTGATATTATTCATACGACTTATAACAAGAAGGATCCTTTGAAAGTGTTGGCTAGAGCTGTCCTCTCCACCATTGTTTGGCACATATGGAAGGAACGTAATAGGCGAATATTTGAGAGCAAATCTAAAGGGAGAACTGTTTTATTCGATGAGATTGTGTATGATATTAGAACTTCTCTGCGCCATCTGAATTTGGAAGAGGCTTCGGATCTAGTTCCCTTCTCTAATTGGGGACTAATTGATGCGGGATAGTCGGGTCTGGCTTGCTTAGCTTTGTTGATGTGTGGGTTTAATTTGAACTATTTTGTTGTGGTCTTGTACATACTGAACTTGTATCCCTTGTAATAGCGATAGGCAATGCTTAGTGGCGGGTGACGGCGCCTGTGCCCTATCCCCGCTCTAAGTCTAGTCTACTTGTTGTTACTTGTGTGGTAGTTGTAACATTTTGGGTTGTTGCTTTTTGTTAATAGAAACTAACTTTATTCGACAAAAAAATGGAGAAGAGCTGACAGCGCTGGAAATTTTTCCAGCGCTGTCCGTATTTTGGGCGACCTAAAAATATTTTTTTTGAAATTTTTTTGCAGTAGTTAGATATACTTGTTAGGAAGCTCTCCACAAAATTTCAGCTCGATCCGACACCGTTTGAGCATCCGTTTATCGATTTCAAAAACGTTGCGCAAAACTGTGGACAGAATTACACAACGTTTTTGAAATCGATGAACGGAGGCTCAAACGGTGTTGGATCGAGCTGAAATTTTGTGGGGAGATTCCTAACAAGTATATCTAACTACTGAAAAAAAAATTTCAAAAAATATATTTTTAGGTTGCCCAAAATGCGGACAGCGCTGGAAAAATTTCCAGCGCAGTCAGCATTGGCCCATTAACCTCACACACACACACACACACACACACACACACACACCAATTCAAACTCAGTTTAAAAACCGAGCTTTGCTTAACGTTAAAAAAGGTAAAGAATTCAACCTTAATCAGCTAACGGTTTAAAGGGGGAATTTTTGAATTGAATTTTTTTAAAAAAACAGTCTGTTACAACTAAATCTTATTCTATCCCACCAATCCCCTTAAAATCCCAACTGCTCCCCACTATTATTTCCCACTCTCCACGTCACCCCCACACCCCACGTTTTGAACCCAACCCCAGGCCGCACCCAGTTCTCCACGCACACAAACAGCAAACAACAAAGAGAGAGAGAGAGAGAGAGAGAGAGAGAGAGAGAGAGAGAGAGAGAGAGAGAGAGAGAGAGAGAGAGAGAGAGAGAGAGAGAGGCTAAACAAAAAAAGAACAAAGGAAACACAGACTAACCTAAGACCCTAATGCCTGTTCACGTACTGCCCTCTCGAAACTAAACCCCCACACACAAAGTTATTATAATAAGAAACTTAAAAAAAACTAAACCTAAGGAGACCCTAAGCCTTAAATATTCACGTGCTTCCAACACCCCCTACTCTTTATAATATAAAACCCCTAGGGTTTTTTTCTCTAACTCTACACCCTACACACAACCGCCCTCTACCCTCTCTATTTTCTCCTCTATGCATCAAGAGCAGACCCGCAGCTTTCAAGCTCCCCTCGCTCACGCAAATGTCGTCGCCTCTTCCATCACCTCCACACCATCACAACAGCCCGCAGACTTCATCCCTTCCACGCCAACGCACGAAACTCGCGCAAGCCCAAGCAACCCCCTCACGGCGCCTCCCTCCTGTCCAAACGTCGCCGCAGCCCCTACACGTGGACGTCGGTGCTTCCTCTCCTCCACACAACAGCACACACACACAAACGTGCCCAGCCCTCGCCCAAAATTTCGTACGGCCCCTAGCCACTTGCAGACCATCGGAAGCCACCCGACGGCCTCCCCTTCGACCTGCCACCATCCCCTCCCTCTCACACACCCTCAGATCCAACGCCGGGCTCCCTCCTTCTTCCGACACTAGCGGCATCAACCTTCACATGCTGTGCAGCCGTTGTTGGTGCCGACAAACCGTACACTTGCCAGCCGCTCAGATCTGACGCCGACAGCCCCGGGAGTTGCTGCCACCCTCGCAACTACCTGTAGAGCCTCCAGACGCTGCCGTCTGTCGCTCTCCTCACTGTCGCGGTGAGTTTCAGGCCGTAGACATAGTACATATCGCTGTCGCTGCCCCATTCGCTATGTAACGGTTAGTACCTCTGTTTATAACCTATAACCTACACCGTAATTTAGAAGATCTAATAAAACGGATGGATTAGACGTCGTATGAACTTTTTATAACGCTGTTATGATCGAAAACAATCTAATCTAAATATTTGTTTTATCAAACCAGCAAACCATTATCACCGTAGCATAGTACCTGTCGAAACGATTCCGACGGCACCAAGAACACTGAAAACAGGCAAGTATGTAATTAGATATGAATTTTTGAAGTCTGATGATTATTACGACATTTTTACCATATGCTGGATAACTTGAAGTCTGCACGTGAAATGACGCATGAAACTATTTCCATAATGTTTTAGACCAAAAATGTGGCATTTTGACATATAACTCGATATACTTCAATTTTAAACAACGGCGAAGAAAACTGATTTCTGTAGCATGTTCATTAAAAATCACTGTTCAACTTCCTTTTGAAAATTGTTGTAAATATTGTTCAACCTTATCCTGCTCATTGAAAATGTTGTATAAACGAGTAATAATGATAATGTTAGATTGCTGCAAGTCTTGAAATGTTTTACAACTTGTGACATCGTGAAATCGTGCGACTCGAAGGCGGATTCGTGACTTTCATGATGTCGTGTGAGTCGACTAGGCTGGCTTGTGTTCCAGCACAAATTGGGGTGGGGTTAGGGTTGAGCAGCCACTAGGCGTATGAAAGGGTCCTCTCTTCAAGAGCACCACCCGCATGCGGTAGGTTAGCGTCAATCACGGTAAGCCCATGTGAGAAGAATGATTCACTCATCACGACCTAAAGGCGAGAACCCTATGATAGACATAACATATTGACAAGAAACTTGCAACACTATCGTTGACTCAGTAAATTGACATGTTAACGAACTCAAAGAAAGTTTTACTTTACTCCTTGAAACTGCTTAGAACTGCATGATAGGAATGTCTCGTTTCATTTCATTATAATTGGCATGTTTAAACTTATTGCAGTTATCTCATTTAATTATTTAATGTCTTTTAAAATTCATATCATTTGTATATCTTGCCTTAGGTTTCTAACCTCTTCTTGCAGACCCTTGCTAACATACATTCATGTTTTTGGATGTATGTCAGATCCCGAGTTTGAGTGCTAGGAGAATCCTTTCAAGACGCCTGACTTAGAGAGCCAGAGTTCACCGTAGACACAGAGTCTCTCTTGCGAAGGACTAGGAACCTTCACCGTCGTCGTCTTTCTTTAGTTTACTTTCAGTTGTTGTTGTTGTTGTTGTTTAGTGTACGTCTCTTTTGTTGCTACTTTAGCCCTGCCGTGGCTTGTCATTTAATTTCGTGTATGGATATTATATCTCTGGATGTGGCTTTTATCTTTTGAATGTATTCTTATTGTTATGAAATGCATGCAAGGACCTGCCCTGTGTTTTTATCATAGACACTCATTGAACTCGAGCTTCACCGCTCTAGTTCATGCGGATCGTGTAACGTTCTCGCTCCCTGTGTCTTTTGGAAAGTGGGGTGTTACAGGTTTTAGTGGTGGCCCATGCAGGTCCATGCATTTGCAAAACTTCAGAACAGTAGAAATACTAACATTAGCCAAAACATCCAGAATTAGTTCGTACGCGAAATTACTCGAATACCTTGTCTCAGCATTATAGGAAACCCAATACTAGGATAATAGGAAGAGTTAGTTAGACGATCGTGCTCGTTAGTTAGACACCCATACCACGACTTAGTATTATCATCTTATGAGTCACCCTAGCGATTGGTCATCCAGCTCTGACCATATTAGATTTTTGAGTTTCTTTTAGTCGTTCGCTTAGATTTATCGAATCTAGGGCCCAACCGAATGTAGCGATCGTTGCATCCGTGCAAGTCGAACCCACGGCACCTGCAATGAGTAGACTTCGAAGCGTAGGATATTCCAGATCTATAAGATCTCGATCTCGATCCTCAATGAACCCTTACCTCGTTTTTCCTATCGCAGTCTAGTTCGTTGGAGAACCATAGTGCCAAACCTTAGTCGACCCAATGATTATTTTCCCCCTGATTTTAATCATTACACCTCCATGTTAATGATCATAGAAATCCATCATAGCGTATTCATGGAGTTACTTCTTAGTCGTCCGTACGTTTCGATCGTCAAACCTTTTCCTCGTCCTCGATTCACATAAACTCTTCAGGTCCGCCATCTCTAACCTTGAACCTCCTCATTGCAGATCCAGGGTCTTTTAAAAAGTATTGTTCGCTATTTCTTTTATTTAATTCTTCGCTAAGTTTTAAATCCTTTCGAAAACTTTTACTTAGATTTTCTACACTTTAGTCGACTTAAACCCAATCTTGATTTTGAAACTCTTCTGACGCAATTTTTAGTTACTATCTTATAGTGATTTTCTAACATACATCTTCCGCACTTCTATTTCACATAGCCTCGTATAGCTACTCTATTTTCCTCATGTAATGAACTTCTTTTTAAAACTTTATTTCTATTTCGCTAGTTCAAAATATCATCTCCTTTTCTTACTGACATATTTCAAAACAGTCATTCATACATACTTTTAATAAGACTTCAAAATCTTGTGTGTCAGTTTTATAATCATTGTCTTCATATTTAAAAAAAAATTCTTTTTACAAACCTATTTCCATTTACAAAATAAGCACTACAACACTATGCTCATATTACTCTTCACCTATTATTTGACTAATCATATTTTACGTTTTAACTTATACCGTACGCTTGCTATTTTACGTAAGTTATAACGATATTATTATTTTTACACATATCCTTATCTTCTTAATTATTTAATTATTCATAAATATTTTACGTCACCCAACCACACTAACCTCTTATCCATGCCACATCCGGAACCGTCCATCACAACATTAATTCGTTGCGTCATTCAGCTCTGCATCCTACACTATTGCTTAGTTATCACTTTAGTGCTTACCAATACTTATGTCAGCTTTAGTATAAGTATAGTGTGACCTTTAGCATTAATTGTGGTGTTGTGGTGGTGCATGTATATAGATAGTGGGTGTGGACTCGTGTGTGCGAGTCTCTATATACCACCCACGCATGAGTGTACTTACCCTTAGTATATTAGTATAGTGTGGTTATCTATTGTGTTGTATGTGCATGTACGATAATATGTGACATATATGTATATAGTCGAGTATAGAGTAGTAAGTGTTATATTTATACTTAGACGAGTGATTAGCTATATCACTATAGGAATATTTGTGCGTATTAGATTCAATATTGGCTAGTTACTAGGAGTATATGTATTTTACTCGTACTTATTAATGGTTGTAATTATATGCTAGTACAGTGATGTGCATGTTACGTGTAATGATAATAGGTGTGCGTATAGTTATGTGTGCAGATTTATTATGTGATTTATATGTTAGTATGTATGGTGTGTGCACGTGCTTATATATGTATGTGGTTAGTTATAGGTACATATATAAATATATATTGTATAAATAAGTGTGTTTTATGTATAGTAGGATTATAATATTACCCCTACGGGATGATGTATGAGCATGTGTATACCAGGAAGTATGCATAGTCGTATGTTTGTGACTACCTATATATGGATGTATGCAATAGTATACTAGCCCTATGTAAATTACCATGGTTGTGTATACTGGTGTGTGTGTGTGTGTGTGTGTGTGTGTATGTCCTATATAGATACGGGATATGCGTGTAGTAGTGTAAGTATGTATATGTATGTAAAATGAACGTATGCATATGTATTTGAAAGTGTGTGATATATGAGTAAGTATGTGCATATGGGTGTATATTGTTTCAATATAATGTATGTTGACTGGGATAGAATGACATTAGTGTCTAAGTCTGCTCACCCTTATGTCAGCCTATTTAAGGAAGCCTGAGGACGGAATTGATCCTAAGGTGGGCAGATTACGATGACCCTAGTGCTATGAGTAAGGCGTATAAATCTGAGTATGGTGTAAGATAATACGTGCATGTATATACGTGTAGTGATATAGATTATCATGTGTATTAGTATTATGCGGTAGGTAAAAGTGATTGTACGATTGAAGTGTTAATTGACTAAGAATGATTGTATTTTGTAGGTATATTTATGTGACATGTGGTACTATAACATGGTAGAATGTGAGGGTATATGGTAATACATTGTGTATTAGTAATAATGTGAGTGTGCAAGGTGATGGCACACTTACAGCTAGTAAATTGATGTGGTTGTGTAGTGAAGTGTTACTATTCGCCCGAGTATAACATTGGTTTGGATTGTATTTGTAGGATGGTATTATATTAAACGTGTTATGTTAAATAGTAATGTGAGTATGTGTATTGTTACTACTATTAGCATAAATGTTGATTAGTATTATCAGTGGTAATACTATTGGTGTTGATGTTAGTATTAGAAATACTATTTGGATATGGCATGAAGGTTATTTATGGTGTGTATACATTAGTAGAGGAGATGCGAGCGTTACCCTTATGTTTTTAGGTGGATTAGTCGATAAGATTCCAAGGGCGGAATCGTTTTTAAGGTGGATAGGATGTAACGACCACTTCCCGGTCGTGTGTATTTTAGTGCGTTTGTTGTTTCGTAAGTATATGTTCGTATTTGCTTTTATTATTGTATTTCCGTAGTCCGGACGCACGACCGAACCCCGTTTTCACAACCCTCTCAGAGGCACGATCGCCCCTGCATCTTCTTTTAATTTTTGGACGTCGGGACACACATTAGTGACAATCTATTACTATTACTATCTTAATATATATATAAATATATACCTATTCAAACTCAGTTTAAAAACCGAGCTGAGCTTAACGTTAAAAAAAGGTAATGAATTCAACCTTAATCAGCTAACGGTTTAAAGGGGGACTTTTTGAATTGAAATTTAAAAAAAACAGACTGTTACAACTAAATCTTATTCTATCCCACCTATCCCCTTAAAATCCCAACTGCTCCCCACTATTCTTTTCCACTCTCCACGTCACCCCCACAACCCACATTTTGAACCCAACCCCAGGCCGCACCCAGTTCTCCACGCACACACAGCAAACAACAAAAGAGAGAGAGAGAGAGAGAGGCTAAACAAAAAAAGAACAAAGGAAACACAGACTAACTTAAGACCCTAAGGCATGTTCATGTACTGCCCTCTTGAAACTAAACCCCCCCCCCCCACACAAAGTTATTATAATAAGAAACTTTAAAAAAAACTAAACCTAAGGAGACCCTAAGCCTTAAATATTCACATGCTGCCAGCACCCCCTACTCTTTATAATATAAAACCCCTAGGGTTTTTTCTCTAACTCTACTCCCTATACACAGCTGCCCTCTACCCTATCTATTTTCTCCTCCACGCATCAAGAGTAGACCCGCAGCTTTCAAGCTCCCATCGCTCACGCAAACGCCGTCGCCTCTTCCATCATCTCCACGCCATCACAACAGCATGCAGCCTTCATCCCTTCCATGCCAACGCACGAAACTCGCGCAAGCCCAAGCAACCCCCTCACGGCGCCTCCCTCCCGTCCAAACGTCGCCGCAGCCCCCACACACGGACGCCGATGCTTCCTCTCCTCCACGCAACAGCACCCACACGCAAACGTGCCCAGCCCTCGCCCAGAATGCCGCACGGCCCCTAGCCATTTGCAGACCGCCGGAAGCCACCCAGACGGCCTCCCCTTCGACCTGCCACCATCCCCTCCCTCTCGTGCACCCTCAGATCCAACACCAGGCTCCCTCCTTCTACCGACATTTATGGCATCAACCCTCACATGCTGTTGCAGCCGTTGTTGACGCCGAAAGCCCGTACACTTGCCAGCCACTCAGATCTGACGTCGACAGCCCCAGGGAGTTGCTGCCACCTTCGCAACTACCTGCAGAGCCTCCAGACGCCGCTGCCTGCCGCTCTCCTCGCTGCTGTGGCGAGTTTCAGGCCGTAGACGTAGTTGTTGGATCCTGCCAAAACAGAGTTAGGATCGATAAATGAAGTTGAGACTTACGCTTGCGTATGCGGCACGGTAGTCACAGAACTTCGCCTTCGGATTCGCCACGACGGATTGAGTCTTCTCACGAACGGAGTAAGGCTACTAAATCCACAATCTAAATCTCTACTTTTAGATTAAGAACTTGGATAAAGAGAGAGGAAGGATTTCGGCAGAGCTTCGCTAGAATGAAATGCATGCAAGAATGCCATGCAAAAGTGTAAGTAAAATGGCTAACCCTAGGGTCTTATTTATAGCCCCCAAGGTAGTTATTTTAGGAGCAATTGTTCCTTTGGAACAATTTAACTAAGGTGTACCATCGTACATGGCATATTATAAGCTTAAGTTGTACCATATGCATGGTACAACATAAGCTTAAGATATTACCCCTTTATTAGCCATATGTCGCATGCACTTATGCACATATAATGCGACTTTCCCATCATTCTAGAGATCCTCTCCGCAAGGGAACATATTCCCTTTGCACACGACTTCGTGTACGTGACGTTCGAGGTCCGTATTCCCTCGTACATCCCCTACAAGGGTGTACTAACGTCTTCCATATCCAACATCTCCCACTCACACTTGAGGGGATTGTAAGAGAACGTCTTTCTCTTAGTTCTTTCATCTATCATACCGAGAAATAGACCGTGCGACCGTCATGCACGTAGAGTCTGTTGTTGTGCACTTGTTAGAGATACACAACGACCTCGAAGGTGCAAAGTTGAGTAGTTCAACGCATGCTTTACCCTAGATTATTTCTTCACATTTCTTATACTTTATATTCAACAATTGAATCCCATCTGGATCACAATTGGCTGGCCAACTTTGAATCATTAAAGTCCAAATGTGAATATGAAATCAATCTTCCTCTTCTTGCGAACCTTCTGATCTTGACTTGATTCGCTTTTCTAACGTGCCCCGCCGAGCCGAATTATCATAGCCCATTAGTAACACGCTAAGATAGCGATCATCTCGTCAAATCTAAAGGAACCAATTGGAGTCCTTGAGGGTAAGAGTTAAGGCCCATATGGCCTTTGAGTCTCACATAATATCAAACACTATTGATACTAACTCAGTGGTCGAAATGCATACGTGGTATGAACACGTATTACAACATCGCTCCTTTCCCAGGGAGTGTACGTCTCAATGATGTTGTAAGGATGATGATCAGACACCACAATGTCTGACTTTGAGTCCCTTATTCTACTCAAATAATCCTTTGGACTCACATCCCGCATTTAGACAGATAGGATTTCCAAAAAAAATCCTCTTAGATCTTTTGTAAGCATCCATATGATGCAGATCTTTCATGCGACCATTTTGTTTAAGTCATGACTCTTAAATCATCCGTCTGATGATTTTGACTTCAAACAGGTCTCATCTCTATTCCATCCGTCTGATAGAATAAGGCGGTTGATCATGTGAGAGAGCCAACCTCAATCTGTCCGACATACTAGAATTCAGCTGAGATTTCAAAAAAATGTACACAAACATTTCTTAAGAAATTCATATGCAATGTTTGAAAAAGAACTTATTCTTTTATTAATTTTGATCATTTACAGACATGGGAATTTACATTGGTACAACTCAGCTTTTACGCAATCCTTGAGATGATAAGTGTTTGTAAAACACATCTCTGGGGATAGCCTTCGTAAGCGGATCCGCTATCATCTTATGCGTAGATATGTACCTTATGTCTACCTTCTTGGTCTTATCATAGTCTTTTGCAAATTTGTAGCGGATATCTATGTGTTTGGTCTTACAATGGAATTTCGGATCTTTGACATAGGCTATAGATGCTTGACTGTCGCTGTGTATAGGTACAGCACCTGAGTCACTTGCATTAATTAGCCTGTCTAAGAACTTCCTAATCCAAACAGCCTCTTGGACTGCCATGCTAAATGCTACAAACTCGGCTTCCATGGTTGAAAGTGCGATGCAGGATTGTTTCTTGCTACTCCAGGATATTGCACCAGATCCGAGTAGAAAAACATATCCTGAGGTCGATCGTCGCTCATCGAGATCACCCGCCCAATCAGCATCAGTGTAGCCTTCGAGCCTCAAGGCATCTCCTTGATAGCATAAAGCAAAGTCTGCAGTTCCTTTGAGATACCGCATTATCCTCTTAACCGCTTTCCAGTGTACTTGCCCTGGGTTGGATTGGTAACGACTTACCATTCCAACGGCAAAACAGATGTCCGGTCTTGTACACATCATAGCGTACATTAGACTACCAACTGCACTGGAATATGGAACTTTTTCCATAATCTCCTTCTCTTTTTGGTTCTTCGGACATGATTTCAGACATAAATTGTCGCACTTGCTTATTGGAGTATCAATGGACTTGCAGTCCTGCATATTAAAACGTTCTAAAACCTTCTTTATATAAGTCTCCTGTGAAAGAGAAAGAAGTTTCTTTGAACGATTCCTTGAAATCTTAACTCCAAGGATATATGCGGCTTCTCACATGTCTTTCATCTCAAAAACTGATGAAAGCCAAGCCTTGATATCCATCACAAAGCCCTTGTCATTTCCGGCTATTAAAATGTCATCTACATATAGAGACATAATAACATACTTGTTCTTATTCCTCTTGATATATACACAGTTATCTTCATCAAGCATGGAAAATCCATTTGATAAGACAACCTCTTGAAATCGTATATACCATTGCCTCGAGGATTGTTTAAGACCATATATAGATTTAAGAAGTTTACAAACCTTATGTTCGTTTCCTTCTTTTACAAACCCTGTTGGTTGTTCCATATAGATCTCCTCGTCCAATTCTCCATTGAGAAAGGCAGTCTTTACATCCATTTGATGTAATTCGAGGTCTAAGCAAGCTACCATTGCCAGAATCAGGCGAATTGAGGTAAAACGAACAACATGTGAGAAGGTCTCTTCGTAGTCTATCCCTTCCTGTTGCGTAAAACCTTTCGTGACAAGGCGAGCTTTATATCTGTCAATAGAGCCATCAGCCTTATGCTTGATCTTGAGAACCCATTTGTTCCCAATAGCTCTACGTCCTCTGGGTAAGTCAACTAAGTCCCAGACTTGGTTAACTTTCATGGATTCTAACTCCTCTTGCATCGCTTCCATCCATTTGTCTTTAGCAGGGCAAGATACGGCCTGTTTGAAAGTAGCAGGCTCGTCATCTTCTTGTAGTAAAGTCATAAAGGTTTACGGAAATTCATCCTCAAATCTTAGAGGAGCCAACCTTGTACGACTACTACGTCGTATTTGAGATTCTTCAAGTCCTTGTTGACTCGAATTTAGATCAATTCTAATATCACTCCCACTTGGAATGTCGTTAGAATTGCTCCCACTTGGATCATTATTCCCGTATGGAATAGGATAATCGTCATTCGTATAATCCATTGGTGAAGGTTGAAACGTATTTTCGTTTTCACCAAGAATTCTCCCACTCGAATGAGGTAATCCTTCTTGATCATAAATCTCAAATAGAGATAAGTCCTGACTTATCTCGCCCTGTCTTGGAAACTCATTTTCCAAGAAAGTGACATCCCTCGACTCAAACTCAATTATCCCACCATTGTCTTCCTGACTAACAAAAACATAACCTTTGGAGTTTTCTGCGTATCGTATAAAGATACATTTCCTTCCCCTTGGCCCAAGTTTGCCATACTTATGGGAGGAAATATGTGCGTAGGATGCACAACCCCAAGGTTTCAAAATATTTAAGTCAGGAGACCTTTGGTTCCATAGCTCATAAGGAGTGGAGCTAACTGATTTCGAGGGTACGCGGTTTAAAATGAAAGCGGCCGTCAATAATGCATCACCCCAAAAGGTGATTGGCAAGTTAGCTTGCGCCATCATTGAACGGACCATTTCCATTAAAGTCCTATTTCTCCTTTCTGCAACACCGTTTTGTTGAGGAGTATAAGGCATAGTTACCTGATGTACTATGCCTTTTTCATCACAAAGTTCCTTAAAACTTGTTGATTGATATTCACCGCCCCTATCGGTTCGCAAGACCTTAATCTTGCGATCTAATTGATTCTCCACTAAACTCATATAGTTTTTAAAGCAAGCCAAAGCTTCACTTTTGTGGGATATCAAATAGATATGTCCGAATCGGGTGAAATCATCAATAAAAGTGATGAAATAGGACTTTTCGCGTCTTGTCTTGACATTCATCGGACCACATATGTCCGAATGGATAAGCTGTAATGGAACCTCGGCTCTTGTGCCTGTTCCAAACGGCTTGCGACAATATTTCCCCACAAGGCAATGTTCGCAGGTCGACATTTCAACCTTTGAAACATTGGATAGAAGGCCACGTTTGGCAAGTCTATCCATACGCGTTGGTCCAATATGACCAAGCCTTGCATGCCAACAAATCACATCAGACTCATAAGTCTTAGAATTTGTAATAAGGAAATTTTCATTACATGAGGAATCATACATTGTACTCATTACAATAAATCCTTTAAATACAAACCCAGTACCAATAAGAGTATTATTACAACTTAAGTCCACATTACAATCATGAAAAAACCAGTTATAGCCAAGACCCATTAATACGACCACAAAAATTATATTCCTTCGAATATCTGGAGCGAAGAGGACATCATGAAGTAGGAGAGTGCGGCCGTTGTCCAAGACTAGCTTGCAAGTCCCAACGCCTTTCACTTCAACACGTGTGTTGTTTCCTACATAGATCCACTTCGTTCCTTGGGGTATCCGGTGATACTCCACGAAGGACCGTCTGTCCCTTGCTATGTGGTCGGTGGCACCTGAATCAATTATCCAAAATGGATTATATTCCACAAGAAATATTGAACTAGAAACACATATGTAACTAGTATATTTACAAGTTACCTCGTCGCCTCCACTCGTACATGAACGAGCATAGTGACCGAGCTTGTTGCACTTGAAGCACTTGATCCTCTTCAAGTCTTTCTTCTTGTGCCATTTCTTGTGCCCACCCTTATGTTTGGGTTTCTTGGTAGACTCAGGTTGCTTATTACGTTCATTAGTGAATTTCGAACGATCTTTCCGTTTCTTTCCCCCGTGTGAGGAACTAGCAACCATGTGCACTTCTGCACTTGGCTTGGCAGCCGCAAGCCGCTCTTCCTCTAATTCGAGGTGCTTGGAAACATCACTGAAGGTCTTGATGCTCTCATTGTGAGTGAGATGCATCTTCATTTGATCCCACCCATTTGGTAGGGAACGTATAACTGCTTGGATTTGTTGCTCATCAGTGAGCACATGACCTGCGTCCTTTAACTCTGAGATAAGGTTCGCCATATGTCGCAGATGTTTCCCCATGGAATGATCTGGACGTTTCTTATAAGAATCGAACCTTATAGTTAAGGAGCGAAGTTTGGACACCGATGTGCCACCGAACTTCTCCTCTAGCTTGGACCATATGTCCATGGCTAGGTCATGTTCTCGGAAGATGCGCATTATGTCATCAGCCATACTGCTTAATAACGTAATGCGCGCTATCTTGTTCTTCCGAGACCAAGCATCAAAAGCTTCCTTGTCTCGTCGGTGTTGGGCCGTAGTGCCCAACTCGGGTTCAATCATAACGTTCTTTAGAGTTTCGAGCACTTCTTGTTCCTCTAGAACGTATTGTATCTTGATGGACCAAAGTTTGTAATTATCGCCGTTGAGTTTTTCACATCTGTTTAACTCAGCGACGATATTCTTTGAAGCGGAAGACATTTTACTTTTAAAATGCTGCAAAAGACATAAAACCAAAGGTTTGATCAAAAAATTGCATTGAAAAATCTTAAAATACAATTCCCATTTGAAGTGACAGTAGAATATCCCATTTGGATAGTTCTAATTTCAACTCCCACTTGGAATGATATTTATAATTTGATAAGTTACTTTCGAAAAATATTGAAGATGTTACTCTAGAATCGGAAAGGTCACTATGTTTCCAATCACCATCTAGAGTAACTTTCAATATTTCTCCCTCACTTTATCAAATGTTAGTACTCTTATAGTACTTCGCAGCGGAAAAGCGTTTTTGAAAACGTATTTTTCAAAACGTATGAAAACGTATTTTTCAAAAAAAAAATGTATATTTCAACTTAGTACCCTTATGATACTAGTGAAATATTCGGCACTTCCTGACCATTTGTCGGGAATGAGCCGTAGCCGTGCCAAGGTCGGATCCCCCTTTTGGGGATTTTTCTGCAAACTATCGTCGCCGGCTCCCGTATGGATCCAGGCGTTTCCCCCCGTATGAGAGAATATTGATGCAGACGACTGTCGTTTGGCCCCATATGGGCTAGTCGGCACGTTCATGTTCGACCAAGGCCTTTTGCCGAATTGGTCGACCAAAACACCCGAATTGGTCGACCAATGATAATGGTCTGAAATTACTCCGGCCAGGGCCTCTGCCCTGGCCGACGCTGGCCAAGGGCCGGCCAGGGCCTCTGCCCTGACCGGCCAGAGGCCTTGGCCTCTCGGCCAGGGTCTCTGCCCTGGCCGAGGCCGGCCAGGCCCTGGCCACTGCCAGGGCCGGCCAGGCAGGCCCTGGCCACTGCCAGGGCCGGCCAGGCCGGCCCCTGGACTTGGTCGAGGCCGGCCAGGGCCCCTTGGCCCTGCCCTGGCCTCGGCCAGGCCTGGCATTGGCATCGGCCAGGCCTGGCCTTGGCCACGGCCAGGGCCTCCTGGCCCTGGCCGAGGCCGGCCAGGTCCGGCCATGGCCGGCCATGGCCACTTGGCCATGGCCGGCCATGGCCCATATGGCCATGGCCGGCCACCCCCTTATTTGGGGTTGCCGCACTTCCACGCCGGAGTGGTGGCCGTGGTGGTTATTGGCCGTAGCCAAGCCCTTCCGCTTGGGGAGGGGGTGCATTGCCTTCATAGCCCATTTGGCCATGTTAATCATGCACCAAAATCCATCTTCTCCGATGGAGATAACTTCCATCATCTTCCTCGATGAAGCACCCGTTCGTCGAGAAAGTGGTTATTTTCTAATGGTCGTGTGCCAAAAATGAAAAATAACATACTACGTGAACGGTCGGTTCTTCCCATCACGGAGAGTTCCTACCATATCCGTAATGATAGGGGACCCTAATGTGAAAAGAACAACCGCTGCGTTCTCTCCGTCATGAAGCGTTCCTACCATATCCGTAATGGTAGGATACCCATTCGTGAAAAAGACAACGACTCGTTCATAGTTTCGACGGGGCGGCGGTTTGACGGGGGTGAACCCGTATGGCTCTGATACCAATGTTGGATCCTGCCAAAACAGAGTTAGGATCGATAAATGAAGTTGAGACTTACGCTTGCGTATGCGGCACGATAGTCACAGAACTTCGCCTTCGGATTCGCCACGACGGATCGAGTCTTCTCACGAACAGAGTAAGGCTACTAAATCCACAATCTAAATCTCTACTTTTAGATTAAGAACTTGGATAAAGAGAGAGGAAGGATTTCGGCAGAGCTTCGCTAGAATGAAATGCATGCAAGAATGCCATGCAAAAGTGTAAGTAAAATGGCTAACCCTTGGGTCTTATTTATAGCCCCCAAGGTAGTTATTTTAGGAGCAATTGTTCCTTTGGAACAATTTAACTAAGGTGTACCATCGTACATGGCATATTATAAGCTTAAGTTGTACCATATGCATGGTACAACATAAGCTTAAGATATTACCCCTTTATTAGCCATATGTCGCATGCACTTATGCACATATAATGCGACTTTCCCATCATTCTAGAGATCCTCTCCGCAAGGGAACATATTCCCTTTGCACACGACTTCGTGTACGCGACGTTCGAGGTCCGTATTCCCTTGTACATCCCCTACAAGGGTGTACTAACGTCTTCCATATCCAACATTAGTATGTATCGCTGTCGCTGCCCCATTTGCTGCGTAACGGTTAGTACCTCTGTTTATAACCTATAACCCACACCGTAATTTAGAATATCTAATAAAACGGATCGATTAGACGTCGTATGAACTTTTTATAACGCTGTTATGATAGACATAACATATTGACATGAAACTTGCAACACTATCGTTGACACAGTAAATTGACATGTTAACGAACTCAAAGAAAGTTTTACTTTACTCCTTGAAACTGCTTAGAACTGCATGATAGGAATGTCTCGTTTCATTTCATTATAATTGGCATGTTTAAACTTATTGCAGTTATCTCATTTAATTATTTAATGTCTTTTAAAATTCATATCATTTGTATATCTTGCCTTGGGTTTCTAACCTTTTCTTGCAGACCCTTGCTGACATACATTCATGTTTTTTGATGTATGTCAGATGCCGAGTTTGAGTGCTATGAGAATCCTTTCGAGACGCCTGACTTAGAGAGCCAGAGTTCGCTGTAGACGCCGAGTCTCTCCTTGCGGAGGACTAGGGACCTTCACCGTCGTCGTCTTTCTTTAGTTTACTTTCAGTTGTTGTTGTTGTTGTTGTTGTTTAGTGTACGTTTCTTTTGTTGCTACTTTAGCCCTGCCGTGGCTTGTCGTTTAATTTCGAGTATGGACATTATATCCCTGGATGTGGCTTTTATCTTTTGAATGTATTCTTATTGTTATGAAATGCATGCAAGGACCTGCCCTGTGTTTTTATTATAGACGCACATTGAACTCGAGTTTCACCGCTTTAGTTCATGCAGACCGCGTAACGTTCTCACTCCCGGTGTCTTTTGGGAAGCGAGGTGTTACAAAATGATTCTCGTAAATTACAGATCTTGGAGCTCGAGGAGTTACGGTGGGAGGCATATGAAAATGCAAAATTGGTGAAGGAACGAATGAAAGCTGTGCACGACAAGACGATCCTACTGAAAGAATTCAAGCTTGGTGACAAAGTTCTTCTTTATAACTCATGATTGCATATATTTCCAGGGAAGCTATGTTCCAAGTGGTCGGGCCCATTTCATGTCAAACAAGTTTTTCCACACGGAGCAGTAATTTTGGTGAATGAAAAGGATGGAAGCGAGTTCAAAGTCAATGGGTAACGACTGAAACACTTTTAAGAACTTTGGACCAAGGAGGACACGACCATGGAGCTTATGGATCCACCTTTGGGTAGCACTTAAACCGGTGTGTTCTTTCCGTACTTAGTAGTAGTATATTTTCTTTATTTCAGACTTTTTTTAGGAATTTTGCCTCTAGTATGCTCTTTTCAACATTGAGGACAATGTTTGTCTTTAAGTTTTGGGGGGTGTGTATTAGACCTTTTTTGTTAGGATTTTTATTATCCTAGCTTTTCTATCTTAAAAAATCATAAATCACCATCACTCATCCTCTAACCATCATTTTAGCCCTCTTAAAGTGTCACTTTATCGGATGTTTATGCATTAATGACATTCTAAAAGTTGTTTATGGCTTGATATCGTTATTTTTCTCTTCAGGAAATTAACCATTAATATGCCCCTTATGAAAAGTTTCAAATTTCATGACTAATATCTCAAAATGGTTTGAATTAATTCCATGCAAGTTGATGTGATGCATAAGTTTAAAGTGGACACGATTGATAGGAATAATTTTCTTTTTGGAGAGGAATTTGGCCATGAATATGTGCTAGAATGTGAGTCTAATGAATGGATGTGAGTTGCCACCAAAAAGGGGAGAAAAAGGAAAAGAAAAAAAATGAGCAAAAGAATAAAGTGCATCGTTCCCTTGAGTCTATCAAGTAGCCGGGTCTTCGTGCCTCAGGAAGAATTGGGATTTGCGTCGAAAGATGGATGTATGGGGAGTGCATTCAAAAGAAAAGATAATAAAAACTTAGATGATTCGAGTTATTAAGTTCGAGGGGCTCTTCTAAGCCTAATGCCCAAAGGTCGTCTGACCTAGGAGTCATTAACAGAAAGCTCGATATATGGATCATTCTAAGTCAAAAAAAAGAGAAAACATAGCAAACTCAACTCCCATGAATTAGACGATCTTTAAATGATGCCGAATCTTTGAAAATTAGAAAGTTATGAATTGATATCGTGTTATACTTTTTGTCTATGCAAAATAATGCTTGAATGTTATGTATTTAAACTAGATTAGAGAAAATGACATGGATTTGATCTCATTCATAATTGTGTATATTCGTGGTAAATATTATGATGAGAGTGCGTTATTGAGCCAAGCCTTAAACAATTGGAAGAATTTAATACTTTTCTAAACATCCGATTAGTCGCTCTTTTTGATAGAGACTAGCAAAACGCTAGTTGGGGGGTGTGATTCGGGGTGAATATTACATATTCAACCCCCCATTTAGCCCTATTTTGTGCTTATATGATGCTTAATTGGTCTCTAATACGTTCGTATTTTGTATATCGTCATTCATTAAAGCAAACCATTGATTTGTGCACAAAATATGAATTTTATTGAATATTTCTGCCTTTATATATTTTTTATAGCTAGGTCTCGATCTCACGATTCCAACGACTATTTATTTGTATTTTTCTGAGATCTGTGCTAATTACTATGAATTTTTGAATGCAAAATATCATTTAAAATGCAGAAATACACAAGAAATACTGTGTATATACGTCGCCAACCGCCACGTGGCAGCATCTGAGCCATCGCCGCTGAATCCAACAGCTCACGTCGATGCAGAGAGGGCGAAATTCCTGGGACACGTGGCGCTCATCCGTCGGTTCCCGCCCCATTTGACGGCGCTCAGCAGCGGGTGACGCGGCAGAGTACTAGCCGTCAATTTCTCATTTGATGGCTGAGATTGGCTCCGCTCGAATTCAAAAGCGAAGAGGTTGATATACATATCCTGCAGGCGACGTGGCCAAGCGACGGCCGCACGATATCGCATCCAACGGCCTCGAGCGACCGAAGTACATGCACATCATCCCGAAGCGAAACGGAGAGGCGAGATTTCTCGAGCGACGTGGCGATATCCGAGCCATCCAAAATCTCATCCGACAGTCGATACTCAATCCGAGCTGAACTTAGATGCGGATCGGGCGCAAACTCGTTAACTCTGCCACGCGTCATCTCCAGGGCCGATCCCGCGTTTATCCAACGGCTACAATTTCACCCGAACGTGGGTTGCGGATCCAAGCTACTTTAAAGTTGATTTGAGAGAATTTTTTGCATCCACAACCGACCTAATAACCGTATAAATACCCACGTTTTCCAGAGGGTATGGACAACAGTTTGGAGCATATTTTAAGCGTATTGGGAGGGTTATAGAGCGTATTTTCGTGAGATTTTCTGGGGCTTTGGAAACAGAGAATAGGGGGTCTTGTAGAAGAATTTTAGAGGCTTTTTGAAGAGTTTTGGTGATAGAAATCTAAACTTAGTCCTGTATTTCAAGTATTTAGCATGTATTTTGACGTTTTGATCATGTATTTGCTAATGAAACTGAGTTTTCTCATCTCCATGCGTGGCTAGTGACCTCATGTATTGGTTGTGATGTAGTTAGGGCTAAGTGATCGTTGATTTTGTTATCTTTTCGCCATATATGCATGTTTTAATCAAGTATTTCATCGATTTCTATGTATAATCTAATTAAGTATGTTAATCGGAGATGTGTGCATGCTTAATTGAATATGATCTGTGTAAGACTTACTCGTGATACGCTCCGAGAGGACGTATCGTGATCTAAGAGGGAACTTGTGCGTACTTTCTTTATGAAGTTGACTATATATGTGATTACTTTTTGGCACTCTTGGTTACGCGTTTTATCGCCATACTTTCTGACTTTCTCATGCCCTAGCCGGATGAGACGTTGAGTTATAGAAAAGATATTCAAAATCATCGATTACAAAACCCCTAACGAAACCACAACCGACACATGCTCCTCTTATTGGCTCTCTATATAGACTCTCCGTACTTGCTTTAGTTTTAATTTCTCGTTTACTTAAACCTTCATCACAATTGTCTCACATTCGAAAGGTGGTAATTTTTCATCGTGTTATTAATCTTTTGAAATTGATTCCTTTGGTTTACAGGTCGACTGTCGAGTGGATTCGACACCTAACTCTTCTGGTTTACTACTTGATCGATCTCCTACACTTGGGAGTAGCGCTCACACATTTTCAGACGAGTCAGTAAACCTTGTGTTCTTGAACATTTTAGATATCTACACTTCACAAGGTATAATTTTCATGTTGGGCACTTGTTCTAAATATGTTAGAAACTGATAGTAATTCACTGTTACTGTTCTTTATGCATGATGTTTCTGTTTCTGCACAAACTACGTATCTTTTATGTTACAGCTTATAATAATTCACTGAGACATGCCAATTTTCTGATATTTTGTGACTAAACGTAAATTTTGATGATGAACAATTTTCATTCAGAAAATTTTGTCAAATTCTAACTTTAATTCCTGATGTGTTTCTATAAAATGAAAAGAAAGAAATGAAAGATTAACAAGAGAGGGAAATGAGAAAGTTGCCTCCTGCTTCATGCTATGTCACACCAAGCTTTTGTTCTATTTGGAGAATGTTATTTTTAATGATTTATTGAAATGCTATAATGTCACATTATGCTAACTGGGTCATGAAGATTATGCATATCATACTGTATGTCGAATTCTATGCTTTATGTCCTTATTGTTGTGTTTCATGTCCATAGTACCGATGATTGAATCATATGATAGAAATGTGTTAATTGGAGATATATGATGTTATATTGTATATGAATGTGATGCTCGTTGTTAAGAAAACACGACATCGAAAAATTGATGAAAGAAAATAAATTATGAAGTGGTAATTGAGACCGCTAAACCATGAACGGATATGAATAATGGAACTGATAGTGAGGCAGAGTGACAATTATCTGGACTTCTTGAATCCATCCTAAGATGGGTGAGACTCTAGATATGGGTTTGGGGGAAACACGTGTAAAAGTAGGCGTTAAGGAGTGGACATGGATTGATAGTCTCACTCGTACTCCCGATCACCGGTAGGGGGGAATGGGCAGGGTTATAGAGGCCCATGGGTGTACTCGGGATGCACCATGAGGTAGATTGGTTTCCTTTGTTTTGCCAAAAAAATCGAGGGTCATCTCATTTTCGACAGGGTAAGTTACAAGAGGCCCCTACAGTGCTCATGCGCTGTATGGGGATACCATTGTTTCACCCACCCTGTGTGAAATCCAGCTCCTTAGTGTCCTACGATTTACTCGTGTTTCCAAATAATAACAAAGTGTCTAACTTTAAGACTAATTTAATTTGTAATTATGGTCATGTACTTTCTGTTCCTTAGCTTTTACTTTCAGCACCTGTGTGATTGTTTAATTTTGTTCGGTATACATTGTATCACAAGTAGATAGAGTATTAGTTAGGTGGTCCAGTCCTAAGACTGGATCCTACCTAGCGTAGTTAGAGTTTCCTACCGGGTAATGCGTTAACGTGTCCCATTTACTTTTTTCAGGTTTAAGAGCAGTACAGCTAGAGCAGACATGACCCATGAGTTAGCTCCCAGTTCGTGGTAGATATGGAGTCCTCGGATGGCAGCCTTTTCAGTTGGTTCTCAAGATAGTCTAGGGAGTGAGTTGTACCGATGTAGTCCTTTTGTCTTTTGGGTGTTTTTCTGGGATTTCTTCAGTTTTCTACTTTTGTACTTGATGTTGAGATGATGTAAATAAAGATGTACCTTTGTTTTAATGATATAGAATGTTGGACTTTTTACATTATTATCTTTATTTTCTGTATTGAAGGATTACTTGTACTTTCCAGCATGTACGCAGTGACCTGCATATTTTTCTTGTACTTTCTTTTTCTTTCTCTTTCTGTGTAACACTTGCTGCTCTAGGAATACTTAAGACGGATTCGTACTTCTCGGATATCATGGGGAGCGAGGAGTTACATTCAACGAGAAGCTTAAGGCAAAGGGGATCGCTTTCAAAACCACTGAGGAGAAAATTGAGTGGAGAAATAAATTCAAGCGCCACACTAGTGAAGATGAAGGCGATGATGAGAAGAGCGAGGACAATGGAGATATTGCGAAGCTTGCACGTAAACTCATGAAACACATGAGAAAGCTCAAGGTAAGGATTTGTCAAAGTTTACGAAATATTCTAATAAATCTGTTACTTGTTATAAGTGTCAAGGAAAAGGACATATTTCTAATGAATACCCAAACAAGAGAGAGATCGCATATAAGGGGAAGGGTAAGAAATACTACAAGGCCAAGTACAAACCAAAGAATAATCAAAACTTGATTGGTACTTGGGATGACTCATCGTCATCAGACTCTTCAAGTGATGAAGAAGATGATCGTGGAAGGAAGAATGAGGAAGTTAACATATGCCTCATGGCGTTGAAAGATGCAATCTCTTCGAGTTCAATCAATGAGGAGGTAGAAGAATGGGTAAACACAAAGAATGTTGATCCCTCTAAGATTAATGATGGTGGCTTGGATGCATGGTGTATCGACATTGCACCCACAAATCATGTGGCATACATGGCTTTCGAGGACGATGAGGCTTCTTCTAGCTCAAGCTCAGGTGACGAAGAAGAAGAGGAGGAGCCCAAGCCTAAGGTGTCTTGTGAAGAACTTGACCATCGCAATGACGAGCTTGCCAAAGGTATTTATAAACTCATGCTAGCTTATTTTTCATTGCAATCCAAATATGATGATGTTATGATTAGATTGCATGATTTGGGGGGCATCTAGTGTTAATGTTACTACTTCTACTAGTGTGAATGACAATGCCTTGCATGTATGTGACATTAGTGTAAGAGACACACTACTCTCTCAAGTTAAGGGTTTGAACACTATTATTGAAAATTTGAATGTTCAAAACCTTAGTTTAGAAGCTTGCAATCAACAACTATTGTTGAAGTGTGAAGATGAATCCCAATAGCTCAAAGCTTTGTTAGTACCAGGGATTCACTCCACGATTTGCTTGGAAAACAACTTCTGGCAAATTATAGGGGAGGCTTGGGGTTTGATCCAAATGTGGTATCTAAACCAAGATCTTCTTCTTCTTTTGGTGAAAAATCAAAACCTATTGCTAATGAACCAAAGAAGAACCATCATGCTTTCTTATACAATAATAACACTCATAAGAAATATGTAGCACACAAGGTGGTGAGGGAAATGAAAATTCATAATTTTATGTCAAAAGGCAAGCCCCTCACATTTTGCATGCTAAGAAAAAAATTTCACACCTTTGCATGCCACATCCACCCTTCTGCTAAGGCAAAACCTTTGCCTAGGAAATCCATGGGACTTTGGATTCCAACTAATGTTAGTTTGCAAGAGAGGGATATTTACATCAACAATTTGATTAGGGATGTGATCACCTCGTGTGATTATATTAGGAAATCATACTCTTCTTGGGTGTAGTTCCCTAATGCTTAGGTTTCCCACGCATGTGCTTGATTTCATGGGTAGTATGCTTATATGTTCATTTATTGCATACCCATCATTTATGTGTGTGTGTGTGTGTGTCATGTGTGTTGAAAATTCTTTCAAACCTTTTTCATGAAATGGGACCTACGGGGATTTCTATATCATTTATTCAGTGCTTACCCATGTAAATGACATAGAGGGAGATTTTATGCTATATGTATATTTCAAAGTAATTTGAAACATATTTTCATCTCTTTGATGATTTTTAAATATTTTCAAACATTGTAAGATATGGTTTCAAATTCATCTTGACATTGTTTATTGTTGATATTTTTATTATTTACAAAAATGTCATGTATCAATGTCTATGATTGTTTCCTTTATATTAATGTATTGATACATTTTGGCCATGACTCCATATTTGTAATAAGTTCATAGAGTTTTATTTTGACCTATTCTATGATCAAGGGAGAGCATGTTATAGTAATTGATACCTACTATATATTCTTTATTTGGTATCAAAAATCTCCATCTCTCATGTATATTGTCATATATTTTTGGAGAAAGTGAAGTGTCCACCTTTTTGACTTCCATGTCTACGGGGGAGAGACCTTCATATTCTTGGGGAAAAATTCTTCAAAGTGGAAGAGAAACTCTCATTTCCACCTTTTTGACAATGACATATGGAGAGAGAAGTGATTATGTAAAAATAATGCTTACATTATTAATCTCCATTGTATTACAATTGGTATTTTGAGCTACAATGGTATCTTGAGCATGTTTTTATATATTTCATATTATATGCATTCCCTTATGAATTTTTGCCTGGAGCATAGTTTAAGTTTAATCCTATTTTTACATAATGTGTGTCATCATAAAAGAGGGAGATTGTTGGATATTGGCCTTTAAGCCCAATATAGTTTTGATGATGATCACCACATTATGTGATTCTAATGTTTCAATTTGTTTTAGTCTTAGTTGTGTAACAATGATTACATCTAATGGAGACAAAACAAGTGGTGATGGGATGATAGACTTAAGGCATAGAGCAATGGATTAATGAAGCCATGAAGAATCATGAATTACATTGTAAATCTTTTATGATTTCTTTATGTATTTTGCTCTTTCTTTAGTAGAATATTTATATGCCTTGATTAGATGGACACACACACTTATACATGTATATTTCCATCTTAGTGATCCATATGAACTTCCTGGAAACCATCCCAATAGAATGGCCATAAAACTCTAACATATGCTTTAAGCCTATCACCAGGCGCCTGGTGTACACCCACTAGGCTCCTAGCGTATTCGTTCTGTGATGGCCTAAAACCTAGGAATGCCAAGCACATGAAGCTCTATGACCAGGCGCTTGACATCAAACATTTGGTCAATGAACTCCAAGCACCTGATTAGTTGAGCCAAAATTTCTATGCTCTCTGTTTTCAGCAAAATGTTTTTCTGCAGTCTGTCAGCATTCAAACCTCTATCACTTTTTATGTGGTTGGAATTTTTCATCCATTTCAAGCCCATCGGGTTGAAGTTTTTGTTAGATTTCCAATCATCTTGAATCACCTCAATCAGAGTCCATTTGTGTCAGTTATGACTGTTTTGGTGATTGAGTGTTTTTCTGGTTTGAGTCTGTTGGATTTTCTGCAATCTGTTTCTGCATTCAAACCTCCATCTATTTTTTGTGGTTGAAATTTCTCATCCATTCCAAGACCATCAGATTGCATTCTTTGTTATCTTTCTAACGCATATTGAATCACGTCATTGGAGTCCAATTGTGGAAGTTATGACTGTTTTAGTGATCGAGCATTTTTCTGTAAACGCTGGACCAGACATCTAAACCAAGTTCACCAGGCGCATGGTCTCCTTTCATCAGGTGCATGGTCGATAGAAATTCTACCCGTTTATATTTGTTGGATAGTTTTTTCAAGTGGCTGTTTTCTTGGTTTTTGTGCCCAATTGAGAGAATATTTATACCACATTGTGAGGGAGTTTTTGGCACCAATACACACAGAATTAAAGATCATTCTTGAGACAAAAACACAAGAGAAAAGCTTTCAATCTCTTCTTCTCTCTCATTTCTCTTTGAGCTTCTTTATGTTGATTTGATCTCCAAAGCTCAAGGGAAGTCCACTAGTGCACCAAGTTTCATCCTAGCACTTCGACAACCACACTTCATTGCCTTTGCACTTAAGTTGTGGTTTTAATTTAAACAAGTCAATAGAAAGTGTGTATTTAATTTGGTTGAAACCTAGCTTCCGGGTTGTGAAAGTGTTATCTCTGGAAAGAGAGAGGATACCCTTGAAATAGGGTTTACCCTTGGAATGGGGTTTGCAATTTTGGAAAAGATTGTGTATGCTATCTTGGAAAAGATATGTTCTTGGAAAAGAGTGGAACTTGTGAAAAGTATGAGTTGTATTGGGTTGGCTTGGAAAAGTCTTATAGTTGAAACTACAAGACTCTGTAAAGAGTGTGGGACTAAAGTAGGCAATTGCCGAACCAAGCTACGCCTTTGTGTTTGCGTCTGTTATCCTCTTTTGTGGTTTGCTGCTAATTTACTTGCTTTATAATTCTGCATTTGTAAGAACCATTTAATTAGCATATTATTTGACATTACACTATTCACTCCCCCTCTAGTGTGTGTTGCTTAGTAGTGCATTGTATTTATGTATCCCATGGATCCTACAATATATTTATCATATCACATCGTTTGCTTCTAAACATAATGACTGCCCTGGCTCATATTTTTATAGCACGGCCTTTGAGTACACCTTGATTAGGAATTTTAAGCACATGTGCTTTTCCACAATTCCACATACACCTGATCATAGACCGCCAACTGCATTTTTTCTTAAGATATAGTTCTTCATACGAAGGATATAGATGTTCTGATCGAATTAGTCACAAAATTCATAGAACCACATGTTACATTCTTTGAAAATATTTCCTACCATGCATAATAATTTGCTATATATTTATCATTTCTTCACTCTATCGCCTTAAAATGCACATAAAATACATCAATTTCACTATATCCTCCTCCTCATGTAAACATATCTTATTGATTCCAAACAAAAAACACTACGACTAGTATTCATCACATAGTCATGTTAGTACATTAATCTACATCATTGACAATACCAGCTGATCCACCACCACCTCATAGAACATCATCTAAAAACTATCATACGCTTGTCTGTTATGCTTGTCAACTGGCTAATTTTTATTCTTCATAATTTTTAGCTTTTATTTTTGCCAATTATTATATCAAAGAATCTAAGCCGTTTGCTGCTGTAGTCAAACATCCTACATGTCAAAAAGCAATGCAATAAACATTATAGGCTTCTAACACCTGTGATCTAGTAACATTACATATTGATGTTCATCCAAGCCGTTGCAAATGGACATATATAGTCAAAACTAAGTTAGATGGTTCAATTGAGCGCTACAAAGCTCAGCTTGTAACTCAAGATTTTTTTCAAGAGTATGGTATAAATTATGAAGAAATATTTTATGTCACGTCCCGTTCTCTAGAATACCCATAAATACGAACTTTCAACGGTATTCATAGAGAACGGAGAAGACAATGCCCGCGGTAGTATTTAGACCCAAGGGTTTAAACCCCAATACTCTAGATACTACCCAGTGTAGATGGAATATAATAATAATTTCAGGAGGTCACTACGACTGCTAGGATCGTACAAACGACAGATAAAGAAAATTGTAAATGCTTGCTCCAATACAGAGTTCATAATGTGTGTACATGTGTGCATGTGCGTGTGTGTCTGTGTGTCTGAAGGATACAAAAGTACATACATAAACTGTACAAAGTACAAGTGGGGGTAAAACATGCAAACTCCCCAAAACTCACAAAAGAATAATGTCCACCCACCAGGTACATCTCACTCCCTAATATACCCCTGGGAAGCCAGCTCCACGAAATCGCCCTCAGAGGGCTCCACCTCCAACTCGGAACTCTGGATAGTCTCCTGAATAGGGCCCCGCTCTGCCATTTCAGAATCTAATACTGGGGAAAGGGAAAGGGACACGTCAACACATGCCCAGTAGGAAACTAACAACCTTATGTAGATATGCCAGTCTCAAAATTGTCTACATAGCAAAAGGTCAGGCTACAAATGATAATAATGACAATGAATTAATAGCAATATTTAAAACAGACACATCCATACGCAGGGTACAGAGCATAAAAAGAACACTGCATGAAGAGTATGCATAAAGAAATGCAGACAAATAATAAGTGAAGGATCACATATAATAATCATTCAGAGCTTTGTTACGACACATTTTCCATAGTTTTCAGTTACAATTATAATTTGGAAACACTGAGTAAAAAGTAGGACATAAGGCACTGGACCTCACCCATGGTAGGTGGAAATGTGGTATCTCGCCAGTGGAATACGAGCACTGATCAATTTTAACAGGGCCTCTAATAACTCTCCTGTTTCGGGCGTGAGAATATCATGCCATACATATCAATTACCTCATGATGCATCACGAGTACACCATAGGCCTCTCCAACTCTGCCAACTCCCCCGTTATTGAGAGTGCAAGTGAGATTCATATCCAGTCTAATCCAGTCCTTGTGCGCATATTTTAGCCTGTGTTTCCCACAAACCCAATGTCTGGAATCCTCACATACCTCTGAGTAGACTGAGACATCAAAGTTGTTATTACACTCAAAATCCTCACTCTCAACATGTAACAAATTCATCACCACATCAATTCCGCTCATTTACCGCTATTCACATCATTTCATTTCATTCATCATTTCGTGGATGTCGTGATTTAACAACGATCATCGTATTTATTCTCATAAAGAATATCACAAGATTCCATCATTTGTTGTTAATACATCAGAGTCCTGATTAGGCTACCACCATCATTTCATAATAACATGGAAATTACATATCATGAGACATATGATTTCTGTCATTAAACATGGAACATGACATATGAGTATTGATCGGTCCATATTTTACACCTTTTTTCTGCATATTTGCATGTCATTTCGATCACCCATATCACGCTTTTCACGATTATTCGACGATATTGCGTTACTTTTCACTATTTCTTGTTTTTGTCGGATTTCAGGAAATATGGAGCGATCAGGAGCAAAAAGGAGCTTAAGGGACTTGCACCCACTCCGGAGCGTCACCCAAGGCTCTTTTCAGGGCTATTCGGCGATGGGAGACGGGTGGAAGAAGAAGGAACTCCGTAGGAGCGACGAGAAGGAGAAACAGAGAAGATTGGGCATTTTCAGCATGCCACTCGGCCGAGGAAAAGAGTCACTCGGCCGAGCAAAGAAGCCCGCTCGGCCGGCCAGATCGGACACGCAACAGATTGAGTATCAGCGTGCACTCGGCCGAGCATCGCCATCCCACTCGGCCGAGTATGGAGACACCACTCGCCCGAGTGGCATCACGACGACGGCAAGCAAAAATCCCAGACTTACTGGAATCCGTCAGGCGATTGAGGGTTCCGACTCGGCCGATTACTGAATGTCCCTCGGCCGAGTGAGTAAAGCCACTCGGCCGAGTCACCTCCGAAGACAGGCCCCCAAGACCCCTGACTTACTGGAATTTTACAGGGTCTATCACTCGGCCGAGTAGAGAAGCCCACTCGACCGAGTATAGAAGTCAACTCGGCCGAGTGATGCCGAGGACATGCAGCGCCCAGATTTTCAGACAGCCTCCCACTCTTTTGAAATCTGCTATCATTCCAGCAAGCAAAGTATTTTTCTCATATTTTTTATGGATAGTAGACTTCATGAAGATTCCAACGCCGCCAAGAACGCGCAAATCTGAGGTCGGATGAAATCTGGAGAATTTCTGCAAGTTGATGCTGCAGTGCTGGAATTTCCACTCGGCCGAGTCACATTTTCCACTCGGCCGAGTGCGGCCTGGGCCCAGATTTTAAGTTGCGGTTTGGGCTGTTTTTGGGCACAAATTTGAGGGGTTTTCTAGGGTTTCTTGCTAGGGTTTTGGGAGAGTATTTAAGGGGTTTGTAGCCACCATTAGAGGGAGATCCCCCATTATGTTTTCTTAGCCCCCATATGTTTTTCTTAGGATTATTTTAGAGGTTAGGCTATGCCCTAGGCCCCCTCTTGGATCTAAAAGCTTGTATTTTGGATTGAAGATCTTCATCAAGCTAAGTATTTTCTTATTTTTATTTGAATCTTTGTTTTTCTATCTTTTTGTATGCAAGCAATGATTTCTATTGATTCTCATATCCTTATTGCTATGCTAGAGTATATTTGTTGTTCTAGGGTTTGGGGATGAACCCTATGGATCTAATTTCATATTTGTGATGAATGAATTTCTAAATTACTAGAATTGCTAGGAGGTTAGGTTGTGATTGATTTACTACGGATAGCTAGGGATTTCCATCGATTTGGGATTTGCAAGAGATTGGATTCTAATCGATGGGAAGGCCTAGATATTCGATTTAGATTTACAATTGGATTTCTCTAGACTTGGTTTGCAAGAGATTGGACCAAAGCTAGGATTTTTAATTGTAAATCTATACCCATATTCGTTTGCAAGAGATTGGACGAATACGAACTATCACAACCTAGATCGTAACTCGGGTTTGCACGAGAGTGGGCTCGAGGAGCGATTGGACGACGACATCGATCTTCATGCTAGCGGCTTAGGTTAGGGTTTGCAAGAGATTGGGCCCTAATCTAGGTTGCTATAGACCGGCAATAGCGCGAGAGCGTGAGCTTGGTTCTCTATTCAGTTACGACTAGTTCACCTCAACACAAGTCTAGTAATATTGAGATTCACTATTTACGATGATGTATGACGATCCGTAGTGAGAATTCCCCATTCCCTAGACGTCTTTATTTGATTTTATATCCCCATACTTTGCCCGACGATTGTGACAGGATCGCCACAAGGCAAATTCCCTCTTTTATTATATTGTGTTTGAATCGGTATTTGACCGAATTCTCTATCTCCGACACCGACATCCATCACCATTGCCATCATATCATACCATAGCCATCTCCACCAACAAAACATTCGTAGTCAAACCAACCTAGGATAGATTGGAGCCAACACCACCTCCTCGTGTTCGATACCCGCTCGCCACTACGCCGTGCGCTTGCGGTAAAACTACAATCATTCTCCGGGTGTGTATCCGAGGCCGACCAAGTTTTTGGTCGTGCTCTTGGGTTGCATTTCGGGGCGATCAAGTTTTTGGCGCCGTTGCCGGGGAGGTGTTTCCCGTTGGGTGCCAATTTGTCACAATTAGGTTGATTAGACTACATTAAAAAATAAAAAAATAAAAACATTGAGAGAGATTTTTTTTTCCCCACCACCTGCTACTATTATTATCTTTATTTCTCTTTGTACCACTGACGTCTTTTCCAGGTTGTTTACTTTGATTGATCAGGTACAGTTGTTGCAGCGATGGGGCTTCCAAAGAAAATGCGAGCGGGCTCTATACAATCCTACATATATCTCGCTGCATTCTATCAGGCTGATGGAGAATCCTTTGGGGAAGCCTTGTCTAGGTTTGAAGGAATGTTAGAAATGTTCCAGACGGAGTCAAACCATGAGTGGAATGACTCCACGCTATTTGATATCTTCACTAGAAGGCTAAAGGGACCCTCACGTGAGTTTTTGAAGAGGATGCAAGTGGGGAAGTTCAGTGATCTACAGTTGGCAGCAGCCTTGGAGCAAATGATAGATGATGCTCGATCTACCGGTTCACTAACCGTTACGGTAAGTATACCATACGACCAACTATTCATCGATTTTGTTATGGCTAATGTCTCTAGCGCAGGTACTATTATAGATGGAGTGTATGCTTCACTTGAAGGTGATCATATCCACCTTTACACCACCAACACTCCACAAATAGAGACATCTGAACTGTCAAAGGAGGACACATATATGGACCTATTGAGAAACATTGTTGATGTAGTTCGAGATTCCGGTCCATTGACAATAACGGCAGGTGATCCTTTTGAGCTTGAATTTCAAAACTTTATTACTCATTGTATCTCTTCCACAGGCACAATTGATGATGGAGTCTATGCTCTAGTTGAGGGGCACAAGACCCACTTTTATACCGCGGTCAAGATACATGAGCCCATAGAGCCACCTGCACCTACTATTGAGGAGGCCAAGCCATGCAATCGGGTGCCTCAAGCTCCAGGACAGAAACAAAGAAGGAGGCATGAAAAGGAGATGATGACGTTTACATTGCCTTCTATACCTGAGGAGCCTGAGGAGGATGTCCACGTTCAGCTTGGGGGAGAGTCAGCTTGTGTCATCGTCGATCCCCCTTGCCACCCACATGAGCCAGAGCTTGCTTTTGAGGAGGCCTTACATGCGGAGCCAGAGCTTGTCACTGAGGAGGCCGTGCATTGGGACGAGGACACAGCCATTCATGAGGATCCCAAGCATTGCCCTCCTCCTTTCGAGCTACCGCAGCTACCTCTACTTTCTACAGAGGCTGAGCATCCCTCAGAGGACCACCCTTCCACTGACGCCGAGGACAATCCCACAGAGCTTATGGCTCCCCTTCAGGGAGATCTCTTTACTCCCTCGCCCTTTATATTTGACTCCCCTCCCGTGTATGATGCTTGCTATGATTCATATTTTGACGACTCATTGCACCTTTTGCAGGATTCATGTACATATGATCAAGAGGTACGATGGGACGTATACGAGGAGGAGAGCGAGGAATTAGCACCCATGGATGCTATTGATTATGATCAGGAGGTGCGATGGGATAAGTCTGACGATGATGAGGAGCTGCCTGATGAGACCTACGCTTATATGCCCAAGCTACATGAACAACCTGAGGCGAACAACAAAGAGTTGATCGACGTGGTACACGAGAGTAGAGATTTATTTCCAGGGAAGTGTTGTCAACCGTTTTTAATTTTAAATACTTATGTTGATGACCCTCTTTGGAATACATTTATTTTGGGGAAAAATTATCCACATCAGATTGATGCGGCTTATCTCTTACAGGGTACAGGTGGAGTCCTTGGAGAGGTGCTGGGAGCCGCATTGCTGGAATCTGATGGAGTCCGTGGACACACGTGCCTGGCAGAGCCACGGAAGGAGCAGTTAGAGCAGTTGCCTGCACCAGCAAAGATACTGGATCCGCCTTTTGCTATAGGTGATATCAATCCAGTAGTGTAGAAATTTTTATGCTTTCAATAAACTCGAATCCTCTCGACAGCGAGGGGACCGTATAGATTTGATTGAATAAATATCACCTCTTATGACGGCAACAAAAATTTTTTCACCCCAAACCCATTATATACATTAATTGCCCTCTCCATATTTTGATGTGTCACATCCTTTTGCTCACCACATTCGAGCATTTCTTTCAAGTGAAACCTTGCTTTCTTATTCGTTTGACTTGATCACGCTTTGCAAAGCCATGACATTTTTGGTCAAGTCATTTGAATAGGTTTGTTTGGTATAAGCTTGGGGGAAAGCGCTCTCATGCATCATTGTATGTGCATGTAGTTGCATTAGGATTTCATGTCATTCATTTCATCATTTTTCATTCACCTCCCTCATATTTATCGTTGTTCCTCATATTTTTTCTTTTATGATCACATTGAGGACAATGTGAAGTTTAAGCTTGGGGGAGTGCATTTCCATGCCATTTAGATGCATTAGTTGCATTTTTACTTTATTTTAGGGTTTTTAAAATTTTTCAAATTTTCGCATCATCTTTTTGATTTTTCCAGCTTATTTTCCTTTTATGTGTGTTCATGCATCAAATTGTGTGCTTGATTTTCTTTTCTTTCCTCTCTTTTATTTTATTTTCTTTATTTTCTTTTCCTTCTTTTCCTTCTTTTGCTAGATGCGTTCCTTATGATGATATCTCTTATTGCTTTAACAACCATCACGATGCTTATTATTCATTGCCATGCTACTTCGAGTATTTCATTATCCTGCTATCCATGTGCTTGCTTATATATTCTTTTGATGATTTCTCTATATGAATGCATGATATTAGTTGAAACTGAATGTATGGATTAGTGTTTAGTATGCTTTTGTTGGAAGTGCACCAAGATTCACGCATCAATTGTATAACGGGAGCATCTGCCTTATCATCTTATTCACCTTCTGTTGCATGCTTGATATGAAAGTACTCTTTACCGCTTGACTTCACTTTTTATTGAGATGATTGAGAATATCCATGCTTACATATGAGTTTTAGTTGAAGTATTATTTTATTGAACCGTTCGTGCACATCTTAGAGTGAACCGAGTGTTACATTATTTCTTTCTCCACATATATCTTTTTATTCTCTACATGTCACTTGAGTTCACCTCCTAAAGCTACTTATATCGCATCTATTTCCCAAAAATCCCCACAAAAGAAAAGGTTAGCTCCAAAAAGTCCAAAAAGCCAAAAAGGAGCCAAAATCCAAAAAAATACAAATCATATAGCTCCTACAAAAATCCAAAAAGAAAAATGAGAAACAAAGTCCAAAAGAAAAAAAAATATTTCTCTATCTCATTATTGGAGCCGCAAAATACTTGGGAAAACCAAGGCAAAATCCCATTTTCCACTATTATATTCCTTTGGATGCGACGCCTCAAGCTAAGCTTGGGGGGGTGAATTCATTTGACCATATGAGTGAGTATGACATTAGAGTGGAGACGTGCATGAATGGGAATATTCGATAATGCTTAGACTTAGGAAAATATATCAGATATGGAGATTTTTCATGATTTGAAATAAATGTGTGAATGCCATGACTTTTATTCTATTCTTTATTGCATGCTTGGTGTGTATCTTATATGCTTCATTTATAACTTTTGATTGAAAAGTGCATCGCCAACATTTGTATATTAAATTCTATGAAATGCGTGATGTGGATATGAATTGATTGTATGAATTTAGAGAGTCCCTCTTATTGTTCTTAAAAGCTTGCAAGTACCATGTTTATGAAAGATATGAAATCCTTGTAGCATGTGATTTGTATTTTCCAAGTCATCGTGATGTGTAGCTTATGGCTTGAGATCTGAGAGTATAATCTAGCGACCCCTTCCACTTCGTATTCTTTTATTTCATTTCCCTTATTTTTCATCTCCCGAGTTCGTCTTTTTACTTATCTTCCTCGAGGACGAGTAAGAGGTAAGCTTGGGGGATTTTGATCGGTCCATATTTTACACCTTTTTTCTGCATATTTGCATGTCATTTCGATCACCCATATCACGCTTTTCACGATTATTCGACGATATTGCGTTACTTTTCACTATTTCTTGTTTTTGTCGGATTTCAGGAAATATGGAGCGATCAGGAGCAAAAAGGAGCTTAAGGGACTTGCACCCACTCCGGAGCGTCACCCAAGGCTCTTTTCAGGGCTATTCGGCGATGGGAGACGGGTGGAAGAAGAAGGAACTCCGTAGGAGCGACGAGAAGGAGAAACGGAGAAGATTGGGCATTTTCAGCATGCCACTCGGCCGAGTGAAGGAGTCACTCGGCCGAGCAAAGAAGCCCGCTCGGCCGGCCAGATCGGACACGCAACAGATTGAGTATCAGCGTGCACTCGGCCGAGCATCGCCATCCCACTCGGCCGAGTATGGAGACACCACTCGCCCGAGTGGCATCACGACGACGGCAAGCAAAAATCCCAGACTTACTGGAATCCGTCAGGCGATTGAGGGTTCCGACTCGGCCGATTACTGAATGTCCCTCGGCCGAGTGAGTAAAGCCACTCGGCCGAGTCACCTCCGAAGACAGGCCCCCAAGACCCCTGACTTACTGGAATTTTACAGGGTCTATCACTCGGCCGAGTAGAGAAGCCCACTCGACCGAGTATAGAAGTCAACTCGGCCGAGTGATGCCGAGGACATGCAGCGCCCAGATTTTCAGACAGCCTCCCACTCTTTTGAAATCTGCTATCATTCCAGCAAGCAAAGTATTTTTCTCATATTTTTTATGGATAGTAGACTTCATGAAGATTCCAACGCCGCCAAGAACGCGCAAATCTGAGGTCGGATGAAATCTGGATAATTTCTGCAAGTTGATGCTGCAGTGCTGGAATTTCCACTCGGCCGAGTCACATTTTCCACTCGGCCGAGTGCGGCCTGGGCCCAGATTTTAAGTTGCGGTTTGGGCTGTTTTTGGGCACGAATTTGAGGGGTTTTCTAGGGTTTCTTGCTAGGGTTTTGGGAGAGTATTTAAGGGGTTTGTAGCCACCATTAGAGGGAGATCCCCCATTATGTTTTCTTAGCCCCCATATGTTTTTCTTAGGATTATTTTAGAGGTTAGGCTATGCCCTAGGCCCCCTCTTGGATCTAAAAGCTTGTATTTTGGATTGAAGATCTTCATCAAGCTAAGTATTTTCTTTTTTTTATTTGAATTTTTGTTTTTCTATCTTTTTGTATGCAAGCAATGATTTCTATTGATTCTCATATTCTTATTGCTATGCTAGAGTAGATTTGTTGTTCTAGGGTTTGGGGATGAACCCTATGGATCTAATTTCATATTTGTGATGAATGAATTTCTAAATTACTAGAATTGCTAGGAGGTTAGGTTGTGATTGATTTACTACGGATAGCTAGGGATTTCCATCGATTTGGGATTTGCAAGAGATTGGATTCTAATCGATGGGAAGGCCTAGATATTCGATTTAGATTTACAATTGGATTTCTCTAGACTTGGTTTGCAAGAGATTGGACCAAAGCTAGGATTTTTAATTGTAAATCTATACCCATATTCGTTTGCAAGAGATTGGACGAATACGAACTATCACAACCTAGATCGTAACTCGGGTTTGCACGAGAGTGGGCTCGAGGAGCGATTGGACGACGACATCGATCTTCATGCTAGCGGCTTAGGTTAGGGTTTGCAAGAGATTGGGCCCTAATCTAGGTTGCTATAGACCGGCAATAGCGCGAGAGCGTGAGCTTGGTTCTCTATTCAGTTACGACTAGTTCACCTCAACACAAGTCTAGTAATATTGAGATTCACTATTTACGATGATGTATGACGATCCGTAGTGAGAATTCCCCATTCCCTAGACGTCTTTATTTGATTTTATATCCCCATACTTTGCCCGACGATTGTGACAGGATCGCCGCAAGGCAAATTCCCTCTTTTATTATATTGTGTTTGAATCGGTATTTGACCGAATTCTCTATCTCCGACACCGACATCCATCACCATTGCCATCATATCATACCATAGCCATCTCCACCAACAAAACATTCGTAGTCAAACCAACCTAGGATAGATTGGAGCCAACACCACCTCCTCGTGTTCGATACCCGCTCGCCACTACGCCGTGCGCTTGCGGTAAAACTACAATCATTCTCCGGGTGTGTATCCGAGGCCGACCAAGTTTTTGGTCGTGCTCTTGGGTTGCATTTCGGGGCGATCAAGTATTAACATGGAGTTAACATGATTTATTAACATAGATCCTAAGGGTATAACATTATGAAACATACAATACAGAATGTGTTCATTATGTGGGAATTAGCATGAAGTAACCTGAGTCATGGCGGATCATCTAACTTGGCATAACTTGGAATACTAATTAAAAACAGAATCTGGAGCCAACAGTCGATTGTAGCATGGAAAATAGCCGACTGCTAAAGCAGTCTGCTATTTTCTGAACAACAATCAACCCTTCTGCCCAGCAGAACACAGTTTTCCAGATTTCCTTCAATTTGCTGACTACGAGATGAAACTGAATTTCGACAATCATACATGGAACTTTCATATGAACATGGCAATTTCCAGAATGTCATGGGCATGTGGACGTATAGAACATTTCCTAACATATTAAAATTGTCTTTATAGCATACTCGTATTGGCATGTATTTCTACTACTAACATATTCGGCTTACTACCATCTTTCTTAGAACATGGCCATATTCATGGAACTTAACATAAGCATGGTATAATAACCTCAACATGGCAGTTAGCATGGTATCTAAAAAATAGATCTTAGGAAATAGCTTAGCACATAAACATAGACTCCAAGGCACATTCATATTAGCATGCACTAAAGCATATTTAGCTTAGACATGAGCACATTCAAACTAGTATGAACATAATCTTCTTGACTTAACTAAGATAACATGATTCAATGTTTCCATGATCCAATTAACACAATATGAAGTATGCTATTCCAAATCCATTTAAAATAATATGACCTTCTACTTCCTATACAATTCTAAGATGAACATCCTAGCTAAAGTTGATAGAATTCCAATCTTTGATGAAGATTCTCTTCTTCTCCAGGACTAGCTTCTCCAAGTCTCCTTCTCTAGAGTCCTCCTTCAAGAGCTCCTTCCTTGCCTAACTCCAAATGCACCAATGGAAAAGAGGGTTGAGTTTGATGTCAATTGGGGTTAAGATGAGGAGGAGAGAGAGAGGAGGAGGAGGATGGCTTGGTGGTGCAAGGGGAGGAGGAAGGTGGTGCAAAGGGGGAGGGACGTTAGGTTCGGCCTAAGGGGGAAAGCAAAGGGGGATGAAAACAAAATTTGTTTTTCTCTTTCCTTTTTCCTTTTTCTTCTCCTGTTCTTTTCCTTTCCTTTTCTCTCCTTTTAATTTTCATACTAATCCTAATCACCATGGCAAGAAGTAAGAGAGTGCCAAGTGGGGGCTTAGGTGGAATTAGTATGTTGCAAAATGTCTAAATGAATGACACATAAGGGGATATGTGGCATGCTATAGAAATTAGGATTTACTAATTTGGAAGAAGGAAAATACCCTTGGTAATACTATTAGCCATACTATATACAATGTATACCATATATAATACAATCTTATTATATGACGAATAATAATTTAAAACATTTAAAAATAGGTTTTTGTTATAAGTTGTAGAAAAAGAAGTAACCATGGCAATGTGCCATGGTGCTATATTTATAATCTCACATGGTATCTCAAGAGTCATGGAAACCAAAAGTCCCCATTACACCAATAATGGGGAGTAATGGAGGGATAAAGTAGTGGGGAGGCCAAAGGCCTCCCTCACTTACAACACTCCCCCTTATCCATCCATTACTTTGGTCTTAGCTTATAAAGCTAAGGGGGTGGATACTTCTGGATCCTGAGTAATCGTGTTTGCCTCGTTAAAACCTTAGCTGTGGAAAACCCAGTGGGAAAAACCAGCAGATTAAGGAAAAAGAGTGCAACTCACAGGTTACTCCCCCTAATCCGTACAAGCCTTATGCTTGTAGGTCTTACAGCTTTCATTAGAGGTGGACACTTCAGGGTCCAGAGTTAAATGAGGTTGCCTCATTAAAACCTTTGGCTATGGAAAACCCAATGGAAAACCCCATAGCTAAAGAAAAAAGAGTACAACTCTACTATCAACTCCCCCTGATCTGTACAAGTTTCAGGCTTGCAGATCTCTTATGTATCTATACAATCATTTCCTATTCGTCTATACATCCATCATGTTCTGAATACCATCATCACTCATCTATACAAGTTTCACTCATATCTAGCGGCTACTGCAAAACAGTGGCGCTCAGGAGTGATACGCACTACAAAGTACGGTAGATGGCTCCATGTATGTATTCCTTCACTCAGTCTTCACCGTGTCTGCAAGGTACTGCTGAACCTGGATGAGTGTATTTTAGATATGCTTTTTGGATGATGAGCATCTCAGAAGATGTAGACTTTTGGAAGATGAGGCGTAGATCTTTATGAGGTGGCTGGCCATTTGTGCTTAGTCATCGCAATGGTCTGTAAACCTGCATATGCGATATTTATTCTTTGGATGCTGATCCTTGACCCTTGGAAGTTGCGCAGAAGCAACTTATCCTTGGTTCAGTGATGCTCACAAGGGCAGCACTATATCTAGCTAACAGCTTTACTGTAGACGTTCTATTAGAGACATGTGCAGTTGGCCAGATAAAGGAGTGTAACTAGTACACTAAAGCTAGGCTCTTCAGGACCTAGGATGTCCTCCCCCTATTCTAGCGACTGGAAGGCATCATAAATAAGCATCCATTTTTAATAGATTGCAAATAGATCAATGGTCTCTGTAGGAGATCCTATTAGATTTAAATCTTCCACATAGACGGTGACTAATACAATCATGTCCATGTTCATTTGATAAAGATACATGGGAGATTTCATTATTTAGGGAATCCTTGTTCAGCAAGGAATTCACTAAATCCGTTATACCACATTTTTCGTGATTGCGTAAGATCATATAATGATCTTTGAAGCCTTTACAGAGGAGACATTCATACGTCTCTCTTACATCTCTGGGGGTAGAGTATACCCTTTTGGAAGTTTCATATAGATCTCTATATCTATATAACCGTATAGATATGCAGTCACAACGTCCATGAGCTGCATTTCTTGGCTTTTCCAGAGACGTTTAGGCGTGGTATGAAAATAGGAAAATGATCACATTTCCTTCATTTCTTATTCTTATGAAAACCCAACTTATATTCCACAGGTTTTACACATTTAGGTGTTGGGACTACTGGTCCTAAAACTTTGCTTTTCAAGAGTGAGTCCAGCTCTACTCTTATTGCCTCGTCCCACTTTGGCCAATCTATGCGTTTACGCTATAGAAAAGTGGGTTGAATGTTATCGTCGTATTCAGCGACGTGAACGGCAATATCGAAAACAAAATCGTCGTCGTCGACTGTGCTGTATTTGTCCAGTACCTCTCCAATACATACGTAATATAATGATTTTTCTCCTGTTGTTTCCTCTGTAGGGGAAATTAGGAGGGGATATGTTGCTGGTTTGAGCTCAGCATCCTGTGGAGGGATCATTTTAATATATCCAGGAATCTTCCTCTTTCGAGGAACTTTATATTTTGAACCTGGCGGGCATCCTCTTTTCAATTGAGGTACAACCAATTCTGCTGCCGGTGGATTGCATCCATCTTTGGGGATGTCAATCCTAGCTGGCATTTTGGCAGTAGGGACGTGTGAACGAACAATCTTCTGGTTGTCCGTAAATTTATCCGGCAATTGATATACTTTGGTCTGAATATGAAGGATCTTCTGGATCTCATTTTCACACAGAGAAAGTATGCGGATCATAACAAGATTAGGACTTTTGTGTCCCATGATATGGTCTCAGAAGCTTCAGGCTTCTTTAGACTGCGTGCCTATTTCAATGAGACTTTGCTCATCAAATTTACAGTTATCAAGAATTACTGGTAAACAATAAGCAAGCGGCATCAGCAATAAGATATGGCCACAAGAGGGCTGTATCATGATAAGCGATGCGGAATGCAGTATATTGATCCCTAAACATCAATATGAAACTGGGATTTAACAATGGACGTGAAATCCATTGGAGTCCCTTTATCAGAGACTCTTGATAACTCATTCGGATTATGAACATGCTACAGGATGTTCAATTTTAATGCCAGTTGCTTGGTAGTAGTCTTGAAAGACCTGTGCTGTGAATTCACCCACATTATCAGCTTTTGAGAAAGCTAGGTTATGGGTGAACAAAAAAAAGGCATACATAAGACCATGTAGTAGATGCATCTATTAGTACATTGAAGTACTGAAATGGGTCACTTGCGGGGCGAATAGGCCCGCAAAGGTCACCATGTATTCTCTCCATGAAGCCAGGAGACTATGATCCCACTTTCAGGAGGGAAGGTCTCTCTATTAGTTTTCCCTTATGACAAAGGGGGGACAAGGAAACTCAACCTTTTGAAGAATCTGCAGGTTCTCCAAAGGATTCATTTGATGATGCGTCCATCATCGCTGATCCAGGGTGACCAAGTCTATTGTGCTAGAGTTGAAAAACTCTGGCAATGAAAGGCACTTCTGGTGCTCAGTCAAGTTGGCTTTATATAGGATGAATATCTGTAATGATAGGGACCCGACGGGGTTCCAACGAATCGTGTGTAGATGGTCTTCTGGCCATCCTTTTGACGATTTACATAAAGATATTCACTATTTATTATCCACAGTTTCCAAGTTATGTTCGTTTAAACGAAATAAACTTGAAACTTGGGAGATTACTTTAGGAGAGAAAAATGCATCTTTTAGTCTCGTTGTATGTGGGAGCAATTTAAATGCTTTATCAGTACATCGATGCACTTTCCACAATATATCACATTTCATCTATATTAATGCAAACTGGAAATTTATTTGAGTAATTCAAACTAAAGTTCATTCAAAGAAACCTACAGATGAAGCTATATAAATTTAAATGCATAGATATAAAGATAGGGCTCAATCGAGCAGATCGTCATTCTCGAAGTCTTGTGCAGTGAACTTGGTCAGTGCTTGAATATCTGCCAGGTTTGTTTCAAGGAGAGGCTTCAGGCTCGCCTGATACAGGTCCTGGAGGTGGCGAGGAGTGCGACAGTTTCTGGATCAATGTCCAGTCATGCCACATCTATAGCATATGTCCTCCCAGTTCTTCTTTGGAATTGGCACTGGACCAGTGTTCTTATTATTCCATGTGAAGTTTTTCTTCCCACTGTTGTTATTGGTCTGGGGAGGTGCTCATCTTGCTGGCTTCATTACAGCTTTCCCTTTGTTCTTTCTAGCCTTCTTCATGTTTTTCCACTTCTAGGGAGAAACATGGTGGGCTTCAGGGATATGGGCAATACCAGCAGGGCGTAAATTATGAGTGGCAAGCAGTAAATCTCTATTCTGCTCTGCCCTAAGAAGGTAAGAGATCAGATCATAGAACTTCGTGAAGTTGCGTTCACGATACTGTTGCATGAGGATTGCATCTTTCTCGTGAAATGAGGTAAATGTCTTTTCCAACATGCGATGTTCAGTCACTTCTTCACCGCACAACTTCAGGCGTGAGGTGATAGTATGAAGTGCAGAGTTATACTCAGTAACGGACTTATAGTCATGAAGTCTGAGGTTTTCCCACTCATAACTGGCACGTGGTAATATTACATCGATTTGATGTTTATAACGTGCCTCCAGTGCTTGCCACAACTCCAATGGGTCTTCCACCGTTAAGTATTCGGCCTTTAAGGTCCGATCTATGTGTCTTCTGATATAGATAATGGCTTTCACCTTACCTATGTCAGAGACAACGGTTGGAGAACTTCTAGATGCTTGTGCCACTTCAGGGGCACTACTGCAGGTGTCTCGGCCACTGCGGGGGCCAGAATCGAGTGGAGAAATGCCATCGAACGCAAGTGGAACTTCAGGTCCACTCGCCAGCTAAGATAGTTCTCTCCCACTGCATCAAGAACTTCGAATCCATGCTTGCCAATTTTGCCATTATAATCTATGTAATTTAAATGAGCATGTATTAATAATTTAAACATCATGCTATAAAAGAAATAAATAAGAAAAAATGCGGGGATCGGCCAGATACCCAAAACATAAAAGTCCAAAGTCCAAATTACAGTCGATAAAGAAGAAAAAGAAAAATACAATTTGTAAACCCTATTTGGGTCCCAGATAAATGCAATCTTCTCCATCTTCATCATAGGTAGTAACACCGGTCTTTGGCATTATACATTAATTCCTCACTACAAATTTCTCTCAGAAAAGAAAAAGAAATTACAAAGAGAAGGAATGTAATAAAAGGGTATCTAAAAATTGGCCGATCCCTAAAAACACATTTCGACTTATTTAAACATCCACGTAGTTATATATGCAACATGCAAATAATAATAGCGCAGTATCACAGACATTGCAAAATTCATCAGGCCCAACTGTTGGATAAAATAGTTTAATTAAGTTAAAAGGATTAATTGGACCACGGGGAAACGTCATTCATCTTTAGGTTAGGTAACTAAAGACAGAGCGGTCTCAGGATCCGTTTAACCAATTTAACTTAAATAAATGTGTTTATCCAATGCTTAAATAGATTTAATAATAGAAAAGCAGCATATATAATATCATAATCCGCAAGTCCTGTGGGCTAGAGGTGGGCAGCAGGCCCGATAGCAAAAAAATAATAAACATATTAATTTGCAATTTGATTAACTGGGCTTCTGGACCAAAAAAGCAAACAAAATAAATTATTTATTTTGATTTGGGATGCAGGCCCATAAGCAAAATAAAACTTATTGTAATAGTCAAGTTATTAACTGGGCTTCTGGCCCAATAAATAGCCAAATTAAATTAGTATTAAGATTTGGGCTGCAGGCCCATAGGCTCTAATATTTAAATTTTTAACCTAAACATGATTAGAATTTTGTTTTATGTAATTTGATTAATCCTCTGTAGACACACATAAATTAAACCAATAATTCATCTGTTCAGAATCAAATCGACTGGTGGACCACATTAGAGAGCAAGCCCTGCCCGAAACACATGCAAACCTTGATAGATGTGTAATGCCCAAATACGGTAAGAACATGTTGGATTGAAATAATAATTAATGCTATATTCACTATTATGGAATATAAATGTACAGAAGGTGGAGCATCATAAAGTATGCATTGACCATCGTAAAATGTTTGCAGAGAATTAATCTTTGTACATATGATAACATATGAGAGCATTGTCTGCAGAGAATTAAAATTACGAACACACACCAATGCCAATTAATTATATATCAATGTATGTAACGAGGGGAACCCCCCGCTGGGGGGTACGAATCAGAGCCCCTCCCCGGGGGGATTAGCGCAGAGCCCCCAGGGAGTTCAAGGGTTTTTTATTTTTTTTTATTTTTATAAAAAAATTTTATTTTAATTTTGAAGTTTATCAAGAGGTTGAAGTTTAATACAAGCCTCAAGAAAAGCTATGTAAAATCATAGCTAATAATAGTGTGTAAGTATCTACGGGATCGAAAAAGTTACCTCTAGATCAAAGATCTAGGGACGATCGTAGGGACGATCGTAATAAGAAAAATCCGTAGATAGAAATTCCGCTCTCGAACGCCTAGAAAACGCTGCAACGAAAAACCGCAACGGATCGCCGCAACAACAATTAGATTCCTTCGCTTAGGAGCTTGATTTAGAGGGGATTTGGAATAATTTTAGTGGCTGGCTCAAAATTTTTGTAGAAGACACGTGCTGATAACGTGTTATAAGTTGTAGAAAAAGAAGTAACCATGGCAATTTGCCATGGTGCTATATTTATAATCTCACATGGTATCTCAAGAGTCATGGAAACCAAAAGTCCCCATTACACCAATAATGGGGAGTAATGGAGGGATAAAGTAGTGGGGAGGCCAAAGGCCTCCCTCACTTACAACAGTTTTATTTTATTATAAATTTAATAAAAATTTAGGAAAAATCTCCAAAATACATGAAAATATACACGTATTAAATATGGCCAAAAATACATAATATAGTACCCGTACATATGGAATCATGGTATTACATCTTATACATCTTAAAATGAATTCCGTCCTCGGAATTTCTAAACAAGGTAGGAGGAATGATATCTCTATAAAGATTAAACCAAAATTGGTACAAGGAACAAAACTACTACTCTAATAGGTGGGGGTATCTACTTATGCTCGATTACAGATTTAGGGAATACGAAATAATCCTGATGAGGGAAGGACATGCATAATTGAAGGAAAAGTTGGAGTTATACCAGTGATAATCGGACCAGTGTTCTTTGTTTCTACAGCGGTCATAGTAAAAGCCAGACGCCCCTGGGGAGCCCAGGCTGCTTTGTTGAAAGCACACTTCTGAGTAGGTAGAGTGGGTCTCTTGGGAGTTGGAGGACTTATTCTTGGTGGTGCTGGAAGTGGCAGCCTCTATGGAGTAGGTGAAAGAGTCATCTGCGGTGAAGGCCTAGCTGCCAAAGGTACTACAGGTACTTGAGAGTTGCTTTGTTGTGGGCAAAACCTGCTGATATGTCCCGACTCGCCACTAGCAAATCATATCCTGAGTAAGGATCCAGTTATTCTTTTCATGCCCATGCTTGCCACAATACTGGTAGGACAACTGTTTCTGGTGAGCTGGAGGAAATCCTAGCCTTTTAAACTGAATAGTCTGCACAGGTCGAGGGGATTTCTCCCGCTGCAATGCCAGACATCCATCAGTAACTTCTGGAGTCTTCCTTATGCTTTTCAAATAAGTCTCACGCATCCTCGCTGCCTTCAACACCGCCTCATGAGTGGGTATGTCAAGTGTAGACATGGCCCCTCTGTACTCAGGATCGAGGCCCATGCAGAAGCGGTGAGTTTGAGTGGCATCTGATGTAACCAACTCCGGAGTGAACTTTCTTAATACGGAGAACTCAGCATCATATGCATCTATACTTTTGTAATACTAGGTCAATCGCTTGAAGCACTGCATCAACTCATCCTTCACTGTCTCTGGGAGGAACTTGCACTCAAAGTGCTCCTTGAATTTCTCTCATAAGACAGGCTTGGTCAAATGACGCTCTTCTCCATCCCACCAATCTCGTGCTTCATGAGTCAAATGTCTTTGCGCAACATCAACCCAGCCATCCTGTGGATATCCAACTGCGAGTAAATCATCATCTGTGTGCCTCGGCCACTCATTAACCTCTAGGGGACTCTCAATGCATGAGAAGAACCTTGGACGCATCTCCCTGAACTGCTTAAAGATGGCAATCTTCTAGGTCTGAGCCTTAGCAAACATGTTCATCGGCTTACTCAGACCCGAGTAAACTCCCAGTACAATATTCTCCAACAGAGAAGGCTCAAGGTGAGCCACCTCAAGAGAAGATGTTTTGGTCCAAGTATCCATTCTGCGGGAGAGATCAGAACAACATGGATCAATACAAAGTGCATCGATATAGTATTGACGCATCACCTGTACTATCCATACGCATATCGCAGTGTGAGTTGACATGCATGGGCCACCATAAAAACCTTGTCACGTCCTGTTCTTTAAAATACCAGAAATACGAACTTTCCACGGTATTCGTAGAGAACAGAGATGACAAGGCCAGCGATAGTATTTAGACCCAAGGGTTTAAACCCCTTAAATCTAGATACTACCCATCGTAGATGGAATATAATAATTTCAACAGGCCACTGCGACTGCCAGGATCGTCTAGACAATAGATAAAGAAAACTGTAAATGCTCTAGCACAGAGAACTATCCCCCTCCCCCGCATCCTCCCTCTATGGTGGCCAAAGTCCACCCCCCAAATGGCAGACCTACTCTTGTTCCTCGGGTTTCCATCAACGATGGAACTATCTATGTTGCTGTTGATTGGGATAACATGGACGAACTACTGGAATCTAATGATGACATCAAGGATGAGCTCGTGCTGGATTATCGTCTGGACCATCCTGTCACCTTGGGGGGCCAGTCGATCGACTTGGTCTCCTCCTGCAACTCATCGACTGCAGGTACCCCCTCCCCCCTTATTTCTCCTGTTCCTACCTCTTTGAAAGCCCCCTTGAGGCGAGATCCTCTGGCCCTCCTGCTGCCCCTTCGGGTGGTCCTCCGCCCCCTTCCGTGGGCTCTATCGATGTCACCAGCTATGCCAAGACATAGGACAAGGGCCTCTCTCCGAAGTGTGATGCTGCCTCTACTCTTGAGGCCTCTGGTAATGCCAGGAGACTACGCAACATCGCTGCTACGACTGCTACCATATCGATGGCGGGCCTGTCCCCCTATGGCTTTGATGGGTCGAAACCCCACTCTGGTTCTGCCGTGACTGATGGGGTGCCTCCACTGCAGCCAAGCTTTAGTGTCCTGTTGGTTTGAGTGCAGCTAATGTTGTTGTGGGGCCGGTTCATGCTGTTGTGATGGGGTTAGAGAGCTGTAAGGCTCTTGGGAAATTGGGGGCTTGTACTGGTGAAAGTTTTTTTCCTGGTGCTAGTGTTGTGTTTGAGGTTGGGAGTTTGTCACATTGTTCCTCCAAGCAACCCTCTCCTTGCCCCTCCCTTATCCCCACTTCCCCCATATTCCCTTCCTCTCATCCCGCCCCCACTCTAATTGTCTGCACTCGGCCACTATTCCTAACCCGGTAGATATCGCTCCCACCAAAGCCCAAAGAGCACCAAAAAATCAAACTCTGGAGAGCCGGCTCCCTATGAAGTGAGGACTAGGAGCCAAACCCCCCCACAATTGTTGATTATGTCTATTCTTGTATGGAATGTGTGGGGTTTGAACTCGAAAACCAGTCGTTGGGACGTTAGGCACCACATCAATAAATTCAAGTCCTCCCTGGTAGGTCTTCGGGAGACCAAAGTTTTGGACCCCTTGGGTGATGTTGTGCCCTCCTGCTACCCCAAGAGATGGGTCTCTTTTCACAACTATCTACATGCCGCAAAGTGCAGGATATGGGTCTTGGCTAACCCTTTGGTCTGGGACTGCTCAGTCGTCTCTTCCTCGGTGCAACACATTACTCTCTATTGTGCCAATCGTGGTGGTCTGTTGGTGTATGTCTCTTTTGTCTATGCCTTTAATCTGGCGTCGGAACACATTCAACTTTGGGATGCACTCTGGGGGGATTTCTCTTTCATTGGTAGTAAGGCTTGGGCGGTTATGGGAGACTTCAACGTCACCCGCTTCATTGGTGAGAAGGTGGGGGGCCGCGCCCTCTCGGCGGGCCTCCTGGAGGATTTTAATAAGTGCATTGAATGTTGCGAGTTGGATGATATTTGTTGTGTAGGAGATGACCTCAGTTGGAGCAATATTTCCTCGGTGGAATCACATATCTCATGCAGGCTTGACAGGACCCTGGTTAGTGCGTACTGGGTCAACACCCTCCCTGACGCATTCGCCACCTATCTCCCCAGGACCAGTGACCACTCTCCGATGCTGATTCAGATTATGCTCCCTCTGGACTCTGGGCATAAGCCATTCTGGTTCTTCAGTCACTATCTCCAGTCTCATGGCTTCTATGCTCTTCTGCTTGAGGTTTGGCACCGACAGTTTTTTGGCTCCCCCATGCTTAGGCTGGTCTCCAACCTCAAGGCCCTCAAGTCTGCCATCCATGATTGGCCTCTGGCTCGACGCCCTTTCCCTCCTTCTGAGGTCATCATGGTGACATCACTTCACTACGTGCCCGTCCTGATTTCCATACTAATCCAAAACTTATTCGTCAGGATCACGCCCTAAGCCTCTCCCTTGCATTCAGTCTTGATTGCAAGGAGAGCCAGGCTAGAGAGAAGAGCCGTCAGACTTGGCTTGCTCAGGGTGAAAGGAACACCAAGTTCTTTTATGCGGGCTACAGGGACCGAGCAGCCAGTAACAGTCTCTTGCACTTGGTTGGGGCGGGTGGGGACCCTGCTACTAGGATCGAGTCTCTTCGTGTGGAGGCTGTTGATTTCTTCTCCTCTCTCTTCAGTCAGGACTCTTGCTCCACATCCTTCACTGAGATTGTCCCCAAGCGTATCCTCTCCCCTGGTGCTTGTGATTGGATGGGCAGGGATGTGACTGATCAGGAGATTAAGGAGGCTCTCTTCTCTTTAGACAAGGACAAGTCCCCGGGCCAGACGGTTTCTCCCCTTATTCTTCCAAGAGCTGTGGGAGGTGGTTGGTGAGGACGTCCTTCGTGCTATGCATTCCTTCTTCATCTCTGGTAGTATTCTCAGGCAGACTAACCATACCTTTCTTACTCTGGTCCCTAAGTCCCCCACTGCCTCTTCTCTTGGTGACTACCGTCGCATCTCTTGCTGCAATGTGATCTACAAGACCATCTCCAAGGTTCTCAGTTGGAGGATGGCAGAGGTTATTCTTGGACTAATTTCTTGGAATCAGTCTACCTTTATCAAGGCTCGGCTCATCTCTGACTCCTCTCTCCTTGCCTACGAACTCATTATGGATTTCTCTGCTTCTCAGGGGGTTAAGGCCTGCATTCAGTTGAATCTGAGGAAAGCCTTCGATAGTATCAATCGGGAGTTCATATACTTCTTCCTTCTTCGCCTCGGCTTCCCTCCCTCCTTCATTTATTGGGTCAAGGTCTGTGTTGACTCTGCATCCTTCTCTGCCCATGTCAATGGTTCCCCCGCGGGGGTTTTTGGGAGTAGTAGAGGTGTCCGCCAGGGGGACCCCATATCCCCCTTCCTCTTTGTGGTAGTTATGGAGGCATTCACTATCTTGATGGACCTTGCTTCCCTCTCTGGTCCGTCCCCCCTAAGAGGGGGGGGTCCAGGGGATTCCTTCCCACCTTCTGTTTGCAGATGACATGCTTGTTTTCTGCAAAGCAGAGGCTTCTTCTTTTGTGGAGCTCGGTAGGCTCCTGTCTTTGTTACATCTCCTAATGGGCCTGGAGGTGAACAAGAGCAAGAGCAAGTTGATCCTCAGTAAGGGGTGCAGTATTGGTTTGGAGCTCTCCTCCCTCCTTGGCATCCCCATTGCCGTCCCTCCAGTCAGGTACCTCGGTCTCCCCCTCTCGTTGACATACCCGCAGCGAAGCTCTTCTCTAGTTTGTGTTGAGTATTGGACTTCTCCCTACTTGGTGTTAATGATGAGCAAACATAAATACTTATGACTAATCCCCTATTTACAATTAATCCATTGCCTAAGCATATCATGAAGATCAATTGCAATGGATGTCACTCAAAGATCAATGAAAGCAAGAAAAGTGGATTGGATGATCAAAGATGGTGATTGAAGCTCCTAGAAGACTTCAAGCTCATACTTTGGAAAGAAGAGAGAGTTCTACAAATGTAATCTTCTTTTTCTCTTCTAGTATGTAGCTTAGAAGTAGAACTACGATGGAGCACACACATCTTCATTTCAGTCATATGAAATCATTAGATCATTTTCCTTTGACTCCAATTCATATTCTCTCAAGAATGTGCATGATGTGATCTTTACAGTCGACTGCTGAATGATTTACAGTCGCCTATCTAAAAATAGTCGACTGTGTTTTACTTTACAGTCGCCTGTTATGCATATGCCTAATCAGTTGATTTTTGGGCTTCTAAGCTTTAACTCCTTCAGGCGACTGATGTACGTTTCACAGGCGCCTGTCCAAGAGACAGTCGACTGTGATTTGTAAATCAGTCGCCTGTCCATCATCTGCCTAATGATCATTCCTTTTGATCTGACCAGTCGACTGATGTTGTATTTACAGTCGCCTGTCCAAGGACCAGTCGATTGCAAATGCTTCAACAGTCGTCTGCCATGATTCTTCTGCAGGACTTGCTCTCTAGAATAATTCATATTCTAGTGCCAGTCGACTGATGTTGCTATTACAATCGACTGTCCAATGGCACAGTCGACTGTCTATGCTTCAACAGTCGTCTGCCTTTGAGCCTCTCTGCAGAATCACACTCTGAAAAATGTCAGGGGTTGTGACAGTCGTCTGTAGTAGGAATTACAGTCCCCTGTTGGATTTACAGTCGACTGCCTTCTATTCATCAGTCGCATGTCATATATTCCCAGACTTTTCTGAGATTTTCTCAACTTACCCAGATTTCGGCCATTCGCCTGTAGAAGGATTTATAGTCGCCTATTGGTTTAACAGTCGATTGTCTTCTCCTCATCAGCCGACTGTCCACGTGGTACGTTACCGTTTGAATTCTCACCTATCCTCTGACGCAGTGCAGTAGTCGACTGTGTTTTGTTCAACAGTCGACTGTCGCGTGTGCAGATTCTATCCGTTGGCTGTTTCTCAAAGGATTTCAAAGGGCTTTTGGGGATTTTGTTTGAGGTCTTTAGGAAAACTATAAAGGCAACCTCTACTGTTTCATTGAGAGGTTAGCAACTTACTCACTCATTCAAGCTTTCATTCTTCCAAGATCAAAGCTCTCAGAATCCTAAAGCCCTAGAATTCTTATCTTTCAATCTCTTGCTCTCCAACCTAGAACCAAAGAGAAATCTTCTAGGCATTTGGTGCAGTCAAGAGAAATGGCTTTCCTCCCTTCCAAGAGAGTCGTTCAACACACAACACACACTCCTTCAAGTTCTACTTCAAGGCATAGGTGATTGTAAGTGTTGTTTATTTCATATTTCATAACTTTCGTTATTTGATTTACTCTAGGGTTGTGAGAGTGGTTTGCTTGCTCCCAAGTTGTGGGAGTCAAGGACAGCGAGTGTACTTCGATTTCACTTGTAGGGTTGCTACAAGTGGGTTTTTAAGGAAACCTCAAGTTAGTGTTCTACCTTGAGTATCCGGTTGTATCCGGGTGGAAGGGACGTAGATTACCGGGAACAAGTCGAGAAGTGACTTGGGTAATTCGAACCCTTGAAACATCCCTGCGTTTGCATTGTTTTATTTTAGGGTTTATTTTCATTTCGCATTAATTGTTGGTTAGGAATTTAATTTGGTGTAATTATCATTTTAAATTGTATAAAGACTATTCAACCCCCCTTCTAGTGTTTTCCTCATAGCCAAGGACCTTACAGTCTGGTGGACAAGTGCAGGGCTAAGATTGTTGGTTGGTGCCTCGTCTCAAATGATGTGAGCACTACTCCCAAGCGCAGGAGATCGAACAAGTAATATCCTGGTGAGTCCAGGTATCGAATCCACGGGACAACTGACCTGTAAAACCACGAACTTCAGTTTGTAAAGAGTATTAATACAGTAATAGCCAACCACCTAATGATATGGAGATACGGTTTCAAGAGTTTCAAATAATAAAAGAAAATCAAACGATATTTACGGTGAATTCGAAATGGGGTACTAATATGGAGAGTATGTATTGGTATTGATTTCGTTAGGGTGTGTGAAATCAATGATTATAAATATCTTTTCTATAACTCAACGTTTCGTCCGGTCAGGGCACGAGAACGTCAGAAAATATAGCGATAAACGTACATCAAAAAGTGACTTAAATATCGAATAGAGTGCTAGGTTCATGAGAAAATAAGCGTATGTGCCCGCAAGGGTCACGTCACGAACAAATTTTCAGAGATTATATCTGATACAAATACATCAACAATGATAATACTTGAGCAATATGTGTAGAAACTAGCAAAATACGCGATTTTACAATGAAAATAGGGCGAAAAGACATCAAAATCAATGATTACGACACCCTAACTACATCAACACCAATACATATGAAGATTAACCACGCATGGAGAGATTATAATCAATATTCATAGACAAATACATCATAAAAACATCAAAATACGTGATAAATACTTCAATTCTAAGCCAAATACGTGAAATACAAGGCTAAAGTTATGAAAAATATCACCAATCCTCTCCAAATAGCCCCAAATCTCATTCAGATAGTAGATCTAGCCTCTGTCCCCAGGGCCTCCAATTTTGGTGGCGAAATACGGCTCCTAGAGCCCCCAATACGCCAGAATACGCTCAAATCCCCTAAAACGCTTAAATAGATACATTGCGGGTTTAAAGTTGCTATCGGGTTCAAAACCCGCTATCCGCAAAGCGCTGCAAATCTCAGCCGTTTGATCTGGGCATGATTGAGTCTCGTAGCGCCACGTGTCCACGGATTTCTCTCGCGCCAGCTCCGCTTTCGCATCCGAGATCGCCTCGTAGTGGATCCTCGCCGTTGGATCGATACGGGGGCCTCCAGGATCATGCCACGTTTCCACGCGATGGACCACCGCTTCACAGACTTCGAATTCGAGCGGGCGTCGTTTGGACCGTTGGATCGTAATCCAACGGCCAAAAAGTGACCACGTCGCCCGCTCATATCGATCAGCTCCGCTTCGTTCTCCGCCGTTGGATGAGAATCCAACGATTATCACCACGTCGCGCCGACGCTCAGCGAATTCGAATTCGAAGCGATTCGAACCGTCCGGTTTAGCGGGGACTTCACGGATGGATGCCATGTGGGCGTAGAATCTACGCCCGCTTCAACTTTCAGCTTTGTGTGATGGCCGTTGGATCATCATCCAACGGCCTGGAAGCGACCACGTCTCCCCTAATGATAGATGCATTCGTTGCCGTCCGATTGTCATCTAACGCTCAGGAAACGGCCACGTTGCCCGCATTTTCACCGCTCTCCGCTGCGTTTTGCTGCGTTCGTGGACCGTCGGATCAGCATCTGACAGTTGGGATTTTGTCGTGTCGCTGAAGATGAGAACCGCTCGTTCTGGCAGGAAACGGTGGATGAGCGCCACGTGTGTGCCAAGATTCATGCGTATTTCATTTTATTGGTATTCTGCATTCAAAAATACACAGTAATTAGCACAGATCTCAGAAAAATACAAATAAATAGTCATTGAAATCGTGAGACCGAGACCAAGCATAAAAAATATAAAAAAATGCAGAAATACTCAGTTTATTACTGTTTAGTGCTCAAATAAGGTGATTTCTCTAATAAAAGACGATATACAAAATACGAGCGTATTAGAGACCAATTAAGCATCATATGAGCACAAAATAGGGCTAAATGGGGTGTTAAATATGCAATATTCAACCCGAATCAGTTGGTCCTCGAGGTTTCTGTACACCTTTAGATGCATCGAGCTGGTCTGTTATGTCATCCATGGTTTCGTTTCCTACTGGATCCAGTCATTTCATATCCCATGCTCTACTCTGGCAGAGATTGATCGTCTATGCCGTGATTTCATCTGGGGCTCTAAGCTCCATCTATGGATGTGGAAGGATATGTGCTTGCCCAAGACTGATGTGGGGATTGGTTTGTAGTCGTTGAGAGAAGTTGGGGTGGCCACTGGAGCCAAACTTCTTTGGAGGTTACTCCACTTCCCTTCCCCCTGGGCCGCCTATATGAGGGACACCTATTTGAGGGACACCTATTTGAAGCAGACCCCCCACTTCCAGTGCGAGCCTTCTGTCCTGGACCCGGGCACGAGGAAGCGTGTCCTTCATTGTCGTGACTCTGCTGCCTCCTGCTTTCGTAGGGTCGTGGGTGATGGCCATTCCTCGTCATTTTGGTTCGACCCTTGGCTCCCCTGCGGTCCTATAGCCAGGATGTGCACTCCCCCTCCCGTCTTGAGATACAGGAGTGAGTCCGATTTCTGGGATGGTGAGGCCTGGCTCCTTCCTGACTGCATTGCCCATCTGGCTCCCCACTTCACCTCAGCTTCTGTTCCTGGCAGCTCAGACTCTTGGGCCTGGGTAGCGAATGGTTGGTGCTCTCTCCGGTCTGCTTGGTCGTCCACTCGGTGCAAGTTCTCCCCCGGCTCACGTTGCACCTCTGATATGGTTCCCGGGGCATGCCCCCAAGTTCTCCCTTACTCTCCTGCACACCCTCTCGAACCATCTACCCACCTTCCAGCAGCTTGCCAGGTGCGGTATTTTGGCACACACTCCTTGTGTCTTCTGTGGATCCCACCCTGAGATGGCTCGACACATTTTATTTCGCTGCGACTATAGTGCTTTTATCTGGGCGGTTTGCAGACTCCGGCTTGGCCTTCCCTCCTGCTCCAAATCCATCATCGTTGACGCTCACTTGTTGAGACGGAGGTTTGGAGCAAGGGGGAAACACCCCTCGGGGTAAGCTCTCCATGTTGGTCTTCTATGCGGCTGTCTGGCACATATGGAGGGAGTGAAACTGCTAGATTTTCCACTCCCGTGCGTCCCCCAAGGACAGTCTTCTTACCAGGATCTCTTCGGATGTTTTTGATGCCATGGTCTCCTGCGACCTGGAGGATGTTGATTCTGATGATCTTCCTTTTTGTGAGAACTGGGGGATTACTTAGGCCATTCTTTGTGCACCTCCCCAGTATAGTGTTTTTTATTTTCTTGGCTAGTAACTGGTAGTCCTGGTGTAAGGTGACTGCTTCCCAGCCTCTCCCTTATCAGCTCTACTATTGGTACTAGTCCCTCCAGCTCGGAACTCTGGAAAGTCTCCTGAATAGGGTCCCGCTCCACCATCTCAGACTCTAATGCTGTGGAAAAGGGGGAGGGACACGTCAATGCGTGCACAGTAAGAAACTAACAACCCGAGGTATATATACCAGTCTCAAAATTGTATACCTAGCTAAGGGTCAGGCTACAAATGGTAATAATGACAATGAATTAATATCATAATTTAAAACAGACACCTCCATAGGCAAGGTACTGAGCCTAAAAGGAACATTGCAGGAAGAGTATGGATAAAGAAATGCAGACAAACAATAATCATTAGATATTTGTTAGGAGATCTTTTCCACAGTTTTTCAGTTACAATTATTATTTGGAAACCCATGCAAAAAAGTAGGACATAAGGCGTTGGACCTCACCCAGAGTTGGTGGAAATGTGGTACCCCGACAGTGGAACACGAGCACTGATCAATTTTAACAGGGCACATCGTAACTCACCTGTTTCGGGAGTGAGAATATCATTTCATACATATCAATTATCTCATGGTGCATCATGAGTACACCATAGGCCTCTCCAACTCTGCCAACTCCCCCGTTATCGAGAGTGCGAGTGAGATTCATATCCATTCTAGTCCATTCCTTATGCTTACATTTTACCCGGTGTTTCTCCCAAACCCAAAGTTTTGAATCCTCACCTACCTCTGGATAGACTGAGTCATCCAGGTTATTATTACACTTAGAATCCTTACTCTCAACATGTAACCAATCCATCATCACATCAATTCCACGGTCTCATTTATCGATATTCACATCATTTCATTTTATTCATCAATTCGTCGATATCGTGATTTAACAACGATCATCGTATTTATTTTCATAAAGAATAACACAAGATTCCATCATTTGCTGTTAATACATCAGCGCCCTGATTAGGCTACCACCCTCATTTCATAACAACATGGAAATTACATATCAAGAGACATATGAATTTTGTCATTAAATATGGAACACGACATATGAGAATTAACATGGAGTTAACATGATTTATTAACATAGAGGCTAAGGGTATAACATTATGAAACATACAGTACAGAAAGTGTTCATTATGTGGGAATTAACATGACGTAACCGGAGTCGTATGTCATCTAACTTGGCAAAATTTGGCATACTAATTAAAAAATAGGATCTGGAGCCAACAGTCGACCGTGGCTTGGAACACAGTCGATTGGTAAAGTAGTCGGCTATTTTCCCAACAGCAGTCGACCGTTATGCCCATTAGAACCCAGTTTTCCAGATTTCCTTAAATTTACCGATTACGAGATGAAACTAACTTTCGGTAATCATATATGGAACTTTCATATGAATATGGCAATTTGCAGAATGTCATGGGCATGTGGACATATAGAACTTATCCTAACATATTAAATTGTCTTTGGAGCATACTCGTATTGGATGGATTTCTACTATTGACATGTTCGGCTTACTACTATCTTTCATAGAACATGGCCATATTCATGGAACTTAACGTAATCATGGTATAATAACCTCAACATGGCAGTTAGCTTGGTATCTAAAAATAGATCTTAAGACATAGCTTGTCATATTGATGTGTCATTATATTCCACGTTTTATCTATATGATTACACGTCAAAATGATTGCTTAATTACATATTTCATACGCTTTTACACTCATAATTGGAAATATTGTACTTTAAGAGCATTTGGTTGCATTTCAGGGAATATAGAGCGATTTGGAGTATATTGGAGGATAGAACGCGTGCTTCGACACTGGAACTCCTGAGTCGCCGCGTTCGGTGACTCAAAGCTGCTGGGGAGCAAGGAAGGATCAAGAGAAAAGGAGCGAAGATGAGGAGAATGAAGAAATCATGGTTCTATAATACCATGACTCATGGGCTCTATAGCGCTCGATCGAGCTATGATGCTGCGAAGGAATCGAGCAACCCAAAGTGCTGGAAACAGGACAGCCGTGCACTCTTTTCAAATTTTCTATCACTTGGGATTTTTCAGTATTTTTATGATATTTCTTCCAGATATTTGACTTCAAGACGGTTCCAGCGCCACCAAGAATGTGCCAATCGGAGGTCGGATGAGCTCTGGAAAATTTCTGCAAGCTGATGCTGCAGTGCAGAAATCTATTTTCGACCACCTACTCTATCGAGCAGCCACCTCCTCGACCGAGTAGAGTGACAACTCGACTGAGCAGCTACCTACTCGACCGAGCAGACCCTACTCGGTCCGAGCAGGAAGAGCATGGGTTTGGGAAAAGAATCCAGACTTCCTGATGACTCGACCGAGTAGCTACCTACTCGACCGAGCAGACCCTACTCGGTCCGAGCAGGCAGAGCGTGGTTTTGGGGGAAGAATTCGGACCTCCTGACGACTCGATCGAGCAAATACCTACTCGACCACGCAACTACCTACTCGACCGAGCAGACCTTACTCGGTCCGACCCGGCAGAGCAGCATTTTTGGGAGGATCCGGACTTCCTAACGACTTGACCGAGCAGGGGGCTACTCGACCCGAGTCGCCGCGGGCCCAGAACTTAAGTTGCATCCAGATTGGGTTTTGGGCACGATTTTGAGGTGGATTTTTGGGTTGTTTGTGAGGGTTTTTAGGGGGGAATATATATTTGAAGGTTAGCCGTCATTGGGGGGGTGCTCAGAGAGAATTTTTGGAGCTTAGATCTCATTTTTATTAGGAGTTTTGGGGACGATCTTTTGGGAGTTAAGCTATGCTCTAGGCCCCTCTCTTATATCAAGATAAGTATCTTTGTTCTCTTAAATTCTATTTTAGTTATTTCTTTGTGATTTCTTATTGAATACCTCTTTGATGCATGCTATGATGAATTCTCTTCCTATTATTGAATCATCTATTGCTTTTCCTATGATGCATGAGTAGTTCTATCTAGGGCTAGGGCTAATGGATTAGCATTATGATTTTAGGATTTAGATGCAAAGATAGGATTTTTATGACGCATTGAATATAAAAGGGGTTGTATTTTGGTTGATCTAGCAAAATCCCTAAGAGAAATCGTATTGAGATCGTGCCCACGGTCGGTGGAATCGATTAACTTGAGGAGTATCCTACAGAATTATTAGGGAATTAGTGTATTCAACCATGGCTCGTGACCATGCCCGGCTCGTGCCTTGATGAGATCCACCGACGAACTATACCACTAATTGACGGCTACCACCATTGCGTCAATAAGAGCCACCAACATACCTCGAAGATTTTGTAGGAGGATATATGCCCATAAGGCGATTTATCCTTAGTGTACGTCTTGTTAATAGAATATATGTGGTCTATTATCCTAAGTATGAATTCGGATGAATAATATACTTACATAATGTCCATAGACTTACAGTTGGGTTCTTACGTATCCAGATAAGATCTCGATTATGAGTAGTAAGCGACCGTCTAGAAACTTAAGTCTTAAACGATTCGTGGTCATAGATGTGTCGAGAACTGGATATCGGCACATCGGATAGACCACTGTGTCTTTGTCTTACCTTATGGTAATGATGATCTCATAGTCATTCGACTTGGTGAAGTCGGAGACGAGACACAGGTGGTCATTAGAAGATGAGTTCACTGAACGACCAACTTAGAGTTATTACATGGTTAACTTTAACTAAACTGTCTATAATAACTCTAGGGTGATGATTGGTAAGCTGGTCCTTAAGACCTGAAGTCATTTGTACGAACCTGTGAGTAAACGGTGTCGCTTAGACATATGATCTAGCTTCGAGGCGAGGCCTGTTGAAAGATCTTAGGTTGGGTTACACCTGAAGCTCTCGAGGCGAGTAGATGACTAAGATGGGATTCCTCTCTTCCGTTAAAGGGAAGTTAGTGTCACAGGTTAAGTATGGTCTTTGTGTTAATCCTCGGTCGGGGTACGTTGTAAGATGTACAACGTGAATACAACAAAGACCACCGTATACTGACCAATGTTGTCTAATGGGGTTGACAGTAAACCATACCCTAGGCCAACAGAGACACAGTCTTGACAAAGGGACTATAGCTAACAGTATTCATCACTGACACAGCCAAGGTAAACCCAATGATACTTTTGTCAATGGGTCGATCACGTTATGATGATTCTAATACATGGACGATAACTACTGCTCGTGGTGACCATCGTCTAGGGGTTTCAAGCCCCAACCTTTAGTAAGGTCGGGCTGTAGGGTCTCACACCGAGTAGCGTTCGTGTCTTAGTAATAAGAAGACTAATAAGAGATATTCATTCGATGAAATGGAATAGTTAATGTTCACAAGCCAGTTGTGAGACTAAGTCGTAGAAGTAATAGGGACATTGTTGCATTTGATGCAAACAAAGATTAAACGTGTCGTAAATTGGTTACGACAATATTTCTAGGAACAAAAGCTTTGGAAAGGGTTACCTGGTTAATGGGATCGCCCCAGTCTAAACACAGGTTCAAACCGTGTCCAAATCAAAGCTCAAACGAGCCCAGAAACGCAAAAACAGTCAAAGGCAAAGTGGGTTAGACCCACTTGGGCTAATGGGTCCATCCGCAATGGGCGAAGGGGCGCAGCCCACTGCTCAGCGGGCGCGGCCTGTTGGTTGTAGTGGGCGCACACCCGCTGCTCAGCGGGCCGGCCCGCTGCGACTGCGGGCACGGCCTGCTGATGGCAGTGAGCGTGCGCCCGCTGGCAACAGCGGGCCGACGTGCCCGCCCGCCTTTGCCTTGGGCGGGCGCGCCCGCAACTTAAGTGAAAATGGGGTTTTTGAAACCCCTTTTGACGGCTACGAAAATTGACTTTTTGCCCATCTTTGGGCAATTGTTTGAGGGGTCAAACGAAGTCGAAATTCGTCGTCGTTCATTCCTACGCGTTCACCATTCGAAGCCCTTCGAATTGATAGCTTGTTTGGTGTCCAAAGTATAATGAATAAAGAGAATTAATTCGTTGAAGTTTGCCTTTATGAAAGGCTTACTAAAACTTCAATTAAGCTAAATTAGCTTAATTAATTTTCTCTTCTATTTCATTTTGTCCCACATTGCTCGCAACAAAAAGAGAAGTGCCGACTCCCTATATAAATAGGGGTGCACTCTCTTTGTTAAAACACACACCAAGTCCTTGATCAAGTAGCTCCAGATTTTAGAGCAACCTCGATCTACGACTAAACTATTCTCTCCCTCTCTCTCTTCTTCCTATTCTCCCGACTAGTCCTAGTAAGACTACGAAGGGGGTTTGGATTTGGATCCAGACGTCTAAGACGTGGGTCTACTCAAGTGAAACCTTTTACCGCGTGTGATCGGCTTGGAGGCGGGTGTCGGCTCGGGCAGATCAGTTCGAAGGTGCGAGGTGGCTCGGATGGATCGAGTCAAGGCGGTTCGGCTACGAGGAGCGTCAGAAGACGGTGCGGTACATCTTGCCCGCCTCAGGGTCGAGATTCTGGGTATGTTCTCTAAGTACTTTTTAGTGTAGGATAGATCCCTCTTGAGGTGGTCCGATCCACCCCAAGTTGGCATAGATCTGGCTAGGTTCTGGCTCCCTCAGGGCCTAGCTAAATTGTCTAGCTAGCTAGTTTTAATTTTCCGCTGCGCTTTATGCCTCTGTGGTCCGTCCGACTTAGGATGGACACAGATCCGAGTTCTGAGGGTCCGCCAAAACCCCTACAGTGGTATCAAAGCTTCATTATGCTTCTGGATCTATTTTAACGACGATTTTAAATTCTTTAAATTGCTTGTTTTGAACATACAGACATTTTAACTTTATGTTAAAATTTCTTTTTGTGTTTTAAAATTATTTTGCAACATGAAAATTTTTTTGGGGATGTTTTAAATTTTATGCGATAAATGTAATAAGTCTTCTATGTTTAACTGCCTTTTAAAATCTTATTTTATGAGATAAAATAATTTTAGTAAGGATTTAAAAGTTTTAAAGTTTATGTAACATTAAGGAAATTTTTTGTTTCATGAGATGATATTTAATTTCTTTTAGTTACATAAAGGTTGAAAGTTTTAAACTTTATCTGAAAGTTTTAAAATTAATTTCAAACGATTTTAAAAATGTTTTAAAAATGTTTTAAAGTATATGTAATATAACAAAAAATTTTATTCCTATGAGATGGAATTATAAATTTATTTCTTTTAATTACATATAGGTTTTAAGATTATTTTATGCGATATTTTAATCTTAGAAATGTTTCGTTAAATTTTAAAGCTTAGGTTTGAATTTAAAATTATTTGATAATTTTATGAAATCTAATTTTATGTGATAAAAGTGCTTCAATCTTTAAAATTTTAGATCTTTAAATTTAAATGTTAAATTTTTAGATTTGCAAGTTATTCAATTATGTTGTAGATAATTTTAACTTACATGTTCTCATTGTATGTCACTAATTGAACCTTTAATTTATGTGATTAAATTAGTTGGTTTATGTTTTAATGGACATGATGAATAAAGTATTCATGAACCCTTTAGGTTAGCCATTAATTGATTAAAAATTTATAAGATAAAATTTTAATGACTAGTGACATGCTACGTTTTATATAAACACTAGTCATAACCCGTGCCCGCGGGCACGGTTCATTTAAGATTTTCTCCCGCAAAATCTTTGTTACCCAAAAAATTATTTCCACATCCAAAATTGTACGGAACAACAAATTAGTGTATAAATATTTAGCGTCATGGGAGCATTCAGCGCGGAACAACAAATTCGGCGCATGCGCCTTCGACACTGAACAACAATTTTGGGGCGAACGCCTTTGGCGTGGAACAACAATTTTGGCGCGGAACAACAAATTCGGTGCTGGCGGCTTTGGCGTGGAACAACAAATTCGATGTAGAACAACAAATTATTTTCCCCGCAAAATCTTTGTTTCCCAAAAAATTATTTCCACAACCAAAATTGCGCGGAACAATAAATTAGCATAAAATTATTTAGCGGCACAGGCGCCTTCGACGCAGGCGAGGGTGCCTTCGACAAAGAACAACAAATTCAACGTGGGCGCATTCGGCGCAGAGCAACAAATTCGGCTCATGCGCCTTCGACACGGAACAATTTTGGCGCGAACGCCTTTGTAGTGAAACAACAATTTCGGCGCGGAACAACAAATTCAGCGCTTGCAGCTTTGGTGCGGAACAACAAATTCGACGTAGAACAACAAATTATTTTCCCCCGCGAAATCTTTGTTCCCCAAAAAATTATTTCCACAACCAAAATTGCACGGAACAACAAATTAGCGTAAAATTATTTAGTGGCACGGGCGCCTTCGGCGTAGGCGAAGGCACCTTCGACACAGAACAACAAATTCGACGCGGACGCCTTCGGCGCAGAACAACAAATTAGCGTAAACAAATTTAGTGGGCACCTTCGGCCATGGTTCATTTAAGATATCCGCTCAAATTTTTTGTTCTCCCTAGAAATTATTTCCCCTTCAAAATTTAAATGAACAAAAATTTAGAACCGATCCAAATAAATTATAATCTCTTCAAAATTTAAAATGAAGACATCAATAAGATATCAGTTAAGAGATGTAAAATACATTCTGGAGAGTTCATAGCCAACAACCTTCAATAACACTAAACACACAACCTGCTCATTATAGGCATCTGTAGTAAAAATCAGAACTTTTCAAGCCCGGTTAATACATTTGCATTGGCGTGTCTGGCTACTGAGAACTCTTACACACAAAGCCCCTAAATAGTATACTAAGCACACTATCAGTCCTGAAAAATTACAAAAAATCAATGAATAAATTGACTAATTACTCACAAAGCCCTTTAATAGCACTACAACAAAAATGGACTTTGCATATCAGCATTGTAACTGTCAAGAGAATTTGCATATCCATCAAATTCATCTCAAATTCGATGCTGAAAACAGAGTGACCGTTCCATGCCAGCGTATATCCAGATAACATTCGTGTTGTTCTCGGGGCAGACCTAGTTCATCCATTTGCAATAGTTTTTGCAACCCTGAATTTGTTTACATACACAGACTTCCTGAAACAACTGCAAAGTATGCATCAAAATGACCTGGTGCTGATTTTATCAATGTGCTCCTTCCCGAAATGTTGCTTCCCCTTATTAGCAACTCAACATGTAAATAGAAGCGAGTTCTAAACATAAAAGCTATAGAAATTTGAATAGCATTCAGTAAATAAGAACAAAATTACAAAGTTATTGTTTCCTTGATGACATTAAAGATGAAATTACATTCCCCCAATACTACGGCTATGTTGATAGATGCTAATATGGGTTATTAAGGAAATATATTGACATCAAAGTAATTTCTTCCATCTAAATTCAGAATATCAATTTTTTAATAATTTGCTTTCAAAGATAGATAAAAAGGCAATATGTTGACAGATGCTGGTAAGATGATACCCACAAGATTACATTCAAATTTACATGAGTAACATGATGCATGAAAACACAACTAAAGAAAGAAAGAAATAAACATAATGTTCTAGCTTACACAGAAATTGAGACATTGAGAGGGAAGATTATTTGGATTCTTGGATTCACGCATTCAGTCATTGATCAGTCACAAAAGGCGAAGACAGCAAGTGTCGACTATTCCTTACTCGGGCATTCTCGACCATGACATGCACACACATATCATCTATATAATATTTTGCCACCCATACATGTTGTTTAACTACAGGCTAGGCGAAGATGCATCTCATCATCATCATCATTAAACAAGATGATAATCATCTGTCTAAATATAAATAATAAAAATATATAAAGACTCGATTTTATTACAGGGAGTAAGATTAGAGGGAATCATATCATATCATGCCTTACAATTCCAAAGAATATCAGACAATTCCAACATAGCAACTAACATCAACTAACATATCATGCTTTACAATTCCAAAGCATAGCAGACTCTTCCAATCTTTCGCTTGCAAATTACAGCAACTAACATCGATTCCAACATAGCAGACAATTCCAAAGCTTCTCTTCTTTTAGAGATGGGCTGATGGCTCCGCCCCTCTATGACTGACTACTTGTAGTATGTATCCATCAATCCATGTATCAAAATATTATTATCAAGAGAAAAAGAAGATGGGGATGCAAAGTCCAAAGCTACATGTTATGTGCAGGGGTTGTCGTTTTTATTCCATACAAAAACACCCCATGTTTCCCCCTTCTACTGGGATTCTGTCCGCCGCCCGCTTCCCCCTTCTACTGGGATTCAACTGGGATTATGTGCAGGGGTTACCGTGTTTATTCCATACAATGCTGATAGTAAAGTGACGTCTTTTCTGGACAGGGCTCAGTCCTGCATATTGAGCATAAATCAATATTGCTATTTGTATTCGCATAAATCGATATGAATATGAAGCAGAGTTCATCAAATTGTTACATGCTGCATGAACAGATTGAAGCTTGGCATTGCACAGCCTCATGGCCTGCTAGTGACAGACTGATATCATCATGAAAGAAGTTTTTTAGGTGCATGATCTTTTACAGAGTGAAGGCCTTCTATTATGTTCATTTGCCAAACTCTCCCTATCAATGGGAAGAAACAAAGTTGAAAAAAAAATTTATCCAATCCCCTTGCCAACTTTTTATAGAAATAATTGAAATGGGAATATGTGAACCAACTTGGAACAAAAATAACCACACAGAAATTTGGAAAGACGAATTCCAGAACTGAAAAAAATATTCTAGCTTCTAAAGTCCTACAAAAATGCAATCAATCTGAGAGCAAAAAGTGCTGACATTATATTTTTTGCTAAAGAACCAAGACAGACCTAATGATTTTAAATAAAACAAAACCAAATATTTATTAGTGGGGCCAGGTTAAATTTGCAAACCATTTCTGAGCCTGGTTTAGAAACAAAGAATAACCATTAACTCGCGACCACACAACACAATAACCATGCTGAAAACCAACCAATTTCCCTGCAACTTCATATTTTTTAAACTTCATGACTTGCGCAACTATGCGACCAAATTGACTGCAGCAAAAAGGTTGCCATACATGCAATGCAACCTCATTAATTAATTTTGAAATTGCCTCTAAAAGCAGATTATGTGTAATAAATTCTTGCCACATTAGCTATTTTAGCATTAATTACGAGTTTGCAATAGAAGCAACATGCAATATACCAAACAAAGAATTTGATTGGGGACCACTTCCCTGCAACAAATGCTGCACTCTACATTTGTTGTGTGCCACAAACAATGTATTTCCCTTTTTTTGCAAATAAAGCATCACCTTAGGATCAATAGGTATTAACTATTGCAATTGATCAATATTCAAACATCCATATAAGAAATGAAATAGCATATGCATGCAATAGTTGTCTTAGATGAACCAAAAGAATTAGCATTTCACCCTATGGAATCATTATGAGCGTGGCATCGGGAATTTATTTATTATGACCATTTTTCAATAAAATAGAGTGATTCTGCAGTTATGATTTTATTTTTTGGTTCAAGTAGACACAGAATTCAGCAGTAGTATCAATCAACAAATATCAAATTATGAAAGCATTTGTCAAACATAATAAATCAAACAATAAGCCAAATATCTGAATCACATCACAATCTGGAAAATTTGGTTCTAGCATATACCTCCTCAATCACTCCCTCGATTCAAACCCAGATCAAGAAAAACCAGATCCAGACCAAGATCAAGAAAAAGCACAGAACCCCAAACATCGATGAAAAAATATCTTGATCAAAAAATATATGCTCTGTAGAGCTCCATGAAGCTTGCAGATTAGAAAATTATTGGCCATTGTGGTGACATCTACACAGATATGTCATTTGCCCCAAACCTATTACCATTAATTTCTAAGTTAAAACCTATGAAAGACTGCATTATATATAGAATGATCCGCGTCTAGTTGAATAGGGAACTCTCAGAACAAATATAACAGAATAGTTAATATTCAAATTTGAAGATCGTCACCCAAGATTTCCAAGCAAAACAAACAAATGCTACTTTCATCCAATGTCAATCTACATTTCTAGCATTTCAACCATTTATCAAATTTCCAAATCTCTATATGCATTTCTAGCATTTCTAGCATTAATCTAATTCCACAAATCTTCATTTTCTCAAGTTACATTTCTGCATTTCTAGAATTTATCCAAATCTTAATCTGTATTTCTAGCATTTATCCAATTTCAAAAAAAGGAGAATGTGAATTCACTTGTGAACTTAAGTCTCAAAGACCACCAACAAAAACAGAAATAATCAGGATAGATCTCAATCCTTTTTGAGTGAACAGATAAAAGATCTTTTTGAGTGCTTATCAGGAAATTTGTAATGGCTCATGTCTGGAAACACAACTTGGCTTACAGAAGCACATGCATCTCAAGAAAAATCAAACAATTAAAATGAAAAATCTTAAAATTTGAAACTTGTGATAGCAAAACCCTAAACCAAATCAGTAACTATAGAAGATCAATAAATCTTAAGTAACATGAGTTCTGGATCTAAAGCCAAGATCGTAACTCAATTGTAAAATTCCAGAAAAAACATCGCGTTCAAATAAAAATTAGATCTTAATCGTAGAAGAAAAGCTAGTAACATTTACTTGATCAATAATTATTGGCCAAAAAATCCAAAATAATCATCTAAGTATCGAAACAAAATCCATTTCCAAATTACCTACCAAAGATCCAACCAAAATTCTCAATCAAACAACCAAAAAATGCAGAATCAAATGCATTCACCTTTAAATCAACCATTTGAGAATGCCACCACATCAGATTCTTTAGATTGTCATGAGAAGATTGTCGTCCGACGAACTCTAGCACATAATATACAACGAATTTCACCGTCCGACCAAATTCATCCTTCTTACTACCATCGCCACAGGAGCGCCTACTTTTATCTGCCTAATGTCAACCAAAACAACCAAAAAATAACTTTTCTTCTTTGAGGAAATTTGTAATGGAGATAACAAAGAACTCACGGTGTTGATCAGATCGACAACAATGTTCTACTCCTCTGATGCGCCTATCGCATGTTCCACTGGACTCTGTCACAACCAAACCGACAGTGAGGTCGCTGTCGCCATCGTGGACTCCTTGGAGCTCTTAGCCTTCTTCATGTCATGTTGGAGGATCAAAGAGAAATTGATCCTTAGGATCATGTTCAGTAGAGTCACCTCATTGTTGTTTTCTCTGTGGAAAAACAAAAAACAACAAAAGAGAAAAAATCACAAAAAATTCCGAGAGATTAGAATTTGGGAGAGAATCAAGATGCACGTTTGAGGGGAAATGCTTAACAACAGTCTCCTCAATCGACTTGAGGCATTTGATCGGGAGCTTGTCAAGATCGATCTTGATGTTTGCCTCAATTAATTTCTCAATATTCTATCTATGATTCATTTTGCCGCCAGTAAACTCAATATTGGCACCATGACATCAGTAAACTCAGATTGGGAAGCATAAAACTTCATATTTACATATAAATTTAATATGAAATTTTCCAGACTCAGATTGAAGTCTGATTGGAAAGCATAAAACTCAGATTGAAGTCTGACTATTAAACCATATATGATGAATACAAAGGAGGCTGTGTTGGCCCAATGTTTTTAATCATTTCTGATTTTTATTAGAATATAGTTTACATGATAACTACTCTTGGCCTTTTATTAGCATACACTGTTTATTATAGTTTACATGATAACTACCACTGAATGTAATATGATTAGTTTTAGAATGCCTCTTAATTTTATGCAAAACAACTGTTCTCATTCTAGACCCCAAATAGTTTCAGGCAACAATTTACGCTAACAGAAAATACATAAAAAGATAAACATCAACACAAAAAGATAGTATTATGTTGATAGAAGTCAACACAAAAAGATAGTATTATCTTGCACCCAATGTATTACACACAACTCATACTTAATTATAGGCACAACAAATAGTCTAGTGAACTTGATACTCTTGCAAATAACAAAAATTCCAGTTTGATGAACACAACACTCATGCATTCAGATACAACTTGATACTGGAATAAATCTGGAAAAATTCTAGTTTGATCAAAAATTCCAGTTTGGTGAACAAAAATTCCAACTTGATAATGTTGCAAATACCATTCTACTCTTGCACATAACACTCATGAACACAACAAAAATTCTGGAAACAAACTTGATTTGGTCAAAAAGCTTGCAAAAGGAAACGCTCGAGATTACTGCAAAATGATCCATTAAAATAGAAAAAGTTAACATTACAGAAATGAAGATGGGGAGAGGGGGTTACCTGTGAGAATACTACGAAGGTTGAAATGAAGATGGGTTTACCAACTGCTCCAATCTAGACCATCATGCCCATCTCCTAGCTGAGATGGGAAAAATTCCACGGTAAACAAATTAAATTTCACACTCATGGCGCTAAGCAATAAACCCTAATTGAACCCCTAAACAATAAACCCTAACTGAACCCCTAAAATGAATTCGGAAGGAGATGATTGTGAGGCTGGAGGGTTACCTGCGAGATTGAGGATGCTCTGGAGGAGGCTATGGAGGATGGATGATGCTTGCGATGTTGAGGCTGGAGGATGATCTGTGGAGGCGGAAGATGGTTGCGAGGATGATGATCCATGGATTTGGGGGTTTTTGTGCGTGTAGATCCGTCTGGAGATTCGTGGGGAGGAGTCGAGGGGTTGAGGGCGTGCTTCGAGGAGAGACATGGAGATTTGGGGTGAATCTGAGGGGTTCGATATAAATGATGCTTGCTCATCATTCTCAACCCAACGAAACCCAAATTTTAACCCTCTCTATATTGCCAGCTGACCCCACCAACCAACGAAACCCAAACGTGTTGTGGGGAGGAGAGAAATTGTTGCCTTTCTTTATTGAGCTGATCCATCTAAATTACATCAACCTATCTCAACCGGTGATTTTCCATGATCAAATCTCAACCGTCTTGTATCTTGTCCTAGTCAGCCCTAGGATTCAAAAAAACGATGTCTAATGTATAATAGATATACAACATCAAAAACCTAATACCAGATTAGGGTAGTCCCTTTGATTGACAATCATTATCATAAATTGTTTAAATGATGATTATCATTAAATGACTAATTTTGTAAAATGTTGTAATTATTTTATTAAAATCCTAATAAGATTGGGGTAGCACGATGAACTTAAGAACCTTATAGTTGATAAGGATCTAATAAAAATTATTCAACAAATCCATTAAATTTCGAATTTTAGGATCCACTAGTTGATAAGGATTAACTAGTATTAATTAAAAGCCATTTAGTTGATGGATGAACATAGAATTGATGAAACTCCTTCAATGGATCATGATGTCGGTCAATGTGCTTGGCTAAGTTTGCTGGACCACCCTAGCTAGTCTAGGGGCCAAGTGGTCCTGGCTTAGTCAATTCCATGGCCGCGTCCGCTGGACCGCAAGGAGTCGAATCATGACTGTGTAAGTCCATTACTATACCTAAGTCAAATACGATAATAATATTGTTCAAGATAAATCGTAGCCCTCCTTGTTTTAGGAGTTGGCAACTGTAAGACCCGTGTGACGGTTGTTGAGCTACACTCAAGCTGTGACATGGTAGCCTTATAGAAACCGATTTCTTGATAACATCTTGACCTGACCCAAACCGTCGTCTTGTGCATACACCGAGCGCCGGCGTAAGTCTAACCAAAGATGTAGTCTAAGACCTGACCCAAACCGGCGTGTCGTGAATACACTGTGTGCTAAGGGCGAGTCAGGCTAGACACAAAAACAAGAGTCCGACTAGGCTAGCCATTGTGATTTGGATGAGCACACTCATGATCACAAATGGCAAAGGGTAAAAATCTAAAGGGATCGTATTTTATATGATTGACGATGAGTTCGTCTACCGACTGCAGAGTCGGACAACTTGTTGAGATACACTCAAGGTTGTCAGACTCAGGGTAGTCGGATCCCTCTCCCACAAATGTTATTATATAATAAATTGTTTATTGTTATGGATTTAATAAATTTAGTGGGAGAATATAGTTTTATTAAAAACCATTGAAACTATACAACGAACATATACTGACTAAGTGTCTACTAAATTACAGAATGGATTCGGGTCTTAAGTATATGATAGAGAAGAATGTGCTTGATGGAACAAACTATAAGTATTGGCTTAGAAACATTAAGTTAGTCCTTTCTCTAGCCGGGATTGGATAAGTGCTGTTCGAGGACGCTCCGGAGAAGCCTGATGACGATGCGACCTATGAAGAAAAGGAAGCCTACAAGCTGTACAGGAGGGATGCAGAGAAGGCCAGGTGCCTTACTCTGGCTTCTATAACCAATGATCTGCAACGGAAGCATGAACATATGTATGTTCAGAGCATGCTTCTGAATGCAGAGGAGTTGTATGGCAAGCGGTCCAGAGCTGCCAAATTTGAAGCCACGAGCAACCTCTGGGGCACGAAGATGGAGACAGTGCCCGTACAAGATCATGTCATTAAGATGATCGGGTATGTGGAAGACGTCGCCCAGTTGGGTTTTGTCCTGGACAATGAGATGTCCATGGACATCATCCTTAAGTCTTTAACCCCAGCCTTCAAGCCTTTCATTACTGGTTTCATTATAAACAGTATTGAAACGGGTCTTCCTGGTCTCCTCAACATGCTTAGGCAGTTTGAGAAAATTGAGAAGAAACCAACTGCATTGGTTGTTGGCTCTGCTTCTTCAGACCAGCCAAAGGCAAGGGTAAGAAGAGGCAGGTCCCACAACCTGCCAAGGTAAAGAAGGGGAAGAAAAAGACGAAAGGGACCCCGTCGAAATCTGAGTGCTTCCACTGCCATAAGATGGGCCATTGGAAGAGGAACTGTGAGGTTTACATTGTAGAAAAGAAGAAGGGGCATACAGATGCCTCTACCTCAGGTACAACAAATTAAATTCAATAAAGCATAATTAATTCCATAAATGCTTTATCATATAGTATGAGATACTAAGACATCTGTGTAATGTATACATGTGGCTGATATAAAGCAGAGGTTGGAAGAAGTTTCGAGGACGGTCGGCATCTGAGCAATCGTTGCTGCTAGGGCCGTGCGAGGACTTCAAGAGACATGAAGAAGAAGGAGACGATACTTATTTCCTTTTATGAATAAAATGTATCGTTCCTTAAAGTTAAAATAATGATTGAGTGATTTACACTCAAGGTTTATTTGATAAACAAATTATGGTTCATTTTTATGACTCCGTTGTTTGAATAAATGTCTCGGGAAATGTGCTTTCTCTTGAAATTGTGATTTGTTGCAAATGGCTTAAATTTCTGTGAATGTGGCTATCTGAGTTGGTTGTATAAATTCTCGAACAATGATGCAGAGCTTCAGAAATTTTGATTGTTTGGAGCTGACTTAATTTTATAGTCAGTCGATAGTTAAGTATAAGTTCCAGGCGCGTATAAATTGTGTGTGATCACAATTATACGCATATTAAGATTAATTCTTAATAAACTACATTTGATTCTTAAAGAGTTATTATTAAATGTAATTAAGGGAAAAGTACAGTGTACGACGTTTGACTAAGTAAGTCAATGTCAAGATTCCTTAAACCGATCTTGACATGACTCATTCGTCAAACCTAACTTAACACTGGTACGTTCCATCTAAGCACATATCAAATGGTTATGTCTTCATATAGATAGTCTAAATATGATTTAGATATATAATTGAAGTACTTAACCAGATAATTCTTAAAGTCAGTGGGAGCTAGCTCATATACTTAGTTCCGGTTTCTCGGACTAAGTAAAAAGGTTTCCAAACTTATTTGAATCATCTATATAAAACATTGAATCAGAATAGTTTTGATTCAATCGAATATATAGAGACTTAGGGTGTCATGTATGTACTTGACATATTGACACAAGAAGATTGGAATGAGCTGAAACTGACTTATAGAAATGTTAGACCCTACATCTAGATTGTATGAGCTAATTGTTAGATATATAAAGAAAGGAAAATTGATCCAAATCATTTTTCAAGGATCAACCTTGTGTGATCAAGATATGTATAAATAATAAATCCATTAAAATGCATTATAGATACTCGTTAGTAAATCCACTCTTAGGTTTGTCATATAAATGTCCAATATGACTGATATGCTATAACGGTATAAGATACCGAGATAAATAGCCTAAGTGCAAGTGTGAGATGTAGGAGGATATATGCCCATAAGGCGATTTATCCTTAGTGTATATCTTGTTAATAGAATATATGGTGTCCATTATCCTAAGTATGAATTCAGATGAATAATATACTTAGATAATGTATATAGACTTACAGTTAGGTCCTTACGTATCCAGATAAGATCTCGATTATGAGTAGTAAGTGACCGTATAGAAACTTAAGTCTTAAACGATTCGTGGTTATAGATGTGTCGAGAACTGGATATTGGCACATCGGATAGACCACTGTGTCTTAGGGTAATGATGATCTTATAGTCATTCGACTTGGTGAAGTCGGAGACGAGACACAGGTGCTCATTGGAAGATGAGTTCACTGAACGACCAACTTAGTGTTATTACATGGTTAACTTTAACTAAACTGTCTATAATAACTCAAGGGTGATGATAGGTAAGCTGGTCCTTAAGACCTAAAGTCATTTGTAAGAACATGTGAGTAAACGGTGTCGCTTAGACCTATGATCTAGCTTCGAGGCTAGGCTTGCTGAAAGATCCTCGGTTGGGTTACACCTGAAGCTCTCGAGGCGAGTAGATGACTAAGATGGGATTCGTCTCTTCCGTTAAAGGGAAGTTAGTGTCACATGTTAAGTATGGTCTTTGTGTTAATCCTTGGCCGGGGTACGTTGTAAGATGCACAATGTGAATACAACAAAGACCACCGTATACTGACCAATGTTGTCTAATGGGGTTGACAGTAAACCATACCCTAGGCCAACAGAGACACAGTCTTGACGAAGGGATTATAGCTAACGGTATTCATCACTGACACAGCCAAGGTAAACCCAACAATACTTTTGTCAATGGGTCGATCACGTTATGATGATTCTGAAACAGGGACGACAACTACTGCTCGTGGTGACCGTCGTCTAGGGGTTTCGAGCCCTAACCTGTAGTAAGGTCAGGATGTAGGGTCTCACACCGAGTAGCATTCATGTCTTAGTAATAGAAAGATTAATAAGAGATATTCATTCGATGAAATGGAATAGTTAATGTTCACAAGCCAGTTGTGAGACTAAGTCGTAGAAGCAATATGTACATTGTTGCATTTGATGCAAACAAAGATTAAACGAGTCGTAAATTGGTTACAACAATATTTGTAGGAACAAAAGCTTTGGAAAGGGTTACCTGGTTAACGGGATCGTCTCGGTCTAAACACAGGTTCAAACCGTGTCCAAATCGGAGCTCAAACAAGACCAGAAACGCAAAAACAGTCAAAGGCAAAGTGGGTTAGACCCATTTGGGCTAACGGGTCCATCCGCAAGGGGCTAAGGGGCGCAGCCCACTGGAAACAGCGGGCACGCGCCCGCTGGTTGCAACAGGCACACGCCTGCTGCTCAGCGGGCCAGCCCGCTACGGCAGCGGGCGCAGCCCGCTGGTCGTAGTGGGCCTGGCCCGCTGTCCAGCGGGCCGGCGCGCCCACCCGCCTTTGCCTTGGGCGGGCGCGCCTGCAACTTAAATGAAAATAGGGTTTTTGAAACCCCTTTTGACGGCTACGAAAATTGACGTTTTCTTATCTTTGGGCAATTGTTTGAGGGGTCAAATGAAGTCGAAATTCGTCGTCGTTCGTTCCTACTCGTTCACCATTAGAATCCCTTCTTTGGTGTCCAAAGTTTAATGTATAAAGAGAATTAATTCGTTGAAGTTGGCCTTTATGAAAGGCTTACTAAAACTTCATTTAAGCTAAATTAGCTTAATTAATTTTCTCTTCTATTTCATGTAGGGATCGCCTTACCCTTGCAATACTAACAACACACATTAGAGGGGTGAGTGAATAGTGTAATGGCAATAAAATTGTCCACTTAAAATTTAATTTGCAAATGTGGAATTATAAATGCAATAGGAATTAAAAGGCACAATCAATCCAAACGCAAACACACAGTTTTACCCTGGTTCCCCAACCATGGGTACATCCAGCCACACCAATATTCACTATATTCCCACACAGAGAAGTGAATACAAATCTCACAATTAGGAGATACCCCATAAAGAGGATTTATGCCCTACACAAGGACCCAACCAATCCTACACGAGGATCAAGACTCCCACACAGAGAATCACTAACTTCCACTCAGAGAATTAGGGTTAGCCCTACACTAGGACATAAGAACTCCCACAAAGAGAGTTAATTCACATAAAGAGAATTCCCTAGTCCCACAAAGAGACAACCTCCCACAAAGAGAGAAACTCCCACAAAGAGAGTATCCTAATCCCACAAAGAGAAATAGGAAAACAAATTACACCAAGTAAAGTAAATACTTTTACCTATGCCTTGAGATGCTTACTCATGAATGGATGCAAGGCATGGGAGAGGATCTCCAAGTGTTGTGATATGCTTGAGAGCACTTGGATGATTTCCCTTGAGCTAGACTTCAATGCATGAAGAAAGATGAATGCTCAATTGAGGGAAATGAGGGAGCTTGAGAGTTGCTTATTGATCTCTTGAGATTTTCTATAGAGTCAAGAGTTATCAAGTGTTGTCAATAGTTCTCAAGTGATGGCAGCACACTCATATATATAGGAACCCCATATCAAGCCCAAAAACCCAAAGAAACAGCCAAATGAACAAATCTGCAACGGCTAGAAACTGGGTGAAAACGACAAGAACAGTCGACTGTTGATCAAAAGACAGTCGACTGATCAACGGCTAGAAAATATCCAACGGCTATAATCTGAGCCAGGATAGTCGACTGAAGAAGTCAATACAGTCGACTGACAAACAGGACAGGCGCATGTTAATCCTTCAGCAGGCTGCAGGGGATGGATCGAACAGAGAGCTGCACTCTTTCTCCAATTCTTCGCACATGCGACTGATGTTAATACTACAGTCGACTGTCAAGAAATCAGGCGATTGTATATTCTTCATTAGTCGTCTGCTGTAAAATATGGAGAGAAGACAGAGAGATGCAGAGAATACACTTACGCTATACAGGCGACTGATGACCAATCTCCAGGCGACTGTAAAAATACAGGCGACTGTAAACTAATCGACAGACGACTGTGTGTAAAGCTCAAGTTTGAGTCAATTGAAATGTTGACTTGAGCTATGCATGTCAGACGACAGTAGAAGGATCTACAGGCGACTGGAAATCACCCAGTCGACTGTGGTTCCTTCAGCAGGCGATTGACGGAAAGCCATAGACTCCAAATGAGTCTTTGGACAGAGTGAACCTATTGGGTTGGATTCTATGATAATCCTAAGGCTCACTAATATGGTTATATGCATATGCATGAATGAGTAAACCATCTAACAAGGCATTACAATAACCTAGACTCAAAAGAGAGAGAAAGCAATAAAGTAAATTACATGGATTACAGTGCTTCTCAAAGAGTCTAAGTCTTCAATCTTGATGCCTTGAGTGCTCTCCACCATCTCCAAGCTTTGGCACTCCTTGAGTCCAGACTATGGCCCTTCTTCACTTGATGTCCATCCTTGCACCAAGTGATTAGTTTCCAAGAAAGATATTCTAGGAATTAAACTGTGAGACTAAAACATGAGAATCATTAGCAACAACATAATATTGTGGTCATCATCAAAATAAGATTGGTATAAAACACCAATACTCAACATTTTGTTTTGTCCCACATTGCTTGCAACGAAAAGAGAAGTGCCGACTCCCTAAATAAATAGGGGTGCACTCTCTTCGTTGAAACACACACCAAGTCCGCGATCGAGTAGCTCTGGATTTTAGAGCAAGCTCGATCTATGACTAAACTATTCTCTCTCTCTCTCTCTCTCTCTCTCTCTCTCTCTCTCTCTTCTTCTATTCTTCCGTCTAGTCCTAGCAAGACTACGAAGGGGGTTTGGATTTGGATCCAGATGTCTATCTACTCAAGTGAAACCTTCTACCGCGTGCGATCGGCTTGGAGGCAGGTGTCGGCTCGGGCAGATCGGTTCGAAGGTGCGAGGCAGCTCGAGTGGATAGAGCCAAGGCGGTTCGGCTACGAGGAGCGTCAGAAGACGGTGCAGTACATCTTGCTCGCCCCAGGGTCGAGATTCCGGGTATGTTCTCTAAATAATTTTTAGTGTAGTTTAATTTCGTCACTGTAGGATAGATCCCTCTTGGGGTGGTCAGATTCACCCCAAGTTGGTATAAATCTGGCTAGGTTCTGGCTCCCTCAGGGCCTAGCTAAATTGTTTAGCTAGATACTTTTAACTTTCCGCTGCGCTTTATGCCTCTGTGGTCCGTTCGACTTAGGATGGACACAGATCCGAGCTCTGAGGGTCCGCCAAAAACCCTACAGCTCTAACCCACGAGAGTGGTATGAGTTGAGAGCATTCGAACCACGAGAGTGGTGAGATTATTGTAGATCCTTAATGCACGTACCATATGCATCTATCGTGCGAGCTGGGTGAATAGGATATGTTAGATTCATGATGCCTAGACACATGAATTCACTTCCTAGATGCTACAACCCCCAATTAAACCAATGCAACGTAGAAGTCTCAACCGAGCATCGACTTCCGACGGCCTAGCGGCGAGTCCTAAAGCCCTAATCTTTTATATTTTCTTTCTTTCTTTCTTTATGTGGAATCCCTTATTTGCGACGTTGAGTGACAAAACCTTCGTATCCATCACCATTATGACCCTCCATACTCCACATCCACCAATAAACCTGCAAGTCTAACTTAACCTAGGAGTAGATAGGTAGTATAGCACCGCTTCCGTGTGTTCGATACCTGCTTGCCACTATACCGTGCGCTTGCGGTTAAACGACATCATTTCGGAGTTAATTCTGGGCCGATCAAGTTTATGGCACCGTTGTCGGGGATTTATCTTCGTGTAATTCGCGCCATAACTAGGTCGCTCTAGGGTTACATTTCAGACGATCAAGTTTATGGCACCGTTACCGGGGAGGCGTTCCGCCATATTATCTATTTACCACAATTAGGTTGATTAGATTGCGTTAAAAAAGTATATATATATAAAAACAAACAAAACAAAAACAAAGACAAAGACAAAAAAACAAAAAAACAAAAAAAAATAAATAAGAGAGAGTGATTTTTCCCCACCACTTGCTATTATTATTATCTTTATCTCTCTTTGTACCATTGAAGTCTTTTCCAGGTTATCTACTTTGCTTGATCAGGTACAGTTGATGCAGCGATGGTGCTTCCAAAGATGATGCGACTGGGTTCTATACAATCCTTCATATATCTCGCTGCTACATTCAATGAAGCTGATGGAGAATCTTTCAGGGAAACCTTTTACAGGTTCGATGAAATGTTAGGAATGTTCCGAACAGAGTCAGATTATGTGTGGGATGGTTTCAAGCTACTTCCTCTTTTTACTGGAGGATTGCAGGGACTCTCATTGGAATTCTTGAGGAGGATGCATCTGACAACCTTCGAGGACTTGAGATATGCAGTAGCTTTAGAGAGCTTATTGGACGCAGCTCGATCTTCTGGCTCATTAGCCGTCGAGGCAGGCGATCCAGTAGATTGTGAGCTCGTCAATTTTATTATGAGTCGTGTGTCTGCTACAGGTACCATCGAGGAGGATATTCACGTTCAGCTTGGGGGAGGTATTATGTGCTTCGATATTCCCACTTCAGACAAGACATCGGCACATAGCACTACAGAGCCAGCTCATGTCGCCGTTGCCTCCCCTACCATCCACCTGAGTCAGAGCAGCCTATACCTTCAGATGATATTTTTAAGGAGGTCGTGCTCCGGTAGCGAAGCAGACCATCGAGGAGGACGTGACTTGGGACGATGACATCTGCCCACAGATGGAGCCCGAATTGTGCCCTCTTCCTTTCGAGCTACCGCAGCCATCCCCACCTCCTACAGAAGCTGAGCATCCCTCAGAGGGCCACTCAACAGAGCTTACAGCTCCCACTCTGGGAGACCTCTTTACCCACTCCATTTCTGAATCTTGTATCCCATTTGATATTCATTTTGATTCAGATCATTTTGACACGTCATACCTATTGTAAGACACTTATAATTATGGACCAGAGATATGCTTGAACGTGTCCTTGCATGAAGAACCTGACAAGCATGACAAGGAGTCGCCTGATGAGGTGATATATGCATGTGATCAGGATATACCTGACGATCTTGGAGTGGACACCGAGGAGAGAGAGGACATGCTACTTGAGAGTAGAGATTTATTTCCAAGGAAGTGTTATCAACCATCCTTAATTTTAAATATTTATGTTGATGAACCTCTTTGGAAAACATTTGTTCAGGGGAACAATCTTTCACAATGGACTGATGCATTCCGTTCTTCACAGGATAAAGGTGGATGCCTACGAAGAATGCTAGGGGATGCATCGCTGGAGTTCGTTGGCGTTAGTGGCTATACGCACCTGGCGGAGCCACAAAAAGTGCAGATAGAGCAGCTGCATGCACCGGTAAAGATATTGACCCGCCTTTTGCTACAGGTGGTACCAATCTAGTAGTGTAGATATAAAGTAGAATTTTATGCTTTAAATAATCACGAATCCTCTCCGCAGCAAGAGGACCGTATAGGATTTTATATGCTTTCTTAGTTTAATAAATTTACCCCATATGATGGCTCAATTATCTTTTGTACCCAACCCACTATTTATCATCCATGCCCACCATTGTATTTGGCGCTTATTTCGCCTCTCTTCCTGATTTTTATGTGATGTTTAAGCTTGGGGGAGAGAAACTATTTTGTTGAGGGGCCCCACATCTTGTCGTTGTCCTCTATTTATATCATACACACATTGAGGACATTGTGATGTTTAAGCTTGGGGGAGCGCATAGTGCATGCACTTTGCTTCATCGTGAAACACGCTCAACATTTCCATATGAACCATGTTCTCTTTATATTTATGTCTCATATGCTTCATTTTCTATGAAATATCGTGGATTTTTTATGAACTCTGATATCTGTTAGATTAGAGTTCGATTCCTTGATTAGTGTATTTTTGTTAATATGCTTTTTCATAGTAGAATCCATAGTTTCACAACCATATTCTCGAAACATTAAGCTAAAAATGAATGAATCAAATCTGAAAATCATTTGACTCCTGTGTGATTTGATTGATAATTCTATTGCTTCATGGATGTTTAGTGATTCAAAAGAGATAGGATAATCCCATGACAACCAAAGTAGTGATGATTAGGATTGCTTTTTCTTTTTCTTTCGTGAATAACCAATAAATGATCTTTGATCATATTTTGCATTCCATCACGTTTACGTGAGTTTGCAAAAATCCCAAAAATGCAAAAATCAAACAAATATCCGGAATAAAAGGCCATAGGGGTTCTTTGTAACCCAATGTCCTAAGACCGTCTGGTCTGGGATGCATAGGCCGCTTTTTGTATATATTGAGTTATCTCGTGTATATGAAGAAAGAAAATGTATATGAAATATTTGTATAGCCAAAAACAATATAAAAGTTCAAAAATCCCATATCCTTACCTCCGTTTCTATCTAGAACAAAGACATGGCAAAATTGATGGGTTTTAGGAGTCTTGAAATGGTCGTAGTGTGGTGATGTCTTACCTTGATTGAATTTGCTAAATTCATTTCATGAAGTATAACAAAATACCACTCATGCTTGAAAACGTTTGATCATGACATATTATATTGTTTAGAGAATGAGTTGTGGACATTGGTTTCATTTCTGTGAACTTAGTATATTACATGATAAACTATGATATGATATAACTCTATTCTCATTTTATTGCTTATCAAGTTCATTACATTTATTGAAATCCACGTTATTTTAATTTAAGCGAGATTTAAGTATTTTTTGTGTATATGTGTTCTAATTTCACATTGACGTGCGTTTACGAGATCGTGCCCTTGGGTTCTTGTATTTTCTGAATTTAAGGTTGAACCCCTTGTCTCCATTACATGCCACCGCCTCACATCTCCATTGTATCCTCTCCCATGTTCGCTTCTTACTAGTCTTCCTCGAGGACGAGTAAGAGGCAAGCTTGGGGGGATTTTGATGTGTCATTATATTCCACGTTTTATATATATGATTACACGTCAAAATGATTGCTCAATTACATATTTCATACGCTTTTACGCTCATAATTGGAACTATTGTACTTTAAGAGTGTTTGGTTGCATTTCAGGAAATATCGAGCGATTTGAAGTATATTGGAGGAGAGTGTGCATGCTTCGACACCGAAACTCCTGAGGCGCCGCGTTCAGTGACTCAAAGCTACTGGGGAGCAAGGAAGGGGCAAGAGAAAAGGAGCGAATAAGAGGAGAATGAAGAAATCATGGTTCTATAATACCATGACTTATGGGCTCCATAGCGCTCGATCGAGCTATGATGCGGCGAAGGAATCGAGCGACCCAAAGTGCTGAAAACAGGACAGTCGTGCACTCTTTTCAAATATTCTATCACCTGGGATTTTTTAGTATTTTTCTGATATTTTTCTCATATAGTAGACTTCAAGATGGTTCCAACGCCACTAAGAATGTGCCAATCGGAGGTTGGATGAGCTCTGGAGAATTTCTGCAAGCTAATGCTGCAGTGTTGAAATCTGTTTTCGACCACCTACTCGACCGAGCAGCCACCTACTTGACCGAGTAGAGTGACAACTCGACCGAGCAGCTACCTACTCGATCGAGCAGAACCTACTCGGTCCGAGCAGGTAGAGCATGGTTTTACGGGAAGAATCCGGACTTCCTGACGACTCGACCGAGCAGATACCTACTCGATCGAGCAGCTACCTCCTCGACCGAGCAGATACCTACTCGATCGAGCAGATCTTACTTGGTCCGAGCAGGCAGAGCAGCATTTTTGGAAAGATCCGGACTTCCTGACGACTCGACCGAGTAGGGGGCTACTCGACCCGAGTCGTCGTGGGCCCAGAACTTAAGTTGCGTCCAGATTGTGTTTTGGGCACGATTTTGAGGGGAATTTTTGGGTTGTTTGCGAGGGTTTTAGGGGAGAATATATATTTGAAGGGTAGCCGTCATTAGGGGGTACTCAGAGAGACTATAATGCATGAGTAGTTCTATCTAGGGCTAGGGCTAATAAATTAGCCCTAGGATTTTAGGATGTAGATACAAAGATAGGATTTTTATGATGCGTTGGATATAAAGGGGTTGTATTTTGGTTGATCTAGCAAAATCCCTAGGAGAACTCGTACTGAGATCGTGTCCACGGTCAGTGGAATCGATTAGCTTGAGGAGTATCCTACGGATTTAATTAGGGAGTTAGTGGATTCAACCAAGGCTCGTGATCATGCCTGGCTCGCGCCTTGATGGGATCCACCAACAAACTATACCACTAATTGATGACTACCGCCATTGCGTCAATAAGAGCCACCAACATACATCCAAGCTCTAACCCACGAGAGTGTTATAAGTTGAGAGCATTCGAACCACGAGAGTGGTGAGATTATTGTAGATCCTTAAAGCACGTTCCATATGCATCTATCGTGCGAGCGGGTTGAATACGGTATGTTAGATTCATGATGCCTAGATACATAAATTCACTTCCTAGATGCTACAACCTCCAATTAAACCAATGCAACGTAGAAGTCTCAACCGAGCATCGACTTCCGATGGTCCTAGCGGCGAGTCCTAAAGCCCTAATCTTTTATACTTTCTTTCTTTCTTTCTTTGTGTGGAATCCCTTGTTTGCGATGTTGAGTGACACAACCTTCGTATCCATCACCATTACGACCCTCCATACTCCACATCCATCAATAAACCTGCAAGTCTAACTCAACCTAGGATTAGATAGGTAGTATAGCACCGCTTCTCCGTGTTTGATACCCTTTTGCCACTATACCATGCGCTTGCGGTTAAACGACATCGTTTTGGAGTTAATTCAGGGCCGATCATATATAAACATAGACTCCAAGGCACATTCATATTAGCATGCACTAAAGCATATTTAGCTTGGACATGAGCACATTCAAATTAGTATGAACAAAATCTTCATGACTTAACTAAGATAACATAATTCAATGTTTCCATGATCCAATTAACACAATATGAAGTATACTATTCCTAACCCAATTAACAAAATATGACCTTCTACTTTCTACACAATTCTAAGATGGACATCTACCTTCGATGAAGATTATCTTCTTCTCCAAGACTAGCTTATCCAAGTCTCCTTTTCTTAAAGTCATCCATCAAGAGCTTCTTCCTTGCCTAACTCCAAATGCACCAATGGAAAAGGGGGTTGAGTTTGATGGCAATTTGGGTTAAAATGAGGAGGTGAGAGGGATAAGGAGGAGGAGGAGAGCTTGGTGGTGCAACAGGAGGAGGAAGGTGGTGCAAAGGGGATGGATGTTAGGTTCGGCCTAAGGGGGAAGCAAAGAAAAATGAAAATAAAATTTTTTTTGCTCTTTCTTTTTTTCCCTTTTTCTTCTCCTTTTCTATTTCTTATTTTCTCCTTTTAATTCGCATACTAATCATAATCACCATGGAAAGAATTAAGAGAGTGCCAAGTGGGGGTTTAGGTGGCATTGCTGTGTTGCAAAATGGCTAAATGAATGACACATAAGTAGGTAGGTGGCATGCTATAGAAATTAGGATTTACTAATTTGGAAAAAGGAAAATACCCTTGGTAATACTTGTAGCCATACTATATACCGTATATACCATATATAATACAATCTTATTATATGACTAATAATGATTTAAAACATTTAAAAATATGTTTTATTTTATTATAATTTTAGAAAAAAATTAGGAAAAATCTCCAAAAATACGTGAAAATATATACGTATTAAATACGGCCAAAAATACCTAATATTGTACCCGTACATATGGAATCAGGGTATTACATCCTTCCCATCTTAAAATGAATTCCGTCCTCGGAATTTCAAAACAAGGTAGAAGGGATGAGGTCTCTATAAAGATTAAACCAAAACATTGGTACAAGGATCAAAACCACTACTCTAATAGGTGAGGGTATCTACTGTTGCTCGATTACGAATTTATGGGACAAGAAATAATCCTGATGAGGGAAGGACATGCATAATTTAAGGAAAAGTTGGAGTTATACCTGTGCTAATCTGACCAGCGCTCTTCATCTCTACAGCGATCATAGTAAAAGCCTGACGCCCCTGGGGAGCCCTGGCTGCTTTGTTGAAAGTTGGCTTCCGAGTAGGTAGAGTGGGTCTTTTGGGAGTTGGAGAACTTAGTTTTGGTGGTGTTGGGAGTGGCACAGATGGAAGAGTACTCTGCTGTGTAGGCCTAGCTGTCGCATGTGCTATATGGATGAGAGAGTCACTCTATTGTGGGCAAAACCTGCTGATATGTTTTGAATCGACACATGCAAATCATCTCCTGAGTAAGGATCTACAGTCGTTCTTCTCGTGCCCATGCTTGCCATAATACTAGAAGGACACCTGTTTCTGAAGAGCTAGAGGAACTCCTAGTCTTTTAAACTAAATAGTCTACACAGGTTGATGTGAGTTCTCCTGTTGCATGCTAGACGTCCATCAGTAACTTCTGGAGTCTTCCTTATGCTCTTCAAATAAGTCTCATGCATCTTGCCTCCTTCAAACCCGCCTCATGACTGGGTAGGTCAAATGTAGACATAGCCCCTCTGTAATCAGGATCCACGGAAGCGACGAGCTCGAGTGGCATCCGATTTAACCAACTCCAGAGTGAACTTGCTTAATAAGGGGAACTCAGCATCGTATGAATCTATACTCCGGTGATCCTAAGTCAATCGCTCGAAGCGCTACCTCAACTCATCATGCACTGTCTCTAGGAGGAAATTAAACTCAAAGAGCTCCTTGAATTTATCCCATGAGACAGGCTTGGTCAAATGACGCTCTTCTCCTCCCACCAATTTCGTTATGATGAGTCAACTGTCTTCGTGCAGCATCCACCCAGCCATCCTGTGGATATGCAACTACAAGTAGATCGTCCTTTGTATGCCTCAGCAACTCATCAACATCTAGGGGATTTTCATTGCTCGTGAAGAACCTTAGACGTATATCCTCGAACTGCTTGAAGTTGGAAATCTTTTGGGTCTTTGCCTTAGCCAACATCTCTGTCTGCTGACTCAGACTAGACTGAACTCCAAGTAAAACCTTCTCCAAAAGAGAAGGCTCGGGGTGAGCCACCTCGGAAGATGATGTTCCATTCACAGTATCCTTTTTGCGGGAGGGATGAAAACAACATGGATCAATACAAAGTGAAGTGATATAGTATTGAAGCATCATTTGTACTATCCATACGCATATCGCAGTGTGAGTTAACCTGCATGGGCCACCATAAAAACCATGTCACGCCCCATTCTCTAAAATACCTGGAAATACAAAATTTCCACGGTATTCGTAGAGAACGAAGATGACAAGGCCCGTGGTATTATTTAGACCCAAGGGTTTAAACCCATTGACTCTAGATACTACCCAACATAGATGGAATATAATAATAATTTCAGCAGACCACTGCGACTGCTAGGATCGTACAGATGATAGATAAAGAAAACTGTAAATGCTCCAACACAGAGAACACAATGTGTGTGTGTGCCTGAAGGATACAAAAGTACATACAAAAACTGTACAAAGTACAAGTGGGGTAAAACGGGTAAACTCCCCAAAACCCACAAAAGAATGGTGTCCACACACCAGGTACAACTCACTCCCTAATCTACCCCTGGGAAGCCAGCTCCACGAAATCACCTTCAGAGGGCTCCACCTCCAGCTCTGAACTCTGGAAAGTCTCTTGAATACAGTCCCACTCCGCCATCTCAGACTCTAATCCTGGGAAAAGGGATAAAGACATGTCAACGCATGCCCAGTAGGAAACTTGTTGAGAGATGTATGCCCTCTAGGCAATTTATCTATGTAAACATCTTGTTCATAAATGACAATATGCTTTCTGGTATCAATTGGCTGGGTAATTTTCTTTAATATGTTGCTTAGATAATTTCCTTAGACTCATAGTTAGGTCATACATGTTTCAAGATGAAGATCATGATTATAAGAAATGTCTGGTCGATAGGAGCTAGATTCTTAAAGCGTTCATGGTCATAGATGTGTCGAGATAAGGATATCGACACATCGGATAGACCATTGTGTCTTTGTCTTGATAATATCATAATCATGTGACTTAGTGAAGTTGGAGACAAGACACAGGTGCTCATTAGAGAATGAGTCCACTGAATGACCCAATAAAGAGTTATCAAATAGTTAAACATTAACTAACTGTCATTAATAACTCTCTAGTGACAATAGGCTAGTTGGTTCCTTAGGACTTGAGATCATTGTATGAACTTGTACGTGAAAAGTGTTGCTTAGATCTATGATCTAGATCGAGGCAAGGCTTGCTGGAAGGTCTTAGGTTGGGTAACACTTGAAGCGTATGAGATAAGTAGTGATCGAGAGAGGATTCGTTTCTTCTGTTAATGGGAAGTTAATGTCATAGGCTCAGTACGGCTCTTGGTAAAACCTTGACCAATGTATGTTGTAAGTAGTACAGCATGTATATACCATAGACCGAAAGATACTGGCCAGTGCTAGCTAGTTAGGTTGACAGTTTACCATACCCTAGGCTATGCACATGACATAGTTAAGATGAAGGGACTATAACTGCGGTGTTCGTCATGGACACAGTCAAAGTGATCCCGTCAACACTTTTGTCGACAAGTCAATCATGTAATTATGATACCGAAACAGGGACGACACCTGTTGCTCGTGGTTACTGTCGTCTAGGGATTTCGAGTCCCAACCTGTAGTAGGGTCAGGCTATAGGGTCTCACACCGAGTAGTATTCACGTCTAAGTAATAGGGAGAATGTTAAAAGGAATGCATTTAATGTAATAGAGTGATTTGGCTTACAAATAAGTTGTGAACTTAAAAGCTAAAGAGTTTAGCATTTGGGACTAATTAATACTTGATATTAAATTGCCTAAAATGCATAGGAATGAAGGGGACTTCCTGAGAAATCCACAGGAAGAAACCACGTTCAAATCGGAGTTCAAACGAGCCTAGAAAGGCAAAAACATCAAAAGAAAGGCCCTAAGTAGGCTTGTAGGTTTGACCCGTACCTAGCGGGTCAGACCCGCCAGGAGGTAGCGGTTCAGACCCCCTTTCAGCAGGTCCGACCTGCAAAGGGGGGGACACGCGTGCACTGCATGCGAGCAGGGTCCCGCTTGCTGAGCATGCGGGCTCAGCAGGGCCCGCACTCACTGAGTGCTGGCATCTCTTCTCCCTGTGCACGCCACGTGGCATGCGCAGATCGTGCCACGTGGCACGTCCTGACCAAACGCCTCGAGAGGCATGTTATTTTGCTGATTTTTGCGAAAACAGGATTTGGAAGTCTATTTTCGGCATTTGAGGAGTCAAATAATATCGGAATTGGATGCCTTTTTTTCTATGCGATTGTTGTCTCAAGATCTTCGATTTGACAGTTTGTTTCAAAGTCGAAACTCAAAAATGGATTTATGGTTAATTTTAGAAGTTTGGACTTCTAATAAAATCAATTCCTATTTTCCATTTATTTGTCCCACATTGCTTGTAGCAAAAGGGGAGAGGCCGGCTCCCTATATAAATAGGGGTAGCCCTCCTTATTGAAAAGTGCACCAAGTCACCGGTTCGAGAAGCTCCGAATTTTTTGAGCATGCTCGATCGACGACTTAAATCACTCTTCCTCATATATTTCTTTCTATCCTCCAATCGAGTCCTAGCAAGACGCTGAGGAGGTTTGGATATGATCCAGAAGTCTCTGACGTGGATTTACTCAAATGAAATCTCCTTCAGCGAGTGATCGGCTCGGAGGCGCGGTGTGGCTTGGTAAGCGGTTCAGCTCGGGGCAAGGCACAGTACGGTGCAGTTCAGGAAGCAGCTCAGCTCAGGCACTATGCGATTCGGAAAACGGTTCGGAACACTTTGTCGGTGCAAGCAAAGTTCCGGGTAAGTCAGTTTTATTAGTGCTTTTCATAATTTTGCAGTAGATTAGATCTTTCTTCGGGTTGGTCGGACCCAACCCAAGTTAGTAGATTATCCTGGCTAGGATGCATGATTCTTAGGGTTAAGATTTATTTTGTTTAATAAAGTTTCCATAGCAACTTTTGATTCTAATGTCCGTCCGACTTAGGAATGGCATAGTTTTTACCATAAGGGTCCTTGAAAACCCCAACAAAACTAACAACCTTATGTAGATATACCGGTCTCAAAATTGTCTACCTAGTTAAGGGTCAGGCTATAAATGATTATAATGACAATGAATTAATAACATGATTTAAAACATACACATCCACATGCAGGGTACTGAGCATAAAAGGAACACAACAGAAGAGTCTGCATGAAGAAATGCAGACAAACAATAAGTGAAGGATCACAGATAATAATCATTCAGAGATTTGTTAGGACATCTTTTCCACAGTTTTTCGGTTACAATTATTATTTGGAAACTTCGGGTAAAAAGTAGGACATAAGGCACTGGACCTCACCCAGGGTGGGTGGAAATGTGGTACCCCGCTAGTGAAACACGAGCACTGATCAATTTTAACGGGGTCTCTCGTAACTCTCCCATTTTGGGAGTGAGAATATCATGTCATACATATCAATTACCTCATGGTGTATCACGAGTACACCATATGCCTCTCCACTCTACCAACTCCCGCGTTATCGATAATGCAAGTGAGATTCATATCCAGTCTAGTCCATCCTTATGCTTACATTTTACTCTATATTTCTCCCAAACCCAATGTTTCGAATCCTCATCTACCTCTGGGTAGATCGAGTCATCCGGGTTGTTATTAAACTCAGAATCCTCACTCTCAACTTGTAACAAATCCATCATCACATCAGTTCCGCGGTCGCATTTACCGATATTCACATCATTTCAGTTCATTCATCATTTCGTCGATGTCGTGATTTAACAACGATCATCGTATTTATTCTCATAAAGAATATCACAAGATTTCATCATTTGTTGTTAATACATCAAAGCCCTGATTAGGCTACAACCATCATTTCATAACAACATGGAAATTACATATTATGAGACATATGATTTTTGTCATTAAACATGGAACATGGCATATGCGCATTAACATGGAGTTAACATGATTTATTAACATAGAGCCTAAGGGTATAACATTATGAAACATACAATACAGAAGGTGTTCATTACGTGGGAATTATCATGAAGTAACCAGAGTCACGACATATCATCTAAGTTGGCAGAATTTGGCATACTAATTTAAAAAACAGAATCTGGAGCCAACAGTCGATTGTGGCTTAAATAAAAGTCGACTGCTAAAGCAGTCGGCTATTTTCCAAACAACAGTCGACCGTTCTACCCAGCAGAACATAGTTTTCCATATTTCCTTAAATTTGCTGACTGCGAGATGAAACTGACTTTCGGTAATCATACATGGAACTTTCATAAGAACATGTCAATTTGCAGAATGTCATGGGCATGTGGACATATAGAACTTATCCTAACATATTAAAATTGTCTTTGGAGCATACTTGTATTGGCATGGATTTCTACTATTGACATGTTCGACTTACTACTATCCTTCATGGAACATGGCCATTTTCATGGAACTTAACATATGCATGGTATAATAATCTCAACAATTAGTATGATATCTAAAAAATAAATCTTATGACATAGCTTAGCACATAAACATAGACTCCATGGAACATTCAAATTAGCATGCACTAAAGCATATTTAGCTTGGACATGAGCACATTCAAATTAGTATGAACATAATCTCCATGACTTAAATAAGATAACATGATTCATTGTTTCCATGATCCAATTAACACAATATGAAGCATGCTTCTTCAAACCTAATTAACATAATATAACCTTCTACTTTCTACACAATTCTAAGATGGACATCCTAGCTAAAGTTGATAGAATTCCTACCTTTGATGAAGATTCTCTTCTTCTCCAAGACTAGCTTATCCTTGTCTCCTTTTCTTAGAGTCCTACGTTAAGAGCTCCTTCCTTGCCTAACTCCAAATGCACCAATGGAAAAGGTGGTTAAGTTTGATGGCAATTGGGGTTAATCTAAGAGGAGAGAGGGAGGAGAAGGAAGAGAGCTTGGTGGTGCAAGGGGAGGAGGAAGGTGGTGCAACGAGGAGGGATGTTAGGTTCGGCGTAAGGGGGAAAGCAACGAAAAATGAAGACAAAATTTGTTTTTCCCTTTTTACCTTTTTCTTCTCCTTTTCTTCTCCTTTTTGTCTACTTTTTTTCTCATACTGATCCTAATCACCATGGCAAGAATTAAGAGAGTGCCAACTGGGGGTTTAGGTGGCATTTGTATGCTGCAAAATGGCTAAATGAATGACACATAAGGGGGTAGGTGGCATGCTATAGAAATTAAGATTTACAAATTTGGAAAAAGGGAAATACCCTTGGTAATACTAGTAGCCATACTACATACCATATATACCATGTGTAATACAATGTTTTTATATGACCAATAATGATTTAAAATATTCAAAAATAGGTTTTATTTTATTGTAGTTTTAGAAAATATTGAGGAAAATCTCCAAAATACATCAAAATATTCACGTATTAAATACAGCCAAAAATACGTAATATAGTACTCATACATATAGAATCAGGGTATTACATTTTATCATGTTATCAAGTGTAACGCCCTGTTTCCCAAAAACAACGGATGCGAGAACGTTACTAAGGTCTGCATGAACTGGAGCGTTGAAGCTCGAGTTCATTAAGCGTCTGTGACAACATCATTACAGGTTCTTGCATGCATTCAGAACAATAAAAACATTCATATATTTAAAGCCACATCCAAAAGTTCATACGCGAAATAAAAACGACAAGGCCTTAGCTTGACCAAAAGGAAACTACTGAAAGAACTTGAAATTCTTGAAGAAACTTGTCTAGAGATTGTTTGGAGAGAATGCGGAAAAATACCAGAAGAATCCATGATGAAGAAAGAAGAAGAATTGGGTTTGAGTCTTCTTGTTGATCCGTACGAATGGAGAGAGGGAGATGGGAAGCCCTTTCTTCTCTTCCTTTTTTTCTCCCACAATTTTCTAAAATGAGAGAGCGTAAGAAAATTATAGCGTACGTCAACAAGGGACCACACCCCCTTATTTATAGATTTTGCAATTTACTAATTAGTCCATCAGAAATTAGTAATTGCATCAGGAATTCCACACATTTGCAAATAAGTCCCCACACTTTATATTAATTAAATAGGACCGTAAAACTTAATTTGATCATTACAATTAGGTTCTAATTTAATTCTTTAGTAATATATGTGTGACAATTAATGCAACACGTGTGCGTCCACACGTCCAAATGCAAATACGGGTTATATACAATGATATGAAGTCCATAATTCCAACAATCTCCCACTTGGACTACATAGCCATGTGTATAAATAACTCATCTTGATCACACATAAATTACTCTGTTAAACTGAATGTGTGTACACAACTGAATTTAAAACATCTCGTCCATTAGTCTAACCGATACAGGAACCAAAGGAGCAGGTGTTGCCAAATTTCACGCAACTAAACTCACATTGATTACAAGTATCAATTCAACTAAATGACATAGATAGTGTGGATGTGTGGCATGGAAATTACATGCTAAGTGATCTATGCATGCATATTTCCAACTGGTCCAACTGAAAGAAAACTTATGAGATCGGAGTTCAGATCATAATAATAACTGAATGAACTGAATACTATATAAATAGTTAAATAATGTCGTGACATTACAATATGTATTAAGCTGGACAAACATAATATACTCCCACTTTTCAAATGGCATCTAAATCTATAACACCCATATGAGTTACATGCTCATGAAAAGCTGAAGGCGTTAATGCCTTAGTGAGCGGATCCGCAACCATATAGCTTGTCCCTATATGCTCAATACTTATCAAACCATTCTGAACTCTTTCTTTCACAACTAGGAATTTGATGTCTATATGTCTAGATTTAGACGAACTCCTGTTGTTATTGGAATATAGGACTGCTGCTCTATTGTCACAATATAATTTGAGTGGCCTTTCAATGCCGTTGACAATTTGCAGTCCTGAAATGAAGTTTCGCAGCCATTTTGCATGATTTGATGCCCCGTAGCATGCAACAAACTCTGCCTCCATAGTAGAGGAAGCAATGAGAGTTTGCTTAGTGCTTCTCCATGAAATTGCACCTTTGGCTAGTAGAAAAATATAGCCAGATGTGGATTTTCTACTGTCTTGGCATCCAGCAAGGTCGGAGTCAGAATACCCAACGATCTCAAGATTATCTGACCTCCTATAATGTGAGCATATAACCTTTTGTCTTCTGTAAGTATCTAAAGACTCTTTTAGCTGCTACCCAATGTTCTCTTCCTGGATTGCTTTGGTATCTGCCTAGCATTCCCACTATAAATGCAAGATCTGGTCGAGTGCATACTTGTGCATACATAAGACTTCCCACTGCAGATGCATATGGGATATTCTCCATATACTTGGCTTCAATATTATTATTAGGACACTGCTTAAGACTAAATTGTCTCCTTTTGACACGGGTGTGTCATGTGGTCTACAGTTTTGCATGCCAAACCTTTGCAGTATCTTTTCGATGTAGCCTTTTTGCGATAATCCAAGAATTCCTCGTGAACGATCACGATGAATTTGAATTCCTAACACATATGATGCTTCTCCAAGATCTTTCATATCGAAATGTTCTGATAGAAATTTCTTGGTATCATGAAGAAGCTTTACATCACTGCTGGCAAGCAAAATATCATCGACATATAATACCAGAAATATAAACCTACTCCCACTGAACTTATGATACACACAATCTTCAACAATGTTGGTCTCAAATCCAAATAAGAGAACAATTTGATGAAATTTAAGGTACCATTGACGAGATGCCTGCTTGAGCCCATAAATAGACTTTTTTAGTTTGCATACCAAACCGTTATCTTTTTTTGGAGATAACCCTTCTGGTTGCACCATATAGATGGTTTCCTCAATGTCACCATTGAGAAAAGCCGTCTTTACATCCATATGATGTAACTCTAAGTCAAAATGTGCCACAAGTGCCATTATGGTCCTAAAAGAGTCTTTTGACGAAACTGGAGAGAAAGTATCTTTATAATCGATACCTTCTCTTTGAGTAAATCCTTTTGCGACAAGACGTGCTTTATATCTTTCCACATTACCTTGTGAATCTCTTTTGGTTTTGTAAACCCATTTACAACCAATTGATTTCACACCTTTAGGTAATGGGACAAGGTCCCAAATGTCATTGTCTTTCATGGATTGAATTTCCTCACCCAATGGCATTGATCCATTTCTGAGAGTTTGAACATTCGATTGCTTCGTGAAAGGTGACTGTGTCATCTCCCACTGGACCATCGTTTACTTCATATTCATTGAGAAATACAATATAATCACTTGATATTGCACTTCTTTTCTCTCTTGTGGATCTCCGTAGAGGCACCGGTTCTTCTTGAATTTGAGGGTGTTGAGTTTGATCATGAGGTTGAGTTTGATGTTGAGGTTCCTCTTGAGTCACTGTTTGAGGAACTTCATTTTGATGGGTGGAAGGTTCACCAACTTCACTTATTGGATATTGCGGGAAAATTACACCAGGAATGAAAACTTGGTCATAATTTGCAACAACTAAGGGAGAAGGTATTACTGAATCCTCCTCAAAAGTGAAGTCATTATCCTTATCTTTCCCCCCAAACTCAACATCCTCAAGGAACCGAGCATTTCTCGTCTCAAAGAATGTTCTTCTCTTGGGATCGTAGAATTTATAACCCCGTGATCTTTCAGCGTATGCCAAAAAATAGCTACTAATTGTTCTTGATTCCAGCCTTTTCTTATTTGGCCTATAAGGTCTAGCCTCAGCTGGACATCCCCATACTCGTAAATGCTTTAAGACAGGTTTTCTACCTGTCTATAACTCATAAGGGATATTGTTAGTAGCTTTAGTTGGCACACGGTTGAGGATATAGACTGCAGTTTTTAGTGCATCACCCCAAAGTGATTGAGGTAAGGTTGTATGAGAAATCATACTCCTTACCATATCCTTAAGGGTTCTATTTCGTCTCTCGGCTACAACATTCATGCTAGGAGAGCCTGGCATGGTATACTGAGGGACAATCCCACAATCATCTAAGTATTGTGCAAATGGACCTGGACGTTGTTCACCTGATCCATCATATCGACCATAGTATTCACCACCATGGTCTGATCTGACAGACTTAATAGTCTTTCCAAGTTGATTTTCAACTTCGGTTTTAAAAGACTTAAAAACATCCAGAGCCTGTGACTTCTCATTTATTAAATAGAGGTAACCATAGCGAGAGAAATCGTCAATGAACGTAACAAAATATCGTTGACCATTCCAAGCAGATGTAGGAAATGGTCCACAAATATCGATATGTATTAGTTTTAAGACATCTTTAGCTCTCTCAGCCCCTATATATCTCTTGTTTGTTATTTTATCTTTTATGCATTCTGTAGGAATATGGTGCCCTCGAGGCCATTTATTCCTGTGTGAATAGCACAAACATCTTGTTCGAAATAACAGTAAGCTGTTTGGTAATAATTTATCTAAGTCATATTGTAATGTAGTCAACATTAGATATCAACTTAGGTAAAGTCCTGAGACTTTATGCAAGGTCAAACGGGTATCGAGATGAGTATCTCGATCATGGAGAAACGTTTGACCGTCTGTAGCATAAGTCTGAAATGGTTCATGGTCGTAGATGTTTCGAGACAAGGATATCGAAACATCGGATAGACCATTGTGTCTTAGTCTTCACCGTTTAGCGGTGGCGATGATCTCATGATCGTTTGACTTGGCGAAGTCGAAGACGAGACACAGGTGCTCATTAGAATGAGTTCACTGAACGATCCACTAGAGTTATCATATGGTTATATTGACCAATCTGTCAGTGATAACTCTAAGTGATGATAGGATAGTTGGTCTTTTGACTTGAGGTCATTTTAACGGACCTGTGCGTGAACGGTGCCACTTAGATCAACTGACCTAGCTTCGAGGCAAGGCCTGTCGAAAGGTCTTTTGATTGGGTGTCACTTGAAACGTACGAGGCGAGTAGTGACCAAGAGAGGATTCGTCTCTCCCGGTCAATGGGAGTTAGTGTCGTAGTGTTAGTTCGGTCTTTAGTAAAAACTCTGCGCAGAGTATGTTGGAAGAAGTCCAACATTAGTTGACTAAAGATCGATAGAAACTAACCGGAGTCAAGTTATTGGGGTTGACAGTTTGACCGTACCCCAGACTTGATCTACACGACACAGTTTAGACGAAAAGACTATAACTACGGAATTCATCACGGAAACAGTCAGGTGGTCCCGACAATACTCATGTCAATGAGTCAACCACATAATGATGATTCCTGAAGCAGGGACGGCAACCACTGCTCGTGGTCACTGCCGTATAGGGCTTCGAGCCCAAACCTGTTGTAAGGGTCAGGCTGTAGGGTCTCACACAGAGTGTAACGCTTCGTCTAGTAATAGGTAGAAATTAGTTAGGGAGAATAATTGCATTTTTGATGCAAGGGATGAAATAATTGCATTTGATGCAATATGATAATTTAAGCTTAGATAGGGACTATTTTGCATTTGATGCAAAAGCGATTAAATGAGTATTAAATTGTTTAATACAATATTTAATAAAATAAACGCAAGGAAAAGTTCACGGGTAAGACGGGAATGTCCCGGTCTAGACCCAGGTTCGAACGGCGTCCAAATCGGACACCAAATGCTCAAGTTAGAGCCAAAAAGCCCAAAGAATCAGATCAGGACAAGCCCAGGCAGAACAGGCTGCCTGGGCTAACCCAGGCGCTGCCTGGGCTAAGCCCAGGCTCGGCCTGGGCTTAGCCCAGGCTCAGCCTGGGCAAGCCCAGGCGCAAGCCTGGGCTATGCCCAGGCGCCTGGGCTAAGCCCAGGCGCGGGCCTGGGCGAGCCCAGGCCGCCTGGGCTCGCCCAGGCGCGGGCCTGGGCGCGCCCAGGCGCCTGGGCGGGCCCAGGCGCGGCCTGGGCTCTGCCCAGGCCGAATTGCGCGCGCGATTGATGCAGCGGGGCCCACTGGTGGGCCCCAAGCCTAGGGTTTCGAACCCTAGTCACAGATTTGCATGACGGCTGATTTCTTTGGCGAAAATCTGATTTTTGTCAATCTTTGGACACTCAATTGGAGGGTCAAACGACCTCCGATTGACGAACCGTTTTTTCCTATGCGTTCACCGTTGAACGCTTGTCGTATTGATAGTTTGTATCAATCCTGAAGCTCAACGGTGAGTGAGTTAAAATTCACGGAAGTTTGCACTTTGTGAAGTGCAAACTAACTTGATTTTAAATTAACTCTATTTTTAGTCCCACATCGGATTTTGAGAAAAGGGGAGAGTCCGCCGCCTATATAAATAGGGGTCTCCCCCCTTTCTCAAAACTCGTCCCAAGCTCTAGATCTGAGCGGCTCTCGTAAATGTTGGAGCACGCTCGGATCTTAGCTTAAATTAAATATTTCTCTATCTCCCTAAAATTTCTGCCTTACTCCTGCGGGCTCTAGCAAAGCCTCAAAGGAGTTCGGATTCTGGATCCGAAATCTTGGCGGAGGTTTCACTCGCGTGAAATTTTCTTCGGCGGTTGGTTGGCTCGGCGGCACGGGGATTGATCGCCTCGGGATGCGGAGCGGTTCGAGGAGCGGTTCGGGGAGCGGTTCAAGGAGCGGCTCGGCGTGGGACGGGAGCGGCTCGGAAGACGGCGCGGAACATCTCGCCTGCTCCAGGGCTGAGATTCCGGGTATGTGGTTAAAGTAGTTTATTAGCATTAGTTTAGTTTAATCGCAGTAGGCTAGATCCTTCTTGGGATGGTCAGACCCATCCCAAGTCGGCATAGATCTTGGCATAGGGTCTTGGACCTTAGGGCCAAGTTAAAATTGTTTTAACTTGCATGTTAATTTAGATTAACTGTTTTTCTTCCGCTGCTTTTGATTTTCCTGTCTATGTTCCGTCCGACTTAGGACGGGACTAGAGTTCTTATGCCCTAAGGGAACGCCCAATTCCCTACAGTGGTATCAGAGCCAGGTTTGCGTAGCGATCTAGATACTGCGATTAATTTTAAACTTAAGAATGCTTTTAAATACTTGTAAAATGTTTTTAAAATTATGAGATAAATTTTAAAAATGTTTTAGATGTTCTAAAATTTTTTTTTATGAAATTTTTGAACATGGAAATTTTTTTTTTTAAATGACGTTTTAAAATTTATGTGATAATTTTAAAACTAATTTTAAATCATTAAAGGTTTAAATTAATTTTGGATGCCTAAAATTTTTTATTTTGATAAATTTTTAAGCATGAAAGTCTTTAAAATGGTGTTTTAATTTTATGAGATAATTTTAAAACTGATTTTAAAGATTAAAATTTTTATGCGATAAATTTTTTTTAATAGCATGCAAAGTTAGTGATTTTAAAATTAAGTTTTTTTTTTATGAGATAAAAATAAAATAATTTCAAAATCATATTTTAAATTTAATTGTTAAATTTATGTTTGCATGCAAAAATAGTTTATGCGATAAACTTAGTTTATTTAATTGTTAAATAGTTGTGCACTATCTTTATGCGATAAATTAGTGTAGTTTTAATGGCTTGTTAATCTTGTCCCTTCTTTGATAACACAAGACAACCTCTTAGGTTAGCCATTAAAAATGATTAAAATTTATTACTTGAATTTTAATGACATGCTATGCTTTGATAAATCATTAACAACAATATTAAAGACCTAATTCCTGATTAGGGTAGTCCTTTAAATGAATTTTCAAATTCTAATTGTTATAATTAATTTTCATTAAAGGACTTCGCTTCTAGCGTTGTTAATAAAATTTATTAAAATCCTAATAACGATTAGGGTAGCACGTGAACCTTATAGTTGATAAGGACTTAATAAAAGTTATTAAACAAATCCTAAAAATTTTGAATTTAAGGATTCAACTAGTTGATAGGATTAATTAGTTGTTATTAAAAGCTGTTTAGTCTATGGCATACATACAAAAATGACAAGCTTCATTCAATGGACCATGATCCAGTCAATGTGCTTGGCTAAGAGTTCTGGGTCAACCCTTGCTAGTCCAAGGGGTAGTGATCCTGGCTTAGTCAATTCCCTGGCTGAGTTCCGCTGGACCGCAATGTCGCGAATCATGATTGTATGACACCCTGGACTATATCTAAGTCAAATACGTTAATGATCTTTTTCAAGATTAGCCGTAGCCCTCCTTGTTTTAGGGGTTAGTAACTATAGGACCCGCGTTATAGTTGTTGAGATACACTCAAGCTGTAACCTGGCAATCTTGTAGAAACCAACTCCTTAAATACATAAGATGAAATCTTGACTAACCCTAACCGTCGTCTCGTACCCCGAGCGCCGGCGTAAGTTAAGTCAACGATGTAGTCTGCCTAGATGTAGTCTAAGACCTGACCAAACCGACGTGTCGTGCATACACCGAGCTGCGGGGCAAGTCAGGCTAGACATGAAAACAAGGGTCTGACTAGACTAGACATTGTGATTTGGATGAGCACACTCATGATCACAAATGGCTAGGGGCAAAAACCGATTAAGAGAGTCATATCCGATATGATCGATGAAGAGTCATCTTCCGATCGCAGAGTCAATCAACTTGTTGAGCTACACTCAAGGTTGTTTAGACTCAAGGTGATTGGAACTCTTACCCATTAATTTTAATTCGATTAAATCGTTCGTTATTAAGCTTTAAAACGTTCGTAAATTTAGTGGGAGGATATAGATAGATAAAAGCCAATCTACCTATATTTAATATTGAACATATGCTAAAACTAGGGCAAGACTATGTTTACCGAAAGAATCAATTGATAATATTGGAATTAGTTAATTGGTCAAAAAGTTGATTAATTGAATATCAAGTTAAATTCTAATTGATAGAATTAAACTATATTCTAGTTGACAAATTAAATGACCTTCTAAAGAACAGACTTAAGAAATATGATTTCATTAAGTTCTGTGTCCAACAAATAAATTAACGCTACATGTCACTCGTCTCTATAGGAGGCAGCTTGAACATATAGGACATTCAAAGTATGTTTCTCCCTACAACTTATCGAGCTACCCTCAAGGTTGTATGGACAAACAATTTTGATCCGCAAAGTTCGAGAATTCGATTAAACTGTTTGAGTCGAATACGAGTGCATGAGCGATGCAAGACTATGTATCCCAACCGGATCTTGAGACAAGCAACTTCTTGAGCTACACTCAAGATTGCAAAGCTCAAGCGTTTGGATACATAAGTTGCTTGCATAGCTATTTATTTATGTTGATATCTAAATGTGATTTAGAAAAGGAAGAAGGCACTTCGGAAAGTCAATTGAGAAAGTTAGTAGAGGCATAAGTAGGAGGAAATGAAAATGTGACATATTTTGATGTCACGATTTCAAAATAAATTGTTATACAAAAGACGTTTAACACATTTTGACGAATGTCGTCACATTGCTTCTGAAGTAATGTTTTGTGTTAAGTATTTTGTAAATAACTATATATATATTAAATGTTAATATATAAATACACAAGATAGTAGCAAACTTATATGGTAAAATTAGACTAGGCCGTATCAAGAGATTAAGCTTCACAAGTCACATAAAGAGGGGTCTGACCTCTCGTATTATGAAGTCTACGGACACTTGTGAGTCTTAGCCTCTTAGATACAATGGCCGAAACCCATCTGTGAGACAGTGGGAGAATGAGTTGTCGAACTCAGTCTCGTACATACTGATGTACCCAAGTCTATTTTTAACAAAATAAGTTATTCGTATATTTTACTAAGACATGTGTTCTTGATGAAACGCAAGTCTGATAAAATAAAGAACGAAATGACTAAAGTATTTAAACTGATTCGATTAGATCGAATGGTCAAATACTTAGCTAAATAAAATCTTGTGTAATTAAAAGAAAATGTGATTTTCTCTCAGATCAAGTCTGTTAACACAGCGGTGTGTTAAAAGGTATGAATCACACTTAATTAGATTTAGTGTGATCCATTTTAAGTGACTCTGAGTTAAGTCCTCCCTCTGGGTTAAGTCCCAGATAGTAATGCCTAGGTTTTGATAAAGTTCTATGAGAACATTATCAATAAGATATTCATTAAATCAACCATAAGGAAGTTGTATTATTACTCGAATCTCGTGAGACGGATTGTCGAGTTAGACATCATAACTGATGATGACTTAGTCAACTTCTAGGATGAAATCCAGAGTAGTAACTCCGATTTAAAACTTGATGCAGGTCCGTGTGCGTAAATAAATTTGAGAATTTAGTTTACGTGCCCAAGGAAAATGTTTTCTCACTTTCTGCAAGTAAATCTTTAAGTTGAAAGATTGGTGCAGAAAAGAAAATAGTGAAGTACAATAATGTTGGACGGGAACGGTTTTCATCCTAATTTCTTTAAAACGGATTATGATGAAACCGGTTTCGCCAACAGATGTGTACAGATCTACTCGGACCAAAGCCAATGTAAAACGCTTAAGTTGACCATGAAAATTTGCGGATTCACTTGTAAGTTCGTTTTTCTAAATATGATTTAGACGAACCAACTTATATGAATTAGCCAGATAGTTTTCAAGGTCAGTGGGAGCGTATAAATTACATGCGAGGCATCAAAGAGATGGAACATATATTTTGATTAAGTAATCAAAGAGTTTGATTATTTATCAGAAATAGATATGAACCATTTGCAATGACCAATAACTAATTTAAAATTATTATCGTAAGGTACGATGAACTGGATAAGATCCAGGGAAATAAAATATTATGGATTCCGACAGACCAAATGAATTATTTGAATAAGATTCAAATGGTTGGTCTAACACAAACATAAAAACCCCTTAAGTCTATAGAGTAGACGGTTTTAGCAGATCCACTCACGAAGGCTCTATCACATGAAGTCGGAAAAACTTATGTGTAAAAACGATATTAGATATCGAGATAAATGGGCCTGAGTGCAAGTGGGAGATGTAGGAATATGGTGCCCTCGAGGCCATTTATTCCTGTGTGAATAGCACAAACATCTTGTTCGAAATAACAGTAAGCTGTTTGGTAATAATTTATCTAAGTCATATTGTAATGTAGTCAACATTAGATATCAACTTAGGTAAAGTCCTGAGACTTTATGCAAGGTCAAACGGGTATCGAGATGAGTATCTCGATCATGGAGAAACGTTTGACCGTCTGTAGCATAAGTCTGAAATGGTTCATGGTCGTAGATGTTTCGAGACAAGGATATCGAAACATCGGATAGACCATTGTGTCTTAGTCTTCACCGTTTAGCGGTGGCGATGATCTCATGATCGTTTGACTTGGCGAAGTCGAAGACGAGACACAGGTGCTCATTAGAATGAGTTCACTGAACGATCCACTAGAGTTATCATATGGTTATATTGACCAATCTGTCAGTGATAACTCCTTGGCGGAGGTTTCACTCGCGTGAAATTTTCTTCGGCGGTTGGTTGGCTCGGCGGCACGGGGATTGATCGCCTCGGGATGCGGAGCGGTTCGAGGAGCGGTTCGGGGAGCGGTTCAAGGAGCGGCTCGGCGTGGGACGGGAGCGGCTCGGAAGACGGCGCGGAACATCTCGCCTGCTCCAGGGCTGAGATTCCGGGTATGTGGTTAAAGTAGTTTATTAGCATTAGTTTAGTTTAATCGCAGTAGGCTAGATCCTTCTTGGGATGGTCAGACCCATCCCAAGTCGGCATAGATCTTGGCATAGGGTCTTGGACCTTAGGGCCAAGTTAAAATTGTTTTAACTTGCATGTTAATTTAGATTAACTGTTTTTCTTCCGCTGCTTTTGATTTTCCTGTCTATGTTCCGTCCGACTTAGGACGGGACTAGAGTTCTTATGCCCTAACACATATTTCCATATTATTTGTTGCATCAAGTTTATCGAGAATTCCATCAGTCACAAGTCTGTCAATTCTCCTTTTGGATATATGACCCAAACGCTTGTGCCATAATGAATAAGAATTCTCATTTGGCAATTTACGTTTTATGCATCTAGTTTCAGTTGTTTGGGACTCATGGTTTGTGCCAACCATATCAAGCATATATAGATTATCATTATAATATAAAGTACTAGTTCCAACACATTTAGAATTAAGAAACAAATTTCCTTTCCTGTTTCCAAAAGACAAAATATAACCTTCATTGTCGAGAACAGGAACTGAAACTAAATTCCGTCTAAACGACGGTACAATCAAAGTATTCTTTAATTCTAAATAAAAACCAGTACACAATAATAATCTAAAAGTCCCTATGCCTACAACTTCCTCTGGGTCTCCAGCTCCCATATAGATGTGTTTTTCATCTTCACTGGGCCTTCGGTAGTTCAGGCAACCCCGCATAGATATACTTACGTGAGTTGTTGCACCCGAATCAAACCACCAAGTATATCTATGAACTAAAACCATTGCAACATGAGTGCAAACAAGAGAGAAAGAAATACCATTCTTCACGCGCCAGGCGTGATATTTTGCACAGTCTTTCTTAACATGAGAAGCATCTTTGCAGAAAAAGCACTTCATTTCCTTTTTCCCCTTATTGGGGACCTTTTGCTTTTTGTGCGATCCTGATGCCGCAGTCATTTTGCCTTTCCTCTTCTTTTGACCAAAAGAAGATGCTGAAGCTAAGTGAGCACTATTTGTCTTTTGTTGCTTCATCCTATCTTCCTCTTGTACCAAATGAGAAATGAGCTCATTCAATGTCCATTTGTCCTTCTGACAATTATAGCTCACTTCAAATTGACTAAATTGAGGAGGAAGGGATATCAGCACCAAATGAACAAGAAAATCTTCTGGTAACTCAATTTTAAGTGATTTAAGTTTCCCAGAGAGATTATACATTTCTAGAATGTGCTCCCTAATGCTTCCATTACCCTTATACCTTATGGAGACAAGCTTTCTAAGTGCAGCGCTTGTCTCCGCCTTATCGCTTTTTGCAAAGCGTTCTTCAAGGGTCTGAAGGAAACTTTTAGCATCCCTGTTCTTAGTCATAGTGTCCAGAAAAGCTTCGGCCACTGCATTTCTCATGATCATTAGACCTATGCGTTTGGACCTTTCCCACCTTTCGAAAGTTTTCTCCTCTTGAGGAGTACTTTCTGCAGTAAGTGGTGCTGGCTTATCAACCCTCAATGCATAGTCAATATCCATGCAGCCCAAAACCATTTTCACCTTATTTTTCCAAGTTTTAAAATTAGTTCCATTCAACATGGGAATGCTGTTGATGGAAGCAGAAACCGAACTTGCATTTATAATATCAGCTGTATAGAGAACAAGAAATGTAAGTTAGCTCACAATTAATTATTAAAAATTAGTGATTTACTAAATGAATAATAACAACCCATCTGCAGTTTGATTAATGCAACATCAAATATAGTCTTTGGACTAAAATTCGACTCGCTAGCAATCAACTTGTTGTAGTAATAGAGAAAGATAACATTGTACAGCCAAATACTCAACCTTTCTTTGGTCCAGTTAAGTATTCACAAGGTACATCTAATAGTTATCAATATTCATTACCACATGTACACATTAATTTCTGCCAAACAACAGTTTTTCTTTGGGCCAACATGTTGCTCGCATGAAATAATGCATACAAAATTAACTTGGTTTTTCACAAATTAAAAAGTTTCCACAGCAGAGGTCACTTAGGTGACAATACTGTTTTGCCGATTAAAGTGAAAAACCAAGAATGCTTATGCAAGCAACTTTATGTTATTACTCGTGTAATCACATAGTTGTAAGTATGATAATTGCAAAGACCATGGAACATCGTCTTCACCTACAGATTAGTTAACTGTAGTAAAAGCGAAATATGATCTTTGAATTCAAAAATATTCATCTCTACCTATTATACATTAAAAGTAATATCATATAAGGTAGAGTAGAATTATAACGCTAATCTCTATAGAGTAGGGCATGAAAGCCAATCTCGTATAGAGTAGAGCACAATATTAAAGATAATCTCTATAGAGTAGGACGTGAAAGCCAATCTCGTATAGAGTATAGCACAATATTAAGGCTAATCTCTATAGAGTAGGGCATGAAAGCCAATCTCGTATAGAGTAGAGCACAATATTAAGGCTAATCTCTATAGAGTAGGGCATGAAAGCCAATCTCGTATAGAGTAGAGCCCAATAATTAAAACTAAACAAAATGTAATTATAATAATAATAATTACTTACCGAAGTAATTCGTATAAATAAAAGAATTACATGGTTATAACATTAGAGAGAATACAGCCTAGTGGTTAACTTCTCTCCTTGCTACCCAATGGTTACAGGATCAAATTCCAATGAATGCAACCACTTGCTTTATTTTGTATTATAACCACCAGAAATTTTAGTTAAGTAAAATGTATTTTCGCAAATACCAGTCAGGATGCAACAAAGGGATCGCTGTTTCGAATCCCGACCAGTAGAACAAACTAAATATTTTCTTTTAGTTAGTTATAACCAACAAACTTTATTCAAATAAATAAATTTCGCAGCCATAACACAAAGGAACCATAACCCAATGGTTAAGCAATGTACTGAAAATCTGTTAGTCGCGGGTTCGAAACTTGTTGCACGCAAGTTTCTATTCTCAATTTGTTTAATGTAAGTATCACTACAAATAGATGTTTTACGCAACTAAAACATACAGCTTCTAATAGCCCAGCGGTTGGTCGGAACGAAGGTTATCCTCTGGTCCTGGGATCGAAGCCCAACAGACGCGAAACTACTTTTCTTTTAAAAGACTTCAGTTATAACTACCACTGAAAACTACATATAAATTGTTATAAACGGGCTTTGGAGGCCCAACCCGTTAGTGGGTATCCACCCATTATGTAACCCTATTACTATAAATACAGGGCTACGGGGTTCCGTAGCCGCCATGGTTTACAACACGTTATCAGCACGCTCAAAGCTAAGCCGAACCCCTGCCGACGGACGGACGCGACGGACGGACGCGACGCGAACGCGAACGGGCTTCCTTCACCGAACGTCGCTAGATCCGGCGGGTAGGATCTAGAGGTAACCCTAAAACCCTAGATCTAAAATTTCATATGCGCATATGTCTAGATCCAAAATTCTTGGATCGATTGTTTAATAAAAATCAAGGTTTTTATTGATGAAAAATCAAATTTTTACAATAAAAACGTTTTGTTGGAGATTAAAAATAGATTTTTTCCACTAAAAATTAGATTTTTATCCCCAAAAACCATGAAACCCTAGGGGATTTTCTCGCCGGAACGCGAACCCCCCTAGATCCCGCGCCACCGCCGCCGCCGCTCGAAGCGGCGAGCGGCTATCCCCGCCGCCGGCAGCGGCGGGCGACCCCGCCGCTGGCCGCGGCGGGCAGATCCCGCCGCTCCAGCGGCGGGTCGTCCCCGCCGCCGGCAGCGGCGGGCGACCCCGCCGCCGGCCGCGGCGGGAAGATCCCGCCGCTCCAGCGGCGGGTCGTCCCCGCCGCCGGCAGCGGCGGGCGACCCCGCCGCCGGCCGCGGCGGGCAGATCCCGCCGCTCCAGCGGCGGGTGACCCCGCCGCTGGCCGCGGCGGGCAGATCCCGCCGCTGGCCGCGGCGGGCAGTCCCCGCCGCTCCAGCGGCGGGTCGTCCCCGCCGCCGGCAGCGGCGGGCGACCCCGCCGCTGGCCACGGCGGGCAGATCCCGCCGCTCCAGCGGCGGGTGACCCCGCCGCTGGCCACGGCGGGCAGATCCCGCCGCTCCAGCGGCGGGTCGTCCCCGCCGCCGGCAGCGGCGGGCGACCCCGCCGCTGGCCACGGCGGGCAGATCCCGCCGCTCCAGCGGCGGGTCGTCCCCGCCGCCGGCAGCGGCGGGTGACCCCGCCGCCGGCAGCGGCGGGCCGTCCCCGCCGCGCCAGCGGCGGACTGATCCCGCCGCCGGCAGCGGCGGGCCCCAACCCCGCCGCCGGCAGCGGCGGGCCCCGCCACCCGAAGCGGCGGGCCCCAACCCCGCCGCCCGAAGCGGCGGGCCCCAACCCCGCCGCCCGCAGCGGCGGGCCCCGCCGCCCGCAGCGGCGCCCCCCCCCCCCCGGCAGCCGCTCGTATCGGCCCCCCCCCCGGTGCGCGCTCATGCCCGGAAACCCTAGCCGCCTGAAGCGGCAATCCGCGCGACCAAAAACCCTAACTAGGGTTTGACCCCGAAATTTTTTTTTTTTTCGATTTTCAAATCTTTTTCAGATTTAATTACGATTTCTTTTTCGTCAAAATCTGTTAAATTACACAATTTTTATTCATCGCATTTTATTCGGATTATCTGATTATTTACGTTTAATAATTAGGAAGATCCTGCGACCGCTCTGCCGTTAGTCAACTAACCTAACGGTGTATGACGTTGCCTAGTGGTCCAATAATTATTAAACGAAAAATTTTCATTTCCATTATAAAAATGCCTGTGATGATTAATTGTCTGTGTTGATCGTCTGCTATGATATTAAATGCCTGCCGCATTTTTCTACGATGTGATGTATATTTTTGTTGCCTCTAGCATGAATTTTCACTTAAACACTATAAATGCATGCGTAGAAAATTATATGCCCGTCGCATATTTAATGTTATGTAACAAACATTTTATTTAGCATGCTAAAATCTTTTTGATGTATTTTTAATGCATGTAGCATAAATATATGTCTGAGATAAAATTATTATATACCTGCAGTATATAAATAGCATGTGTATACATCATACTTATTCGAACTTTGGTTAATTGAGCACAATTTTTTTTAGCTTACTAGATTTATATTATATGTATGATGTGCTCATGACATGACAATATTTTATGACAACAAACCAATAATGATTTCAATAAATTTTACCATCATATCCTAGTTGACAAAATGAACCTGGAGTTCAAAACCAAAATGAACCTGAAGTTCAAAATCAAATCAAAAGTCAACACCCTTTCACACTAATAAATATTAACAAGTACGATGGCTTATACGAAAAACATTTATGCGATTTCTTTTAGAAATACGCATTTCGCGATAAATAGATCTCTCAGATCCACGGTCTGTATAAACCGATATTGACACCAGCAGTTGTCATAACATCGCCAAACTCCTTTGAGTAATCTCACTTTACAAGGTATGATTCTTGAATCTAACCTTATTTTTAAGCGTACGCCCGAAGTCGTGGCTTAATAGATAAGTGAGAAATTATAAAATTCGTACCCACGTAATTGTTTCCCCTAGAGTATGATTCTATATCCACACAATACTTGAATAACTCAATAAAAATGGCCTGTAGACCATACTTGAGTTTCCAAATAGACTTTTAAAAGTCTATCATAAACTAGAAAAGTGGAAATATAGAAACTAACTCATTTCCCTTGTATAAGTCTACTTTGTAAGACCAATAAACATTCTTCCTTATAAACGACAATAGGGACGACTGAAAACAGGGGAAGTCTTGAATAAAAATGAGAAAGGGAAGATATGATGTATCTCGATATGGAGTATGCAATGGCAACCCAATATCAGACCAGAAGTTCTGAAAAGACCCATAATGCTTTTTGCAAAATTAATGGGCATTAAAGTATGCCATATAAAAATATATACATATCTAGTCTAAACGACGAAAGTCAAATTGACTGTATGTATATTTCGCTACTCCCCGAGGACAAATAAATTTTGAAAATAAATTTGATCTGTTGTCATAATATGAGTCTAAAATGAGCACAATTGTGGACTTATATTTTATAGAACCCACATCATACTACGAAACTTGTTGCTCTAACATAATTATTAGTAGTATTCTCTTGCATTATATATGTGCCTTTTACGCATTTTATTTTACTGTAAATGATTTATCATCCTGAATACTCCTAAAACGAGGATGCCATGTACTCTCTGAAACTTATAAAGTTTCAAAGGATTTTCGTCAAAATGAAATCCCTAATGACTCAAGAAACCAATAAAGCCTGAAGCTTTATCCAACTATGATCCGCATAATAGTCATTGTGAAGATGTAATCCTTCACAATTTGAACAGAGTTCACCTATTACCGGACAAAATTAACTTGAGCATTTTAATGGACGTTCAAAAGTCCCACATAAATTCGAACAGAGGAATTAATTTGGAACACCAGAAGTGTCCAGAATCGACCAACTTCGGATCGATATCACCCTGGATTGATGATGCAAGACATCATTAACTAAACGAACCTTCCACCCATTATGTAACCCTATTACTATAAATACAGGGCTACGGGGTTCCGTAGCCGCCATGGTTTACAACATAAATGAAATATATAAAAATTCCCAAGTTAAATTTTTTTTTTTAAAAAAAAATATGCAGCGAAACCAGAACGCGAAACAGTGCCGTCAAGAAAAAAAACGTGATAAACAGCAGTTTTAACCCAAATCTCCATGAAGTTTTTATGAAATCACTCATAAAAAATTGCAAAAACATCATAGAATCAAATCCAAACAATCCTAAATCAAGTTGGCTCTGATACCAATTGAAAGAACTTGAAATTCTTGAAGAAACTTGTCTAGAGATTGTTTGGAGAGAATGCGGAAAAATACCAGAAGAATCCATGATGAAGAAAGAAGAAGAATTGGGTTTGAGTCTTCTTGTTGATCCGTACGAATGGAGAGAGGGAGATGGGAAGCCCTTTCTTCTCTTCCTTTTTGTCTCCCACAATTTTCTAAAATCAGAGAGCGTAAGAAAATTATAGCGTACGTCAACAAGGGACCACACCCCCTTATTTATAGATTTTGCAATTTACTAATTAGCCCATCAGAAATTAGTAATTGCATCAGGAATTCCACACATTTGCAAATAAGTCCCCACACTTTATATTAATTAAATAGGACCGTAAAACTTAATTTGATCATTACAATTAGGTCCTAATTTAATTCTTTAGTAATATATGTGTGACAATTAATGCAACACGTGTGCGTCCACACGTCCAAATGCAAATACGGGTTATATACAATGACATGAAGTCCATAATTCCAACAACTACAACAAAGATAACATACACCTACTACAAAGTGCTAAAGCAAAACTAAAACAACAAAGGAACACGTCTCTAGTCCTCCACGGGGGCGACTTAGCGTCAACAGCGAACTCCTCGCCATCTAGGTCAGGCGTCTCAAACATGTCCTCCTGGTACTCTAGCTCGTGATCTGACATACATTCCAGAAATACGAATGTATGTCAGCAAGGGATTGCAAGTGAAAGTAGGACGATCCAAGACGAGGTGTACGTGTAGTAACAAATTATGAAGCATTAACTGTTTATACAAGATGCCAGCAGCATGGTTATGAACATTGCAATTTTAAAGTAAGGTAAAGTCTTCTAAGCATGTCAGTTCTAAAGAATTTAAAACAAATACTGATGAACATGGCATTTCTACAAATATTATTAGCAATTCTAGTGTGCAACAATGGTAACAATAATTGGTTCAAGTTTTCCGTGCATATGTTTTCTACTATGTCTAGGGTTCACGCCTTTAAGTCACGGAGAGTAGGTCAATCCTTCTCACGGGGGTATAATCGTGATTGACGCCACCCACCGCCTAGGTGGTGCTCTTGAAGGGGGCCTCTACAAGCACGCTCAGCGATCGCTCAACCCTAACCCCACCCAAAAGTTGTGCTGGAACACGAGCCAGCCTAATCAATGTGTACAAGTTCACGCATTCAAGATTTTGTCTTCGAGGGCACAAGTTCACGAATTCAAGATGTTCAATGTGTTCCGTCAATGTTCATACTACCAAGCAATTTAATCTATCAAAAGAGCAAATTCTAACAAGTGTGCGTGTACATCAAGAAGTGAAGCATGGTGACATATTAATAATCAGCGTTTGCATATGACCAAATGCAATTAAAACATTAAAACTCCAATAATTTATGTAAATTCATACATTTGCCTGTTTGAGACAGTCTTGGGTGTCCAGATGATCGCAACGAGATGCCAGACGTTTTCTGCGTCATTAAATTAACGTTATTAAGTTACAACTAGTTGAAGACTATCAATTCTTAAATCTCAAGTATATTGTTCCCTAACCCATATATCAACTAATATATAATAAGCTAATAGCACTACATTTCATAATTTAATGTACAAGAGTATTTCAGTGCACCAACATCAAGTATTGTTCACCCCATAGGGTACACTGTTCACTCACACGCACTAACAAAATATACTAACAATATGAATGATTCTGCTAATTGAACTGAGGTATTGCTAACCCATATGATAAGGCTAATATAATAATAAATTACCATACATGTTATATTATAATTAACAGACTGATATTACATTATAAACCCTAACATGTAACTAACCGAATATATGTATGTATATATATATATATGTATATGTATATGTATGTATATGTATGTAAATCTATGTGTGTGTGTATATATATATGTATGTATATTAACATTATTGATTTAACTAACTTCCTCATATGTTATATGTACCAACATTCATGTAGTAACTTTATAAAATTAAAACTTCACATTGTATCAAGAGGTAGTATGGTACGCTACATATAACAATGATATACAACTGTACTTTATACTAACTCTAATAGGTTATAAATTTATTAACCAAAGCATGCATGAATAAGACTCACATGAGCTTCCGTTGTGTCGTCCCTGTAGGCGAGAGCAACGAGGAGGGGCGTTGGGTGGTTGAGGTAAGGACGAGATGAAGGCGCCTGAGGTTTGGTGACGGGAAAGTCAAAGGCTGGGGGTGAGGCGCTGGGCTGGCAATGTATGTTCAGGAGAGAGGGAGGTCGACGAGTGGTTCGTGAGGCGGGGCTGGTCAGAGGGACAATGAGAGGGATTGGTGGTGAACGTGGAAGGGAGGCGAGGAGATGGACGGAGGCAAAGGGTCGACGGACTGGTCGGAGAGCAGAGGAGGGAATGGTCGGAGCTGACTGGTTGTCGGAGTGTGAAGTTATGGGCAGGGTGCTACGGATTTTCTGGCGGTGGGAGATGCTGTCCGGGGAGGCGACGAAGCGACGAGGATGGGGATGCGTCAGCGGGCAACGAGTTGTGGCCGTCGGCGTGACTGGTGGTGTGAGGGAGGCAGTCAGTGACAGGGTTGCGGTGGTGAGGTTGGTGGGCTGGAGCTACCGGCGCTGTGAGGGGATCTCCGACGGTGAGGGGTGTAGGCTGTGGATATGGGGAGGGCAGTCGGAAGGAGATCTGAGCTTGGGTTGTTAGGGAGATGGCAACGATTGAAGTGTGAGGAGGAGATAATGAAGGGTTGATGGCTTTGTTGGGTTGTTGGGTGCTTGGTGCTGGAGAGGGAGAAGATTGTTAGGCTTGCGTTTTTGGAAGAGCAGAGGAGGCCCTTTGCATGGCTTTTGAAAGGGAGGAGAAAAGGAGAGCGTGGGTGGTTACGAAGTAATGTGGAGTGACGTGGGGACGTGGGAGAGAAACTGGGGTTTGTTAGGGTTAATTAGTTAGAATCTTGAATTAGTTTAAAGTTTTTGTTGATATATATATATATATATATATATATATATATATATATATATATATATATATATATATATATATATATAAAACAGGGATTTTAAACTAATTCCTGGTGCTGACACATGGAATTGGAAGATAGGAAATGAACCAAAGCTTAAAGATATCTGGAACAATGTGAGAACCAAGGCGCCCCAATTCCCCTTCTTCAAGCTAATCTGGTATAAGAACCATGTGCCTAAGATGGCTCTTACCTTGCTACGTGCTCTCAAAGGCAAACTCCTAACGAAGGACAGACTTGAAGCCTGGGGCATTCAAAGTTCGGCTGAATGTGTGCTGTGCGAAGAAGGTATGCCGGAGACTATCAATCATGTTTTCTTCGAATGCAGGTATTCCCAATACATCCTGCGGCGGGCTTTGCTAAAACTGAATGCATGCGGCCAGCAAACCCAGGTGCTCTTACTCCCGGAAATCTGTGAAATGCTCAAGGCAAAATTCAGCAAGCTAGACTTTCTTGGCCGGCTCGCGCGGACGGTGCTTGCATCAATAGTCTGGCACCTATGGAGAGAGCGTAACAAAAGACTTTTTGAGAAAATCAGCAAGCCAAAAACAGCGTTGTTTGATGACATTTCATACTCGGTTAGAATTGTTCACCGATCGGATTCAGAGGCTCAAGAAGAAGAAAGTCATGATGAGAGGATGGTATTGGAAAATTGGGAAGTTATTGATAATGGCTAGCCAAGTTTTTTCTTTTTCTCCATTTGGAGAATGATGTATTGTTGGGGTGCGATTTTAGGATTTGGAATTGATAGTGGGGAGTGACGACGCTTGTGTCCTCTCCTCTCCCTATTAATAACATCTCCCTTTATCCACCACCTTGTGTTATTTTGTATCATATTATAATAGAAGCAAGCTTATCTTTCAAAAAAAAACAGGGATTTTATCATGGGTTATTGGATAAGAGAAATTGGATAAGGGTTTGAATTGTATTTGGGGTATATAAATGAGAGATGTTATGATGAGTTTTTGGATAAGAGATATTGGATAAGAGTTTTTGTATGTTTTGGGGGAATTTTGTGTGAAAACTCAATACTTCGAAAACTTAAAGGTTAACCAACAGCTTCAAAATTCAAAAACTCAAAATATTGTTTGGGGGGAAACAAAATTTAGGGGGAAAAAATGAAACTTTCGGGTCACCAACAGCTTCATCCCGCTCGATCCCCCTGAACAGAATCCCAGCTCTCCAAGCAAAGACAATTCTTGAAATTATTCAGCAAACCCAATTCGTTCTCAATGAGCTCAATCTTCTCTAGAGGAATTCGACAATCCATCGACATCATCAGCAACTTCCTCAAATTCCTCACCAAAATGGGCTCCATCAGCTCTCTAGCAGCATCCTCTTCAGTCGATATCCTAAGGGCCTTTCGCTGAGCTTGACAGCAATGTGGGAACAAGAATCAGACCCACCTAAGACTTTGAAGACTGAGGGTGGTTTTTTTGTGGACGAAGCCCACTTCCTTTTTGGATGAATTCCACTTCCTTTTCAAGGTCCCTGAGCCCCAAACTACCGACTGCTCTGAGACCCAAACTGCCAGCCATCTCAGCAGATCTCTCTCCCCCCATTAATTTTACTCATCTTGACCGATTTGTTTTTTGTTGTTGTATTTGGCAGGAAGGTGACGCCTCATGAAGGAATGCTCAAAGGTCCATGATCAACGGAATGCACACCAACTGTTTGTAAAAATGCTCAAAGGTAAGTTCTTTTTTGATTTGATACGTTCTGTTTTTGTGTGAATACATTCTGTTTTTGATTCATACATTCTGTTTTTGAAATGCTCAAAGGCAATAATCTTTGTTTCATTTAATCTAGATTGCATCAAAATTCAAAATTCATAATCTTTGTTTTTGAATCTAATAATTTTTGCATTTTGATTTTGAATCCAGATTATGAAAATGTTTGATTATGAAATGTTTGATTATGAAGTTGGATTTTGATTATGAATCCAGATTATCAAAATTCATAAAATTCATAATCAAACAATTATGAAGTTGCATTTAAAATTCATAAAATCCAGTTGATAATTCATAAACCAGATTCATAATCAAACAATTCATAATCAAAATTCATAATCTTTTGAAGTTTCATTTTGAATCCAGATTATGAATTCATAATCAAAATGCAATTCATAATCATTTGTTTTTGAATCAAAATTATTAGGATGCAATTATCAAAATGCAATAATCGTGATAATCTTTGTTTCAAAATCCTTGATGCAAAAATCTGGATGCAATAATCTTTGTTTCATTTTACCACAAAATTCATAATCTGGATGCAAAAATTCATTTATACACTTTTAGAATCATTATCTCCAATACATGCTATCACATCTTACTTATGTGATTCAGTATTAATTTTAGGATACGGTATGGAAGAATTCAACAATAACATCAAGTATCAGTTTAGTTAATTAAGCAATCCACGAAACTTCATAAGCTTGATTTTTGTAAATTAATTTTAGTTGAGCCATCCATGACTAAATTAATTCACTATATGATTTACATGGTATTATTAATTTCTTTAAGAGCTCAAATAGAGGGGGTGCAGATGGACGAGTGATTGCTTGATGACATCATCAGACAGCTGCTCGATACGAAGAATGGATGGACAATGAAGCAAGTGCAGCTGACCGAGTCGAGATTAAGCAGCTCTGCATCGCATATCAGCCAACGAAATCTCCTCGAGCTCGAAGCCCCCATCAAGATTTGCAGTAATTTATTTCTAAACAGAAAAGAAGATATATTTTTGGATGATTCCCTTTTTTGTCTTATTTATCACAAATTTTATTTGATTCTACCCACTGATGTTAAAATTTCTACTTTGAGCTTTTTTGGATGTTTTTATGCTAATAATATCATGAATAAAGCTAAAAGAAGGATTGAGGCTGGTTGAAACATGGATGTGTCCATAAAACCAGTAAAATGACTGAGCTAACAATGTGTCACTCTTTAGCACTATCACAAGTCATGCCATTAAAGGGGAGAACAAGTTTGTGGTCATGGTTACTGGTTGTTTTGTTCCATAAACTATCATCAATTAGTGTCTAATTTTTCAGCCAATTTTACAAGTCATCGTCGTGTTGTGATCTGTCGTTGGTGTTGAATTGATGCTCCCAATTACAAGATGGGTTGCATGTGCTTTTTTCTCAACGTATTTCGCACGGTAGATGATTGGGTGCATGGTGGAATTTATTTGGTTGGCTAGAGGGATAGGTATATACATGCATATATGTAAATTGCAATGTTCCTTACAATTTCATGATTGATTTTAGCTCAATAAAATATCAATAGGTAATGAATCTGGAAATGATTATGTTTTAAGTTTACACCAGCTAATCAACATTTAGTGTCTTATTTTCTAGCCAATTTTACAAGTCATTGTTGTGTTGTGATCTGTGGTCAGTGCTGAATTGGTGCTATAATTTACAAGATGGGATGCATGTGCTTTTTTCTCAATGTATTTCAAACTGTAGACGATTGGGTGCATGGTGCAATTTATTTGGGTGGATGGAGGGATAGATACATATGTAAATTTCATATTTATATAAGAGAACCATGGGTTCTAAATTTGATCATTGGTATGAATCATGCAAACTTTTAAGAACTCTGTAGAAACTTTTTTTACTATTCTTCAACTTAGTTATTTCTTAATATGTTAACTACTATGCCTTAAATGATATCAAAGTTACAAGAACTTTAATTTCTACTTATATGAAGACGATATTGAATACATATATTTAAAGAGTAGGTTATTCACCTATTTGTTTGTCAATTAGATAGTTGAACTTGACCTCTTAGATTAATATTGTATTGCTAATATGTTACGATATGCGATATGTATCATATGATGAGATATTACTCACATCTACAGGGAGGACATGCCGGCTTGTGAATTGGCTGATGGTCTCAGTCGGTTCCTGTGGCTCCCAAGTTCGATAAAGAAAGGATCAATCGCTCACAGTTCGGAGTGTCCATCCCTTCAAGAGAACATGAGGTATCTAAAATGATTCTCGCTTTTTTAAATTTTGAATTTCAAGATTTTTGCTAGATTTTCGCCACGTTTGAACTATTTCAGTTTTGTTTTTTGTTTTATTTTGCTAAAAAGGGATTCTGGGCAATCTTGATTTTGTTCTATATTCCAACATGAAATTTGGAGTTTTACTTGCTATGAGGTGTTTTTTGGTCTAGAATTGGAAAGCCTTGATTTTGATTGAATTTTAGTTGAGCTGTTTGTTCAGATTTTTGTAAATTCAAATCTTTTTCCCTTTTTTGCTAATGAATTGCCATTCTCTTATGACAAAGTTGGATTCTTTAATACCATTTTCACTCTGATAAGTATTTGTCTATTGTGGCACAATGGTTCTGGTGGAATGTTAAACAATATGTTGAGTAAAATGTTGAACGTGTTTGTTCAACGTTTTGTTTTTGTCTCCTGCTCTTATCATCAAAGATCTCTTATTATAGATAAGGGTCTTGCAGTTATAGATTTGGAGCTATTGGAAGTTCTATCTTATCTATTGAACGGATGCAGATCTTCTCTCTTCGGTTCACTCTTAAGGGTTGCAGATCTCGTCGGTTATAGAAGTTGAAGCCGATTGTTGAGTTGTTGGGACTAGTTTGTTCGGCTTCAAGATCTACTTGGCTGCTGAAGTTTTTCTTGGAATGGTTGAGAAGATTCTCAACGATTTTACCTGTGCTCTTGCTGTTCTTAACAGCTTAACAACTTTGAAGAGGCGAGATAAAAAGAGGTAAGTTGGTGTGTGCAACTGACGGCTTTTGGAACGTGTTGATCGGCTTTGGGAAAAGGTGATCTGAAAAGCTCCGGGAGGAGGCTCACATCTACGACGTAGAGGATCAAGGGAGTTGATCCTGGTGAGTACTGCAAGGGGATCTTGCTCGCAAGGGGAGCTTGCGCAAATTACTCCAAGGAGTTGATTGCGATCAACTCGTGTAGTATGTATTGAGGGGGAGTGTATTTCCTCTAATATCATTCAGTTTTGATGTTTGTATTTTACATACTATATAGTGGAGTAATTTGATTTTATGGGCGGGGCCCCGCAGATGTTGGTGTGCGCACCGAACTGCGTTACCAATGACCATGTGTTGTGATGTGTTGATTATCATTATTTCTATGTGTTCACTATTTAGGATTGCGTACTAATTTCAATTGGTATCAGAGCAGGTCATCCGCATTCTTTGCTTGTCAAAGAGGGTGTGATTCTGCTGTCAAAGTACGTCAATCATGAACACGAAGGAGGGAGCTTCTGTGACTCGGCCTCCACTTCTCACTGGTACTAATTATACGTATTGGAAGTCTCGGATGCGCGCTTTTATCAAATCACTTGATGAGAAGGCATGGGTGGCCACTATTGAAGGCTGGACTCCTCCTACCGTTGACGACAAGAAGGGAAATGAATCTCTCAAGCCAGCCTAAGATTGGAGTATCGAAGAAGAACGCGCGGCTCTGGGAAATTCTAAAGCCTTGAATGCAATTTTCACTGTTGTTGACGAAGAACAGTTCAAGTTGATCTCTACCTGCGAAGTTGCTAAAGAAGCATGGGATATCCTTCAAAACATACATGAAGGGACCAGCACTGTAAGAGCTTCTAAACTTCAAATTTTGGCTTCTCAGTTTGAAAACCTTAGGATGAATGATGACGAATCTGTGGCTGAATTCAATGGAAGACTTCGTGACATAGCTAATCAAGCTTTTCAATTGGGAAAGAAGTACTCTCAAAAGAAATTAGTTGAGAAAATTCTGAGATCTCTACCTGAAAAATTTTCAGCCAAAATAGCTGCTATAGAAGAAGTTAGGAATACTTCTAATATGAGATTGGATGAATTGATGGGATCTCTTCAAACTTTTGAGATGAACTTGAAGCAAAATAAAAGGGAGAAAGGAGTGGCTCTAAAAGTGGAAACTGCTGATGCTTCGCATGAAGGAGATGGTACTGATTTTGAAGATGACATAGCACTTCTAACCAAGAACTTTAGTAAAATGATGAGGAAAATAGGAAGTAGAGGTCAGAATTTCAGAAACATTAACAAGGAAGCTCGTACAAATCTCTCTCCTGTAGTTAGAGGTAACAATCGACCCATACAGAAGTTTGAAACAAAGGGTAGAGGCAAAGGAATTCAATGCAGAGAATGTGAAGGTTTTGGATATATACAGGCAGAATGTGCTAACACCATAAAGAAACAAAAAGGAAAATCTCTAGCAAGCTCCTGGAGTGATGATGAGTCTGAAGAATGCACTGGTGACGAGGATATTGTCAGTAACTATGTTGCTTTTATGGCCATCATGAGTGATCAGTGTACTGATGACACAACTAGCAATGTTGGACATAGTGTGGGCTCCGTTCGCACCATGTTGAAAGAAAAAGATAAGAATGTCAAGAAAAATGTTATAACATTTAGTGCAACATCAGACAGTGATTCTATATCTGATACGGGTGATGAAAAGGAAGTTGACGAAGTTGATATTCGGTCCGCATATCAAACCATGTTTGTTAATTGGTTAAAGATCTGTGAGATAAATAAACTCTTGAAGTGTGAGAACACTAGACTAAAAGGTGAAAGAGAAGAGGCTATAACTCAACTAGGCAAGATCAAGCAAGACTTCAGAAATCTGGAAGGACAACTCAGGAGAACACTTCTTAGAGCTGAAAAGGCAGAAAGTGTTCTTAACAAATGGAACTCTGGTAAAACCAAGCTTGATGATATTCTAAGCATGGGGAAAGTCTCCGGAGATCGTACGGGAGTAGGTTTCAATAGAGGAGGTTATCTACAGATAAGCAAGGAAGTTCATTGTCAACCTGTCAAGAATCAGATGATTAACAAATGTTTCAAGCAAGGGAGTCAAAAAGATGAACACAAAAAGAGCACTACATTCAGACCCTTGATTTGTAATTACTGTCAATGCAGAGGTCACACTGAGAGCAGTTGTTTCAAACGGATGAGACATCAACATGAAGGAAGAAACGGGGGACATTTAGATAAAAGGATCATTAAGAGATGGATAAGAAAGACAATAGTTCACAGCCTAGTTGCTTACACTTCTATGAGTGCATTTTCGGAAAACACATGGTATTTCGACAACGGCTGTTCTCGACATATGACAGGAAACCGGGGTCTTCTATCAGAGTACACTACAGGAAATAAAGGTCACGTTACTTTTGGTAACGGCCAGAGAAGCAAAGTCATTGGGAAGGGAGAGCTGAAGATGGCTGAATCTGTTACTCTGAAGGATGTCATGCATGTACAAGACTTAAAGGCTAACTTGATTAGTATAATCCAATTATGTGATCAAGGACTGTTTGTTCAGTTTACTAAGGATGAGTGTGTTGTGTTAAATAAAGCTGGGGTCAACATTCTTACTGGAAAACGATCGGCTGACAACTGTTATCTTCTGCAGGAAGCAAATAGATGTCTCACAGCCAGTGCTGAAGTTACCGAACAATGGCACCAAAAACTTGGTCATGTGAACTACAAAACTTTGATTGAAATTACCAAAGTCGGAGCCGTTCGTGGGATGCCTGTTCTTTCCAAGAAAGTTGAAGGGGTCTGCGGTTCTTGTCAGCTAGGAAAACAGAAGAGAACCAATCATAAACAACTTCAGATCATCACCACCTCGAAGAATATGGAGTTACTGCACATGGATCTGATAGGACCCACAACGGAAGTCAGCATGGGAGGTAAGAAGTATATTTTTGTTTGTGTTGATGACTTTTCTCGTTTCACTTGGGTAGATTTTCTCAAAGAAAAGTCAGACGCATTCAATGCCTTCAAGAAGCTTTGCATTCGCCTTCAGACAGAGAGGGGAGCTACTATTGGAAAAATTATACGTATTCACAGTGATCATGGTAAGGAGTTCGAAAACCACTTGTTTGCTGATTTCTGTAAGGCAGAGGGAATACGACATGAGTTTTCTGCGCCTAAGACTCCTCAACAGAATGGTATTGTTGAGAGGAAGAATCGGACTCTACAGGAGATGGCTCGCGTGATGTTAAACGCCAGAAGAATTAGTACAAAATGGTGGGCCGAAGCAATCAATACTGCCTGCTACACCATAAATAGAGTATATCTGAGACCCAGAACGGAGAAAACTCCCTACGAGATCTGGAAAGGTAGGAAACCAAATGTCTCTTATTTTCATGTCTTTGGTAGCAAATGTTACATCTTGCAGGATCGGACTTCTAAGGGAAAATTCGATGCTAAGAGTGATAAAGGGACATTTCTTGGATATTCTACTACGAGTCGTGCTTTCCGGGTTCTAAACCACCGCACTGATGTCTTGATGGAGTCTATCAATGTTGTCGTTGTTGACTTCGAGCAAGGTGATGTAGGGGTTGGATCACAAGAAGAGATTAATGAGGAAGATGAAAATGTTGAACAAAATGTTACAACATTTGATTCAACATCTGATAGCACTGGTCAGAATGGTATTTCTCATGGAACGACTTCTGTTGGAGAATCGCTATCTGATGAGAATGAAGCTCACCCCTCGCGTGGAATAACTAAAGTCATTCGAAATCATCCCCCAGAGCTTGTCATTGGGAATGTTGAAGATGGTCTTTGCACCAGAGGCACCAGTCAGGTAAATTATCGTGATCTTGCTGGTTATACTTGTTTTTTGTCTAGTCTTGAACCCAAGAATGTTAAAGAGGCATTGCTGGATGAGTTCTGGGTGATGGCTATGCAAGAGGAGCTGAATCAATTTCAGCGTAATGACGTGTGGAGTCTTGTTGAGAGACCTAAAGGGATGAATTTCATAGGCACCAAGTGGATTTTCAAGAATAAAATAGATGAAAAAGGAAATGTCACACGTAACAAAGCTCGACTGGTTGCTCAGGGATACACACAAATCGAATGAGTTGATTTTGACGAAACCTTTGCTCCGGTGGCTCGCTTGGAATCTATTAGGCTTCTTCTCGTTGTGGCATGCAGTTTCAACTTCAAGCTTCATCAAATGGACCTGAAAAGCACCTTTCTAAATGGGATTTTAAATGAGGAGATTTATGTCGAGCAGCCAAAGGGATTTGAAGATCCTTTCCTACCTGGTCATGTTTATCAGCTGAAGAAAGCACTTTATGGTCTCAAGCAAGCTCCTAGAGCTTGGTATGAGCGTCTGACTAGATATCTTCTTAAAAAGGGGTATGAACGAGGTGGAGCTGACAAGACGCTGTTTGTTCAGAGAACCAGATCAGCTATCATTGTTGCTCAGATTTATGTTGATGACATAGTGTTTGGATCTACGTCTTCTCAGCTAGTAAGTGAGTTTATCGATCTTATGCAAAAAGAATTTGAAATGAGTATGGTCGGTGAGTTACATATGTTTCTTGGTCTCCAAGTTAAACAAACTAGTGATGGGCTGTTCATATCTCAGAGTAAATATGCAAAGAATCTTGTTAAAAGATTCGGTCTTGAGAAAGCACGTCAAGTTCGCACTCCTATGGGTTCTACAGAGAAGCTCTCTAAAGATGATGGTGGAAAACAAGTAGAGGTTACCTTGTACAGGAGCATGATAGGTAGCCTGTTGTACTTGACAGCAAGTAGACCTGATATCAGTTTCAGTGTTGGAGTGTGTGCTCGCTATCAAGCATGTCCTAAGGAATCACACATCACGGCTGTTAAACGTATAATCAGGTACATAAGTGGAATAGCTGACTATGGCATCTGGTAATCCAAAGATACCAACACTCTCTTATCAGGATATAGTGATGCAGACTGGGCAGGTAATGCTGATGACAGGAAGAGTACCACCGGAGGATGTTTTTATGTCAGAAACAACTTAGTCTCTTGGTACAGTAAAAAGCAAAATTCGATTTCGTTGTCAACAGCTGAGGAGAATACATTGCGGCAGGGAGTTGTTGTACTCAACTCCTATGGATGAAACAAATGTTGACAGACTATGGTGTTGATCAAGATGTTTTGACTGTTCTATGTGACAACCAGAGTGCGATAAACATTTCAATGAATCCTGTTCAACATTCAAGGACTAAACATATTGACATTCGGCATCATTTCATCCGTGAGCTGGTTGAAAAGAAGATTCTCATTTTGGAGTATATAGATACTACCAGTCAGTTGGCTGACATTATTACTAAACCCTTGGATTCTAACAGATTTGAGGAGTTACGACAAGCTCTTGGGCTGTGTCGTATCTAAATGTTGGACTTATTGTTGCACATAATGTTAAACGTAATGTTGTACATTATGTTACAACTCTAAATGTGTCCTGGGTACTTTTGTCATTTTTGTCTTTCCGTTATTACCTCGGCATTTATTTCTCTTTCTTGGTTTTCGGAGTTCTCTTCATCTCTTTAGATCACTTCAAGAAGAAATATTTTTGAGAAGTGAGGGTCTGTGCGTACCTAGGGTTCTTGGTTCTTGGTTCTTTGTCAAATAAATTCTTGCCATTTCTGCAATGGGTCGTACTCAGAATGAAAGATCCTCCACAAATCCTCGTCGGTCTGCTCGCCAAGCTGCATCATCTCGCCCGGTTCCTGTTTCTTCTGCTTCCTCTCATTTCAAACGGAAAGGTGATGTTCCACGATCTTCTAGTGCATCTTCTGCTGGAATCTTGTCTTCTTCTTCATCTACATTGTCATCTGACCACATGCAATCAGGAGCTGCTTTGAATTTGGCTATGGTACTCTTTTCCCCAATTTCTGTTGATTCTTGCTGTCGCTCTTCTTCTCAAATGCCGTTCTCTGAAGAAGACGAATCGTTTCCTCCTCCTGTCACTGTGGAAGATTGGTTTTGGTTTCTTCATCGAACTGATCACAAATTGGACATTTCTTGGATGGATTTATCCAATACACGTTTTGGTACTGTTCGTCTTAAAGATGTGAAAGGGAAGTTGCTGAGTGTGAGGGTGCCTTTTGATGATTTAATTGTTCTAAAATCTTGGAATCCCCCTAAGTCTTCTGTAAAAATCTCTGAGATTGTAGTGTTGGATGATTCTAACTCAGAGTCTTCATCAGCTGCAGATAGTGGTCTAAAGAATGGTGAAGGATCATCGTATCCAGACGCTTCTGATACTGTTTATAATGAAGATTGTCCTAGTGACATGGTTTTTTTCTGATACTGCTGATGCTGGGGTTTCAGATTCTCATGGTGATGCCCATGATGTTTTACACTCAATGGATGAGAGTGTTAATAAGTTGGTTTCTGAAAATGAGACGGTTGAGGTCGTCAGAGAACTTACCACTAATGCATCTACAGCTGATGTTGAGCCTACTCCAGTTCTGAATCCTTCCACACCAGCTGAAGAGAGTATTGCTCCTCCTGAACAGGTCACATCTTTGGGTGAAAATGTCACACATTTGCCTAATGTTGAATCTTATGTCAGATCTGATGAATGTACTCAAGAAGAAGCTCCCAAGGTGTCTGATGATCCCAGTGTGGATCCTTTTGTTACCCATCCTCGCAAGACTAGATCTGGGTCTCTCAAGTGCAAAGCCTCTTCCACATCCTGCAGGGTTTCTCCATCTAAGTCTCCAAAGTTATCTAGTTGGTCTGGTTCCTTCTCTCCCACTGCTGGACTTGCCTCTGAGGCTATTTCTATGCAATTTTTTGATCTGTCTTGCCAGGATAGATGGGCTGTCTATTCTGATAGATCCCTTTTTGGAGAAAAGTCACTTGATGTCTCTTCTTTTAAACATACCCACTTCTTAGCTTTTCTCAAAGACATTGACTTGTTCCAAGCAGCCAGTTGTTTTAAGACTTACTATCCTGTTATGGTTCGAGAGTTTTATTGCAACCTTTTCAAATCCACTGCTGATTCTTCTTCGAAATGGGGTTTTAAGACCTTTGTTCGTGGGAAGATTATTCCCTTCTCCCCTGCTATCATCAACAAACTGCTCAAGTGGCCGTGTGGTCAAAGCCTCCCTGCGTATGGTGCTTCTGTTGGTGAAGACTATGATTTATTCATTCTGTCTGTCACTGGTGGACAATTTTCGTGCTGGCCTAAGTCTGTTTCTTTTCCTTCATCTGCACTGACTGCTAAGTACTATATGCTTTATCGCATTGCTACTCGTAACTGGCTGCCAACGTCCAACATGTCTATTGTTACGAAAGCTATGTGCAAACTGTTGTTTGCTGCAGGAACTAAGAAGTCTTTCAACTTGGGTCGTCTCATTTTTGATTCTATCCTGTCTCTCTCAGAATCATCAGCACCTCATACTGCTCTGCCTCATTCTTCTCTTGTTTCCATGATTCTTTTTTCACGATGGATTGTTCCAGCATCTTCCGAGCTTCCAGTTTCCTGTGACCTGATCAGCTTCACAACCAAATCTATTGCGAGCAAAATAGATGATTTGACTGTTCTTCCTTCAGTCTCCTCTATACCATCCTCTTCTTCTCCATCTGTCTCTCAAGAAGCTAAGAAAAGGACTTCCTCTCCACAAGCTTCTGTTCAAGACCTCCAGGATGACTTGTTGGTGTTTCAGAGGGCTGTCAGAGCTGTTGATGATCAGCTTCTTATACTTGAAAGACAGAGGGTTCTTCTTCAAGCTCAGCGGATTTTTATTCAAGACAGGATTGTTGAGCTCCAAGCTAAGGTGTTTTCTCCTTCACCTGACAAGGTTTGATCTTTGGCTTTTGCTGTCACAAAGGGGGAGTAAGTTTGTATATGCTGCTGATATGATCTTGTGTATATAGTGGTTTATCTGAACAAGTGGCTGATCTAAATGACTTGGGGCTGTTTTTTTTATGATGTACTCACTTTTGGCTTATTGTTGGCTTTTGACTGGTACGTCTTCTATACAAGATCATCTCTACAGCCTGTTCTATTTCTTTGATGATATTGGATCACTTTCTGTTTGATTGTGCCACTAAAAGCCAAAGGGGGAGATTGTTAAGTATTTGTCTATTGTGGCACAATGGTTCTGGTGGAATGTTAAACAATATGTTGAGTAAAATGTTGAACGTGTTTGTTCAACGTTTTGTTTTTGTCTCCTGCTCTTATCATCAAAGATCTCTTATTATAGATAAGGGTCTTGCAGTTATAGATTTGGAGCTATTGGAAGTTCTATCTTATCTATTGAACGGATGCAGATCTTCTCTCTTCGGTTCACTCTTAAGGGTTGCAGATCTCGTCGGTTATAGAAGTTGAAGCCGATTGTTGAGTTGTTGGGATTAGTTTGTTCGGCTTCAAGATCTACTTGGCTGCTGAAGTTTTTCTCGGAATGGTTGAGAAGATTCTCAGCGATTTTACCTGTGCTCTTGCTGTTCTTAACAGCTTAACAACTTTGAAGAGGCGAGATAAAAAGTGGTAAGTTGGTGTGTGCAACTGACGGCTTTTGGAACGTGTTGATCGGATTTGGGAAAAGGTGATCTGAAAAGCTCCGGGAGGAGGCTCACATCTACGACGTAGAGGATCAAGGGATTTGATCCTGGTGAGTACTGCAAGGGGATCTTGCTCGTAAGGGGAGCTTGCGCAAATTACTCCAAGGAGTTGATTGCGATCAAATCGTGTAGTATGTATTGAGGGGGAGTGTATTTCCTCTAATATCATTCAGTTTTGATGTTTGTATTTTACATACTATATAGTGGAGTAATTTGATTTTCTGGGCGGGGCCCCGCAGATGTAGGTGTACGCACCGAACTGCGTTACTAATGACCATGTGTTGTGATGTGTTGATTATCATTATTTCTATGTGTTCACTATTTAGGATTGCGTACTAATTTTACACTCTATCTCAATGACCAAAACTAGATCTTCAATGGACATCACTGAGTTAACCGTTTAGATTGTTGATTGATTTGTCTCTTTATTTCTACCAAGATGGTAGTTTTTCTTAATCTTTTGGGATCATTCATATGGAGGGAAGTTTTTGCCATATTTATTCAAAAATTAACTGCAACATGTGTTGTGGCATGTTGCAAGTTTTGCATTACTAATTGCTGCTAGATTGGTTTTAGCTTGATGTTTATGATTGATCATTGATTTGAAATTAGGTTTGATTTAGTGACCATAGCAAATGGGAAGACAAAGAAGCTTGCTTCTGGATTATTAAACCCTTTCCTTGCCCATTTGAAGACTGCCCAGGATTAGATTGCAAAGGGATGATATTCTATTACTTTTGAACATGTGGCTGCAACCGATGCAATTCTGGTTCACCAAGGGTACCGTCGAAAGGTCAATAATCATCTTCATTTTGTTTATAGCCATAATTGATTGTGTTCAAGGAATTGATATCGAAATGCAATGTTTTTCTTAGGTTTGTTCACTTTGTGAGCACACCAGAAGTCCTGGACCGAGTCGCTACCATAGAGTCTGAGATCTTGCAGATCGAGGACTGAGCATGGCCACGAGTAACCATACCAATCTTTATGAATATGCATTGACCCAAAATGGGTAAGGTGTTTAAGCAATTGTTTTCTTTCTTTTTGTTTGAGGCATAGTTTTCTTTTGATAATCCAGTGTTTTGAATTGTTGACATATTTTTATTTGAGGCATTGCTTTCTTTTTTTTGAAATTATTTCTAAGAGAAGCAGTTGAAATTATTTGGTGGTGAAAAAATGCACGGCTCTTTGTTTATATTCATGTCTACATGACTCTTTGTATATATTCACGCCGTAGATTTTTGTAGATATTTAATTGGATTGGACTGGATTGGATTGGATATACTCAGGGCTCATGGCTCATGGCTTACGGCTCACATATATACGCATGGCTCACAGTTCATGTATATAATCATGTATACGCAGCTCATGTATATAATCATGTAATTTATTTAATTTGATTACACATCTTATGTTTATAATCATGTATATTCGACTCATGGTTCCTTGATTTAATTGGATTACACGGCTCATGCATATAATCATGTATACATGGCTCTTTGACTACATAGCTCTTTGATTTAGTTGGATTGGATTGGATTGGATTATATATACTCACGGCTCACGACTCATGGCTTACGACTCATGTATATAGTCATGATTTGAATGGTTGAAGTTCTCAAGATTTGAATATGCAGAGGAAAATAGAAAAGATTGATCTTTATGGCGATAACGTGACCAATGTACGGGAATGAATTAACTATTGATGGCTTTGTTGATTATAGTTATGTTATTGTTGGTTAATTTGGGATTTGGATTTTGTTTGGTTAGAAACGATGGAGGATTGGGATCCGGAGATAGTAGAGAAGAAGGTTGTTGCACAAAAGAATGTGACGCATCAACAAAACAAACCCACAGAGATTGTATGTTATGCTTTGCCTTGAATTTGCATTGTACACTTGAATAAATTTGGATTCATGCATTAAATGAGTATAATAGTCCGATCGCTTCACATTTTTCCCACATGAACTATTTCTTTGTATGTGTTTTTGGTTGTCGTAATGTAATAATCTTGGAGTTTTATATGAAAGCAGATAATTTGTATAAGTTGTTGATGTAATTGAGATCTTTGTAGTATTCAGTCTCCATGTACTCTTTAACCACCAATGCCCAAACCAACAAAGGTCAGCTGTTTCTTTAACTTTTCTGCCAAAAAACTTGCACTGTTTTATATTAGTTGATTTGTTGGTTATAGCTCGGATATATTGTGTTTATTTATATATATTTTAATATCAGAGTATGTTGATGAAGATGATGTGGCGTTCAAGAGCATGGCCAACTTGATTCAATGAATCCCATGACTGCCCGAAAGCCCATTGTTGTCGAGTGTATGGAGTATGTAACATAGCAAGCCATGGTCTATTATAAAAATAGCAGCTGCAAATATTTTAATTACAGTGAAATGGTTTGCAAATTACAGTGATAAGCATAGATATCACTTTCACATTATATTGAGGTCTTCGGGTGAAACATCTCAATGTTAGATAGCCATATATGGTATCATAAGCAACCTTTAATTGTGTATCTTCTCTTGCAAAAGAAAACCACTTCAATTAGATTTTCCGGGGCTTGATCGTTCACTTTCCCTTGGTTTGTACATGGTGTATGACTTGATCTTTGGTTTTTGCATTTCTTGACTACCTAAAAGCTACAACAAAAATCCCCAGAGGCAAAAAAACGCCTAAATAAAATTATGCACATACTAATATTATGAGGAGCAACACTGAATTATAATTAAGAATGAGCTTTATATGTCGCTTGATTCAACCATTCCATTCGTTTTTGGTAGCAAGTTACTCCCATGATGAGTCTTCCGCAGGCTTTGGTTTGCTTTTTGGGCGACCAGTCTGTTTGATGTTTTCACCAGACAAAAGCTTCAATCCAGTTGCCAATGTGATCTTCTTGGGGTCCATATTCTACAAATCAGATTTAGAACACCCGAACAAACTTCATGTGAGCATGAATCAAAAATAATTCCAGGAAAAGATATGATATCAGATTTCTTGTTTAAGTATTCCAAATGGTTCGAGGATTGATCAGAAAACAAATACAAAAGATACTGCATGTCATACATATTAACAGCAACATGAGAAATGATTAAAATGCCTGACATCGGTCCCATTGAACACCAAGATTTAAGAGGACCATAACAAACTTCATATGAGAAGGAATCAAAAACAATTCCAGAAAAAGATACGATGCTAGAGTTCATGTTGAAGTATTCCAAATGTTTTGAGAATAAATCAGAAAACAAATGTAATAGCATCAGAAATAAAGAAATAAATCAGTAACCAAATGCAAAACATAATCATTAACCTCTTCAATCACTATTAAAGAGAACCAAAATACATGGAGGAGTCACTTGCTGCTTATATGTGAAATTTTACAAGTTAGGGAGTGGGTGAAAGTGTAAGCGCAACAAATTATTTAATTAGTGAAGCATGTAAAACATTTCAGTTTGCTGTGGCTTATACATTAAATTAGCAATTTTAGGATGCTTTAATGTTTTCCACTAACATGAGAGATGGATCCGAAGCAAAATTATTTTTTGTTGTTTCATTTGATCATTGCATGAATCTTAAGAAACTCTAACAAACCTCAAAGATTCTGCTTGGTTATCTTTAATCATCGGTTGTATCCCACTATTAACTGTTAAAAGCTTCATTATGAATATATTACTCTAGATTTTAGGGGGTTTATGGATAATACTGACTCAAGTTTGTGGTGTGAACTCCAGGCATTTGTCAAAGCCGAAAATTGCAAGGCTAACTTCAATCATTTTCAAGTTAAATATAAGTGAAAGAGAGGTGCCCGAGGTACTCATTTGTGTATTTCTCATTATTATTCTGTTCAAAACTTTTTGTATTTGTTACAACTAATATACAAGGCCCGAATAACAACGGCCCATGGCCCGACCTTAAAGGAGAAGCCCACCATAGAAGACGGGCCCGCCCGAAGGGGGCCCACAGACGGGGCTGAAGGCCCATCCGCTTCACCCCCGGAGGCACCCGGCTGGCCCCCACTCGGCCGGATTAACCGCCCCTCCCCCCTGAATCCGCGATCCCATGATGGCCATTAACGGATCCATTAATGGGCCATCCCTCCACTACGCGCGAGTGGGAGGAGGCGGAGGCGGATCAGGAGGACGTGAGAGGAGGCAAGACGTGGGGCAATCACGGAAGACCCTATAAGAAGAAGGCCAGGACGACGGAGCAAGGGACCGAAACTGAGGAAATCAACAGAGAGGTACTCCGTCAACGACCTAGGCATTCGCCACTCCATTTCCTTCCTCCCCATTAGCTCGCGCCGTCTGGGTTGACGTTTCGGCTTCCTTGCAAGTCGGATCTCCCCCGCCGAGTTTCCTTTCAGACCTTGATCTGACTTAGGCATCGGAGGGGATTTGGCCGGAACCTAGGTCTGGCCTCCCTGACGAGTTTCCTCATCTATTCAGGAAGAAGGCATCTGAGGCGCCGAGGCTACTCCTCAGCGTCGGTCGGCTACCCCCCATCGCAGTCGCTAGGCGGACGGCTGCTCAGGCATCACCCCACTTTCAACGCACCGAGGCTACCCCTCGACGCGGATCCGACCGAGGTCGAGCACGATTCAGCCAAGGCCGAGTGCAACTTACCAAGCCGAGGCTTCTCCTCATCTCCTCCACGCCGAGAACGGTAGGACTCGGCAAACCCAAGGGACCCCCAAGTCGGCCCCTTGACCACGTTGACCATACAGCTGGCGGTCAACGAACTGTGGTGAGAAAACACCCGTAAACATCTGGCGCCGTCTGTGAGAACGAACTAACACCCACGTCAAACCACCAAAATGGAACCGATCAGCAACGGCCTGGGGCGCATGCCGCCCATCCCGGAGGAAAGCGTGTACCGCGCCCCCGTCGAGACCCCGAACGGCTGCGCCGCCGGGGAGACCAACAACGCCCAGTTGGCCACACAGGGGAAACTCTGAGCCTACGCGTAGGAGACCAACACCAACATCCAAACTTTAGTTGCGACGATTCAGCAGCTTGTTAGCAGGGCTCCCACCCCTGAGGATGGGGAGGGACGGGCCTCTCGCCAGGAAGAGGATCGCCGACCCCTTCGTTTCGCCGTGGTTGCCGACCACGGAAAAGGAGTACAGAACACGGAAAGGAGGTTCACCATGCCCGGTTTTTCCCCGGAGCGATCTCCCACTCCCACCTCAATCAGAGAGGGAAATGGGGGGAACTCGGAGCGGACTGGCGACATCTCAAGGACGGCCTCGTCCGCACGTCTGGGGTCGCATAAACGTAGGCGGGATGATCGCCGATTGGCGAGCGTCCGATCTTACCCGGGCGGAGGCAGCCAACGGCCAGAGGCCCACCACCAGAAGATCCGAAAAGAACGTTCGCGCCGATCAAGCCCGGCACCCGAGCTGGCAAGAACCCAAGAGGAGGTCAAGCTTCCGCCGGCCCCCTCGTCGCAGCCGAACGGCAAGGAGTCGGGCGAAGGAGAGCGACCCGGGTGCATCAGCAGAGAACGATGCCCCTTGACTCGGAGGATAATCGAGGCGTGGATACCCATGAACTTCAAGGTATCGACGCTGGAGAGATACAACGGCGTTAGCGACCCCGCAGACCATGTGATGGATTATGAAGGGGTCATGGCGTTCCAGGGGGCCGATGACACCCTGCTCTACAGGGGCTTCTACTCCACCCTACGGGGGGCTGCTCGGACATGGTACCTCAGCCTGCCCGGTCGATCGATAGACAACTTCGAGGAGCTCACCCAGTTGTTCTGCAAGCAGTTTATGGCCGGGCGGCAGGTAAAACCTGACTCAGAAGTCTTGTTCAATATGGTACAGGAACCAGCCGAGTCGCTGAGGCACTTCATGCGTCGCTTCAACGTGGAGCGATTGAGCGTGGATAGCTGCCCCGAGCTGGTGGTAAAAGCGGCCCTGAAAAAGGGGCTACGACACAGGGGGTTGAAGAAATCGCTACACAGCAATCCACCAAAGGACCTCGCTGGAATGATGGCCCGAGCAGAGCGCTTCATGCTGACAGAAGAAGCCCTGGCTGTGGATGAGGGCAAGACCAGGCCCTGGACCAAGCACGATGAGAACGAGCACCGCGACATGGAGGAGCGCCGACAAGAGAAGAGGACCAGAGGAAGATCGCGGAGGGAAGAGCCCCGACATTCCTCGGTGACCACCGCCCCGGACGTGATCCTAGCGCAAGCCCAGAAGGAAGGACATGCGAGCCGACCTCCCCGAAGGACGAGGAGAGGCGGGAGGGATGAAGAGAAATACTGCAAATACCACAAAGACAACGGCCACGATACCGACGACTGTTGGCATTTGAAGAAAGACATCGAGAAGCTCGTGAGCCGGGGACACCAGAAGAACTCCGCCAACGACCCCGCCTCGGGAGAAGGAACGTCCAAACAGCAGGACAGGGGAAAAGGGGTGAACGCGGTACAGACAGTCGTGCGTATCATCGAGTGAGGAGATAGAACAAACAGCCGTCGCCCCACCAGGGGAGGGCTACCCTGCCAGGACCTCCCCTGTGTCTTGTTACCTTTTCCCTTTTTTATTACTCCAAATGTATTGTCTCACGGAAATGAAGGCATACAATGCAAATTTTATCACCTATTTTAAGCAGACAATTCAGGATGCGTAGGAGGACTCAATCAAGGCAACCGCGGTCCGACTAATATGGACCAGCCCGAATCACAACGGCCGTGAGGCGAGGGGCGACTCCCCTCGCCACCGAACGAATCTCCTTCGTCGGCCGTAAGCCGAGGGACAACTCCCCTCGCCACCGAATGAATCTCCTTCGTCGGTCGAGGGGCAACTCCCCTCGCCACTGAACGAATCTCCTTCATCGGCCGTAAGCCGAGGGGCAACTCCCCTCGTCACCGAACGAATCTCCTTCGTCGGCCGTAAGCCGAGGGGCAACTCCCCTCGCCACCGAAAGTTGCCCCTCGCCACCGAACGAATCTCCTTCGTTGGCCGTAAGCTGAGGGGCAACTCCCCTCGCCACCGAACAAATTTCCTTCGTCGGCCGTTAGTCGAGGGGCGAATCTCCTCGCCACCAAACGAATCTCCTTCGTCGGCCGTTAGTCAAGGGGCGACTCCCCTCGCCACCGAACGAACCTCCTTCGTCAGTCGAAAGCCGAGGGGCAACTCCGCTCGCCACCGAACGAATCTCCTTCGTCGGCCGTAAGCCGAGGGGCAACTCTCCTCGCCACCGAACGAACCTCTTTTGTAGGCCGTAAGTCGGGAGGCGACTCCCCTCGCCACCGAACGAATCTCCTTCGTCGGTCATAAGCCAAGGGGTACTCACCCCCGCAGTCGGAGCGAAGCTTTCGCTCGCAAGGTTGGGGGCAACTCCCCCAGCCGACGAGCACAACGCCCGGTCGTGGGCTGAGGGGTGCTCACCCCCGCGGACCGAGCGAAGCGCCCGCTCATAAGGCCGGGGACAACTCCCCCAGCCGACGAGCACGATGCTCGGCCATAAGCCGAGGAATACACACCCCCGCAGACCGAGTAAATCGCCCACTCCTAAGGCCAGGGGCAACTCCCCCAGCCGACGAACATGACACCTGGTCATAAGCTGAGGGGTGCGTGCCCCGGCAGACCAAACAAAGAATCCGTTCATATGGCGGGGGGCAACTTCCCCCAGCTGATGAGCATGACAGCCGACCACAAGCCAAGGGATGACCACCCTCGTGGACCGAATGACTCACCCACTCGCCTGGCTGAGGGCAATCACCCCGACGGACAGGCTCGGCAGGAAGAACGACATCCCAAGCCGAACGATCCCGGGACAACACCCCTAGACGAGGGCGAAGACGCCCGTCCGGTCTAGGAACATTGAAGGTTATTCCAAAGGAGGGAACCTCCAAAAAAGAGACTAGTGGCACAAGAAGAACTGACTAAGAAGAAATTGCTTTCATTAAAGGTATGGGTTACACATCACTCAGCAAAGTCCTCTCGAGTACTGTTGTTGACAACAAAATTTGTCACCCAAGAAAGGAAAAAGGCACTTAGCAACGTCCTCTTGAGCACTGTTTTTGACAACAAAATTTGTCACCCAAGAAAAAAGGGGGGCTGGGTACAAGGGCTCTTCAGGGGTTCGGAGCACGAGAGATAGCGTCATCCGGTGCCTCGCCTTGCTCCGAGCCATGGGGATCGGCGTGTCCAGGTGGAGGAAGGATTGGCTCCCGAGCGAGTTCCGTGAACTGTCGGAATGACTCCCTGATGACCTCCACTATGCAAGGGGCGAGGAGGTCCTCGTAAGTCCCGAAGACTTCCTTCAGGACCGACGCAATCTTCGGCCCTATGGCCGTGTCGATGCCCTTCTCAGCTTCCTCGGCAAAACAGAGCCTCCGACGCAGCTCAGCAAGCTGGCCCCAGAGATCCTTCCTCTCCTGCCGGAACCTCTCCTCCGCTTCTCGGCTCAAGTCATGTACATCTACAAGCTTTCGCTCGAGATCATGCACTTGAGACTCGAGTTCGTCGGCACGACGGCGTTGCTGTCGAGCTTCCATGCGGGCACCCTGAAGGGCTATGTCAGCTTCCCCGGCCCGGGCACGTTCCCGACTTAGAGAGTCCTCAAGGCTTCTCGACTGGGTCGCCCGGCGCTGCGCCTCAAGTGTCATCGCGGTGGCCTGTAGATAAAAGGGAGGTGGATTATACCGAGGAAGATCGAAAGGTAAAACAATCATCCGAAAGGGGCAGGAATTTGAACCTGTCGGAGGTGACCGACCAGGGAATCCGACAATACGTCTACGGGGGACAACTCCAAAAAGGAACGGTCCCCAGGAGGGACGGCGTCCGCCGCCGGCCGGTCCACCAAGGCCAAATCAAGACCTGGAACCGAACCCCCAAGGGGATCAGCGAGGCCCGCTGAGACGCTCGGCAGGACGCAGACAGCCCTCGAGACTGAAGGGGTAGCCGAGGGAGTATCAGCGGCGTGGGCGGCGGGGTCGGCCGCGGCGGTCATCGCGACTGCCTTGCTGGGATCCGTCGGCGCGACGGCAGGAGTCGGAGAAGAGGCGCGCCCGCCGTTCTTCCGCAACTTCTTCCCGCTGGGGCCAGCGATAGCCGGGGGGAGCGCTTGCGACTCCCGCCTGCAGACGGTCAAGGAGCCGATCTGGGATCCTCAACAGGGAGGGGGTCGCCTCCAGAGACTTCCCTCCGGGGGCACCCGATGCGACCCGTGGGGGTGACCTGGCCTCAATCCTTCCCGAAGAAGGCTCGGACCGGCGTAACTCTTCATCCACAGAGCGATGAGGCACCCGTCCAGAAGAGCTCCCGTGGCCCCGGCGATATCCCAGGCGAATAAGCTCGTCGACATCGTGGGTGAATTCACGGCCAGCCATCCCTGCGAGAGGAAGCGAAATCAGGGTGAGCCAGGGGTTAAACGGAAGGAAGAGAGACAACTAACCGGGGGACCACAAAGTGCTCTTAAGAAGCAGGTCGTCCAGCAAATGCCAGACCGACCTCTCTTCAAGAGAAAGGGACGAGATGAGGCGGGTCGCGGCCCGCTCGGCCTCGGATAAGGGTGCCGCCCTGTCGGTATGTTGCGAACTCCCCCAACCTGTCAAGATCACCGAGACCCGGGGGAAAACAACAAAAACAAAGCTAGAGTCCCAGTTTCCCGACCCAGGTGGCAGACCGAGAAGGCACACTCGACCCGCACGGCCTCGGAGGTGCAGCCAAGATCCGAGGCCGACCGTCTGGATCCGGTAAAAGTAAAAGAGGAGTGGGAGAGACGGCTCCAGGCCGTGAGTGATGCAAAGCGTAATGAACCCGGTCAACGCCACGACAGAGGATGGCGTTAGTTGACACAAGACGACTTTCAAGGAGTCAGTGAATTGAATGATAAAGGGGTGGAGGGGGAAGCAGAGCCCCAGATGGAACATCTCGACGTAGACACCGACCTCGTTACTCTGTGGGAAGCAGATCCGCTCGTCCCCAAAGGGAATTCGGACGTCATAGGGATGACATAGATACATCTCCAGTATTTCCCTAGTAACTAAGAACGGGGCCATAGATGACGACCGAAGGATCGAGGGAGGGATGCCCAATCGCTCGGAAGACGAGGCCACATCGTCCCCTACGGGATCCGGAAAAAGCTTTCCTTTTCCTTTATCCGGGACCCCCGAGGACGGCGAAGAAACTTTGAGCCCCGAGGGAGGGGCACGATCGGGACCAGGCGTTGGTTCGCCAGGACGCGTATCACCTATTCTAAGCATGGCCATATCCCGAGTTGAAGGGTGGAAGAATTACCTTGATCAAAGCTGGAGAGAAGATAAAGGTTGGGAGGAAGAAGCTGTCGGGACGGAGATCAAGAAGGAATGAGCGCGAAAGAGTTGAAGCCCGAGGGATCGGAACGTATATATAGAGGGCGACGGTGGGATCTGAACCGTCAGGAGAGAGCGCGTGGCGACATCAAAACGGCGGCGACGCTTCGAAAACTGCACCAACGGGAGTTCAAACAGAGCGGTAATAATGACCCCCATTTACCAGCGGAACCTCGACTGACGCACCCATCGGATCATGAAAGGGTCACATCACCCGAACCGAACCGACGGAAGCCGAATGGTCCGGGCGATGGGGGTATTTGTTACTACTAATATACAAGGCCCGAATAACAACGGCCCACGGCCCGACCTCAAAGGAGAAGCCCACAATAGAAGACGGGCCCGCCCGAAGGGGGCCCACAGACGGGGCTGAAGGCCCATCCGCTTCGCCCCCGGAGGCACCCGGCTGGCCCCCACTCGGCCGGATTAACCGCCCCTCCCCCTGAATCCGCGATCCCATGATGGCCATTAATGGATCCGTTAATGGGCCATCCCTCCATTACGCGCGAGTGGGAGGAGGCGGAGGCGGATCAGGAGGACGTGAGAGGAGACAAGACGTGGGGCAATCACGGAAGACCCTATAAGAAGAAGGCCAGGACGACGGAGCAAGGGACCGAAACTGAGGTAATCAACAGAAAGGTACTCCGTCAATGACCTAGGCATTCGTCGCTCCATTTCCTTCCTCCCACTTAGCTCGCACCGTCTGGGTTGACGTTCCGGCTTCCTTGCAAGTCGGATCTCCCCCGCCGAGTTTCCTTTCAAACCTTGATCTGACTTAGGCATCGGAGGGGATTTGGCCGGAACCTAGGTCCGGCCTCCCTGACGAGTTTCCTCATCTGTTCAGGAAGAAGGCATCTGAGGCACCGAGGCTACCCCTCAGCGTCGGTCGGCTACCCCCCATCGCAGTCGCCAGGCGGATGGCTGCTTGGGCATCACCCCACTTGCAACGCGCCGTGGCTACCCCTCGACACAGATCCGACCGAGGCCGAGCGCGATTCAGCCGAGGCCGAGCGCAACTTACCGAGCCGAGGCTTCTCCTCATCTCCTCCACGCCGAGAACGGTAGGACTCGGCAAACCCAAGGGACCCCCAAGTCGGCCCCTTGACCACGTTGACCATACAGCTGGCGGTCAACGAACTATGGTGAGAAAACACCCGTAAACAGTATTTATACTCTAAAAATTTGTTGCTTGACTATGCAGAGGGGAAGACTGATTATCGTGCAAGAATTCGGCTTATCAATCAGGATAAAAATAAAACTAATATTACTAAGTACTATTTTGTTGTTCAATTAGTCTCCATTAATTTTCTTGGGTATATTAGACAAAACACATCTATAGTTTCAGGGGCCTTACACTAATATCCCATACACTAATATCCCATGTATTTTCTCAATCTACAATTAATCGCTGACATGTTAACGAGTTTAAGTTAATTTTATTGGTCATGTGACCTCACTTGAATGATAATATTAATGTGGTTGAATTTGTTGTTTTATCAATACATCCCTTTTGATTTTTTTTTGTTAATAATTTTTTGTTTTTACATGTGGCTTAATTGATTGGCAACTGTTGAGGTACACGGTGATTCCCAAGAGCCCATTTCAGTTGAGTTCCCTCCTCAATGAATAATGTGAAACATTTATGAGAAACTAATGGATTATGTCTTTCTAATTATTTTTTTCCTAGCAACTTTTGCTACCAAAATACGATCTTTTTTGCCTTTTGATAAATCACTTTTTCAGCTAACTCCTGAATAACTCACTTTTTCACCAAAATAACATCTTTTTCAGTAACTTTTGATAAATCACTTTAAAATCACATTTGCATTCCAGATTATTTTTTTTGCCATTTTGTTTTTAACCAAAAATTTAGCTAATCTAAATCTTCTATTCCTCAATTTTTTCTTCTAATCCTTTCCATTTCACCTTATTTTTTGTAGGATCTAGCTAGATCTGTCAATCAAAACCCTAGATTGTCATATCTCTGGTATGCAAACTGTTTGTTAATTTTCCTCTTCCACCATAAAACCTTCAATTACATCGTGGTTTTCTTTTCTAATTTATTTTGGATATTTTTTGTTAAGGTTTAAGGCTTTGATCCATGTCCTATTTTTGGGTGGGTATTGGTGGTGGTAGTGTTTGTTGATACTTGATAATAGTGGAGATCCCATCTCTATTTGTAGAAGTATAAAAATAATCAGACGAAAGTGCTAACTTACATAGGAAAAATTGATCTACTAACCTATATATTTACATGTTTAAGATTTTAGGATGGGGAAGAAATTACTATATTAATCTATTAATGTACATGTTTGCATACAGATGGATCAAACTATTCACATCAATGGAAACAATGCAGATGAGCAATAAAATGGTGGTACTAGAAATCAAGGAGTGAGCGGGTTAGGTCAAGTGAAGGCTTCCATTCATGCGGAGATGGCTAGATGAACAAGCTACCTTCAAATAGTAGATATGTGGTGCATTGCATAAAAGTGATGGACACGTTTTGCATCTTCTTTCAATTGCTGTAAAGTATTTTATGGTTCATGCATGTAAATATCAAAGAAGGATTAAGATGAATTGAAGTGCCAGATGGAATTTAATCGAATGCAGTTATCACATATGGATGTATAATATATATAGAAGAGTGCCTTGCTCTAGGTGTGCATTGTTGATTCAAATATGAAACTTCAAAAAATTCAAAAACAAATTGTTAATAGATGTTTGGTTGTGGGAGCAAACTGTTCAAACTTTGTGTTATTAGTTGCAATTTAGACATTTCCACCAGTATACGTATAAACACTAATGATCATTGGCATGCAATAACATATGAATTTAGTTAATGTGTACAAGTCCATAACCATAAGTTGTCTCTTCATAAATTTGTGGGTTGCTTCCATGCATATGGCGTGTTGGTTAGAAGAAATGTCTGTAGGGGAAAACCTTAAAATTTTCATAGGAACCAAATCTGGAGGGAACAAAATTTTGAGATTAACAATTATTTGCTTTAATATTACTGTTCATTTACAAGTAGGGGATCCAAGCTTTTGAGGGGGGAATATTCTACATGAATGTGGAACTAGATTTTCGGGGATTAAAATTTTTGGAACACTATATAACAATTATTGTGTTTTAATTATTGTTGTTCATTTAAAATTAGGGGATCCAACTTTTGATAGACGAATATTTTAAAAGAATGGGTGAACTAAAGTTGGGGGAGCTAAAATTTTTGGGAGAATTAAATAACAATTATTAAGTTTTAATTATTGTTGTTCATTTAAAATGAAGATTTTGACATGTGAAATGAACTGTCCCCCTGATGGCACTGGTTATGACGCTCTATTATACAATTGAGGGATGCTTTTGAATTGGTTTGCTGACTAGGACAAAAAAGATAGGTACAAAATGCTAGGATTGAATCTTGAAAAATCAATGTGTATGATCAGAGTTTGAAAACCTTTTGGAGAGAAACCCCTGAACTTTTTAGGGGAACTAAAATATTTGGAGAAACTACATTCTTTGGGTGAGCTAAATTTTGATAGGAACTAAAAATTTTGGTAAGTGAAAATTCTGTGTGGGAAACACAAAATTTTGGAGAGAACTAAAATTACAAGGAAATGTTGGGTGAAATAAATCGGGCGTCCGTGCTAAATTTTTTTACGCTAATTTTTTGTTCCGCGTCGAAGGCGCCCGTGCCGTATTTGTTGTTCTGCGCCGAAGGCGCTCGCATGTTGTTCCGCGCCAAAGGCGAACACATCGAATTTTTTGTTCTACGCCGAATTTTTTGTTCCGCGCCGAATGTTTTGTTCCTCACCGAATTTTTTGTTCTACACCAAAGGCGCTCACGCCATATTTGTTGTTTTGCACCGAAGACGCCTACGCCGAAGTTGCCCGTGTCGCTAAATATTTTTACAAGAATTTGTTGTTCTTTTAAATTTTGACTGTGGAAATATTTTTTTAGGGAATAAAGATTTCGCGGGGGAAAATCTTAATTGAACCGTGTCCGCGGGCACGGGTTATGACTAGTATATATATATATATATATATATATATATATATATATATATATATATATATATATATATATATATATATATATATATATATATATATATATATATATATATATAATGGCTATCATACGCCATATGAGAGCCTCTCTCATACGCCCTCTCACTTAAAGCACACAAGTACAACAAAGTACAAGCCCATGTACTTGGGTGGTTTATGTGAGAGGGCGTATGAGAGAGGCTCTCATATGGCGTATGATAGCCATTATTCTATATATATATACACACACACATACATACATACATACATACATACATACATATATATGTATATATACATATGTATATATCCATGTGTGTGTATATGTATATATATATATACATATTTATTTGTTTTAAATCTGTTTTAGATTTTATTAACATTTAAAGATTTGATTTTAAAAATGTTTTGTTTTCAGTTTCATTTCAAATCTGAGTTTGAATCAAAGTATTTTAATATATATATATATTAAAATAATGATAATAATAGATTATTACCAACTTGTGCCACAACGTCCAAAAATTATAAAGAAAATACCGGAGCGATCGCGCCTCCGAGAGGGTCGTGAATCCGGGGTCAGGTCTCGAGTCTGAGCTATGAAATCTAATAACTAAAATCAACGCAGAAATACACACATAATAACAGAATACGTACTAAATACGCACGACCAAAAAGTGGCCGTTACATCGTACCCACCTTAAGGAAAATTTCCGTCCTCGAAATTTCTATCAATTAGGGTTCGCGAAATAGATAAGAATGTCGTTTATGTATTTCATCTCATCGATTCATGCACACCACACTCTCTACTCTATGCACACACCCTACTAATAAATAACGACTACGCGATCATGCGTGAACGCTCAATCAATATTACTAACATTAATAATAATAACAATAGTAGTATCACTACTAACTAACCACCATGCTAGTAATAACAATAACACTCACACATACATCACCAATTCATATCAACATCATTACTAATATGCCATAGCTATAACACAACATAATTAATACAAAGCCATATACGGTACATTCATAATTAAGGCAAACACTTTAATAAACACAAACTCTGCCATCACCTTGCACACCCACATTATTATTAATACACCATACTCCTCTATATATATACACAATCATAATCCTCAATTACATAGTATTGCATGTCATAAAAACATCATACTCAATACTAATACTTAAGTATAATATTATTCAGTCAAATAACACTTCAATAATACAATTGCTTCACACACTAAATAATACACTCTACACACCACATGATACATATCACTATAAACGTGCATATGCATACATAATACACAATAATAGACAGGCTCTACTATATAATGCTAGGGTCATCACAATCTACCCACCTTAAGTTCACGTCTGTCCTTAGACTTCCTTGAATAGGGCCAACTTATGGATGAGCGGACTAAGGCACTAAGTTTACTCTACCCCAGGCATACATACATCATAATAAAAGCAGTGCACACTCATATGCATACACTTACACACATGCACATACTTATACTATTATACACTTACCTCATATCTACACAACATAACCATACGTATTATATGTTCACACAAGTATACACAACCATAGTAATTTACATAAATCTAGTATATTAGTACATACACACATCCATACATAGTTACAAACAATACAATCATGTATACCTCCCAGTATACACATGCACATACATCATCCCGTAGGGAAAGTAATACAATACAATATTATAACCCTACTACTTTACGTATGACATACATATTCATACCATACGTATAGATAACTAAGCACATTTCTATCAAGGTATGAGCGCACGTCCATACGCACTAATATATAAATCATACAATAGATATGTACGTCCAACTATAAGCAAACCTATTATCATGTACATTACACCCAACATGCACTATTCTTACTATCATACAATTACAAATATTAACAAGTACATCCAAAATACATACACCTCTAGTATGTAGTCAAACACCAATTCTAATACACACAGATATCCCTATAGTGATATAGCTAACCCCACACACATATATAAACATAACACTTACTATCCTTCACACGACTATAGGTATAACATGTATATCACTGCAAATGTATATTCAACACAATATGCAACCATAATTTATTAATATACTAAGGTATGCGCACTCATACATGAGTGGGACACAGAGATCCACACACACTATCTATATATACACTACGATCAACACGATCAATACCAATGGATCTACTATACATATACCATATATAAGTACTATAAGGGAAAGGCCAGGCATTACTTGAAATCCCTTGTTCATCAGTCTCAACTTCTGCAGTCATCATGATGAATGCCTAACACCTCGGCTGATTCTGCTTCACTTGCTTAAAGCCTTCTGTTGTGGAGCCGGGGGCGGTCCCCGCTGAGTAGAAGAAGAAGGTTCAGCAATCGTCGGCTTGTGGATGCGATGAGGGCAGTCTCTGATCGCATGTACAGATGCTCTGCATACTCCTCTTCGCTCTTCGAATAGACCTAACATATTATCTATGAATATCATTACGATTCTATCCAAAAACTCATAAAATATAAGATTCATGAGATTCATGAACATGGCAGGAGCGTTGGTCACACCGAATGGCATGACCACAAACTCATAATGCCCATACTTAGTCCGAAAAGCTGTCTTGGGCACGTCTTCCTTCTTGACTTTCACCTGATGGTATCTGCTCCGGAGATCCAGCTTCGAGAATACTCTCGATCCACCAAGCTGATAGAAGATGTCATCAATGCGGGGCAACAGATACTTGTTCTTCATTGTGATCTTGTTTAGCTCCCGATAATCAATCCACATTCTCCTCAATCCGTCCTTCTTCTTCACCAACAAGACAGGTGCACCCCAGTGGGATACTCTGGGATGAATGAAACCCTTCTGCAATAGTTCATCCAACTGCTTCCTTAACTCTTCAAACTTCGCAGGAGGCATACGGTAAGGTGCCTTCAAAATCGGTTGGGCTCCCGGCATAAGATCAATGCCGAACTCCAACACTCGATCGGGTGACAATCCAAAAATGTCTTCAGGGAAGACGTCTTCAAAATCTCTCACCATTGCAGGCTTCTTCAGCTCGTCTTGTACAGATATAACGATCACTACGTTCTGCTGGGTCTGAAATTTGATAGGTCTGAGCGAACGACTAAATGGAACTCTAAAATCTAGTATGGTCCGAGCTGGGTGAGAACCCACTAAGGTGACTCCTAAGATGATAATACTAAGTCCTAGCAAAGGTGTCTAACTAACAAGCACGTGTGTCTAATTAAATCTTCCTACAATCCTGGTCTAATGGGTTTCCCTATCATGCTGAGACACGATACTCGAGTAAATTTGTGTGTACGTGGTAATTCTAGATGTTTTGGCTAATGATAGTATTTCTATTGTTCTAAAGTTTGCAAATGCACGACCTGCATGGGCCACCACTAAAGCCTGTAACGCCCCGTTTCCCAAAAACAATAGAAGCGAGAACGTACTAAGGTCAGCATGAACTGGAGCGTTGAAGCTCGAGTTCATTACACGTCTGTGACAACGTCATTGCATGCTCTTATATGCATTCAGAATTATAAAAACATTCATATATTTAAAGCCACATCGAGAAGATCATACGCGTAAAAACGACAAGGCCTCTGCTTGACCAAAAGGAAACTACAACAAAGATAACATACACTTACTACAAAGTGCTAAAGCAAAACTAAAACAACAACAGAACAAGTCTCTAGTCCTCCACAGGGGGCGACCCAGCGTCAACAGCGAACTCCTCGCCATCTAGGTCAGGCGTCTCAAGCATGTCCCCCTGGTACTCTAGCTCGTGATCTGATATACATTCCAAAAACACGAATGTATGTCAGCCAGGGACTGCAAGTGAAAGTAAGACGATCCAAGACAAAGTGTACGAGTAGTAACAAATTATGAAGCATTAATTGTTTATACAAGATGTCAGCAGCATGGTTATAAATATGGCAATTTTAAAGTAAGGTAAAGTACTTCAAGCATGGCAGTTCTAAAGAATTTAAAACAAACACTAATGAATATGGCATTTCTACAAATATTATTAGCAATTCTAGTGTGCAACAATGGTAACAATAATTGGTTCAAGTTTTCCGTTCATGTGTTTTCTACTATGTTTAGGGTTCACATCTTTAAGTCACGGAGAGTAGGTCGATCATTCTCACGGGGGTATAATCGTGATTGATGCCACCCACCGCCTAGGTGGTGCTCTTGAAGGGGGCCTTTACACACACGCTTAGCTGCCCCTCAGCCCTAACCACACCCAAAAGTTGTGCTGGAACAAGAGCCAGTCTAATCAATGTGTACGAGTTCACGAATTCAAGATTTTGCCTTCGAGGGCACAAGTTCACGAATTCAAGATGTTCAATGTGTTCCGTCAATGTTCATACTACCAAGCAATTTAATCTATCAAAAGAGCAAATTCTAACAAGTGTTCGTGTACATCAAGAAGTGAAGCATGGTGACATATTAATAATCAGCGTTTGCATATGACCAAATGCAATTAAAACATTAAAACTCCAATAATTTATGTAAATTCATACATTTGCCTGTTTGAGACAGTCTTGGGTGTCCAGATGATCGCAACGAGATGCCAGACATTTTATGCGTCATTAAATTAAAGTTATTAAGTTACAACTAGTTGAAGACTATCAATTCTTAAATCTCAAGTATATTGTTCCCTAACCCGTATATCAACTAATATATAATAAGCTAATAGTACTACATTTCATAATTTAATGTACAAGAGTATTTCAGTGCACCAACATCAAGTACTGTTCACCCCATAGGGTACACAGTTCACGCACACACACTAACAAAATATACTAAAAATATGAATGATTCTACTAATTTAACTAAGGCATTGCTAACCCATATGATAAGGCTAATATAATAATAAACTACCATACAGGTCATATTATAATTAACAGGCTTATATTACATTATAAACCCTAACATGTAACTAACCGAATATATATATCGATTAACATTATTAATTTAACTAACTTGCTCATATGTTATATGTACCAACATTCATATAGTAACTTTATAAAATTAAAAATTTACATTGTATCAAGAGGTAGTATGGTACACTACATATAACACTGATATACAACTGTACTCTATACTAACTCTAATAGGTTGTAAATATATTAACCAAAGCATGCATGACTAAGACTCACGTGAGCTTCCATTGTGTCGTCCCCGCAAGCAAGAGCGACGAGGAGGGGCGCTAGGTGGTCGAGGTGAGCGGCGAGATGAAGGCGCCTGAGGTTTGGCGACGGGAAAGTCGGAGGCTGTGGGTAAGGTGCTGGGCTGGCGAGGTAGGTTCGGGAGAGAGGGAGGTCGACGAGTGGTTCGTGAGGTGGGGCTGCTCGAAGGGACAATGAGAGGGGTTGGCGATGAATGTCGAAGGGAGTCGAGGAGATGGACGGAGGCGAAGGGTCGGCGGACTGGTCGGAGAGTAGAGGAGGGAATGGTCGGAGCTGACTGGTCATCGGAGTGTGAAGTCGTGGGCAGGGTGCTGCAGGTTGTCCGACGGTGGGAGATGCTGTCGAGGGAGGTGACGTAGCGGCGAGGATGGAGACGTGGCAGCGGGCTCTGGGAGGAAGGGGGAGGTTCGGCAGCGAGTTGTGGCCACCGATGTGACTGGTGGCATGAGGGAGGCAGTCGGTGACAGTGTTGCAGCTGTGAGGTAGGTGGGCTGGAGCTGCCGTCGCTGTGAGGGGATCTCCGGCGCTAAGGGGAGTGGGCCGTGGAGATGGGGAGGGCGGTCGGAAGGAGATCAGAGCTTGGGTTGTTGGGGAGATGGCAGCGATCGGTGTGTGAGGAGGAGATAATGAAGGGTTGAGGGCTTTGTTGGGTTGTTGGGTGTTTGGTGCGGCTGGAGAGGGAGAAGATGGCCGGGCTTGCGTTTTTGGAAGAGCAGAGGAAGCCATTTGCATGGCTTTTGAAAGGGAGGAGAAAAGGATAGACGTGGGCGGTTACGAAGTGATGGGGAGTGACATGGGGACGTGGGAGAGAAACTGGGGTTTGTTAGGATTAATTAGTTAGCATCTTGAATTAGTTTAAAGTTTTTGTTGCTATATATATATATATATATATATATATATATATATATATATATATATATATATATATATATATATATATATATACACTAGTCAATACCCGTGCCCAAAGGGCACAGTTCAATTAAGATTTCCCCCCGCAAACTCTTAGTTCTCCCCAACATTAAATCACGATAATTGTTTTTAAGTTCCCCCAAAAATTTTAGTTCCCCCAAAAATTATTGTCTTCCCGATTTAACATACATATATGCCTAAGGGCACTGTTCATTTAAAATATTCTCCCTCAAAATCCTAATCGCCTGATTTTAAACGAACAACAATAAGTAAAGCACAATAATTATTATTTAGTTCCATCAAAAATTTTAGGTCCCACCAAAATTTAATTCTCACCAGAGAATTTAGTTTCCCAAAAAAATTTTAGTTCCACCCGCAAAATGTAGTTCCCTCAAGATTCAAACTATGCCATATGGACACTATTCCTTTAAAATATTGCCCCCTCAAAGGCTTGGATCCTTACCTTTCAACGAACAACAATAATAAAAGAGCAATTATTTTTATTTAGTTCACCCAAAAAATTTAGTCCTCCCAAAATTTAGTTAACATCGATCTTTTAAAATATTTCTCCCTTAAAACCTTGTATTCCCTAATTATAAAAGAACAATAATAATTAAAGTGCAATAATTATTATTTAGTTCATCCCAAAAATGATCATGCCATTGTTAGGATCCAGAGTTTATTAAAGCACATTGTTTCTGGTTTGAATAATTATGATGAAAACTTTAAAAGTGCAGGTGATATATGGTACTTAGAACCTAATATTCATACTTCATCCAAAGATTTAGCAGTTTAAGGTTTAAAAAAGAGAACATAAGTGCCTTAGTCTGCAAGGTTGATCAATGATATCAGCATGAAGTAATGCCTCTTACTTGCTTGTCAGTCGACCAAATAGAATTTGGATGGTCAATGTCGGACCCAGAATGTCGTATGGGAACCATTATGTCCATTCCATGACTACCAGCATAATGGGGTTCCGTTAGTCCTACAAACGGGCAGACTTGAAAACAATGTAGAGGAAAGACTCAGAATGGGAACAACATGCAATAAAATACAGCTCCGGTAAAAGTCACATATAGCATGCAACAATCCTAGTATGGATTCAGCACTTGAGCACGACATCTTCCACTAATAATAGTTATTGGAACAACATGCTAATGTACTCTTAAAAAGCAGCAAATGATAATGTATAGGTGTGCAAATTTGAGAAACTGTACAACAATCCAAAACAAAAAAATTTAATCTAAAAGCGACATCACTGGGAAACAGTATGTTACGCCTATTTGCCCGAGGCCCGAAAGACACGAGCCCAGAGACCCGACCGCCGGTCAAAAGCCCATCTGTGCACTCAGGCCCACTCGATAAGGCCCTAGGGGGACCCCCCCAAATGTCGATCCGACCCGGCCCCGGTAAGACACCGGTCACTCGCCCACTCCTGCGATAACCGCCCCCTCGATCCCGCTACCACTTAATGGCAGTTATAGGGAGGTGCTGGCATGGCGCAGGGAGCGGCGACGGGGGGCGGATTGAGGGGGCACGATTGAGGGCGGACGAGCGACGTGGGTCGGGGAAAATCACGGCGGAGGTCTATAAAGGGGCTAGGAGGATGACAGGACAAGGGACCGCCTCTCAGGTATCTAGAACCTAAGGTACTCCATCAACGACATAGTTCCCCCACTTCATCTCCTTCCTCCCCCGCTCACGCCGTGAGAGGCCGTTCCGATCTCCTCACGAGTCGAACCGTCTCCGCCGGGCCTCCTCTTTCAGATCTCTGTCTGACTTAGGCATCGGAGGGGATTTGGCCGGAACCAAGGTCCGGCCCCCTGACGAGTGTTCTCGTCTACGCAGGAGGGCATCAGATCCACGGGCCGAGGCTTCCCCTCCGCCCCTCGCCGACCACGCAACCAGCTGGACGATTGAGGCTTCCCCTCGTCGTCCGACCGCCGAGGCCGAGTGCAACCGACCAAGGCCGAGCGTCTCGACCCGGGCCGAGGCTACCCCTTGCCCTACCAACGGCCGAGGACCCCGATTCAATCCAGTTGACGCGCTCTACGTCGCCTGCTGGTCCGACTCGAGCCTCAACTGCACCAACTCGACTCGCCCGAGGGACCCAAACGGGCCCCTTAACCACGTTGACCGGGTTATCCACGGTCAACGCTTTGTAGTGAGAAAACACTCTGAAACATCTGGAGCCGTCTGTGGGAACCGAAAACCGTCCCATGAAGAAGCAAACCACACCAGCAATGGCACGAGCCAGCAATGGAAGGAAGCGCATGCCCCCCATCCCGGAGGAGGGGAATGGCGCATCCTAAGGCAACCCCGAAGACACGACCGTCGGCGATCACCCCGCCCCCTCAACCGAAGAGACCGGCGGCTCAGGACTGGCCACACAGGGACAGCTCCGCGCCCTGGCTCAGGAGACCAACGCGAGCCTCCAGACGTTGGTCGCGACGGTACAGCAGCTCGTCGGCCCAGCGCCATCCAACGGAGGCACGTTGGGCGATAGCCATCGATGGGCGGGGGGTCCCCCGCTCTTGCGGTCTGCTGTGGTCGACGACCACGGGACCCAAAAACCGAACACGGATCGTCGGTTCACGCTGTCCAGCTCCCGTCAGGCGAGATCACGCGCCTCCTCCCCTTATCGTGAAAGGACCCGAAGAGAAACCGAAGGGACGGAGGGCGAATCGATGACTGCGTCATCTCGTCGGTCACGGTCGTCCCGCCGCAGGAGAAGCGAACGACACCATTCGAGAGACCGATCACGGCGGAGCAAGAGCTCCCGCCGGAGGAGCCGGGAGCGCCGGGTCAGCCCGACCCCCAGCGTGGCGAGGGCCACGGAGCCAGCCCCGCCGGCGCCTGTGCACCCTCCACCACCGAACGGGCCAAAGGCAGGCGACTGTCGAATCCCCGGGGGCATCCACGGAGACCGGTGCCCCCTGTCACGGAGAATAACCGACGCACGGGTCCCCTCTCGATTCAGGATCCCGGCGCTGGGGAAGTACGATGGGATAGGGGACCCAGGAAACCACGTGATGGACTACGAGGGGGACATGTCCTTCCAAGGAGCTGACGATGACCTGCTCTGCCGAGGCTTCTATTCTACTCTCAGGGGAGCGGCGAGGACCTGGTACCGTAGCCTGCCCAGCCGCTCCATCGACAGCTTTGAGGAACTCACCCAGTTGTTCTGCAAGCAGTTCATGGCGGGGAGGCAGATCAAGCCTGATGATGAACATCTGTTCAACATAGTGCAAGGCCCGGCCGAGCCGCTCCGGCAGTTCATGTGCCGCTTCAATGCGGAGGGGCTGAACGTGAACAGCCCTCCCGACCTGGTGGTCCAAACGGCCCTTAAGAAAGGGCTTCGTCACAGAGGCCTCAAGAAGTCCCTGCACAACGATCCCCCGAAGGACCTCCCCGGGATCATGGCGAGGGCCGAGCGCTTCATGTTGACCGAGGAGGCCTTGGCCGTGGATGCAGGAAAAGCCATTCGAGGGACCAAGCGTGGCGACAGCGGACGAGGCAGCCCCGAAGGATACCGGACCGAGAAGAGGCCTAGAAACAGGCAGCGCGGAGAAGGTACGAGAGACGCCACCCCAGACGCCGTCCTCGCCCAAGTGCAGAAGGAAGAACGCGCCGATCGCCCCCCACCGAGAGCAAAAAGAGGTGGGAAGAATAAGGAGAAATACTGCAAGTACCACAAGGACGACGGCCACGATACTGAAGACTGCTGGCACTTGAAGAAGGACATTGAGAAGCTGATGAGTCGGGGGCACGCCAGGAGCTTAGCCGACGAGCCGGCGCATGGGGAAGGGACCTCCATGCAGCCGGACAAGGGGAAGAAGATCAACACCGTCCAAGGACCCCTCCGCATCATAGAATGAGCGGGCGAGCTCTCTCCCCCAGTCGTAGCCTGGTCCGAGGGGATTATCTAGGTTTACATCCCTCTGTCTAGCTTTATTCCCTATTTCCTTTCCTCTAAATGTACCAGTCCGACAGGACTCTTAAGAGTACAATTGTATTCCCTTTTTGTCTTTTCTTAAATCCCTGACGGAATTGACATTTCACTAATAGTGCAAAAGAATGAAGACCGCCGCCTCACTGGAGGAGGAAGAGGAGCTTTGCCCTCGTCGACCGAATCCTGCGCTCATAAGACTGGGGGCAGTTCCCCCAGCAGGCACGGACGCCGACCGGTCCTAAGCCGAGGAGCTTTGCCCTCGTCGACCGACTCCTGCGCTCATAAGTCTGGGAGCAGTTCCCCCAGCAGGCGCGGACGCCGACCGGTCCTAAGTCGAGGAGCTTTGCCCTCGTCGACCGACTCCTGCGCTCATAAGTCTGGGGGCAGTTCCCCCAGCAGGCGCGGACGCCGACCGGTCCTAAGCCGAGGAGCTTTGCCCTCGCCGACCGACTCCTGCGCTCATAAGTCTGGGGGCAGTTCCCCCAGCAGGCACGGACGCCGACCGGTCCTAAGCCGAGGAGCTTTTGCCATCGCCGACCGACTCCTGTACTCGTAGGTCTGGGGGGAATTCCCCCGGCCAGCGCGGACGCCGACCGGTCCTAAGTCGAGGGACTTTGCCCTCGTCGACCGACTCCTGCGCTCATAAGTCTGGGGGCAGCTCCCCCAGCAGGCGCGGACGCCGACCGGTCCTAAGCCGAGGAGCTTTGCCCTCACCGACCGACTCCTGCGCCCATAAGTCTGGGGGCAATTCCCCCAGCCAGCGCGAACGTCATCCAGTCCTAGGCCAAGAACAAGGCAGCAACGCAAAGTACACGAGAAGTCCGAGTAAGTCAATTTCGTTTATAACAGTTAACCAGGGTACAAAAATGTGTCTTATTTACAGGGAATCGAGGCGAAGAAACCTCTCTACAAATAATCCACTCACGACGAATGACAAAGTTTGTCACCTACAGAAGCTAGGTCGACACCGACAGAGCAAAATTGGTTGACAAAAGACCCAAAGTAGTTAGCCCAAGCTAGCAGCCATACAACCAGTAATTATCGGCCCCGGAGCCGGTAGCGAAGCCGAAGGAGATAGCGGGGCCAGGGATTCATTTCAAGTAGACTGGCCCAAAGCGAAGCGGATGCTAAAAAATTTGAGGATAAGGCCAGGGGGGACGGCTTAGGGAGCCCGGGCTCGGGAGGACACATCCTCGGGCACTTCGCCCTGCTCGGAGCGAGGGGGATCGACCGGCGGAGGGGCTTGCCGAACACGCTCCGCACATTCCCGGAAGGAAGACTGGATGACTTCGACGATCCGGGGGGCGATGAGGTCTTCATACGCACCGAAGGCCTCCCTGAGAACCTCGAAGATCCTCTTCCCCAGGGTCTCGACGACGCCCCTCTCCACCTCCTCTGCAAGCCGCGTCACCTGGCGCCGATCTGACAGTTCCCTCTGAAGCTCCTCCCTCTCCAGGCGGAACGACTTCGCCGCTTCCTCAGCCGACTGACGGACGTCCTCCAGCTTTCCCTGGAGGTCACCCACTCGTCCCTCCAACTCGGCCACATGGAGCTTGAGACGCCGAGACTCCATCTGGGCCTCCGTCATAGCCACCTCCGCCGCCCCGGCCTGCTCCTGGGCCCTCATGGAGGACTCCTCCAGCTCCCTCAAGCGGACGGCTCGACACTGCAACTCCACAGCGAGCGCTGAACCCTGGAAAGACGAGACATGGGCTAAGAAGAGGATAAAAGGAAGGAGATGATAGCAAGATAACCGAACCTGTTGAAGGATCCAGACCAAGGAATCCGACATCTTGTCGGCAGGGATCTTCTTGAGGAGGCTGCGGTCCCGGGGAGGGACGGAGACCTCGGCAACCTGCTGGGCCAAGGCTCGGTCGACAAACATCGAACTCCCAGGGACGACAAGGGAAGCCAAATTGCTCGCCAACAAGGCCCCGATCCCCGGTGATACGGGCGAGGACGCTGCGAGGGGGGTGGTCGACAAAGCTACCGAAGGATCCCCTGTGGTCGCCACAGGAAGCGCGGAACTCGCCGGACTGGAGGGATCCGCGTCCTCCTTCCTCTTCTTTCCTCTGTGGGGCTCCGAAGGCGCCGGAGGGGAGCGCTTCTGCCTCGCACCATCCCCACCCTCGGGAACCTGAGGGGGCACGCCAAGGGCAGGAGGGACTGCACCGGACCCGTCATTATCCCCTGCCTCTTGGGCTGAGGGGGCGGGTCCAGCCCTTGTGACCCCCCCCCCCCCCCGGGAAGGGGATCGCCAGAAGAAGAGGCGGGAGGCGCGGCCACCACCTTACCCATGGAAGGCTCGGCTCGGCGCACTTCCTCCTCAACAGTACGCCGAGGCGCCCTTCCAGAGGTACTACCTCGGCTCCGATCAGCTCCACGGTGGATCAGTTCATCGACGTCACGGACGAACTCGCGGCCAGCCATCCCTGCAAGGGAAACCAAAATCAGGATGAGTCACAGGGCGATTCAAGACTGAAAAGGCGACCTACCCGGAGACCACAAGACGGCCTTCAGGAGTAGGTCATCCAACAAGGACCAGATGGACTTCGATTCCAAGGGGAGGGTCGACAGCAGCGCGGCGGCTGCCCGGTCGACGTCTGAGAGAGCTAGCGGCGGGCGAGGCTGGACAGACCCGCCCTAACTTGTCAAAATCTGGGCATCCCCCAGGAAGACCACAAAGACGTAATCCGAACTCCAATCCCCCGACCAGCGGGGCAGCCCGATCAGGCATTCCCTCCTCGAGCGGGCTCGGAGCTGTAGCCATGACCCCGGGCCGACCGTCTGGATCTGGTAAATATGGAAGAGAAGGGGGAGAGACGGCTCCAGACCGCGGGTATAGCAGAGCGTGGCGAAGCCCGTCAGTACCGCAATCGAGCAAGGGGTGAACTGGCAAAGCGGCACCATGAGATATTCCATGACCTGGATAAGGAAGGGATTGAGCGGGAAACTCCGAGTTGTGGAAAACCTAGAACAATGGGAAGAGCAAGAAAGAAGTGGAGATCAACGCAGCTGGGGATCTTATATACCGGACACAGGGACGAATTCGAAGCGCCTGACAAGAACGCGTGGCAGGACTCGAAGAACCGGCGGCGTTTCGAAATCGGCGCCAAGGGAAGTCCAATCGATCCGCCTCATCATGACCTACATTTATGACCACGCCTCGATTAAAGCGCCACTCGGAATCCCAGGAGGCACAGCAGTCGAACCGGGCAAGCCAAGACCGATCAACCCCACCGAGGGCGGCTCACAAACCCCTCGGCTTCTCAACTTAAGACGACCCCGCGAGCAATGGGGATAAGCTCGCAGCTACACGTGGCAGCATAAGAGGACCGACGACGCTTCGGAGCCCGTGCCTTAAAAGTATCAAACGGACCAACTCATGATGACGACTAATAAATGAGTCGGCATCGACTGACGAGCCTATCAAAGTCGGCGGAAGACGCATCGGCCGAGCCGAACCGGCCGAAGCCGATCAACCCGACCGATGGGGGCAATTGTTACTCCTATTTGCCCGAGGCCCGAAAGACACGAGCCCAGAGACCCGACCGCCGGTCAAAAGCCCATCTGTGCACTCAGGCCCACTCGATAAGGCCCTAGGGGGGACCCCCCCAAATGTCGATCCGACCCGGCCCCGGTAAGACACCGGTCACTCGCCCACTCCTGCGATAACCGCCCCCTCGATCTCGCTACCACTTAATGGCAGTTATAGGGAGGTGCTGGCATGGCACAGGGAGCGGCGACGGGGGGGCGGATTGAGGGGGCACGATTGAGGGCGGACGAGCGACGTGGGTCGGAGACAATCACGACGGAGGTCTATAAAGGGGCTAGGAGGACGACAGGACAAGGGACCGCCTCTCAGGTATCTAGAACCTAAGGTACTCCATCAACGACCTAGTTCCCCCACTTCATCTCCTTCCTCCCCCGCTCGCGCCGTGAGACGCCGTTCCGATCTCCTCACGAGTCGAACCGTCTCCGCCGGGCCTCCTCTTTCAGATCTCTGTCTGACTTAGGCAACGGAGGGGATTTGGCCGGAACCAAGGTCCGGCCCCCTGACGAGTGTTCTCGTCTACGCAGGAGGGCATCAGATCCACGGGCCGAGGCTTCCCCTCCGCCCCTCGCCGACCACGCAACCAGCTGGACGATTGAGGCTTCCCCTCGTCGTCCGACCGCCGAGGCCGAGTGCAACCGACCGAGGCCGAGCGTCTCGACCCGGGCCGAGGCTACCCCTCGCCCTACCAACGGCCGAGGACCCCGATTCAATCCAGTCGACGCGCTCTACGTCGCCTGCTAGTCCGACTCGAGCCTCAATTGCACCAACTCGACTCGCCCGAGGGACCCAAACGGGCCCCTTGACCACGTTGACCGGGTTATCCACGGTCAACGCTTTGTAGTGAGAAAACACTCTGAAACACAGTACAACAATCCAAAACAAAAATTTCAATTGCAAACATGATAATTATTAATAGAATTATAAAACTGAGGAGGTTTTAATTTTTAATCAAGATAATTTTAATCTGAAAACCACATCACTGGATGCTGCATTACAAAACATTGAATAATTTGCAAAATGAACTATGTTATAGAAAGCCACTGATGATTGAACTGCACATGGATTTCTTTGTGAATTCAAAATATATTTAGGTGCAATTTGCCCTATACATTTAAGCTCTAACAACTATTATGCCCAATATTTAGGTGCATAATGCTTCCGGTTGCAAAAATGAAGCATCCCTCTGGAAAATCCCAGTTATCATCCTCCGCCTCCTTGCTCTTTTTAGCAGCATCAACATCAGCTTGGGCAGAAAATGCATCAATGTTTGAATTGGATGTGTCATCGTTGGCGCTGTAGAAAAGAATGCAATCTCGAGGCTAAAGAATTATCAAAGATTCAAGCCCTTTGGAACCACCCAGTTGGCCCCAAAACCAGTTCTGTCTTCTTCTCTCTCTGTCACTCTTATTTCAAGTTATCCTGTTACATGCCAAAATCAGCAAAAGACTATGACTAACATAATTAATCAAACAAATATGAATGTTGATGTAGTTGTTAATGCACAAAAAACAAAATGAAACCCATGACACACAAATTACATCAAATTATAACGATTTCCATGGGATCTTGAGTAAGGCAAGACAAAAATAGTTAACCATGTCTAAGTAAATTCTAAATTCAAATAACATATGCACACATTTCTTTTTCTCCATGTATCATCCCCAAGTAACCCTTTATTGAAACTATTAACATATTTGTACGGCTCTTGCTCATATTATACTGTGATGGCTTGTCACCCTGCAATTTAAATCAGGATGTGCACAGGATGTGATCATGATATTTTGATACTAATGTAGGTAGAGCAAAAAAAACTCCAGTTCCATTGAGCAAAAAAATCTCCAGTTCCATGATGTGCGCAGGATGTTTTTTAAATCCTGAGCACATGTTTTTTATTAGCTAATGTTGACATGATCAAAGTTGACAGGATGTGCTCAGGATGTTTTGATATGTTGACATGATCCTGAGCACATTTCAACTTTGATCCTATCAAAAGTTTTGAAATGTTAACAGGATCCTGAGCACTTTTAGAAAGTTTTTTTAAAGTTTTGACAGGATCCTGAGCACAAAGTTTTTTTAATATAACATCAACATTTAATCCCAGTTGAAATGTGCACAAATTTGAAAATGCTCAGGATCATGTTAACATATCAACTTTGTGCACATTTCAACTTTGATCCTGTCAACTTTGATCCTGAGCACTTTTAAAAAACTTTGATCCCGAGCACATTTCAACTTTGATCCTGTCAAATCTTTTAAAAAACATGTGCTCAGGATGTGCTCAGGATATACTTTGAGCAAAAAAATCCAAGTTCCATGTAAGTACATTTTTCTCTTGGCAATCCCATAATGATGTAGTGTATATAGACATAATATTTGATGTAAGATTCCAATTTTTCCCAAAAGAATTAATTCCTTCTCCAAACAGCTCTTTACATTGCCTGATTTAGTTTTTTAGAACCAACTCGCCACAGTTTCAAAATTTACTGAATAATTTAGTTTTTAAGAAATAATTTAGTTGTTAAATTGGGTGCTTATACATTCAGGGGAGAAAATCATTTGTATTAACTGAAATTTGAGAAAAGCATTTTGGAAATTCTACATCAACAGAAAAGTTTTAACCATTATACTTATTGTGAAACACAATTTCCAGGATATAGAAGTTACAGGCATTAACACAATTTCCATCAGAATTTTTTTTGTCAGGATTACTATTCTTCATGAATGAGCATGTATCAAATTAATTGAATTGTAGAAGAGGTAGATGTCAATGCAACCAAGACTGAACAATTACGTAACATGCTCATTTGATAAAAATAATTTATACTCCAAAAACCAGATGCTAATCTTCATGGAAATTCAGTGGTGCATGTAGGGGTGTGCAAAAAACCCGATTCCGCTTCCGAACCCGGTTCCGGACCCGATTCCGATTCCGAATATTCAGACTAATCGTTTTCCCATCCGGTTTAATTCGGATTCGGTTTCGGTTCTATCAAAAAAAATCGGATTAACCCGATGCACACCCCTAGGTGCAGGTCACATAACTGTGCCAAACAACACCAAATAAAATTATAAAACATCAAAGTAGATAAAATTTGCTCTATCAAATTTGATCTATCAAATCCCTTTTGTATGGAAATTTTTCTGTCAAAAGCAAATTGTTTGGGGAATCCAAAATTGTTTTCAAAGTTATGTTTGACAAAATTTACTCTAACATTCTTCAATGTTCAAATCACTTCGCTAACACTAACATTTAGGATGGCAATTATACATAGTTCATCACTGAAAACAGAAAGTTGAACTTCATAATTGGAAAAGAAAAATGTATGTTCTGCAAGCAACTAGCTCCTGCCAAAGGTCTTCAATCATGATAAAGCCAATTCTTACTATAGTCTGATATCTGGTCAAAGCTAGTGGCTCCAAAATAACATAACAATATACAAAGCAAAGCATGCACTTCAATTCTATACGCATACATCATCTTTTAGCCACATGAAGCAAAATGTAATTGCTTTTGGCCGAAGCTAAATTACCCTGGAAACTATACCAACTTCTAGGAAATATGACATTAGCAATAACAATATGACATTAGCAAAAATATGTGTACTCCTCCCCAATGAATTTCATACATTTATGTGCACACCCTATAATTCATTTCTGAAACAAACAGACCCAGGTTTTTAAGCTGAAGCTTCTACTGTGTTGGGTGATTTTGTTGGTTGTAGAATTAGGAAGCTGCCTTCTTTGTGCCAGTGTTAAGTGTTATTTGGAAATTTTTATGCATGTGCTAGATAAACTGAAACCACGAGAATTCTATGCATCTATTGGTGGGTGCTAATTTATTGGGTTGTTCTCGACTGGGTTTTAAATCGAGAACCCTCGGAATAGGCTAAATTTCTTGTACCTTGTATCTTATTATAGAGAAACATCAGAATATAGCCAAATGAAGAATAATAAACTCGAAATCACAAAGATCAGCTATATTTCTTTACATGTATTCAAATCTTTTTGGATGTGAAAAATGCAAGCTGAAAGATCTTCAACTGGGGTCTACTCATTATACTTTACCGCTATGACTCAATTTGGATTCAAAAACAAATTTTCAAGAGAATGCATATAGTATGTTAAATGCTCACCCTTCAAGACCTTCAACAGGTTCGTTTATTAACTGGTGGAACTCTGCATGATGATCCTGAATTAAACTCAGAAGGTGAGGATCTGCTTGCTTAGCTCCTGGAGCATTGGCTGAACCAAAAACAGAACTTTACAAAGTTGAACCATGAAATTTGAAAAGTCAATCAAATCATTTCTTACAGAGAGATATGGACAGATGTACAAACCAGTAAGATTTGTGGATTTGCTTGGACCATTGCACGCAAGGCTTGGAACTTTAAAACATGAGAAAAGAATCAGGTATAATCAAGTTTGAAGCTGAACTAATAGATCAAATTGTACACCTACTTCTGTGCAAGATTAAGAAACAACAATCAAATCCTTTATGATTGAAATATAATTTTTATCTTCTCGATGTCAAACTATTCAAATTTTAGACGTATGATCCTCTCATTTCATAGTGTGGGCCATTTCCATAATAAGTTTCATATTGACATCCTCAATCAAACTTCTTGTTGAATATTTCATTCCCAGCTACAACAAAATAAAAAGTTGTCCAAACATGCACCATATTAAAGTGTTTTCCCTTGTTTCTCTCAAGTGATGTACCCCACATTTTTCTGAAGTGATGTACCCCTACGTTGTTCTCAACAATCAAATAAGATGCAATGGGATCCATCAAAGTCCAAGCCAAGATGAAAAATCTTAAACCAAAAAATTAAAACGAAAACAAAGAGAACCAACTACCACAAAAATATCAAAAATAAACATATACATGTGCTTAATCTCTTTTTTAGTAACAAAAAGTTAAAAGCAGAAGCAAGAAAACATGCACTGATAATCATCTGTATCATATATACATTTTGCATTTATGATAGCTGGAAAAGAAAAATAAATTACCTGCCCATTACCCCGAGAACCTAGATGAGGTGCAGCAACGGTAATAAAATTCATTGCTTCCAGAACTAAGATAGTAAAGTAATTTGCCCAAAACCTTTTCTGCAAAACAATGAGTTAACTCTGACTTTAGTGTTGCAATCCCATCAACATCATCAACAATAGTAATTACATCATCAACATATAAAGAGAGCAAAATACAACCCGTAGCTGCACATTTAATGGATAATGTTGAATCATAATGATTAGAATGAAAACCAAGCGAAGCGATCAAAATAAGGAACTGAGGAGAAACCATGCCATAATGAAAAGTCTGGAGAAAAGAATCAGATGGTCATGCATATTCCATTTCAGCGATTAAGCATAAATAGTAATCATAATATTAAACGGAACAACTGTCACTGCTTTTTGTATTTCAGTCAATAAATGAATTGTATTAATAGTTTTAACATCCAAGCATAAGGCTAATAAGGATTCTACCAATCAGGTCAACCCCATGTTCTAGATAAAAACTTTGCAATACATGAAATTCATAAATAAGTCTTGTGTGCATTAAAAATAAATAAATAAATAAATAAAAACAAAGCAGCCATGGTTCACAATTTCAAACAATATAGTAGTAAGGTGAAAGTGGCAGGTTGCTACATGCTACTTGATGGGGACCAATGAATGCACAGAAAATACACAGTTGCACAATTCATAATATAAGGCATCTACCATACATGAAAGCCGCATGACAACAATTGCCGAACACGTTGGTAATCCAAGTTTTGTATGCAAACATCCAAACCATACCTTGCAACATAGCATTGTTAGAACTTATCCAACTAATGTTGGATCTTAATCCAACATTGGGCTTATATGCGATAAATAATTATATGGTGCTAACTGTCATATTAAAGCCCAATATATAAGTGATCTCATTTATTAAGTTAAGTGGGCTTAAATGAGTCATATAGGTTGTGGGCCTTTATGTGTGGTGACTATTGGGCTTCAACTCGTTGATGGGCCGAGTTGGAAACCTTAGGGCTATGGAGGCTAGCCTATAAATATTAGCGGTCATGGTCCCCGGAATACACGAACAAAGTTGAGCCGTCTTTTCTACGTCTCGTCGCTAGGAGAGAAACCAGGCGAAAGCTAAAGGGGTTCTCCAACGGTTGATTCGTGCTATTCTGGAAGATCGTCCGTTGTGCTATCGTCCGGATCTTTCAGATTATTAGCGATGGACTCAGGTACGCTTCCGTTAAATCCGAGTAGGTCAATGATTTAAGATTCCGCATGTTATATATCTAGATCTGTGTTATTCGGTTTGTACACATCTAGATCTTTAGTTTCTACAAGTGGTATCAAAGCCCACATGCTGTGGATCTTAAATTTTTTGTCTGCTCATAGTAGATCTGATAAAGATCAGATTTTTAATCTGTTTTAAGTTTCGGATCTGTTAAAAATTCATTTTTTTAATCAGTTCTAATTATCAGATCTATGAAAATTGGGGTTTTTGATTGATTTTTCCTGTTTAAAAAAAAATTTTACAAACCCTAGATCGGGGGCGGCCCGCCGGCCGCCGCCCGACACAGCAAAAGAGGGGCGGCTCTCCCGCCCCCGTCGGGAGATCGGCGCCGGCAACACCGGCGTCGACGTGGAACAGCAAGGGGCGGCACAGCCGCCCCTGCCGTTAATTTATTAAAAAAAGGGGGAAGGGGGCGGCCTCCACCGCCCCCCCGTACAGAATCAAGGGGCGGCACCCGCCGCCCATGTCAAAAATCAGGGGGGGCGGCGGAGGCCGCCCCCGTACAGAATGAAGGGGGCGGCCCCCGCCGCCCCCGTTCAGGTTCATGGGAGCGGCGGAGGCCGCCCCCCGTCGGTATGAAGGGGGCGGCCCCCGCCGCCCCCGTTCAGGTACAGGGGGCGGCCTCCGCCACCCCCGTTCAGCAACAGGGGGTGGCGGGGGCCGCCCCCTCTCGGGCGATTTAAATGGGGGCGGCGCCCAGCCGCCCCCGCCGGAAACTCGGACGCCGGCGGGGGGGCCGGCGCCCGACGGCAAAGGGCCGGCCCCCCCCTTGCGTGATTGCAGTTCAGCCCCCTTGTGTGATTGCAGTTCAGTCCCATGGGCCGGCCCCCCATGGGCCGGCCCACATGCAATATTTAAAAAAAATCCTGTTATTCTTTTTTTAAGGGGGGCTGGGCTGTTAAAAGTGGGCATGATTTGGTTATTTGGTTATTTCTGGGCCTCCTGTAAGGATTATTGCAAACCAGTTTTGGCCTTCTTTTAGGCTTATTGCAAAACAGTTTTGGGCACCCTCATGGCTAATTTAGGACCCAATTTTTGGGTCATTTGGACACAAATTGGGCCGGTTTTGGATTTATTTTGACACTAATTAAAGGGGAAATAAATGGACATCTTTATATATATTTCTCCAAAGTATAAATTTGTGTTAAAATTCAGTTTGAATTTTAAATTCAATTTTCGCACGCTTCATTATATATATTTCGAAATGCTTGTAATCAACACCCCACTAAAGTGGGCTTTATAATGACGATTACTCTTATTTCGATATATAAAAGGTTACGGACATACTTTGTATGTAAATTTGTGCCTAAAATCTTGAATTTAAATTCGTTAAAGGGGAAATAAATGGTAAAGTGTTTATATATATTTCCTTTAGGCCCAATTTTGTGTGTTAAAATTAAGTTCATTCCGTTTTTTAATTCTTTAGGCAAAGTTTCAGATAAATATACATTTCGAAATGATTCTGATTTTTGTGAAATTCCACCAAAGTGGGTTCCACTATTAAAATTGTTATTATTTCGGAATATAAACGGATTAAAATACATACTCAGTATGATCAGTTGCCTGGAAGAATTTTAAACGGATCAACGGAGTAAATAAAAGACTTTCCTGTATATTTACTTTTAAGTTCAGATTCATTTAAATTCATTTTTGGGCGCATTAAATTATATGTTTCAAAATAATTTTAATTATTACGGGATCCCACCAAAGTGGGCTTTACTGTTAAACTATTATTATTTCGTAACATAAACGGTTAAATACATACTTTTGTATGATTAGTTGCCCAATATTGAAATTTAAAATGGATTGAAGGAGGAAATAAGACGCTTAAATGTATATTTCTCCTCAAGGATAAAATTTTGTGTTAATTGTGCAAAATAAAATTAAATTATAAGTTTAAGGCTTAAAACCATATATATATACTTCTGTATATAACAAGTTGACTTCATACTTTGGTATGAAAATTCAGTTCGCCTAAATTTAGATTTAAATTAAAATACAAAATTCAAGAGTTTTCTTCGGGAGTAAATAAAAAAGCTTTAACATATATTTCTCCTCAAGGATAAGTTTAAAAGGCCTTAAAGAATTTTGTGCACTAACCATCGACAAATGGCCTTAAGGAAATTTGACACATTTTAAAGTTATATCTAAAATGGGATAGGGTGTATATTTATATATATGACTTTATAATGTATGTTCATATACACATTAGTATACCTATATACCCCATTTTGAAGAAGAAAATTTGTGTTGAAGTTATGGATTTTATTTAACTCAATACAAATGATTAGAAGGATGGAATAAAAGGTTCTTATATATATTTCCACTTAGTGTAATCATTTTGTGTTAAATTTGGTTTAGTTTCAATTTCAATTTTTGGCACAATTAATTATATATTTCGAATATAGAATGATTAGATCATCAACTCACCAAAGTGGGTTTTCTTGTGAAGATCAGTTCTAATCTCGAAATATAACACGTTGAATACATACTTTTGTATGAAAATTTTGGTTGCCTTAAATTTGATTTTGTAGAAAAGTGGACTTGAATATCTCCACTTAAAGTATATTCATGTATTAAATTGCGACTTAGATTCAAATTTTGCAAAGGTATATATTTTTGAAATGACTTCGTGCAATCATCACCTCGCCAAAGTGGGCTCTGTTGATTTGCATTATTTCATTTCATGAATATAAAAAGAATCAAATGTGCCCGTGATTTGCGTAAGAATTCTAAATCGGCCCAAAGGAAGATTACCGTTCTATACCATTTCATGCGCACCTGTGGCAATAGACAAGGTGATGATTAGTGAGTTCAATGCATGCAAATTTAATTCGGCCCAAAGGAAGTTTTATTTTTGGCATGTTATTATTGTCATTGTCTGATTGCTACAACAAGATGTCAGTGACTAGTCAATAGATTATCCAAAGATAATTATTGGACTAGTGGGGGATGTCTTAAGATGGGAAAATAGCATTAATTTGAATTTGGTTTTGTTATGTTTAATACTCATATGAACATGTTAAAATTGTTTTCTTGTTCTCTTTTTCAGCTATTATTGCTGAAAATTTTTTTGCCAACCTAAAATCAATTCCAGTCCTTAATGGCACTAACTTCAAGGCATGGAAGGAGAATCTTTTGATAATCCTCGGAGTCATGGATCTTGATCTGGCATTAAGGACTCATTGTCCCCCACCACTCACTGATGAGAGTACCTCTGATGAAAAGAGGGAGATGGAGGAGTGGAAGAGATCAAATCGCATGAGCCTAATGCTTATAAAGAATGCCATTCCAGAATATCTCAGGGGTTCTCTTTCAGAGAAAATTTCCACAGCTAAATGGTTCCTTATAGAGCTTGAAAAGAAGTTTGTCAAGAATGAAAAGGGTGAGATTAATACACTCTTGACAAACCTATCTTCAATGAAATATGAAGGAAAAGGAAACATCAGGGAGCATATAATGAAGATGTCTGATATTGCTTCAAGGTTGAAAGCACTTGAGCTAGACCACTCTGAGGCTCTGCTAGTGCATTTTGTTATGATATCTCTTCCATCCCAGTTTGACCAGTTTAAGATGAGCTACAATCTGAAGGATGAGACTTGGTCTATGGATGAGCTCATCTCAAACTGTGTAAAGGAAGATGAAAGGCTTGAGCAAGAAATGATAGAAAGCCCTCTCCTGACATCCACCTTCAACAAGAGGAAGAAGGATACTGAAGCTGCAGATACAGCTTCTCAAAAGAAACAACAAAGGGAACTGAAAAGTTCAGAAGGTCATGGTTGTTTCTTCTGTGGAGCTGAAGGGCATGTAAAGAAGAATTGCTCAAATTATCACGCTTGGTGTGCTAAAAAGGGTATGTTTCTTTAATTTGGTTTGATTCTAAGTTAATTTCTTTTCATACAACCTTTGGTACTTATAGTCACGTGATGGAAAGATTTGGTATAACTATTCACATCATTGCGTCTATGCAGGATTGCCTAAGATGCCAAGAGCCAAATGATGGTGAAAGATACATCGATATGGGCAATGGCAAGATGGTTCAAGTAGAGGCACATTAAATTTAGATTATTTCTGATACGTCTATTTTACGGAAGCCCAACAGCATGGGCCCAAAGGCGCAGCCCACCAAACGAAGCCCGAAAGAACATGGAGCTAGAAACCCAACTACCGATCAGAAGCCCGTTTGCGAGATCAGGCCCGCCCGACAAGGCCCCTTCGAGGGCCCCCGAACGGCGATCCTACCCGGCCCCGGAAACGTGCAAGTCCCTCGCCCACTCCAGCGATAACCGCTCCCCCGGGCCCGCGACCACTTAATGGCGGTAATGGGGAGGTGCTGGCATGGCGCAGGGAACGGCGATAGGGAGGCGGATTGAGGGGGCACGATCGGGGGCGGACGAGGGACGTGAGTCGTGGGCAATCGTGACGGGAGGCTTATAAAAGGGGTAGAAGGACGACTAGACAAAGGACGGCATCTCAGGTAACTAAAAACTAAGGTACTCCATCAACGACCTAGTTCCCCCATTTCTTCTCCTTCCTCCCCCGCTCGCGCCGGTAGACGTCGTTCCGATCTTCTCACGAGTCGAACCGTCTCCGCCGAGTCTCCTCTTTCAGATCATCGTCTGACTTAGGCATCGGAGGGGATTTGGCCGGAACCAAGGTCCGGCCCCCCTGACGAGTGTTCTCGTCTGCGCAGGAGGACGTCAGATCCATGGGCCGAGGCTTCCCCTCCGCCCCACGCCGGCCACGCATCAAGCAGGACGACCGAGGCTACCCCTCGTCGTCCGACCGACCGAGGCCGAGCACATCCGTCCGAGCCGAGGCTTCCCCTCCGCTCACGAGGCGCCGAGGCTACCCCTCGTCGTCCGATTGTCCGAGGCCGAGCGTCTCACACCGGGCCGAGGCTTCCCCTCGCCCCCCTTGCGGCCGAGGATCCTGATTCGGCCCAGCCGACGCGCTCCACATCATCCGCAACTCCGATTCGCGCCGTTTCTGCGCTGACTCGACGCACCCGAGGGACCCAAGTCGGCCCCTTGACCACGTTGACCGGGTAGTCCACGGTCAACGCTTTTGTAGTGAGAAAACACTCTGAAACATCTGGCGCCGTCTGTGGGAAGGAACTGTCCCACGAAGAAACAAACCGCGCCTGCAATGGCAAGAACCTGCAATGGAAAGAGACGCATGCCCCCCATCCTGGAGGAGGGGAATGGCGCATCCAACAACAACCTTGAGGATGCACCCGACGACAATCACCCTGCCCCCTCAACTGAAGAGACTAGCGGGTCGAAACTAGCCACGCAGGGGCAGCTCCGCGCCCTGGCCCAAGAGACCAACGCGAGCATCCAGACGTTGGTCGCGAAGGTACAGCAGCTCGTCGGCGCTGCGCCAGCCAACGGAGACAGGGTGGGCGACGGCCATCGTTGGGCGGGGGGTCCCCCGCTCTTACGGTCCGCTGTGGTCGATGACCGCGGGAACCGAAGACCGAACACGGAGCGTCAGTTCACATTGCCCAGCTCCCATCAGGTGAGATCACGCGCCTCCTCCCCTTATCGTGAAAGGAGCCGGAGAGAAACCGAATGCACGGGGGACGAATCGGTGACCGCGTCGTCTCGTCGGCCACGGTCACCCCGCCGCAGAAGAAGCGATCGACACCACTCGAGGGACCGATCACGGTGAAGCGGAAGCTCCCGTCGGAGGAGCCGGGAACGCCGGGTCAGCCCGACCCCCAGTGTGGCGAGGGCCGTGGAGCCGGCCCCGCCGGCGCCGGTGCCCCCTCCACCACCGAACGAGCCGGAGGTAGGCGGGTGTCGGACCCCCTGAGGCATCCACGGAGACCGGTGCCCCCTGTCGTGGAGAATAACCGACGCGCGGGTCCCCTTTCGATTCAAGATCCCGGCGCTGGGGAAGTACGACGGGATAGGAGACCCGGGGAACCACGTAATGGACTACGAGGGGGACATGTCATTCCAAGGAGCCGATGATGACCTGCTCTGCAGGGGCTTCTATTCGACCCTCAGGGGAGCGGTGAGAACTTGGTACCGCAGCCTACCGAGCCGCTCCATCGACAGCTTCGAGGAACTCACCCAGCTGTTCTGTAAACAGTTCCTGGCAGGGCGACAGGTAATGCCTGATGCTGAACATTTGTTTAACATAGTGCTGGGCCCGACCGAGCCGCTCCGACAGTTTATGCGCCGCTTCAACGCGGAACGGCTGAACGTAAACAGCCCTCCCGACCTTGTTGTCCAAACGGCCCTAAAGAAAGGTCTGCGCCATAGAGGCCTGAAGAAATCTCTGCACAACGATCCCCCGAAGGACCTCCCAGGGATCATGGCAAGGGCCGAGCGCTTCATGTTGACCGAAGAGACCTTGGCCATTGAGGCAGGAAAGGATAGACGAGGGACCAAACGCGGCGATAGCGAGCGCCGCAGCCCCGAAGGATACCGAACCGAGAAGAGGACGAGAAACAGGCAGCGGGGAGAGGGTACGAGGGACGCCACCTCGGACGCCGTCCTCGCTCAAGTGCAAAAGGAAGAGCGCGCCGATCGCCCCCCACCAAAGACAAAAAGAGGGGGGAAGAATGGGGAAAAGTACTGCAAATACCACAAGGACAATGGCCACGACACTGAAGACTGCTGGCACCTATAGAAGGACATTAAGAAGCTGATGAGCCGAGGGCACGCAAGGAATTTAGCCGACGAGCCGGCCCACGGAGAAGGAACCTCCATGCAACCGGACAAGGGGAAGAAGGTCAACACCGTCCAAGGACCCCTCCGCATTATAGAGTGAGCAGGCGAGGCCCCTCCCCCCGATCGCAGCCTAGTCCGGAGGAGATTATCTAGGTTTACATCCCTCCGTCTAGCCTTATTTCCTTTTTCATTTTCCTCCAAATGTACTAGTCCAATAGGACCCTTAAGAGTACAAATGCATTCCCTTTTATCTTATCTTCGACGGAATCAACATTTCACTAAGGGTGCACAAGAGTGAAGACCGCCGCCTCACCGGATGGGGGGGGTCAGACAAAACTTGACCCGAGACGAGGAGCTTCGCCACCGCCGACCGACTCCTTCGCTCGTAAGTCTGGGGGGCAATCCTCCCAGCCAGCACAGACGCTGACCGGTCCTAAGCGGAGGAGCTCCACCCTCGCCGACCGATTCCTTCGCTCGTAAGTCTGGGGGCAATTCCCCCAGCCAGCTCGGACGTCGACCGATCCTAAGCCGAGGAGCTACACCCCCGCCGACCGTCTCCTGCACCCGTAAGTCTGGGGGGAATTCCCCCAGCCAGCGCAAACGCCGACCGGTCCTAAGCCGAGGAACTTCACCCCCGCCGACCGTCTCCTGCGCCCATAAGTCTGGGGGCAATTCCCCCAGCCAGCGCAGACGCCAACCGGTCCTAAGCCGAGGAGCTTCACCCTCGCCGATCGACTCCACCGCTCGTAAGTCTGGGGGCAATTCCCCCAGCCAGCGCAAACACCGAACGGTCCTAAGCCGAGGAGCATTGCCCTCGCTGACCGTCTCCTTCGCTCGTAAGTCTGGGGGCAATTCCCCCAGCCAGCTTGAACGCCGACCGGTCCTAAGCCGAGGAGTTACACCCCTACCGACCGACTTCACTGCTCATAAGACCGGGGGCAGCCCCCCTAGTCATCAAGGACGCCAACCGACTTGTCCACTCAGGGGGGGCAATGGACAACCTCCCGGAGAAAGGAGGCAAGCGACCACCGTCAGCAGAGGGGCCGAGGTCGCAGCAACAAAGCAAAATGCGCGAGAAGTTCGAGTAAGTCAATTCATTTCCAATAATTAACCAAGGTACAAAAGTGTGTCTTATTTACAGGAAATCAAAGTGGAGAAACCTCCTTGCAAATAATCCGCTCTCGACGGACAAACACCGACAGAACAACACTTGTCGACCAAGAACACAAAGTTGCTGGCTTAGGCGATCACCCTGGCAATCAGCACTCGTTCGCTCTGAAGCAGAGAACTGGTAAAGAGGCCAACGGAGATTACAGGGCCGGGGATCCATTTCAAGTAGACCGGCCCAAAGCGAAGCGGATGCTAAAAAATTTGAGGATAAAAACAAGGACGACAGGCCGGGAAGGACAACCTAGGGGGCCCGGGCTCGAGAGGACGCATCCTCGAGCGCCTCGCCCTGCTCGGAGCGAGGGGAACCAACAGGCGGAGGAGCCTGCTGGACTCGCTCCGCACAATCCCGGAAGGAAGACTGGATGACTTCGACGATCCGAGGGCCGATAAGGCCTTCATATGTACCGAAGGCTTCCCTGAGGACCTCGAAGATCCTCTCCCCCAGAGTGCCGACGACGCCCCTCTCTAACTCCTCCACAAACCGCGCCACCTGACGCCGATCCGACAGTTCCCTCTGAAGCTCCTCCTTCTCCAGGCGGAACAACTCAGTCGCTTCCTCAGCCGACGAGCGTCCTTCAACTCGTTGCCGAGACTCCATCTGGGCCTCCACCATAGCTACCTCCGTCGCCCCGGCCCGCTCGTGGGCCCTCGCAGAGGCCTCCTCCAGCTCCCTCAAATGAACGGCTCGACGCTGCGACTCAACAGCGAGCGTTGAACCCTGAAAGACAAGACATGAGCCAAAGAAGAGAGCGAAGGAAAGGACAGTAGGATAGCCGAACCTGTTGAAGGATCCAGACCAGGGAGTCTGACACCTTGTCGGCGGGGATCCTCTCGAGGAGACTGCGGTCCCGGGGGAGGACGGAACCCTCGGCGAACTGCTGAGCCAGGGCGCGGTCGACAAACACCGAACTCCCCGGGGTGACCTCGAGGGAGGCCGAGCTGCCCACCAATAGGGCACCGATTCCCGATATTGGGGGCGGAGACGCCGCGACGGGGGTGGTTGTCAGGGCCACCGGAAGATCCCCAGCGAACACCGCCGGGGGCACGGAGCACGCCGGACTGGAGGGAGCCTCACCTTCCCTCCTCCTCTTCCCCTCGTGAGGCTCGGCAGGCGCCGAAGGGGAGCGTTTCCGCCTCGTGCCACCTCCATGTTGAGTATTGGACTCCCCGGATTTGGTTTTGGATGATGAGCAAACATAAATATATCATGAACTAACAATTTGTGAGCGCAGTTATGGAGATCGTCGCCAAATTCATGTGAACATCCAAAGCGACGTCTGAAGACTTCCCAAAGCGCGTGATCGCATGCCTAAAGCTTCGTTGAAGCTTTTGTACCTTCTTTGAAGTCAAGAATGAAGATTGAAGCTTTGAAGACGGACCGTTAAGGTTTATTTTATAGTCTTTTAGCTTCGATTTATAGAATGTTAAGCCTTGAGTAATTCTTACATTTCTATCTTCATTACGCTCATATCGTAGCTCTAGGATCTTAGTACAAGTTCATTATAACTTCCTCGAAGCGTCGCGCTTCGATTCGGACTTGTTTGTGCATGTTAGTTGGTACAAGAAGAAGTACTGACCGACTAGATGGTGATCTAGTCGGTCAGTAACTATTCTTGGACTGACTAGTTTGCTTCCTTAATTTCCCGTTCAGTACTGTTTACAGTTAGTCGGTCTACGTTGACTCACCGACCGACTAGTTTGTGAACTAGTCGGTCAGTGATGCTTCTTTGACCGACTAGTTGTGACTTACTGTTCATACTAAATTTCTCCTAAGCTACTGTTTATCGTTAGTCGGTTAAGAATGTTTGGTGACCGACTAGTTGTTGATATAGTAGGTCAACATTTATTCTTGGACCGACTAAATCATTTGTATTCAGACTATTTGTTTTTGACTCTTAGTCGGTCTAAGTTTACTGACCGACCGACTAGTTGTGAAACTAGTCGGTCAGAAAGTCTTCTTGGACCGACTAGTTATCTAGGTCTGAAATCTTCTTTTGTTCACTGTTCACCTCTTAGTCGGTTCATGTTGTTTCACCGACCGACTAGTTGATGAACTAGTCGGTCAGTGGTTGTTCTTTGACCGACTAGTCTGCTTCAGATTTAGATCCGTTGGAGTTTTGAAAGCGACGTTTCTCTCTCCCTTTTCCCTTGATCCTTTAAATACCTGAAGGGGTTATTTCATAGGATCCAAGGCTGCTATTTCAGAGTTCTATTGATTAAAAAGAGAAGCTTTCAACTCTCATCTTCAAGCTCTCCCATTCTCAAGAATCTCTCCCTCACTCTTATTCTTCAAGAGAGATTCATTGGTTGTGAGCCTTCCAAGCCAAGGGCTTGATTCTAGGTCATCCATCTCATCCCTAGGCTTCCATTGCTGGTCATCTTCTTGAAGCTAGGGTTTGGTGACTCTTCCTCCATCAAAATCCTCTTTGCCCTAATTTGGTAAGAAATCTCAAGGCATAGGTATTTTGTTGGTAAGCATTTCATTTCAGTTATATTTGAATTGTATACTCTCGGTTGTGAGAGGTTTTGCGTGATCCCGGGTTGTGGGATTCACGGTCATCGATTGTAGGTCGATTGCGCTTGTGAGGTTTTCGCAAGTGTTAATATTGGAAATCTTGAGTTAGGGTTTCTAACTCAAGTATCCGGAAGGGATCCGGGTGGTTGGGACGTAGGATCACCGGGAACAAGTCGGGGAGACTTGGGTGGATCCGAACCCATTAAACCATTGTATTTGTGTTTGCATTAATTCTTGATTGTAGTTATTCCGCATCGTTGTTTGTTAATTGCACGATAATTAGGAATAACTCTCCCTATTATTTAAAAGTACTATTCACCCCCCCTCTAGTACATGTGCAGTAGCTTCCCAGGGCACCACAATTGGTATCAGAGCCAAGTTCAAAGCTACACATAGCCAAAGTTCAAAGCTATGACGAACAACGACTACAACGTCTTCAAGAACCGTGATGGAGCTTCTTCAGTTATGGAAGGACTATCCTCAGTCAGGCCTCCACACTTCAACGGTACCAACTATGGGTACTGGAAATGCCGGATGCAAATCTTCCTCCGGAGCGCTTCACTATGGAGAGCCACCATGACGGAGTATGTCGAGCCTTCCGAAGAAGATTTCGCGAAGTGGACTCCCGCGGAGGTCACCGCGGAAGTAGCCAATGCCAAGGCAATGAATGCCTTGAATTGTGCATTGGAGCCCGAGGACTTCAACAAGATATGCACATGTAAGAGTGCATATCAAATATGGAACCAACTCCTCATATTGCACGAAGGATCGAGTACGGTAAAAGATTCTAAACTCGTCGTTGCTAATAAAGAATTTGAGTTGTTTCATATGGAGCAGGGCGAAACCATGAAGGAATATTACGCTCGCTTCGTGGATATATCAAACGACTTGGAAGCTCTTGGGAAGGTCTATACCCAAAAGGAGAAAGTCGCGAAGATTATCGACGGTCTTCCATCATGTTGGGAAAAGCGTACCTTCGCCATCGAGGAAGGTAATGACATGAACAAATATACCGTCGTACAACTAATGGGTACCTTGTTGTCTTACGAGGTACGCAAGGATAGTAAGATCCGAATGAAGGAAAAGATGAAAGCGTACTTGAAGCAAGATGAGCCAAAGAAAAAGACGATTGCCTTCAAGGCCGCTCCATCTACCGATGATGAAGAATCGGAAGACGAATTGGACATGGAATCCATTGCCCGTATGGCAAGGAAGTTCGATCGATTCCTCCGAGAAGGTATATCTTTGAATACATCTAAAGTTAGTTCGACTAATGCTTCTACTCACGTGTGTTATAAATGCAACAAGCCAGGACACATCAAACCGGATTGTCCTCTCTACAAACACAAGGAGAAGGGGAAAGCATCAAAGTACGACAAGTCGAGAAAGTACAAGAAAGGACTTGTTGGAACATTCACCGACTCCGAAGAGGATTCCTCAAGTGGAGAGTCGGATGATGGAAGAGTGGAGAAAGCAAAACTCTGCTTCATGGCTAATGAGGCAAAAGATCGAAAGTCCTCCTTCGATGATAGCGAGGATGAAAGCGAGGATGGTAGCGAGGAGGAAAGCGGAGAACCTACTATTGATGAAATGAGGTTAGCAAACCAAGAAATTTGGTCTAAATTTACTAAATTAGTAGATCGATATAACAAGACCAAAGATGAACTTGTCAACCTCCAAACCTCTCCTAAGTCTACCATCACCAACAATGACACCATTGTTGAGACACTCGCCAATGAGAAAGCAAGTTTGCTTACTCATAATGGCTTGTTGAGAAATGAGGTGAAGTCCCTCAAATCTCAACTTGAGCATGTTCGTGTTGAGGATTCGGATGAACATGTGATAGCGGATTTGACATCTCAAAACTCAACTTTGAGTATTGAGAATAAGAATCTCAAATCACGTGTTTATGCACTCACCTCGCAAGTATCCACTTTGGATGCTTCTTTGCATTCTCTCAAAGAGAAGTATGAGTGCACGTTAGGCCGTATCAATGATTTCAATAAAGGTAAGGGCCATTTGGATAATATCCTAAATGACTTACTTCCGGCCAAACACCACATTGGCTTAGGGTATAAGATGGGAGACTCATCCAAATCGCCTACCACCTTTGTTAGGCCGACATCCGATGCCTCGACGAGTGGGAGCAAACACCCCATTGGTAGTTCTCCTACCAATAGTGCTTCCACTTCGTACACACCCCCGATTGGAAAGAAACCCACTTTGGGTAGACCTCCAAAGAGGGGTCATGCATTTTTGTACTCACATGCTATGCCACATAGGAACACACATCCTACTCCACCGGTGCATGCAAATATTAATGATGATTTTTATGCTCTGCACCCACGAGCACGTGCTAACACTCATATGAGACACTCACATGCACGTAATCATGCTCATGCACATCCTAATGCATATGTTCAAACATCTCATCCACATGTGCATGCCTACTCTCATAATCATCCTCATGCATACACACCTCATGCCTATCCACGTATGTATGCTACACCACATCATGGATCTCATGCTCATCATAATGATATTGCTAGATCTCATACTCCTAGGCCACATGCACCACATAGAAATCAACTTTTTGTGCATGCAACCACTAGGAAGAGGATTCCCAATATGTACACTATTTGGGGTCCCAAGAACACTAGCGATGATGCTATGAATGTTTATGTGAAATCATATATTAATGATGTTATTTTGAATGATGATTATGTTGGGAAGTCAAGTTCCTCTTGGACTTGGTTTCCGAAGGGTTAGTTCCTTTAACTCTTCAATGCTTGGTACCATGAGTTTATGATCATGTTATGGGTACCAAGGCATATGTTTATAAAATTGATTTTGATTATATTAGTTTATGGGTTACAATATTTTTTTATTTCATATTTCAAATTTGTTGTCTAACCCATTGGATCCAAAAGGATTTTTGGATACCAAAATGAAGTTTTCTAGGTTCAATCCACCGTGGGATACCAACCCTACCAACTCCTCGATTTGCGAAGACTTTCATTCAAACGGAGTTGATGGTGCTTAGGTAATGCACCAATGTAGGGGGAGCTTAATGTTGTAAGTATGATATTACATTTGGTATCCATGAGGGTTGAATGCATGCTTGGTTAAAATCTATTTCTTTACATTGGTATCATTTTGTTTCTCCTAGCATGATAGAATTGTGAATGCCATAAATGCTTTGAAATTCATTTCTATTTTTGGCATGACGTGTTTTTAAAAAGTTATTATGATGATTTTCGTATTACTTTTATCACCTTGTCACTTCTCATCGCACACCTCACTTAGTTTTGATGTGCTTTTACTTAATCTTCATTCTCGATCGAAATTGTGTCATGTGATATTTTATGATGTGCACCACTCTTCTGATGGATCGTTCCTTTGTGCACATTTTATGTATGTCTCTGATATTGATTTCGTCGCTCGACGATTTATTTTGATTCAATAGCTTTAGTTGTATGAAAACATAGAATTTTTTTTACATGCACTAAAATAGCTATAAATGTTGATATTGGAGAATAAATTCCTTTCATCAATACGTGAATTTACAATTGGTATTTTGATGACTTCATTTTTCGTTTTTCGACTAAGGTCTCTTTGGCACACCTTTAATATGTTTTGGTATTTTACTTTGGTGTCATTGGACCGAGGTCGTATTCTTCGACTCCCGTGATTCATGTACTATTTGGCCATGATCTATTATCATTGACTTCCTCCCGCACTTTTTGGATTATGCCAAAGGGGGAGAGATATAATAATGGCATGTGCTAAATGGAAATTTACCATGAATCTAATTTGATATGTTAGATTCAGGGGGAGAAATGGATTTCAAATCCTAAATTTCAAATATTGGATTTGAATTTTTTCTTCACTCGTCTGCTTGATGAATGTGCTTATTATTTCATATGGAACTAATGTGTCATCAATGCAGGGGGAGTAAGTATATTCCATTTAGTTCATTATTTTTTATTATTATTTATGTTGGTTTGTCATCACCAAAAAGGGGGATAATGTTGAGTATTGGACTCCCCGGATTTGGTTTTGGATGATGAGCAAACATAAATATATCATGAACTAACAATTTGTGAGCGCAGTTATGGAGATCGTCGCCAAATTCATGTGAACATCCAAAGCGACGTCTGAAGACTTCTTAAAGCGCGTGATCGCATGCCTAAAGCTTCGTTGAAGCTTTTGTACCTTCTTTGAAGTCAAGAATGAAGATTGAAGCTTTGAAGACGGACCGTTAAGGTTTATTTTATAGTCTTTTAGCTTCGATTTATAGAATGTTAAGCCTTGAGTAATTCTTACATTTCTATCTTCATTACGCTCATATCGTAGCTCTAGGATCTTAGTACAAGTTCATTCTAACTTCCTCGAAGCGTCGCGCTTCGATTCGGACTTGTTTGTGCATGTTAGTTGGTACAAGAAGAAGTACTGACCGACTGACTAGATGGTGATCTAGTCGGTCAGCAACTATTCTTGGACCGACTAGTTTGCTTCCTTAATTTCCTGTTCAGTACTATTTACAGTTAGTCGGTCTACGTTGACTCACCGACCGACTAGTTTGTGAACTAGTCGATCAGTGATGCTTCTTTGACCGACTAGTTATGACTTACTGTTCATACTAAATTTCTCCTAAGCTACTGTTTATCGTTAGTCGGTCTAAGAACGTTTGGTGACCGACTAGTTGTTGATATAGTAGGTCAACATTTGTTCTTGGACCGACTAAATCATTTGTATTCAGACTATTTGTTTTTGACTCTTAGTCGGTCTAAGTTTACTGACCGACCGACTAGTTATGAAACTAGTCGGTCAGAAAGTCTTCTTGGACCGACTAGTTATCTAGGTCTGAAATCTTCTTCTGTTCACTGTTCACCTCTTAGTCGGTTCATGTTGTTTCACCGACCGACTAGTTGATGAACTAGTCGGTCAGTGGTTGTTCTTTGACCGACTAGTCTGCTTCAGATTTAGATCCGTTGGAGTTTTGAAAGCGACGTTTCTCTCTCCCTTTTCCCTTGATCCTTTAAATACCTGAAGGGGTTATTTCATAGGATCCAAGGCTGCTATTTCAGAGTTCTATTGATTAAAAAGAGAAGCTTTCAACTCTCATCTTCAAGCTCTCCCATTCTCAAGAATCTCTCCCTCACTCTTATTCTTCAAGAGAGATTCATTGGTTGTGAGCCTTCCAAGCCAAGGGCTTGATTCTAGGTCATCCATCTCATCCCTAGGCTTCCATTGCTGGTCATCTTCTTGAAGCTAGGGTTTGGTGACTCTTCCTCCATCAAAATCCTCTTTGCCCTAATTTGGTAAGAAATCTCAAGGCATAGGTATTTTGTTGGTAAGCATTTCATTTCAGTTATATTTGAATTGTATACTCTCGGTTGTGAGAGGTTTTACGTGATCCCGGGTTGTGGGATTCACGGTCATCGATTGTAGGTCGATTGCGCTTGTGAGGTTTTCGCAAGTGTTAATATTGGAATCTTGAGTTAGGGTTTCTAACTCAAGTATCCGGAAGGGATCCGGGTGGTTGGGACGTAGGATCACCGGGAACAAGTCGGGGAGACTTGGGTGGATCCGAACCCATTAAACCATTGTGTTTGCGTTTGCATTAATTCTTGATTGTAGTTATTCCGCATCGTTGTTTGTTAATTGCACGATAATTAGGAATAACTCTCCCTATTATTTAAAAGTACTATTCACCCCCCCTCTAGTACATGTGCAGTAGCTTCCCAGGGCACCACACTCCACCCTCGGGGACAAGAGGGGGCACGCCAAGCGCAAGGGAAGCTGCACCGGACCCGTCGTTGCCCCCCGCCACTTGGACTGGCGGGACGGATCCGGCCCTTGCGACCCCACCGGGGAGGAGATCGCCAGAAGAAAAGGCGGGAGGCGCGGCCACCACCTTGCCCACGGAAGGCTCGGCTCGGCACACCTCCTCCTCAACGGTCCGCCGAGGCACCCTTCCAGAGTTACTACCCCGACTCCGAGCGGCTCCACGACGGATTAGCTCATCGACATCGCGGGTGAACTCGCGACCAGCCATTCCTGTAAGGGAAACCGAAATCAGGGTAAGCCACGTGGCAATCCAGGACTGAAAAAGCGACCTACCCGGAGACCACAAGACGGCCTTCAGGAGTAGGTCGTCCAACAAAGACCAGACGGACTTCGCCTCCAAGGGGAGGGTCGACAGCAGCACGACGACCGCCTGATCAGCCTCAGAGAGGGCTAGCGTTGGGCAAGGCCAGACCGACCCGCCCCAACCTGTCAAAATCTGGGCATCCTCCAGGAAGACCACGAAGACATAATCCGAGCTCCAATCCCCTGACCAGCGGGGTAGCCCGATCAGGCATTCCCTCCTCGAGCGGGCTCGGAGGTGCAGCTACGACCCTGGACCGACCGTCTGGATCTGATAAAAGTAGAAGAGAAGGGGGAGAGATGGCTCCAAACCACGAGTACAGCAGAGCGTCACGAAGCCCGTCAGTACCGCAATCGAACAAGGGGTGAACTGGCAAAGGGGCACCGTGAGATACTCCATGACCTGGATGAAGAAGGGATTGAGTGGGAAACGAAGACCCAGGCGGAACATCTCGACATAGACGCCGACTTCATTGCTCCTCGGAAGGCAGATCCGCTCGTCGATGAAGGGGACTCGAACATCGTACGGGTAGCAGAGATACCTTTCCCGGATCTCCGCGGCCGCTAGAAGAGGAGTCCTCGACGGCGTTCGGAGGATAACCGGAGGTACATTAAGCCGCACGACAGCCGACGCCACATCATCGCCGGCATAGTCCGGGAAGATCTTCCCCTTCCCTTTATCTCGGAAGAGACGGCTCCCAGAGGAGGAACCAGATCTCACAGACCGGGACCCGCCCCGCCTGGACTCAGGAGGGTCCCTCGCCCCTTGGCCAGAACCACCTATCCTAAGAGCAGCCATAACATGGAAATGAGAAAGGAGTTACCTTTTTGTTAATTTGGAGAAGACAAGGAAGCGAAAGTGGCAGGAGACTCCGAGTTGTGGAAAGCCTAGAACAAAGGGAAGAGCAAGGAAGAAGTTGGGATCAACGCAGCCGGGATCTTATATACCAGACCCAGGGGCGAATTTGAAACGCCTGACAGGAACGCATGGCACGCCTCAAAGAGCCGACGGTGTTTCGAATTCGGTGCCAAAGGAAGTCCAATCGATCCGCCTCATCATAACCTTCATTTATAACCACGCCTCGGCTGACACGCCACTCGGAACCCCAGAAGTCACATCGGTCGAACCGAGCCGGCCAAGGCCGATCGGCCCCACCGATGGGGGCAATTGATACGTCTATTTTACGGAAGCCCAACAGCATGGGCCCAAAGGCGCAGCCCACCAAACGAAGCCCGAAAGAACATGGAGCTAGAAACCCAACTACCGATCAGAAGCCCGTCTGCGAGATCAGGCCCGCCCGACAAGGCCCCTTCGAGGGCCCCCGAACGGCGATCCTACCCGGCCCCGGAAACGCGCAAGTCCCTCGCCCACTCCAGCGATAACCGCTCCCCCGGGCCCGCGACCATTTAATGGCGGTAATGGGGAGGTGCTGGCATGGCGCAGGGAACGGTGATAGGGAGGCGGATTGAGGGGGCACGATCGGGGGCAGACGAGGGACGTGAGTCGTGGGCAATCGCGACGGGAGGCTTATAAAAGGGGTAGAAGGATGACTAGACAAAGGACGGCATCTCAGGTAACTAAAACCTAAGGTACTCCATCAACGACCTAGTTCCCCCATTTCTTCTCCTTCCTCCCCCGCTCGCGTCGGTAGACGTCGTTCCGATCTTCTCACGAGTCGAACCGTCTCTGCCGAGTCTCCTCTTTCAGATCATCGTCTGACTTAGGCATCGGAGGGGATTTGGCCGGAACCAAGGTCCGGCCCCCCTGACGAGTGTTCTCGTCTGCGCAGGAGGACGTCAGATCCACGGGCCGAGGCTTCCCCTCCGCCCCACGCCGGCCACGCATCAAGCAGGACGACCGAGGCTACCCCTCGTCGTCCGACCGACCGAGGCCGAGCACGTCCGTCCGAGCCGAGGCTTCCCCTCCGCTCACGAGGCGCCGAGGCTACCCCTCGTCGTCCGATTGTCCGAGGCCGAGCGTCTCACACCGGGCCGAGGCTTCCCCTCGCCCCCCTTGCGGCCGAGGATCCTGATTCGGCCCAGCCGACGTGCTCCACGTCATCCGCAACTCCGATTCGCGCCGTGTCTGCGCTGACTCGACGCACCCGAGGGACCCAAGTCGGCCCCTTGACCACGTTGACCGGGTAGTCCATGGTCAACGCTTTTGTAGTGAGAAAACACTCTGAAACAATTTCTTTTAAATGCTAGAATGTATTTGAATTTTATGAGACTATTATGTACTGTTTTTTAAACGGAATTTAGATTTCCATTTCTATTTTGAACAAATTTGGTTATAAGTGTTCAATTTTGAATGGAAAATTTGGTTGTCTCTTAATTCAAAATTAGTTTATTCTAGTTCCTTAAAAGATCATTATAATCTTCATTTATTTGGAAATGTTGCTTCATTTAGAGAATTCCTGCATTAATGAACATGTGTTGTAATGAAAGAATTAACAGTTTAAAATTCAGTTATATTTTGATTGCAGCTTATATCCTTAATAAAGTTTCAACAAATGAATCAATTGCATGTTTGGATATGTCCAGCTAAAGTAAGGCTTTATAAGCCTAATAAAGTAATAGGACATAATGCTAATGATTTTCTAATTTTGTTGAATAATTTTAAAGTTGATATTATTTTGTAAAGGTTTTACATAATCCCACTATTAAGTTAGTTTACAAATTAGGAAATGCACATCTATTTGAGGATACTGAGTTTGAGGGGTGAAATTTAGTTAGTGACATTACTCTTGAAGAGGATTAATCCACACAGGTGTTGTTGGCATTGTTCGGGATGGTACTCCTGACATTGTTCAAGACACAATAAATTCAAGATAATGTTGCAATTCCTCCCATTCGGGAAATCGTTCATAAGGACAAACTCTAACACCCTCAAAGCACTAATTGCCATTCAAGAAATCCATTAGAGATGATAAGTTCACTTTTGACATTAGGATGATGGAAGTTCGACTTACATCAAGTCATAACAATTATACATCTCTAAAATGGATTAATGCATTAATTAAGAAATTTTTTTTAAAACGATACTTAAAATCTTTTTCTCATTGCCATAAGGTTTGAAACCTATTGATTGTAAATAGTCTTTTACAATCAAAAGGGAATTCAAAAGGGTATTAAGAAAAGATTTAAAGCGTATCACTCAAAGACTTTATACGGAAAAGAATGCATTAATGTGTAAAGAGACTTTCTATTGGGCTTTTCATGAAAGACTATATAAGGTTTATAATGGCATTAGTAGAGCATTTCAATATCGTTACTGATACATTAAATTTCATTAAGTGATCACCTCGTTCGGTTTTGAGATGATATTTAATGATGTTATCTAAGTTCTGTGGGAGCATGTAATTTATATAATATCTATGTGGTAATGAATGCTAAGTTCTGTGGGAGACAAGTTTAGTCTCAATAATTGCCCTGAGAATAATCTTCAGAAGATTTCCTATATCTCACCAATAGGGAGTCTAAAGTATGCTCAGTTTTATATGCATTTGGTTATTGCATATATTACAGGCATGGTTGGATAGATTGTTAAATTCAGGAGTTGACCATTTGATAGCAGCCAAATGTGTCTTACGGTATTTATGAAGAACAAATGGGTTACATGTTCAAGGATCAGTAGTCAAAAAAGTTTGAGATCATTTTGGTATACTGACTCTGATCATTTATTGGATGCAAAGAATGTATGAAAATCTATATTAGGCGCCATCTACTAGAAGAGATCTAAGTGGTCCCTATTATATAGTCTCTTCTGGCATGGCTTTAGATTTCATAACATATTACGTAACATCCAAATCATGAAATATATCTGCATATTTTGTCACTATGCTGCAAATTAGGGATGGTGTTGAAACACCACACAGTTTATTTAGTGACAATGAAGTCTGCAGTTTTATATTCCAGCAACAACAGGAACTCGACAAAGTTTAGATATTCAGAGATCAAGTTCCTAGTTTGTTAATAATAGGAGTGTATAATTGTCTAATGAGCACATCGGAACAAACCACGTAATTACGGATCCGTTATAGTAAGGAAATGTCATCCAAAAGGTTTTATGAGCTAGCTACTCATATGGATATCATTTCATTAAGAACATTCAGTTTTGTGGGAGTTTGTTCTTTTGGGTGCTCATATGATAGACAAAATTAAGTCTCCAGCTTAAGCTTGAGGTTATTTTCTGATCAGAAATAAAGTTTTTGGTTTCAGTTCGGCTTCACTCCGATTTTGATTTGTTGATGATCTCACTAAGGTTAAGGATGATCAGTTGGAAATAGACATGTTAGATCACATTAAATGTAATTTACATGCTACACATCCACTTCATAATCCATGTCATTCTTTTGTATTAGCACGGTGACCACTGATGGGTCGAGCTGCAATTGCTGCGGCGAAGATCTCTTTGATCCCTTGCTAATATAATTGATGGACCGGATTGGTTTTTTGACTCATTAAATAAATGACAGTAAGTTAAGATCTTATTCGATTGTATGCACAACGAAATATAATTATAAAGTTTAACATATAGCCCAAGTGGGAGATTGTTGGAACTTATCCAACTAATGTTGGATCTTAATCCAACATTGGGCTTATATGCGATAAATAATTATATGGTGCTAACTGTCATATTAAAGCCCAATATATAAGTGATCTCATTTATTAAGTTAAGTGGGCTTAAATGAGTCATATAGGTTGTGGGCCTTTATGTGTGGTGACTATTGGGCTTCAACTCGTTGATGGGCCGAGTTGGAAACCCTAAGGCTATGGAGGCTAGCCTATAAATATTAGCGGTCATGGTCCCTGGAATACACGAACAAAGTTGAGCCGTCTTTTCTACGTCCCGTTGCTAGGAGAGAAACCAGGAGAAAGCTAAAGGGGTTCTCCAACGGTTGATTCGTGCTATTCTGGAAGATCGTCCGTTGTGCTATCGTCAGGATCTTTCAGATTATTAGCGATGGACTCAGGTACGCTTCCGCTAAATCCGAGTAGGTCAATGATTTAAGATTCCGCATGTTATATATCTAGATCTGTGTTATTCGGTTTGTACACATCTAGATCTTTAGTTTCTACAAGCATTCCAAGGGATAATGTCATTCTCTCTTATCCCATTAAACACCATGCTCGACCCGCCCCACATACCCTCTCCTCACCCACCCATCCACCATCATCGTATCAGCGTTCACATTTCTCTTCAGCATTTCATCAAACAACTTATCTGCCGCATCCATGCGGCCAAACTTCTCTTGCCACATATTATAGCGTTCTAATAAGCCACATTCCAAATGATATTATAGCATTGTCGAGGCACCCGGCAATCATCAAGTTCCAAGAGATCGTATTTCTTTGGGGCATTCAGTCGAAAAGCTGGCGGACGTCGGTGAGATCACCTGCACGGGAAAGAGATTTGATCTGGGGCATTCAGTGGAGAGAATTGACGTTTGAGGATAGGATTGATGGAGGTAAAAGAGAAGAAATGCTCACCTCGCCGTCGGCCAACGTCCTCCTCTCGCGGTGGTGTCGAGGGCGTTCCCTATAACGTCGGCCATCTCGATCATTGTGCCCACCAACTACGTGCCGGGGGTGGGGTTGCCAGCGTGCCAGGAGGAGAGGGGCAAGGCTCGGGAGCTCCTCTGAGAAATTTGGATGGATGGTTGTGAAGGGCACGTGAACCATTGTTCTTTTTTATTTCCCCAAAAATGAAGGACACGTGAACCAATGTTTCCCCCTTAAATTTCGAAATATTTCAGTTTTTTCCATTGGATTTCACACTAAAATTCAAATTTTCCCCCCAAATTTCAAAATTACAATTCAAACTCTTATCCAATTTCTCATATCCATTATCTCATATCCAATAACTCATATAACATCCCTCATTTTTATACCCTAAATACAACTCAACCCTTTATCCAATTTCTCTTATCCAATTTCTCTTATCCATATCTCATTATAACATCCCTCATTTATATACCCCCAAATACAATTCAAACCCTTATCCAATTTCTCTTATCAAAAACTCTTATCCAAAAACCCATGATAACATCCCTATTTTATAATATAGATATCCCAAATCGAACCGGTTTATATTTTTTAAATCTGTGTTAGATTTTATTAACATTTAAATATTTGATTTTAAAAACTTTTTGTTTTCAGTTTCATTTCAAAGCTGAGTTTGAATCAAAGTATTTTAATTGATATATTAAAGTAATGATAATAATAGATTATTACAAACTTGTGTCACGACATCCTAAAATTACCAGAGCGATCGCACCTCCGAGAGGGTCGTGAATCCAGGGTCAGGTCTCGAGTCTAAGCTATGGAATCTAGTAACTAAAATCAACGTAGAAATACACACATAATAACAGACTACTTACTAAATACGCACGACCGAAAAGTGGCCATTACATCAAGATGACTTCCATTTGGACATTTATTGTTGTTACCGCAGTATGATAGTAGCCTCTCCATCGGATGGTGAGAAGAATGCCGTCTTAAATGGTGATTTAGTAGAAATTGTATATATATGCAGCTTTTTTCTAGTGTTCAGGCTCTTCGATCATGTCATGTATGTTGTCTTCATAGAGCTATTTACAGTCTCAGATAAACACTTCATGTTTGGTTTGAAAAATTTTCAACTGTCTCCTATCACAACTGGTTTTACATAGAGTCTTGCTAACTACGCTATATCGCATCGACAGACATTCTTATGGTTGTGTCATTCTACTTCTCTACATAATGACATAATTATTACTGGGGATGATAGATTCACTCAAGAAGACTTTTTAGATGCATTTTGAAATGAAATATTTTGGTTATCTTTGGTATTTCATAGGCATCGGGATTGCATACTTTGCCAATAGAAATCACGTTTCCCATTAGATGTACATCTCTAACCTTCATACTTCGCTAATATTTTGGTTATCTGTTTCGTATCTTTTCTCGAAAAATCAAGTGATATTTTTTTTTACCATTGTGCAAATAGTATCTTTTATCTAAACTATTGTTGCTTGACCCCTGGCGAGTTTGAGTGGGGGTTAAGTTGTATAGAGGAGTCCCAGGTCGCATATGTACATACACAAGCTGTCATTTTCTTTTCTGACTTTCTAGATGGTCCCATAGCATTATACGAATGTGTAACAAATAAAAAAGACATGCGTCCGAATAAATTATGCAAATTCAAAGGAAGTTAGGTAGCGATGTGCAAAAACCCAAACACTTCGGCGCGTAAAAAAAATCAAAATTCAAAAAATACAGACAAACTAGGGTTTATCCTGCATTGTTGCAACTCAACGAGAAAGCCGTGTTGAACTCCTTTGACGGCGTGGGGGACCCACCGCCGACCGCCGCTTTCCCGCCCTTCAAATCTGAGAAGCACGACCCAATAATTTCTTTTTCTTTTGCGTTTTCCTTTCCTTTTCTTTTTTTTTCAAATTCATGCAGTAAAAATTTAGAAGAGAATAGTCCGTCCCTTCTACAGGTGAGGGAAAAGAGAAAGGGTAAAGATTAGATAAATAAAAATTAATCAAATGGTAATTAGGAACTTAACAGTGGTATTATATAATCAGTGTGATTTTAAATTTTTTTTGGTGGGATTTTTGGGAGTTCAAATTAGGACTGTACCGTCTCAGTTTGTGGCAGCTTGTTTCGTTTGAAATTTCTAGGCGTTTGCACGCACTTGTAATAGCAGACTCAGTTTATCATTAGTCTAACAGAGCTGACGTTTTTATCTTATGGCTGCTAAAAGAAGGCTATTTCTAACATTTTGCCTAAGCTTAGTATTTTTAAATCAAGAGACATAGTTGTCTCAAACCTGAGACCTTTATATTTTTTTTCCACATCTTTGTAACAAATAAGTCACAACTCATTATTATGGCACATACCTAAGGTTAGGAGATTATGTCATGGTGTGTGTTTGGATCCGAACTATTCTCCCTCGACTTATTTAAGAGTAGTCACGTCATCTATACACACCACAACAGCCAAGCGCGTTAACGAGTCGAATCTGATGTAGGGCCAGAGCTTCAGCTCCTCCACCGCTCAAAGAAAAACCAAATGGATAGATGATAAAATATATATAATCAAAGATAGTATTGAGGATGAGGATGAGCTCAACTCCTCCAAATGGAAGGAACATATATAAAGTCTATGAAGGAACATTTTGTTAATTCAAGTATATTGATGTGTCCCCCAAGATTTAGGCTAAGCATTGTTGGGCCTGCTTTGGTTTCTGGGTCCACGGGCCGTTGCTGACGATGAGCTTAATGCTATCTTATTGAGTGGTATATTATAACTAGTCCACCTTCCAGTTCAATTCCTAGCTTGCATAGAATTGGGTCATCATTTATTCTTCCCACAACCATAAGTTGGTAGAGAGTGTGCTTGTCTTACCTTGTTGTGGTGCTTGGTCCAAAACGATGATTTTAACTTAACTATTAGATCTAGGACTTTAAGGAATAAGCAATGACTTGACACTTTATCGTAACACTTGGGCATACCATTCGTATAAGGTACTTTTGATAGCTTGTTTGTATATATAGCTTAGGCTAGATGTTTAGACATGACACCTTGGCATAGCTCCAAGGTGAAGATCTTAGATATGGAGGAGTTATTATGACGGGCTCATAGTTAGTCTCTTCACAAAGTTGACAGTTGTCCCATTGGCCATTTAGTGTACGGGCTCAAGGGGGCAATGACCCCTTGCTGGCATCAAGTGGTGACATCCCCCTTGCGAGGGTTTGGCACGGAGGAGTCCCTAAAGATGAACAGTATATCCTCACAGAGTTGGTGAGCTTAGACATTAGAGAGTAGGCGATACATCTTCAGCATTTCATCATACAATGAGTACGCATGATATCATGCATCGGTAAATAGTTTGATGCTCACCCTAGTTTATGACATTTCAACAATCACATGATGTGTAAGTCATTCACATGCATAGAGGTCCCTGTGTCATGAGCTTGGGGCGGGGCTGTCACATATTGCATTGCACAAAGATCGAACTCTTTCAATTCTTCTACGAAGGATTGCAACCGGAGATACATCTATTCATGGAGATGTTTGACAATGGCACATTCATGGACAAAACTCACAGTGAAGCTTGGGCATACTTGGAGTCAAGGAAAAACAACTTTCAACCATTGGACATGACTTCAAAATGTGATGTGACTGAATCTTTAAAACCTTCACATAGTGGCCAACATGTGCTTGATGATGATGTAGTCCACTAGGCCCAGAACCAAGCAACTCACTGAGGATCTCGTGACAATGGCTGCTGCAAAGAAGGAAGATGATGAGCATTCAATTTTGGATGAACATAAGGAGGAGGCAAGTAGGGACATGAGTACAGAGACAACTCTAATGGAGCCTGAACTGTGTCCTCTCCCAGTTTTTTCCTAACATCCGGCATTTTTCTCTCCTGTGGTTGAGCATTACACCAAGCGTAGTGCAATCTTTTCAGGAAGTAGTTGTCAACACGCTTTAATTTCTTTTACTTAGTTTGATGACTACATTTGGAATACTTTCATTGATTGGCAAATGTGCCCATATCATTTTGACACAACCTATCTCCTGCAGGAAACATGCATAAAGCTTATGGAGATGCTTGGGGTTATGCCGCTTGTCAACAATGCTCTAAGTGGAGGTGGAGCATTGGTTAAGAAGACGCTCGTTGAGGAGCACAAGGATCTAATTGAGTAGCTTCCTCCATCATTGGACATCTGGGATCTGTCATTTGATCATGGTGTGTTCCTTCCCATAGTGTAGATAAAATAAATAAAAGTTTACTTTTATCATTCTAGTAGTATGTGTTCCTTTCCTATGTTTTTGTTTCTAGCATCTTTACTAATTTAATACTCTTTCAACATTCATGACCATGTTCGTCTTTAAGGTGAAGGGAGAGTGTTAGATGCTATAGGATTTTTAGTTGTTTAGTTGTTTTTGTTAAGATTTTTTTTGAGAAAGGAGACATACATTTTGCATCATCACTTCACTTTACAATCATATCATTTAATCCTCCATTTCCTTAGCCATTATTTGAGTGCTTTGCCCCTTGAACTTATTTGTGTGAACTTTTTCAGAGTACTTTTATTGAAATTTTTTGAAAGTGGCTATGACATGATCTAGATTTGTTTTTCTTATATTTTGGTATGATAATATGTCATTTATGATGTAAGTGCATAATTTTCATGACGCGAGTTCTCGAAACAGCTTAAGGTTAGTTTGTATAAATTCATGAGATGCATGATTCTTAAGTAGGCAAAATGACTTGAATAGTTAAAAATCTAAAAGGATTTAGCTAGTAACATTTGTTGAATCCAGAACTTATGAATGCGTTTAATTCGCTAAGTCATGATTAAAAAAAGAGAGAAGTAGAATAAAATGCATAACATTGGAAATTTGCACCGAAAACTAGGCAATTTAGAGGTGCATATAAAAAGAAGAAATAAATAAATAAATCATTCGACAATATCTACTATTAAATCTGAAGGGTTTTTTCAAAACCTAATACCGTAAGACCATTTGGTTTGTAAGTCATTGACCTAACACTCGATACATGGATTGCTCTAAAGAATTACGAAAAAAATCATGATTTAGCTTGTCAATACACATAAGTTAAGGAAGGATGAAATGTTTGTGAGAGCCAAATTCCTTATGAAATTCATAAAACTAGGATATGAAATTTTGATCTACTTGTGATGATTGCATATCATCGATTTATATTCCACTAATTGAATGTTGGATAGAGAAATTTCATGACTTTTCTCTTATTCATGTTTGTTTCATATTGTTTATCATAATGAAAAGTAATATCATTGATTGTGACGTCGTTAACCGATAAGATTTTTAAGTGCTTACGATTAATCCTAAAAAGATCGCCTATTTTGCTAGGGTCTAGCAAAAAGCTAGTTGGGGTGTGATTAAAGTGAAATATTTCATACTTTACCCATGATTTTGTGGCATTACCATGTGTTTTCATGATTAATTGAGCTCTAGATTGTACATTTCATAGACATTCAATACATTTTATAGTTCAATACATTTTATGGACTTTTAAGGAATTTTGTGTGAGATTTTGTGATGCCTTAATTTCAGGTTTAAGAGTTGGAGATGGACTATCTACTCACTGTCAGCTGACTGGATGTATGCACCCAGGCCGCTGGGAAGGACTAATACATTGATACGTAAGATCAAGACCTTCCAGTCGTTTGATGCACATAATCCAGTCTCTTGGCTCGACATCATCAGGCGTTTGGTGCTTCAACTTCAGACGATGAATGATCGTCTTCCAGCCATCTGATGCACAAGTCCCAGTCATCTGGAGGCCCAAGTCTGAAGTAGAACATCCAACTCTCGAGGTTTGTATCCAGACTGGCTTAACGATCTGATGCACATGTCCTAGACGACTAGGCTAGGTACCATGCGGTTGAGTCCACTTCAAGCGGTCGACTGCGACCCATTCAGACTAATTCCAACTATCAGGTGGCTGCCAGGTTGAATACAGCTTTAGGCGATTCTTGATGTGTGTCTCGTCCAATTTCCATCCGACCCGACCTAAACCCGCAACTTGAGCTATTGAGTGAATGACCTTTGATCTCAGATCTAAGGGTGGAGATTATTTTAGGGTTTTGGGGGATTAGATAAAAGAATATCATGGCCTCCTCTCTCCCTCATTCTATCTTTCTCCTCCTAATTTATAGGGTTTTGGATGCCATTAGAGGTGCTTGAGGCATGGAGGAGCACAAAAGAGGAGGAAAGGCATCATCTTTGAGAGATCTTTTGTGATATCTTTTTTCCCTTGTGTATTTTATTCTAGTTGCTTGTAATAATGTATTTGTAACGACCCGCCTTCGGGGGTCATTGCTTACTTGATTAAATTCGCAGGTCTGCAATTAACCAGTGAAAACAAAATAGCCACGATGCAGAGATGTACAAAATACACAACTAGTGTCCAATTATTACAATCCATACTGTACAAAAATATTCTAATACAGATACATGAAAGGTAGAAATTACAGATGTGGAAATAACTCTGAAAGCTGCAGTCTCAGGGTCGAACTCTGGCTCTGCAACTTAGGAACGTCTACCTCAATATGTACGTCGTCTACGGTGCCATGAAGATGGAACCGTAGGTAAGTCACAATAATTCTAGCAATAGAAATAGAGTAGTGCAAAAGTATGGTACAGACTATAGTAAGCAGATAATGATGATTATGCAAGTGCAATAAGTAAGGTAAGAGGTAGGCAAACATGCAAGTGGTACAAGTAATGTAAAGGTAGGCAAGCATGCAAGTACGACAAGTAAGGTAAAGGGAGGCAAGCATGCAAGTGCGACAAGTAAGGTAAAGGTAGGCAAGCATGCAAGTAACGTAAAGATGACCGAGCACGTACAAATAGTAACGTACAAGAGTAACCATGACGATAGTAATAATGTGATGTCCATGACAATAGCAAATAATGAGAGGTCCATGTTAAGAGAGATTAATTGTACCTAGCCTAGTTCATGACTTATAAAGCGAAGTAGAGTGAGCAACCAAGAGTCCATGCATGGTGGTTAAGTGACAAGCAACATGACATTCTATATTTATTATGATAGGTAAACCAAGACCACTGATTGACTTCCTTATTGAAAAACCAGATAGTTAAGGTTAAAGACAAGTTCAACAAAGATGTTGATTCCATGCTTCGAGCATGTGGTATTTCAATTAGTACACAGTTTACCCAAGTGAAAGATCGTGTGCTACAACCATCTAAGTTGAAAGTTAGCAATGTCGTACGTTCAAGTCAAAGTCGCTCTGCAGTTGATTCGTTTCCTATTTAGTTAGGTCTCTAGTCATCTGTTCTGGTCAATAACTTTTCTGAGGCTATATGTCATGTCCTAAGTTCACACGAGTACACTATATAAATTTCTAAAGTTAGAACTAATGTGACTTACATACCAATAGAGTTATGCACAATGGTCTCACCCCAGAGATATTCAAATGCATTAGCAACACTCCAAAGAGCTTCGCTTGTTGAAAAGTCAAGGCAGAAGCCTCAACAGAGAATGTCAGTCATGAGCAATGGTTTGAAGTCCAACAACTATGAAACTGATCCCTTGCTTCGAGCATGCGGTATTTCAATTAAGTACACTATCTAAATTTCTAAAGTTAGAATTCATTGTGACTTACATTATCGAGATCGTCGTAGTAAGACGAAGTTGGAGCTAGAGCTTCCAAGGGAGTTGGTGCACAAGAATTGGTACCTGCAAATACAAGAAACAATTAGTTAAAGAACACACTATTTTATATCTATTTAACTGGATCGTTTTGATTTTATAATTGTTTGAAACGGCATCGAAAAGCGTTCTAAATTTTTATACAGGCTAGGTATGAGGAAAATAATTTTACCTAAGAAGGAAATATTTTTCTGAAGCTTCTGGTAATTTTTATAATTTTTAAAAGCTCAAAATGAGTCTAAAAAACTAATTTTAATACGTTATGTATTTGTTCAATAATTTCTTCTGGATGAAATACGTATCAGAAATTTTCAAGTGAGCTGTTAAAACAACCGTCTCGAAGAGTACTACAATATATAATTCTTCCATATATCAGTTTACGTGAAAATATCAAGTTATGAATTTTTAAATGAAAACAACGTATGTAAAATCTAGGCTTAAAAATTTATTGTGAAAAATCTACTCGTCTGATTAAGATGAAACTAGCGCCAATGGGTCCAGAACGTCATTTCTGATTTCCTGGAGCTGCTCTTGTATTTTTCTGATCTGTATATAATATATTATCATTTTTAGTCTAATAAACCCATATAAGAAATATAAATACGCGTATAAACGTTTATACTTAAATTCATATATGGATACGTATTCACGTATCCTCACTTCACTTCGTTAAACCCATGCAGCCCGTGGGCTGTTTCCGTTCGTCGACGACGCGGCAGGGGACGCGGCGGTCTCGGTGATGGGGTGGCGACATCGACGAGACGTCGACGGTCGGCGGAGCTAGCGACGATGGCGACAGTAGCCGCGGGCTGTTCGAGCGGTGGAGTTGGCAACGTTGAAGGCATCGCTGAGGGCGCCAAAGGCATGGGAGGCATGCCAGAGGGGCGGGAGTTCGCCGTGGAGCGGCGCTGGAGTATGCCGTCGGAGGCATCGTGGGGCACGTTGCGACGTGGGGACGTCGGTGGGGCTGTGATTGCAGTGGGGAACAGGGGAACGGGGTGGGGCCGTGGCGTCGTGGTAGCGGGGAGCACCGGAGGGGCACTGTCGGTGGGCGACAGTAGAAAACAGGGGAGGAGGCAACGGCTTGGGACTTCGTGACGGTAGCTGCGACAGGGGTGATCGGAGAGGGAGCTGATGTGTGGCAGGTGGAGCAGTTGATGGCGAGGGGAGTTGAGGAGGCATGCGGTGATGTGGGCGGAGCCACAGAATTTGAGGGGATTGGTTCGGGGGGTTCTCTGCTGTGTTTGGGTGGAGGTGCAAGCGGGGACTCGTCGGCGATGTCGTGGTGGTCGGAAATAGCGACGAAAAGGGGCAGAGCTTGGGGCAGCTCCTGGCGACGACGTTCGCCGTCAGGGTCTCAGCAAAGTGGAGTGGAGGGGCGCGGTGCTTTGGGTGCATGGCATCGGATGTCACGGGTTGTCGGGGTTCGGCAAGGAGGTGGAGATCGGAATAGGGCCTCAGGTTGGTGACGTCGTGAAGAAGAAGAAGGAGAGAGAAGCTTTGTGGGTGGTCGGCCCAAGAGGGAAGCTTCGAATGGTGAGGGTCTGTGCATGCAGCATGAAGGGAAGAGGGGATGTCTTTAAATTACACAAATAATAAAGTTGGCAGTAGATGTTGGGGGTTGGAGGGTGGTGTGTTAGGTTGGCAATTGAAGAGGAGAATTGAGATCCGATAAATTCGGATCTCACCTAATTTTTGGAGGCGATTGAAGGGGGAGTTGGCTGCCGACCTGTGTGTGGAGTTGGGTTAGTATTAATAATTAGCTAGGGTTAATAGTAACTATAAAATATTATGATTAAAATATTAAAACATCGATTTTTACAAATGACTCCGAAAAAATTACGAAAAATTAGCTAATTCGGGGTAAAAATTGTATATTTATCCCTCCATTTCGGTGCTTTTTGTGCATGTATTAATCATATCTTAGCTTCATTTCATACATATTTTCGATATCTCTTAAATTTGGAGCTTATCGTTTACATATGCATAAAACACAATTTTTACAACTTATTAACATCTTCATCTTAGTCTCCTATTATTTTTCAGTTGAAGTTTGTGAAGTCCCGATTCCAAGCATATATTTCCAGAATTTTTGGAGGTCGGAGCTATTTACTGCATTTTTTTGGAAGACAGTGTGACGGTGCTGAAATTCTGGTCTGTTATTACCCTCTTGTGCAAAATTCTACTATCATTCCAGTGCATATTCCGGCTTAATGATATTTTTCAGTCGTATTAAACTTTGTTACGGTTCCATCGCCACCTGGAACGAGTCATTTTGAGGTCGGATGATTTTTCTTGAATTTTCGCAAGACAGGGTGACGGTGCTGAAATTCTGGTCTGCTATTCACCTCTTGTGCAGAATTCTGCTATCATTCTAGGGCATATTCTGGCCTAATGATATTTTTCAGTCGTAGTACACTTTGTTATGTTTCCATCGCCGCCTGGAACGAGTCATTTCGAGGTCGGATGATTTTTCTATAATTTTCGCAAGACATGGTTACGGTGCAGAAATTTTTTGCTGTTTTGGGCATTTCTTGCGGGTTTGGGCCAGAATCTGACACATTTGACTTAATTCCAGACCAGTTAAGCTGTGAATGGGGTTTTAGCCAAAATTGGGGGCTGTTTTTCTCCATTCTTCTTCCTCTTGGTGTTTTTAAGGGCATGGAGGCCATGGAGGAGGTTGATGAAGCATGAGGAGCTTGGAGGGGCACTTGAGAGTGGAAGATCTCATCTTGGAGTGACACTTGGGTGAAATTTTTCTATTCTCTTGTGTATTTTGATTTAGCTTTTATGTTGTAATTGGATGATAGTTTTGAGTAAAAACTTCTCTTTTTCATCATGAATTTCTAAATCTTGCTTGTGTGGTTGTGTTGTGCTTGTTATTGTTGTTGGGTTGTGAATTTCATCTCTAGCATGATTTTAATCTCTAATTTGTGAATAATACTTTGAGTTAGGGTTGTTTATTGGAACCCCTAGTGGGAAATCCAAAGAGAGGCTCATCCTAGTGGACCCTCTCTATTGTGCATAATGTTGATTGCTCTTAAGTTTCATTTATTATTTATTGCACCCCACATGTTCGATGAAATGTCGCATCCTCTGATTGATCGTCCCTTAGCCGGGAGATCAATTGAGTTATATTTGGGATGAATCTCCATGCCCACGACCTCACTCACATACACACCGCATGAGTCCTCCTCGTTGCTTGCCGGTTCGGCTCTCCACCCTTAGTGCGTAGGCTAGGAAGGTAGATTCACCCCACATTTTCTCACACCTTTCCACCATTAGCGAGGCGGTTGTCTCACGCTTTACCTTTATTTATCGATCAATTTTACGAGTGTAGAACGACTTGTCCCTGCATCCGACTCGGTACTCACCGGTTATAAATTTATATTGCATGGATGCTCCTACACTTGGGAGTGGAAGGCGTGCTTTCCTTGCGTGTTTTTCGGTTCAATCATTAGCCACAGGTTCGTATCATCGCATGAATCACTAAAATGAAGTCCATTTTGAGATTTGACGATAAAAATATTAAAAATCTTTTACTCTGAAATCGTTTTTTAATCGTTTAAATACGAAAATACGTGCACGATAAAAACAGGCTGTTACAGTATTGGATGATGTTTTAAAATAAAAATGCTTCTTTTCTTGTTATAATGGGCTAGAACTATCCTTGCATGTGTTTTGGCTAATTTAGGGTTATGTTATCTGTGATTTCCATTATCTCTTGCATGCCTTTCTACACTTATGGATCATAACCCCCTTGTTGTTGATTTCTACATTATGCTATCTTAAGTACGACTCCAAAAGAGCATATTTGGTGTATTAGGAATCCCAAAAGGATGTACACACCTCATTACCATGAAATTGAGGATTAGGGAGACTACCGTAGAGCAACCCTTGTGTTTAACCCCCAAAAGTGCATTTTCCTGTGGTGCAAGTCCAAAAGGTTCATCATTGAGTTATAGCATCCGATCGTACATTTCCCAAAAAGGATTCACAAATAACATTGGAATCACGATTAGCATTAACCCAAGATGAACCCATGACTCATGCAAATCCCACTTGATTGAGTTCCATATTGATTCTTTAACCCTAGTGATCTTAGGTTAGGTTGATAGTCTCATCCATCTCATCCATTTCATCACCGTTTCCACCATTATCCTGTAGTGAGTTGGTCATATTATCACCATTATCTTTCCATAATCGATTGAACTTGCAAAATAGTAGAACGATTTGTCCTTGTGGATTCGACTCCAGACTCAGGATTATATTACTTGATTGACGGCATGCACTTGACATTTGCATTATTTAGAGGCAAGCACGGGGTCCAGCTTTGGCGGCCCCCAACCTGAAGTATCACTAACAATTTCTGAATCACTTTAAATCATGTTTAAAAAGCTCCTTCTGTTAGTTGTTAAATTTGATTGTTTTTTGGGGGTCAAACATCCAAATTTCCCTGGCCCCACTCTTGATTTTTATGTTTTCTTTTATCATCTCTCCTTTGCACTGAGATATAATCTAAACTCCATTGCTCTTCATCTCCCCTCTCTTCACCTTCAATTTCTTCTTTGGGGTAGGGAGAGATGATGAAGGGTTGAGGTCAAGTATTCAGGGAGAATGAAAGAGGATGGAAAGTTGGATTCGGATGTTTATGGAGAAAAATAAATATATAAATATATAGACATACATACATATCTATATACTAGAAATAACCCGTGCACATAGTGCACATGAACACTAAATAACCACACCCACAGTATTCGGTCCCACACACCTTTACAAAAGAGAGAGAAGAGTGGGTGTGAGTGTGGGCATTGTCTAGGGGTAAAATGGGGCTAGGCTGGACAGGTCAGGCTGGTAGGTAGGTAGGCTGGGCTGGCAGGTTAGGTTAGGCAGGCTGGGCAAGGACATGCTTGTAGGTTAAACGGGCATGTCAGGTCAGGCAGGTCGATTAGTTCAAGCTGGGCTGGTCAAGACCCTTTGGGTTCCTGAAAGGGCAATGTCAAACATATAATTACGCACACCCAACAACACACCTAGAGACCCAAGTGAACCGCCCAAAACCCCATCTGATCCCTCCATCTCCTCCAGGTTGAGGTGGCCAAATTCTGGTCACCACTCTACCAATCTTTTTGTCCCAGTCAACAAACTGGCATGCTTGCAATCCCCTTATAGTATAGACATATCGATATATGCATGCAAGTATGTAATAAGATATATGTGCATATTGTTGATGAAAATAATGGAAGGAAGAAAAGAGAATGGCAGGTTAGGTTCAAGTGTCCATTTGTTAAGACTCCTGATAGAACTAACTAGAGAGTGTGGAGACAGAGAATGGAGGGTTAATTGGAATGGCACATTTGACTCTTTAGAAAAAGAATGGGAGAGAGAATGTTACAGACTAAATTGGATTTAGTGGGGGAACAAAATGTCATATTTTTATAGGAAAAACTCATGTAGGGTATGTAGGGCATTGCTGTATAGCCCCGATACAAATGATTATTATGCAAAATGTAATTTTTCCTATGAATTGGGATAATCCAAAGGATTAGCTTGTTTGGATTTCACTTTTTGATTGAAAAAACTTAAATGATTATAATCAAAAGTACAATGCAATCATTTGAAAAGAAAAGTCTTGATCTAATTCTTTAATCCAACGGGGTTTCTTTGGTTATTTAACTACCTTTTGAAAAAAAATTAGTAATATTTGATGAAATTAATATGACACCTAAATAAAGTAATTGCATTGCACTCCAAAGTATTTTTTGTTGGAACTTATCCAACTAAGTTGGATCTTAATCCAACGTTGGGCTAATATGTGGTGAATAATTATATAAGTGCTACACTGTCATATTAAGCCCAATATATTAGTGATCTGGTTTTAATTAATTAAATGGGCTAAATAAGTTTAATAGGTTGTGGGGCCTTTACGTGTAGAGATTAATTGGGCTTCAACTCGTTGATGGGCCGAGTAGGAAACCCTAGGGCTATGGAGGCTAGCCTATATATACTTGCGGGTCATAATCCCCGGAATACACGAACAAAGTTGAGCCGTCTTTTCTACGTCCCGTCGCTAGGAGAGAAACCAAGGAGAAAGCTAAAGGGATTCTCCAACGGTTGATTCGTGCTATTCTGAAAGATCATCCGCTGCATCATCCAGATCGTCAACTTCATGGATTCAGGTACGATTCCTATTAGAGAAGGTAATGATTTAAGGTTCCGCATGTTCTTTATCTAGATCTGTGTAATTAGACTTATACGCAAATCTAGATCTTTAGTTTCTACAAGTGGTATCGGAGCCTGCATGCTGTGGATCTTAAATTTTCTGCCTGCTAGTAGTAGATCTGATAAAAATCTGATTTTTAATCTGTTTTATATTCGGATCTGTGCAAAAAAAATTTGGTTTTTGATTAATTTTTCCAAAACAACATTGTTTTTACGAACCCTAAATCGGGGGCGGCCCACCGGCTGTCGCCCAACACGGCAAAAGAGGGGGCGGCTCGGTCGCCCCTGTCAGGAGGTCGGCGCCGGCACCGACGCGGAACAGAAAGGGGCGGCTCAGCCGCCCCTGTCAAAAAAAATTTAATTTTTTCAGCATATGGGCTTTAAATTTGGGCCTGTTTTGGGCCACTTCACAATTTTGGGCTTAAATTGAATATTTTGGTGTGTTTGAACCCTATTTTAGGGCTACACTTGTTCTTTTTGAAGCCTTATTTTGGATATATTAATGCACTAATAATTAGAGGAAATGAAAGGCCATCTTGTGTATATTTCCTCATTCGGTTTTATTTGTGCGTTAAAATTAAGTTCATTCTGGTTTTAATTCTTTAGGCAAAATTCATTTATATATACATTTCGAAATAATTCTAATTTTTGTGAAATTCCACCAAAGTGGGTTCTACTATTAAAATTGTTATTATTTCAGAATGTAAACAGATTAAAATACATACATTGTATGATTAGTTACCTGAATGAATTTTAATTGGATCATAGGAGTAAATAAAAGTTTATCTCGCTATTTCTCCTTGTAAATGAAGTTCGGTATTAATTGTGCTATAATAAATTCAAATTTTGTTGTATGTATTTTTGGGGTGACTCGGTCTAATCATCATCCCGCCAAAGTGGGCTCTGTTGTTTGCATCATTTCATTTCTTAAATACAAAAGGAATTTTGTGTGCGTATTTTATTCATGAATGCTACATCGGCCCAAAGGCAGATTACCGTTCTATGCTAATTTATCCACAACTGTAGCAATAAATAAGTGATGATTGTTGAGACTTATGCATGCAATTTTAATTCGGCCCAAATGAAGTTTTAATCTTGGCATGTTAATTATTGTCTTTATTTGATTGCTGCGACAGGATATCATGTGCTAGTTAATAGATTATCCAAAGATAAATGTTAAGCTAGTTGGGGATATCTTGAGATGGGAACATGCAATTTTGAATTTACAATTTTGTTTCACAAATTAATACTTATGTTAGCATGTTTGTCTATGTTTATTGTCCTATTTTTCAGCTGCTACTCCCGCAAATATTACTGCTAGCTTAAACTCAATTCTGGTACTAAATGGCTCAAATTTTAAATCCTGGAAAGAGAACTTACTTATAGTTCTTGGGATACTGGATCTGGACCTTGCGATTAGAACTGACTCTCCCCCACTTACTACGGAAAAGAGTACCTCTGAGGAAAAGATGGAGTTTGAGAATTGGGAAAAGTCTAATCGCATGTGTGTCATGATCATGAAGAGAGTCATCCCTGAAGCTTTTCGAGGCTCTATGTCTGATTCTATCATGACAGCTAACGATTTCCTTGCAGATATTGAGAAAAGGTTTATCAGAAACGACAAGGTAGAAATTGGTACGATTCTGACAAGCCTGATCTCAATGAAGTACAAAGGGAAAGGCAACATAAGGTAATATATTCTGGAACAGTCCCATCTTGCTTCAAGGTTGAAAGCACTTAAGCTTGACCTCTCTGAGGACCTGCTTGTGCATTTGGTTTTAATATCCCTTCCTACATAGTACAATCAGTTTAAGGGGAGCTATAACTGCTATAAAGAGACTTGGTCTCTGAATGAGCTCATCTCGCACTGTGTACAGGAAGAGGACAAACTGAAGCAGGATAAGACTGAAAGTGCAAATGTTGCCTTTACCCCTAAAGATAACAAAAGGAAAAAGGGAAAGGAAGTTGCAGTTATAGCCCCACTTAGGAAACAACAAAAGAAGCATGTTAAGGCTGTCAAGAAAGATAATTGTTTCTTTTGTGGTGCTGAAGGGCATGTGAAGAAGCAGTGCACTAATTACCATGCCTGGCATGCTAAGAAAGGTACTCTTCTCAATTTGGTTTGTTCAGAAGTTAATTTAACTTCTGTACCTATAGACACTTGGTGGTTAGACTCTGGTGCAACTACTAACATCAGTGTGTCTATGCAGGGCTGCCTGAACTACCGAAAGCCAAATGATGCTAAAAGATTCATCTTTGTGGGCGATGGCAAGAAGGCGAGGGTTGCTGCAATTGGGATTTCAGATTATCTTTAAGAACTGGAAACCATTTGGATTTGTTTGAGACATTTATTGTACCGTCTTTTAGATGAAACCTTATTTCTATTTCTGCATTGGACAAATCTGGTTATTATTGTTCTTTTGCGAATGGGAAATACAGTTTGTCTCTCAATTCCATTTTTATTGGTTCTGGTTATTTGTCTGAGAATGATAATCTGTATATGCTTGATACAATTGCTACAACTGAAACCTTGCATGTGGTTACACAGGTTTTAAAGCGTAAATTAACTGACGAGAATTCAGGTTCATTATGGCACAAGAGATTAGGTCACATCTCCAAAAGGAGAATTGAGAGACTTGTGTCAAACGATATTCTCAAACCTTTAGATTTTTCAGATTTTGATATCTGCATTAATTGTATAAAGGGAAAACAAACTAATAAAAGGAGATTTGAAGCCAAAAGGTCAAGTGAAGTCTTAGAACTTATACATACGGATATTTGCGGACCATTCCCTTCGGTTGCATGGAATGGTCAGTAATATTTTATAACGTTCATAGACGACTATTCAAGATATGGCTACATTTATCTCATACATGAAAAATCTCAGTCCTTGGATACGTTCAAAAATTTTAAACCCGAAGTTGAACTCCAACTATGCAAGAGGATTAAAACTGTCAGGTCTGACCGTGGTGGTGAATACTACGGCAGATATGATGGTTCAGGTGAACAACGTCCAGGACCATTTGCTAAATTCCTAGAGGAATGCGGTATTGTCCCACAGTACACCATGCCGGGTTCGCCCGCTATGAATGGTGTAGCTGAAAGACGAAACAGAACGCTTAAGGACATGATAAGAAGTATGATTAGTCATTCTACTTTACCAGAAAGTCTCTGGGGAGAAGCATTGAAAACTGCAGCTTACATCCTTAATCGGGTCCCAACTAAAGCAACTAATAAAACGCCGTATGAGCTTTGGACGGGCAAATCACCTAGTCTAAAGCATATGCATATATGGAGATGCCCGACTGAGGCAAAGCATAATAGGCCTGCTGAAAAGAAGGTGGACACACTGACAATTAGTTGCTATTTTATTGGGTATGCTGAAAGATCGAAAGGTTACAAATTTTACGATCCCACAAATAAGAATATTTTTGAGACTGGAAATGCCAGATTCCTTGAGGATATCGGGTTTGCGGGGGGGGGGGGGAGATTTAGGAAGAGACATTGTTTTCAAAGAGGAATATGTAGATATTCCCACAGGTGATCTTGTTATTGATCAGGATTCTATTCCTGTTATAGAACAAGACACAAATATTCAGGACAATGTTGTTGCTCCTCCCATTTAGGAAGGACAAACCCTTGCACCTCAAGAAACATTGCCAGTAAGGAGATCCATTAGGGAGAGGAGAAGTGCAATATCAAGTGACTACATTGCATATCTCCAAGAACATGAAGTTGATATTGGTGTGATGGAAGATGATCCAATCAACTTCTATCAAGCCAAAAATGGTTCTAACTCTCTAAAATGGATAGATGCCATGAATGAGGAAATAAAGTCGATGAAGGAGAATGACGTTTGGGATCTTGTCCCATTACCTAAAGACGTGAGGCCCATTGGTTGCAAATGGATATTTAAAACCAAGAGGGATTCAAAAGGTAAGGTGGAAAGATATAAGGCACGTCTTGTCGCTAAAGGCTTTACTTAAAAGGAAGGCACTGATTATAATGAGACTTTCTCTCTGGTTTCCACGAAAGACTCATTCAGGATAATAATGGCATTAGTGGCTCATTTCAACCTTGAGTTACATCAGATGGATGTTAAAACAGCGTTCCTTAACGGGGACATTGATCAGGAAATTTATATGGTGCAACCAGAAAACTTTGTGTCGGGAGACCCAAAGAATATGGTTTGCAAACTTAAGAAATCCATCTATGGACTTAAACAGGCGTCTCGGCAATGGTATTTTAAGTTTCATCAAGTTATCATCTCATTTGGCTTCGAGATGAATTTGGTTGATGAATGTATATACCATAAGTTCTGTGGGAGTAAATTTGCGTTTCTGGTTTTATATTTCAATGACATTTTACTTGCCAGTAACAATGAAGGCTTATTGCATGAAACCAAGAATGTTCTAGCTAAGAACTTTGAGATGAAAGATCTTGGTGATGCATCTTTTGTATTAGGCATTCAAATACATCGAGATCGTTCTCAAGGTATACTTGGATTATCACAAAAGGCCTACATTGAAAAGGTTCTGCAAAAAATTGGCATAGAAAGTTGTAAACCAGGTGATACCCCAATATCTGAGGGAAACAAGTTTAGTCTCAATCAGTGCCCTGAAAGTGAAATTGAGATAGCACAGATGAAGGATATTCCTTATTCTTCAGCAGTGGGGAGTATCATGTATGCTCAAGTATGTACACGTCCAGACTTGGCGTACATTACATGAATGCTTGGCAGATACTTGTGCAATCCAGGATTGGACCATTGGAAAGCAGCCAAAAGGGTCTTACGGTACTTGCAGATGACAAAGGGACACATGCTTGTATATCAGAGGTCGGAAAAGCTTGAGATCATTGGATATACCGACTCTGATTTTGCTGGATGTAAAGACAGCATGAAATCTACTACAGGCTATATTTTTACATTAGCAGAAGGCGCCATTTCTTGGAAGAGTGCTAAACAGACTATTATAGCTCTTCCACTATGGCTGCAGAATTCATTGCTTGTTATGAAGCATCCAATCATGGTCTATGGCTACGGAATGTTGTCACGGGGCTGCGAATTGTAGATGGCATTGAAAGGCCACTCAGATTATTTTGTGACAATATGTCTGCAGTAGTATATGTCACTAACAACAGGAGCTCGGCGAAATCAAAGCATATTGATATCAAGTTCCTAATTGTTAAAGAGAGAGTTGAAAATAAACAGTTGTCTATAGAGCACATTGGTACAAACTCAAACATTGCGGATCTGCTTACTAAGGGACTACCACCCAAAACGTTTCATGGGCATGTTGCTCGTATAGGTGTCATGTCATCTGAAGATATTCAGTTTTAGTGGGACTTTGTAATTTTTTAGTCCTTCTGTTTTTGACAACATTTCAACCTTCAGTTATGCATATTTGGTTTATGGTTTATTCCTACAGAAATAAAGTTTAGTTTTTAGTTTGGCTTCATATTTCAACTCTATATTTATAAATGCGTATGAAAATATATGTTTATGGTTTTGATCTCACTACGGTTAAGGAGGATCAGTTCGAAATAGACATGTTAGATCACATCACATGTAATTTCCATGCTACACATCCACTTCATAATCCATGTCATTCTTTTGTATTAGCACGGTGACCACTGATGGGTTGAGCTGCAATTGCTGCGGTGAAGATCTCTTTGATCCCTTGCTAATATAATTGATGGACCAGATTGTTTTGACTCATTAAAGAAATGACAATAAGTTAAGATCTTATTTGGTTATATGCACTATGAAATATAATTATAAAGTTTAGCATATAGCCCAAGTGAGAGATTGTTGGAACTTATCCAACTAAGTTGGATCTTAATCCAACGTTGGGCTAATATGTGGTGAATAATTATATAAGTGCTACGCTGTCATATTACGCCCAATATATTAGTGATCTGGTTTTAATTAATTAGATGGGCTAAATGAGTTAAATAGGTTGTGGGACCTTTATGTGTAGAGACTAAGTGGGCTTCAACTCGTTGATGGGCCGAGTAGGAAACCCCAGGGCTATGGAGGCTAGCCTATATATACTTGCGGTCATGATCCCCAGAATACACGAACAAAGTTGAGCCGTATTTTCTACGTCCCATCGCTAGGAGAGAAACCAAGTAGAAAGCTAAAGGGATTCTCCAACGGTTGATTCGTGCTATTTTGGAAGATCATCCACTGCGTCATCCAGATCGTCAACATCATGGATTCAGGTATGAATCCTATCAGAGAAGGTAATGATTTAAGGTTCTGCATGTTCTTTATCTAGATCTGTGTAATTAGGCTTATACGCAAATCTAGATCTTTAGTTTCTACATTTTCCCCTTGGAACATAAGTGTGTTGCAATGGATTACATTCCATGATGGAGTCCCTTGGATTTCTTTCCTAATCATCCTAACAATCTGTTATACAATAGAGGAGGTTTGTCCCATGTGGCATGTTTGTCCCACGTGACAATGTCATATCACCACATGGGCACCACATAGGACATCCACCTCATCCACAACCCAAAATATCACCCCAAGCTCACTTATTTACATGTTTGCCTATGAGATTTTTCCCTTATCACCCCCACAGTTGTTGCATTTATCTTTTTACCCCCGACGATACCGACACATACACCCACACTTCTTGCTCCTTTTTGTTTGCGCGTGTGCACCATATCCTGTTCGTAGGTGGGTTTTTTTGGCTCCGTGCACTATGTGCACAGGTTATTTCTAGTATTAATACATGACAAGGAAACATTCACTTTTAATTTCCATAAATGATATTCTACCAGGAGTTTAAGATAATTCGGGATGGAAATTTCTATACTTGAAACATATATGGGTATATTTCTAAAAAGAAAAATATGGACGTTGATGGGCAAAGGATGAATTCGCTCTCTCATCTACATTAAATTTAATGAGGGTGGTAGATTGGACTTCTGTCCCACATGGCACCTTTGTCCCATTTGGCAAGTGTGGAGGTGTGTCACATGGGCTTGGTAGGGTCCACTTGGGGGTGGGCTGGGGTGTTGGTTGTGTTGTTGGGCGATGTTGTGGAAATCCCAAACAAAAGCCCCACCTCATTTCACTTATTTGCAAGATTGCCATTGTTTTTCATCAAACCCAAATGCCACCCCTCTTCCAGGTATTTACAGGGTTACAATCAGTCCTTTTTTCAGTTTGATCCCCTGCGTTTTTTGCACTTTAACGCCTGCTTTTCTCCCTTTTACCTCTGGATGATACGCGCACACACACACCCACACTTCTCTCTCTTTTTCAGCTACGTGCGGGTCCTGCCTCCTCCAGACGATGTCCACACACGCCAACTCTTCTCACTGTTTCATCGTTTTTGCACGTGCACCACATCCATTCTGTGTGTTTTTTCGCATCGTGCACTCTGTGCACGGGTTATTTCTAGTACACTTATAAAAAGTCCACTTGTATTTTTTTTATACCCCCATAAAATTAATGATTTCTATGGATAGATAGTCTACGCTTCCCATGAAGAGCACGTTATACCCGGGGGTGTAACTAGAGTAGGATTGCCCAGGGCAGCTGCCCAGGGCAAGACTACATAAATCTTTGTATATGCCATAACCCAATTGGCTTATTTGCTCAGTTGGTTTCAGTGTGGTTTCTCTGAGTCGGAAGCCGCATGTTCAAAACTTTCCATAGTCCCTAATTTAATTAATTTTAAAGTTTTTCCTTCGGTCATAAAATGCTAAATTAAGTTTTGCTTAAAGAATCTATTGTGTAAATTCCTTTACAAAACATTCCAAAATGGTTAAGCAATTTTCCGAGCAGGGGTGTAATATTTCCATTAGTTAATAGTGCAAATCTATAATCTTTTTCATTTTCATTTCTTAATATTTACATTGGTTAATATTATTATTTTTAGTGTGGCCTTATGAGGATCCTAATTATTTTCCTAGAAAATTTCCAAAGCAATATCCAAATTAAGTAGTAGTATTATTTTGATTAGTTACATAATTATCTAAAAGCAAATTCTTAGATGTGATAAACTTCCATTATTACTGAAATTGTAACATGATGATCTTTGTTTGAGATGAAATGTGTGAAGCTATTATTCTTTGTATCATCTTTAGTGTCTCTGGACCAAAAAAAAACTATTACGCCACTAATACCGAAAGAGTGTTGTTATTCGCACCATAATATGTTATGGATGCACCACAAAATGAAATATTTTTGACATACTAAATTTATCCTTAACAGTGTTTAATACATTACTCTTAAATATCTTACTTAATAACAAAATTGCCATTAGCTTTATCTTGATACACCACATAACCTTTCATCTTCTCATGTTTCCTCTCTTTCTTTTCTCTACTACATCTCATTCCCTTGTTAGCACTAATATCTTGCTTAACATTATCTCAAAATTTAGAATTTGAAAAGCTTTAAAGTTATTGTTAATTTGCTGGTGGAGAAGGATGGAGGACACATAGTAATAGTAATCAAATCTTAAATTATATATTTGTTTATAAGCTTTATTTTTAGTTTATGTTTTTTCTAAAATTTTCCGCAGTGTATGGAGTTGTAAATCCAATCAGAACTTTTATCGCTCGGACATTTAAGTTTGAGCGTTGTTGTGGGTCAGATCCGCACACAATAGAATTTGTTTGTAGTGGTAATCATGGGTACAATGATTTACATGTTTTTGGGTGAAGGCGAGGCTAGGGCGACACGGAGATCGCGCGAAGGTCGCCTGCTCCCGGTAGCTGAGGCGAGCTCCCTGCGAGGATGAACAATAAATCAGAAAGGCAGGGCTGGCTATCAGCCCTCAGCCTCTCCGATGCCTAAGTCAGCTGGTGACGTATGATGTAGGCTCCGGACACACTTGGCGACCTTAAGGCAGGTCGGCGAAGTGTGGCGGGCTTATGAGGAATGCACAGATATATGGACGATATCTGACCTTGTGCATGGAGATGAGTTAGGGGATTTACTGACCAACCATTCTTTTTCCCCACCCCCTCTATGAGGTCTGGAGGAGGATATTTATAGGGCTGAGAGGCAGTTGCTCGTCGTCTTGTCAGCCGTCGAATCATCCCTGCTGACACTCGAGTGCTAGGGCTGTGGCAGTGATGTTTACCGCATTAATGGTGTCAGAAGGAGTCAAGAGCATTAATGAGACGCGAGTGGCGGCTGTCAGTTCTTCCCATTAACCCCTGGCATTAATGGAGAGTAGGTGAGCTCACGTCACCCTGTCAGAGATATTTGTGCTTGGTCACCCTCAGGGGCGAGCTGTAGGTCGACGAGCAAACTCGGCTTCTTCGGAGGATGCTTCTTGTTGTGGGTCGGTGAGCTGGTCCTTGACATGGCGAGCTGTTAAGTCGCTGCGGCTGGCTTCCTGGTGGTCCTGGAAGGCGAGCTTGAGGCGGGGCGAGGTGAGCTTCTCGGGATCGAGGCGATCAGCTCGACAAGTGTCCCATCAGGAGAGTTGGTGAGGTATCTGCTTGGGCCCCTCCATGCATATGGACATGAACTCCATAGGCCGGCCTTTAGGGCATAACAATTGCCCCCGTCATTCGAGCTCGACGCGGCCAGCCCGGCTTCAGCTTGGATGACGAATCACATTCCCATTGGTCGAGGACAGGTCAACTGCATTCAATGAACCATGTCTACCAAATCTTAGAAATCATGATGGCGATCTGGCGATGGAGAGAGTTCGAGGCGCCCATCTGCTATACAGATGACGCATGGCTGAGATGATGGAGGAGAATTCGAGGCGCCAGCCCAAACCCGCCCGGATCTCGCCACGTGGGCCACATCGGATGGTGGTGATCGCATGTCTCTTCTCATAAATAGAGCCGAAAAGAGAGCGTGGAAGACTTTTACCGAATTTTCGAAACTTTGGACTTTCCCCTCTTCGCATCGTCGAGAGCAGCTGTCGTCGATTGACATCGTCCACCGGAGCTTCCTTCGTTCAACTCTAATTCTCTAGGTACACTCTTGAGTTTAGTGATGTCTTCGTCTGCTTCTCCCATAGCTTCTTCTTCTTCTTCGGATGTCCATATTGAACAGCACTTCGGGGAGGTCGGCATGGGTGACGCCACTGAGTCGACGCCAGTGATGTGGGAGATGCCGTTGATATCGGGGCCGGAGGAGACACGACAGTATATCAAGCTCCACTTCATCATCGGTGATGACGAGGGATCCCATAAAAGGGAAAGCACCCGAGTCGATCGCCAAGGCCGTCAGGGTCACCGACGACGGTGGAGCCCCGGCCGTAGTACCTGCGGGGATCTTGGCCCAAATGTCCCTGCTGCTACCCTCCAAGATCCCAAAAATCAGTGTCCAATACATCCGGCCCCCTACACAGTCCACCTCCTCGAGCCCCATGAGCGGGATTGCTCCCCACGGGACTACGAGGTTAGCGTGTACTTTCCGACCTTTGCCCTAGGTCTTCGCTTCCCGCTCCAGCCGTATTTTCTTCTCATCCTCAACTTCCTCGAGCTCCCCCTCTTCCAATTGATGTCAAACTCTATCAGCGCGATGGTCAGCTTCTTCATGCTCTGCTCCGTCTACAGAATAAGCCCAACGTTGCCGCTCTTCCAATATTTCTTCAGGGCGAAGAAGACGGATGACTATTACTACGTCAGCGTGAGGACATGAAGGAACGCTTGTCTTCGGGCTGTCAGGCAAGGTCAGGGACTGGAAGGAGAAATTCGCCTTCGTCTCGACTCTGGCGGATCTGGCGTTGAGGTCGAACTGGGGGACGATGAATCCCGCAGTGAACGCCGAAGTTGCTCTAGAGGGGAGTGATCTGGAGAACGCCGGTATCCTGGAGGCAATCCCAAGGGAGAACAGGGTCTTCAAATACCTGGTCGTGGACGAGATGATCACCCAGCACGTCTGGTTCGAAGGTACTCTGTGTGTTGCGAACAACATCTGAAAAGCTCACCCTGATCTGTCTTCTTTTTGCAGGAGCGGCCATGAGCATGGAAGTGATGAGGAAGGCAAGGGAGGCGTCATCGAATCCCCCGCCGAGCAAGGGCAAGGGCCACAAGCGGAGTCTGGAGGCGTCCGCCACTACTCAGGCCAAAAAAGGAGAGTGGGTCAAGAGGACGAGGAAGGAGGCTATGACTGCAGCTCCTCCGCCCCACCCGAGCGAGGTGTCAGCTGGCGGCGTAGTCGATCTCGACCCGGAGGAGCCAGCAGTTAGCCCCGTGACCGCGGAGCGCTAGGAACCATCGGTCAGCACCACTGTCACTGTTTCCACCGGCTCGGTCGTGCCACCGAGACCTCCGACGACGACAACCACCACCAACCGTCCTGCAGTGGCGACATGGCCATTCGGATGCCTGTCTCACGGGCTGGGGAAGCCGGGCCATCCGAGTTGCGAGGCTAACCTTGCCACCTTTAAGTCGACGAAGGAGGCGGTTCTCACCCTCCCACCAGAAGTAATCGTTGTGCCGTGCTAACCAGTAGGAGCCCAGGAATCAGTCTTTGATGAGGCCGGTGTGGCAGCCTGTCTGGCAGAGAACAGCCTGCTGCCAAGGGACCGAGAGGCACTGCGGGATGTCGATGCCAAACTCCTCTGTGCCACGGCAATCTGGCATAATATGTAGGTATGTCATCCTTTTCCCTGGATGCTGAACTTCTTTTCTTCTCCACATGCTTATTATTTGATCTTCTTTGTTGGTTGTCGCCGCTTTGGTGTCCCTCCAACGACATGCCTCAGAGGTGAATCGGCTCGAGGCAGCGCTTGGGAGGAAGGTGGTCGCCCTCAGGGGCACTGATGCGAAGCAGAAGGAGGCCATGGAGAGGCTAGCAAAAGTCCATGGGGACTATCAGGCCCAGAAGGGCGAGACCGACAAGCTAGAGAAGGCCGTCGAGGAGATGCAAGAGAGGGCCCCCCAAGAAGAAACCCGTCGAGTCGCCGTTGAGGAGTTGCTGGCCTCAGAGAGAAAGATGACTGGAGCAAAGATTGCCGAGCAGGAGCGACGAAATGCTGAACTGGAGAAGATTGACCATGGCAAAGTCGGGACCCATGCCGTTCTTCAATACCAGAATGACGAGCTCGTCCCACCGCTGAAGGCCATGAGGGCAGAGGGCTTCGATGACGGTCTGGAGGCCAACTTTGAGAAGGTGATGGCGAGGTTAGAAAAGCTCTACCCCGGTATGGAGATCGACTTTGCACGGCTGTCGGCGGTGCCTGATGACGAGGTAGAGGCTTCGACCTCATTCGAGACCGAGGTGGCGGAGATTCCCATGGTGGTGATCAGGAAGGCAACCGGGTGGACGCGCGGGCCCTGAAGGGCAGCGGCCAGGAAGGCGACATGGCGGACGCGCGGGCCCTGAAGGGCGGCAGTTAAGGATGTGGCGGTCGAGTCGAGGCGTCGTAGATTAGGGCAAAGTTGTACAGCCGGCGGGGGGCCGAGCTCGAAGTCTTGTTCTCTTTTTGGTGGACCTTGAGTTGTAAAAAGTTAGTTTATAAATGAAATTTGAAATTTTTTCTTACTGTCGCTATTTGTCCATTCTGTCTGTTTATGTGGACTGTGCTTTTATGTAGGTATGCTCCCAACATTCTGCTACTGACGAGCGTGGGGTCGAGGAGAAGTAGAATGTTGTGTAGTCGCACGTCCGATCTGAATTTGAAGGCCAGCTGCCAGGGAGGGGGCGGACCCGCGGCCTCCGTTGGTGGCGCACTACCCCGGAGCTGAGGGAGGGGAGGGTGTGAACCGCGATGAACCTATCGAGGGCGAAGCTCTTCAGCCTGCCCCGGAGTTGAGGGAGGGGAGGGTGCGAGCAGTCGCTCGTTCCTTGTCCCACCTGACGAACACTATCGAGGGCGAAGCCGTCGGGCTTGCACCGAAGTTGATGGAGGGGAGGGTGCGAGCCGTCACTCACTCCATAACCCCCGACAATCCTTTCGAAGGCAAAGCTCGTCAGCCTGCCCCGGAGTTGAGGGAGGGGAGGGTGCAAGCCGTCACTCGTTCATTATCCCACCTGGCGAACACTATCGAAGGCAAAGCCGTCGGGCTTGCCCCGGAGTTGATGGAGGGGAGGGTGCGAGCCGTTACTCGCTCCTTAACCCCCCCCGGTGATCCTTTCGAGGGCGAAGCTCGTCAGCATGCTCTGGAGTTTATGGAGTGTCCGGCTCGGCTAGCTGCCCGGGAAGGGGGCGACCCCACGGCCTCCATTGATGGCACACTGCCCCGGAGTTGAGGGATGAGAGGGTGCGAGCCGGGGCTCGCTCCTCGACCCACCGGCGATCCTATCGAGGGCGAAGCTCGTCAGCCTGTCCCGGAGTTTGAGGGAGGGGAGGGTGCGAGCCGTTGCTCGTTCCTTGTCACTGTCGGCGAACACTATCGAGGGCAAAGCCATCGGGCTTGTCCCGAAGTTGATGGAGGGGAGGACGCGAGCCGGGGCTCGTTCCTTAACCCACCGGCGATCCTATCGAGGGCGAAGCTCGTCAGCCTACCCTGGAGTTTGAGGGAGTGGAGGGCTGAAATGCAAATTCAGATAACGCACTAAGTGTATAAACACAACGGTTTCTTAAAAGTGTAATATGAACTGAATGTACATGTGCATTTATTGAAAAAACTTGAGTAAGTGCTCGGTATTCCAACGGTGGATCAGCTTCTTGCCCTCCATGTTCGCCAGAATGTATGTTGCCGGCCCTAGGATGTCAGTTATGGTGTAGGGGCCTTCCCACTTCACGGAGACCTTTCCTTTTCAGCCGATCTCAGGCCTAAAAGTGGCATCCCGGAGAACAAGGTCACCGACTCTGAAGCTCTACCTCCTGACGCGGGAGTTGTAGTATCTCGCCATCCTTTGGTTGTGCTTAATCAAACATGTTAGCGCATGATCCCTTACCTCGTCGACGAGCACTCGATTGATGTCGAGACCCTCTTCATTAGCTTCCTCGTTGAAGTACTGGAGGCGTAGAGACTCCTTGCCGACCTCCACCGGAACGACAGCCTCTGCCCCATAAGCCAGCATGAAGGGGCTCTCGCCTATTGACGCTTTGTACGTCATGCGGTAGGACCAAAGGATGCCAGGTAGCTCGTCAGGCCAGGTCCCGAGGGCGCTGTCAACCTTCTTCTTCAACGGCTCCAGGATGCACTTGTTCGCTGCTTCGACGAGGCCGTTGGATTGTGGATGCGTCACGGATGCAAAATGGGGGTTGATGCCCAATCCGAGCAGAAGCTTCAAAGTGCACCGAGTCGAACTGCTTCCCGTTGTCTGTCACTATGGAGCGAGGTATCCCGAAGCGGTATATAATTGACTTCCAGACGAAGTTCTTCATATCCACCCAGGTGATGCGTACTACCGGCTCTGCCTCGATCCACTCTGTGAAATAGTCGACAGCGACAACCATGTATTTCCTTCCTCCGATGGCCATCAGGTGGAACGGTCCGAGGACGTCGAGGCCCCACTTAGCAAATGGGACCGGGCTGAGGATTGGAATCAGATCAGCCGACGGGGCCGTTGTATGTTTGAAGAACCTCTGGCACTCCCCGCATCGCTTGACATAGTTAGTCGCATCCTTCACCATGGTCGACCAATAATAACCTTGTCGGATCGCCTTGTGTGCCAGAGTGCATCCTCCATAGTGGTTACCGCAGAGCCCCTCATGGATCTCACGGATGACCTCCTTTGCCCTCCTGAGCTCCAGGTACTTCAGATAAGGCAAGACGTCGTACCTCGCACGACGCTTCCGAAAGAGCATGCCGTCGAAGATCACAAACGTCAAGGCCCATCACTCGATCTTTTGCGCCTCTAACCTGTCCTCTGGCAGGGTTCCACTCTCCAAGTGGGCGACGATCGGGCTTATCCAGGACAGTTCTCAGTCGACACATAGAAACTCTTCCTCCCCGAGACTTGGTGTAAGCAGATTCTCGATGTAGATGTCCTTACCAATCTCGACCGGAGAAGAGGATGCTAGTTTCGAAAGGGCATCGGCACGAAGATTATTGGACCTTGGGAGGTGCCGGACCACAACTTTCTCGAACCGGAGTAGCTCGGCTCGGGCGCACTTCAAGTACAGCTTCATCAGATCTTCCCTGGCTTCGAAGCTACCCTCAATCTGCTGGACGACGAGCCTCGAGTCATTGATCAACAACACATTCGTTGCCCCCAGTGCCCTGCATAGATTTAGCCCATTGATGGCAGCCTCGTACTCCACGACATTATTGGTTGCTGGTAAGTTGAAGCGGAGGACGTACTCCAGCAGGCTTCCTTTCGGGGTCTCAATCACTACGCCAGCTCTGCTGCCTGCTACCGTGGCCGACCCGTCGACATGGATGATCCACAGCTCGCCTTCATGCTGCACAGATGTGGAGGGAAGATTCTCGTCGACGAGCTGTGATGGTGGTGCGTCCGGTTGGGCGTCGGGCGTCGCACCACCAACCTCTTCAATGGTGCACTCTGCCATGAAGTCGCCAACGCCTGGACTTTGATCGTCACCTGGGGCTTGTAAATGATGTCAAACTCGCTGAACTCGACACTCCAATTCAGCATTCTGCCCGATCTCTCCAGCCTCATCGGATTCTTCTCAAGCGACACGTTGGTGTAGACGATGATGGAATGCGCCTGGAAGTACGGGCGGAGTTTCCTTGCTGTCAGTACTAGGCCATATGTGACCTTCTCGATCGGGCTATAGCGGGTCTCTGCCTCCTGGAGCACCCAGCTTGCATAGTAGATTGGTCGATGGATCCCTCCTTCTTCTTTGATCAGGACCGAGCTGACAGCTTCTTCAGTGGCAGCGATATAGAGGCCGAGATGCTCCCCTTCATCTGGCTTGGGGAGCAGCAGTGGGCTCTGCAGATATGCTTTAAGCTCACCGAAGGCCAGGGCACAGCTGTCATCCCATCTAACTCCCTTCATGTCGCCATTCCTGACGTCGAGGGCCTCCCTCAAGATTTTGAAGAAAGGGTGTGACCTTTCGGCGGACTTTGACAAGAATCTTCCCTGTGCGGCGATCCGGCCGTTCAGCTTCTGCAGGTCCCGGATTATCTTTGGCTCGCTCATGTCGACGAGGACGGATATTTTGTCGGGGTTAGCCTCGATTCCTCGCTTCGTGATTATAAAGCAGAGGAACTTCCCAGACTGGATGCCAAAGATACACTTCGCCAGATTGAGCCGCAGATTATAGCGCCGCACCCGCTGGAAGGTCTTCCCAAGATAGGCGAGGTGGTTTTTGGCCTTCTTAGACTTCACCAGCATATCATCGATATAGACCTCTAGGTTCCTGCCGACCTGGTGGTGAAAGATCTTGTCCACCATTCGCTGATAGGTTGCCCCAGCATTCTTCAGGCCAAAGGGCATTTTGGTGTAGCAGAACGTCCCCTTGTCAATAATGAACGCCGTCTTCTCCTCATCGTGAGGCGCCATCTGGATCTGATTGTAGCCGGAGAAGGCATCCATGAAAGTCAGCAACTCATAACCGGAGGCGTTGCCTACCAGATGGTCAATCCTGGACAACGGGAAGCTATCTTTCGGGCAGGCCTTGTTAAGGTCGGTAAAGTCTACGCACATCCGCCACTTGCCGCTGGGCTTCTTTACCATGACCACATTGGCGAGCCACTCAGGGTAGCTCACTTCTCTGATGAATCTGGCCTCCAAGAGTCGCTTCACCTCTTCCTTCACGCTTGCTTCTTCTCGCCTCCTGTCCCTCTTCTTCTGCTGGACGGGGCGTGCTTCGGGGTCGACATGTAGCTCATGGGCGATCACACCTGGGTCGACTCCGGGCATGTTTGAGGGTGACCATGCGAAGATGTCTGCATTTGCCCTGAGGAGGTGAATTAGGTCTGCCCTCAGCCCCTCGGGGAGCTTCGTGCCGATCGACACCGTCTTGTCCACTTCCTCTGCCACCGATACCTCCTCTACGTCCTCCACAGGAGTATGTTGTTGATGAGTGAAGTCCTTTCGATCGTCGAGGAGGTCGATCGGTAAGGCTTGCTCGGATCCCTTGTGCTTGGTGGAGCCGACATAGCAGCTTCGACAGAGCTTCCGTAACCCCCGCACCTGTTTAACTCCGTGAGGGGTTTGGAACTTAACCATCTGATGCAAGAGTGAGTGGAGAGCCTCGATGGCTGTCATGTAAGGTCGCCCTATGATTCCATTGTACGTCGAGGTGATGTCGACGAAAACAAACTGCGTCATCCGAGTGACGACCTTAGGCCTCTCCCTCAAGGTGACCGACAGAGTGATCACCCCCACAATGGGCACCGAATGTCCGGTGAAGCCGACAATCGGGCCTAAGCACGGCTTCAGCTCCGCCTGGTCAAGTCTCATCTTCAGAATCATGGACAAGAACAAGATGTCACACGAACTGCCTGTATCAACCAGGAGCCTGCTCATAATCGTCGGGCCGACGAGAGCTTCAATGATGATGGCGTCCTCATGGGGCAGCTTAACCCCCTCTAGGTCGTTATCAGAGAAGGAGATAGGGGGACGAGCCACTCTCCTCCACTTCGCCCCCGCGCCAGCCTCCGTTGTCAGGACTTGCTGAGCATAAGCCTTCCTCGCCGACATTGACATGCCGCCCTAGGCTGGCCCGCCACATATAACATCCACACGAATGACCAGCTCATGCCTGTGGTGGGCCACTTTCTCGACATCGTGGGTTGGTTGATCAGGCCCTGCGGCGGCTCTCCTTCCTCGGTCAGGTCTAGCTGGGTCGACAAACCTCCGGAGATGTCCTTCTTGGATCAACCGCTTAATGTCTCTCTTCAGGGCGAAACAGTCATCAGTGTCGTGGCCGTTGTCGTGGTGGTACCGATAATATTTATGCATATTCCTCACTTCACCTCTCGCCCTCACCTCTGGGGCGGGTCTTTGAGGACTCCACCAGTCAGGGCCACCGCCATCACTTCGGCCAGGGGGCGTTGAGCCGGGTGTAGTGTGCCACCTCCTGTGCTCTCTCTGGCATGCCCCTCGGGGCGGGGTTTCTGGGAGCAAAGATCACCATCAAAGGTCTGGGGTGATCTTGCGCTTGTGGTCCCCCTGCTCACACTCTCGGAGGCGGTCTGGGTCATGACCCCTGCCCCTGTCCTGGTCGCGGACCTGGGGGCACTCATCCTGCCTCGGCCGCTCACCGTGCCTGGCTTCAACACGGGGGGTTGCACCAGTTGGGGCTCTCTGCACCGTCCCCAAGGCCTCCTCGCTCAGCATAAGCGTAGAGGTCAGGGAGGTTGGTGGGGAGTTCTCGGAGCAGCGAATTGTGAAGACTTCTGTTCGCCAATCCCTTTTTTGAAGGCTGCCATGAGGAGCTCTTCGTCGCAGCTCGTCACGTCGATTCGCTCTTTGTTAAAGCATTGTCGGAAGCTACGGATGGTCTCCCCCTCCTTCTGGACCACCATGAACAAATAATCCGACGCCTTCTTCCTCCACCGCCCCGCCAGGAATTGGTTGCAGAACCTCCGCGAGAGGTCATCAAACGAATCAACGGAACCACTTGGCAAGCCGTTATACCACTCCCTCGACGCCTCCTTCAAGGTGGTTCGAAAAACTCGACAAAGGAGGGTGTCGCCTGCCCCGTTGACCTCCATCACATCCTGGTATATCTGCACGTGCTCCAGGGGATCGCTCGAACCGTCATAGAGTTCAACGTGAGGTAGCTTGAACCTATAGGGTATCCGGGTTGAGATCACATTGCGAGTCAACGGATTGGCCTCTCCGGGGCCGGGGGGAGGTGTTGGCTCTCCATCCCGCCGGTTGGAACCGTCAGATGAGCCACCTCGGTGCTCAGAGGCGTTCCTCCCTCTCTCTCCCGAGGGGTAGGACTACGGGCGCGGCTCCTCCGCCCTCCGTCTCCCTATCTAGGAGAACGGTGATCTCGCACGGGGGGGATCGTGCTACGAAACTCGCGCCCTCCTCGCCTTGGGATGGGTGATCTCCCGCAACGGTAGCTTTCAACAAGATGATCCAGCAAGGCATCCCTTCGCACCATCGAGGCCGACGCCAAGGGGACTCCTTGGCTCCCCCTCTTGGAGCCTCTCTCTTTTTGCATCAAGGAGGCGAATCCATCGAAGAGATTCTTCCTCCTGTAATCGCCTGTACTGGATGTCTTCTTCCTCCTTATTGATCTCCCTCTGCAGAGCAGCTACCTTCGCTTCGTCGAACCTCCTCTGCTGTGCCGCTACTTCCTCATCAAACTAGGGGAGGAGGTCTATCCTCACGCCGTAGGGCTCGAAGGGGCCTTCTGCCCGAGACTGTCCCGCCTGCCACGCATCGGTCCACTCCTCCATCATCTTGGTGAAGCCCTAGATGCTCTTGTAGATGCCGAGGGCCGCGTCCTGAATGGCCGCAGCCGACCCCTCAAGGGGTTGATTCACTGGGGAAGCTCTTCTGGGAGAATGAGAACCTTCGACCAGAGGTGGCCTCAGGGCGTCGTCGATCTTGGTCTCAAGTCGACCTGGTCTCCTCAGAGGCGGAGGGAGCGTGACGGCGGGTGACTTGCCGTGGAGAGGATTGCACTGAGGACGTGTGGATCCTGATATGGGTGTAACCCTCGTTCCCTCAGACAACGCCAGCTGTTGTAGGTCAGATCCGCACACAATAGAATTTGTTTGTAGTGAGAATCACAGGTACAATGATTTACAGGTTTTTCGGTGAAGGCGAGGCTAGGGCGATACGGAGATCGCGCGAAGGTCGCCTGCTCCCAGTAGCTGAGGCAAGCTCCCTGCGAGGATGAACAATAGGTCAGAAAGGCAGGGCTGGCTGTCAGCCCTCAGCCTCTCCGATGCCTAAGTTAGCTGGTGACGGATGATGTAGGCATCGGGCACACTTGGCGACATTAAGGCAGGTCGGCGAAGTGTGGTGGGCTTATGAAGAAGACACAGGTATATGGATGATATCTGGCCTTGTGTATGGAGATGAGTTAGGAGATTTACTGACCAACCATTCTTTTTCCCCACCCCCTCTATGGAGGCAGGAGAGGGATATTTATTGGCTGAGAGGCAATTGCTCGCCGTCTTGTCAGCCGTTGAATCATCCCTGCTGGCACTCGAGTGCTGGGGTTGTGGCAGGGATATTTACCCCATTAATGGTGTCAGAAGGCGTCAAGAGCATTAATGAGATGCGAGTGGCGGCCGTCAGTTCTTCCCCTTAACCCATGGCATTAATGGAGAGTAGGTGAGCTCATGTCACACTGTCAGAGATATTTGTGCTTGGTCGCCCTCAGGGGCGAGCCGTAGGTCGGCGAGCAAACTCGGCTTCTTCGGAGGATGCTTCTTGTTGTGGGCGGGCGAGCTGGTCCTTGACATGGCGAGCTGTCAGGTCGTTGTAGCGGGCTTCCTGGTGGACCTGGAAGGCGAGCTTGAGGCGGTGCGAGGCGAGCTTCTCGGGATCGAGGCGATCAGCTCGGCAAGTGTCCCATCAGGAGAGTCGGTGAGGTGTCTGCTTGGGCCCCTCCGTGCATATGGGCCTGAACTCCATGGGCCGGCCTCTAGGGCGTAACAAACGTTAAACGAGATGTTCGGATATAAAGGTCCGAACCCCTTTCTTTACAGTCGGATTTGAAAGTCTGAACGTCTGGGCGTTAAACGAGTAGCCCAATTCACGGTGACGAGAAGGTCTACCTCTTTCCTCCGACGGCTGGGCGAGAAGCCCTAGCTCATTAGCGACGCCGACAAAGCTCTATCGCGAGCGGTACGTGCGAAAGAGATAGCCCTTCGTGCGATTTTCTGTTCGATGGGTTTGTGGTGTATTCATCCGACTAAACAAATGAAAAGTATGATTAAATGGTATAAACGTCAAGATTTGTGGTGTAGATATAATTAATAGAGATATTAAAAATATTGGTGTGATGAATCAAGTAGTATGATATATGAGTGTTGTTATTTGCACCACGGTGTTTTATGAATACACCACAAAATTTTTTGCCTTCCAATTTTAACCCTCACGCATCTAATTTCACCACATAACACCTCATCTCGGTTATACAGCTCGAGCCAAGGGAGAATACAGACCTTGTGATACAAATGCTTGCAGGGCAACAGCTTGGCCTATGCTCCGATCTCAAACTCGTCCTTGCACACTGCACACTGCGCCCCGTCATCCGCCTCAATCAATTTCTGAGAAATCTTGACATCAAGTAGCGAATCCATGGCTGTCTTCGAAGCTGGAGGAGGGGTCCCGTACCGATTAGGGTTGTTCTCTGTTAGCTGCTGGATGAGTTGCTCGAGGCCAGTGCCAACGAAGTAGTCACCGAGGTTTTCAGCAAAGGGTGAACCGCCGCCGCCGCCCCCCTCGAAGACGAACTGGATGTTGGCGCCATCGCACAGCACTCCATTTCAAGCAACCGAATTAATTTTTTTTATAAATTCCTTTCTGCTGTTTTAGGGAGATGATTAGCAACAAATTCATCCTGTAATTAATTAAATTAATTTAGTTTAAACTAACGTCATTAGCACAGGGAGACGAAGGAGGAGCGGTGCAAATCGGACTCATCCCTTCTTCCCGATTCGAACAACAGATTTAGGTTGCTCATTTGTGCGTTCTTCATCCAAATTGGGAAGCCTTTCTTTCCAGAATTTCACCGAAAATTAGCCACAATTTAGTCGGAATTTCGACAAATTTCCTCCTCCTGATTGCTTCTGTCTCCGTCTCCATTGACGCGTTTGCTAGGGGTTGGAGAGTCAAATTTTAGATGCGTAACTCTTTTTTTTTTGCTTATGTATACTGTAACCAACTCAAAATTCAATCTTGGCACTGTTTTCTCCTCAATCGCTGGGGCACGGTTGGTCTTTTTTCTATCTTTTAAATGGGAAAAAGGTTTGTAGCTGTTGAATCCCCCGGCCATCTCTTTGCTGAAGTAAGGGGTGCTGTGTGGTGAAATTAGATATGTTAGGGTTAAAATTGGAAAGTAAAAAGTTTTGTGGTGTATTTATAAAACAGTGTAGTGTAAATAACAGCACTCATGATATATTCATAAATTTTTTTGTCTGTGTTGCGATTAACAGCACTCTTACCGAAAAGGAAATCACAGGCTTGAGGGTGCATTATACGGGTCCGGCCTTGCGGTGAGCCCAACTGGGCCGAATGCAGCCCGCGAACAGCCCTAACCCCAAATTGCTCTTTAATTTTAGGCGAACTCTCGGTCGGAGGTCGGAGATCGGGGAGATCGGCGAGAGGAGAGAGAGAGGGAGAGAGAATGAAGTTCTTGGGTTGGTATTTGAAGGTTGGGGCGGTCTCAGCTCTGGTCGGAGCTTCGATGGAGCTGTTCATGATTCACACCGGTTTCTGTAATCTCTTTCTCTTTGCGCCTTTTTACCCTTTGATCTCTCAGCTCCTTGTTCTCAGCAATCTTTTAGGATTGATCTTTTTGGCTTTTGCTTTCACTAAACGAATTACAGCTGTTAATTATAGTTGATGGAACTTATCAAAGAAATTTGTAGTAGGCTACTAACCAAAGAAAATATTAATTTATGCAATTGGAGTGGGTGGAACTCTGAACATATATAATAAGTGTCCAGTTTATGTAGTCATTAATACATTGTATGCAGTGCTATGATTGTATCTCTGTATGTATGATTAATAAAAGGACATGCTTGAAAGTGTGTGGCGTTTGGCAGTGGCTGAGCCAGAAAACTTTGTTTTTTTGGAAGAAAGTTATAAAATATTTTGTTTTCATAAAAGAATACAGTTGCAAAATCAGAATCTCTGCGTAAACTAAACACTAATATATAATTGCGAAAATAAAAAATCAGAAAATATAAAATTGCTAAATAACTCAAGCTACCGCCAACATTCCTCATAACAAAATCTTTGTGTTAACTAAAACACTATTTCATCTGAAACTTCATCAATCTTAATCCAAATTAGAAACCCAACTTAAGAAAGCCTTAATTAATCTTAGTCATGCAACTATATCAAAATTAGAAGGCATGATCTAACATTATAATGAACTGTGAAATTAGAAGGCAAAGGAGGCTTAATATACTTCATGCAATTTTTTTTTTTCAAATTGCATGAAGTATATTATGCATGAAGTATATTATGCCATCTTCAATTGCATGAAGTGTATTATGGAAAAATTAGAAGGGTTTCTAATTGATCAAAAATTGCAAGCATGAAGTGTATTAGCAAGCGCGGTTGGGGGGGCATACTATACTTCATGCAATTATGCACCATTTGCTAAATTGAAGATGTCAAAATTAGACGGCTTGATCTAACATTATAATGAATGTCAGTCGGGGCAATTACCCCCCTTGCCTCCCCTTGCCTCCCCTTGCCTCCGCCACTGGCGTTTGTGAATTGTTACCATGCTCACTCTTGGTATTTTGAATTCATCTTGCTAAGGGGCTGTTTGAATACGCAGAAATCCATTGAAAAATGGGTTTCCGAGTGGGCCAGACACTTTTCTTGTAATATTTTCAAGAATTCTTTTTCATGTTCTATTATTTGTTTGATTTGGAAAATGGCTCGGAAAAGAATAGATTTTAGGAAACAACGTCAGGTTTTTTAAACACCAATTTTGGAGCTTTTTGACCAGAAAACATTTGGAACATATTATTTAATTATTTAAAGGTGTATCTTTTCTCTCTCTCCTTTAAAGATAATATGTTAGTTTAAATAATAAACGTAATCATTTCACAAGTTTATCATAAAGTTAAATCTTTTCTTTTCCTGTGAAACAAATAGGATTCTTTTTTCAAAAACACCTTTTCCGTCGCATGTTCCAAAAAATTTCGGGAATAATAGTGGAAATCGATTTTTTTTCAAAGATGACCAAAAAGTCATTTCTGGGATTTTCAAAAAAATTTGAAACACAGTTTCTGAGAGCCAAACAGCCCTTAAATAAACCATTTAGCAAGACATGGATAAAATTTTAGTTCCCTTAACACCCATCCTTGATCCCCCTTTCAGCCTATTTAAAGGCATCCCAATATTTTCTTATTTTATTACAATTTTTGGTCTGACTTCCAAAGACATCTGGAGTGAGTGGGAATAGGATCTAGGTTGATTCAATATTATTCACACTCAACGATGTTCAACATTTTAACAACAAAGGTTTTTGTTTGGTGTTTAGAAAAATAGGAGTTCGCTTATGTTGCATAGACAGGAACACGCAGACATGGTGACAACATGACATGACATGGTGACAACATGACATTACATGGTAACCCGTAAGCAAATTTGAGAAGTGTACTCAATATAGAGAGAATCATACCTAATACATGTCTACCACGCGTGTCTGACACGACACAGTTTCATGGTCGAAGTGTTCCTTTTTTCTTGGAGCTCTCGCATGACATAAGGTAACCATGAGGAACTGCCCAAAGAGGGGGGTTTAAACACCAATCCAAGAGGCAAGCTTCTTGGAGATGCGTTAACCTTCTTAATCCCTATAAGCTAACCATCCACTAACAATCGTAGCCAAAAAACTAACCAGTTATACAATGAGTACAAACACCAAACAATTCCCTTTTTCTCGTCAGCTCCCGTCCGTACAACTGATGTCAGTTCTTCTTTTTTAAAGTAGTTTTTTAACTAGAACAAAACATAACCAGACGTATTTGAGAACATGCTTCTTTACAATTACAGAAAATATCCAAATGACTGAATTTTGGAACTTTGGAAGAGTTTTGAACTGATAGGCTATTTTTGTTTAACATATTGCTCAAATCCAACAAAAGTGAAGAAAAAAAGAAAAAAAAGATCAAAACATGGCTTGTCATGAACCATAGAGTTGCATATTGGTTTTCCCCCTTGTTGTCACCAAAGAGTGACATTGACCCCAAGTTACCTTGGATACTTCTAAAATGAAACCTTGTTGTGTTGGATGCGTGCCAGTGTGAATTGGATTTGATGCTTTTATTTTTTGTACTTCTTAAGAATTTTCTGTGTATCAGTTTGTCATATTGTATGATGTCAATATCAACTTGTTCCGTCTGGGCAACAACGTTAACCCCAATTAGTATATCAGCAACAGGCTCAACCAACCAACCTCCTGCATTGATTGAACAGTAATATGCTATGCTGAGGCTAAAAATTGCCTATTTCGCTTAACCTAACTCATTACCTTGAAGCCTGATCAACACCTTGATTTTTACTAGGACTTTGATTATCAGTTGAGATTTCTTACCATTGGGAATCTTAATTTTTGTTTCGGTTCTATATCTTGCTTTCATGCTCTTCTGTTACTAGGTAAATGATCGTTTAGTATACAATTTCATGTTTGCCTACAAATGACACATTTTGCAATCAACTCTATTCTTGATGTTTAGGCCATAATAAACATGAAAAAGCAAGCAGGGAAAGAATCACATTTAAAATTATTCAACTTCAAAGAAACGAAACGAAAACAATATATTCATATTAACTTTACACTCTAATCATCTTTATCTACCTCTTTGATTGTTGTAACATTTGCAAAATGTAATATATTATTAGGACAAACAAAATAACAGTAATATTATTATACACTTTCTAAGACTGGGTACGTACGAAAAGTTGTAAGTGAATACATTTCTTTATTTCTTTTTAAATTTTCTTATATTTAAGTTCTGAAATTTGGTTGACTATATTTTGCAAAACCCTAACGGCAGAAAACACAGTGATAACTATTAACGAAAGTTAATGTTAAAATTTGCTATCTCAGAAATTATATAAAAAGACACTGAAACATGTTTCAAATGGGTGTAAAAGTATTTTGCCTAAAAAATATGGTGTTCTTGTACTATCTTTAATGGAAGTTCTACATGTATAGACATCAGAACATATTTTCCTTTTGAATAGTAATAATAGAGCTTTGAGAACTAAGGGTTCATGCCTATTGGCAAGCACTATTTCAAATGCATTGCCTTTCTTTATGAGCTTTGCCCTAGAATGTGTTGGTATTAGGTACTGCTCAAGAATTTTTCCTCCTTGTTGATTGTGAATCTTATTTTGGTTATATAACTACCTGACCTGTTCTTAAAAATATTTTCTTCTATCAAAAGTATTTTCCTCCATCAGGATAGTGCATAGAGTTTAGGCTTATATTGTTAGCCATGACTTCTTGGTTTTGACCATATAGGTAGAGTCGTCTAATTGTTTATATTTCAAAGACACATGGTCTTTTCTGATCTTGCTACTTATTGAGATAAAGGGGTAGCACAACAGATGAAATAACCTCGGTGTCTCTTGCTTATATATGGTCGTCAACTTGAAGCAAATTGACTTAATCCAGGTTACATGGCAATATAAAGTATGATTTCCTGTTTAGAATGAACTATTTTCTAAATCTGATGTTTCCTTACAGTTGTCTTCCTCCAACCAGTCATTAAAAAAGAAGATAAAGTAGGGTTGCTAATTAAAGATGGTACCTAAGTGATTCATTTTAATGTTTTTTCCTTCCGTTGTGCAGATGAGAAGGTAACTGTTCTGGAGTCGGAAAAGCGAGCTTGGGAAAGCTCCCCAGAAGCTCAAGCTATTAGAGACGCTCTCAATCCTTGGAGAAAGCTTGATGAAGAAAAAAAGTAAATCATCATAACTTGGTGAACTTTGCCAAACGCTCGAGGTTAGGTTCCATCAAATGTCTTTTCTGCATCATTATCCTAATATTGTTAATATGCGAAGAAACCAGATACACATCCGTAACGGGTCTAGGGACCGAGATTTCTGTTTGAATTGGCTGCCTAAGAAATCTACCTCTCAAATAAATTCTGCTTCTGTCTATTTGTTCATTTATGAATTGCCATTGGCTTTTGCATGTCTTGCTACAATAGTACTATGTTATGAATTCAATTTGGTGTTAAGAAATATAAGTTTACATGGTTAGCTACAAGGAAAATTGTTGGATTTTGCAACAGTGATGGAGTGACCTTTCTTGCATATTTGCAATTTGTTGCTGTTGGAATTGGGTACGCCCATGACGGGGTTGTCTCAGTGGGTGAAATGTAAATTTTGAAGGATTGAAGGGCTTATATGCAACTTTTTGATTAACCTTGGTGGATAATTGAAATTAAGAAAAGTTGAGAGTTCCTAATGCAAAAGTGATGGTAACTTTCAGCTGTTTCAGCTGTTTTTAATGTTAGAAAAATTTCCCCCTACTATTTCTATATATAGACCCATGGGAGTCCTAATGAGACAGACCAAAAAATGCATTCTTTTTCTTCTCTCAAAACCCATCTCAAGAAGAAAGACATGAAGGTAATCTTGGCGGTGAAAATAGTGTTTGGTTTCCTCGTGATTCCAATCCCGATCCAAAGTATAGTAATTCCTCTTATCGATCTTTATTTCGCTGCGTAGAAAGGTGATGCGCTTATCTTCCCTAAAATTCTACATTGGTATCCGAGCTTTTAACGAAGGAATTCATACTTATTTATCTTGATTGACTGTTAAACAGACGAAGGGGATATCTGCCCCTGTTGAAATACCAAGGGGTCTGTCCTTTGAGAATTAGCCGTGGGATCTGCGCTCGGTCAGAAAGGGGCTTCGTTACCCCACCCGCTGCCGTTTAGAAGGGGGGTTCACCCCCTGTCGGCGCTCAATCGGAAGAGGGATCTCCCCTGCCGCTGATTTAAGGGGATTCGCTCCTTTTTGCTTGCCCACAGGATGCTTCGACCTCCACCATGTGGGCCATCTGACGATGATGCTTGGCTCTAGGGAGTTGACCCTGATCGATTGGCCGTTCATCGGCCTTAGGGTATCGCTCACCGGTGCTATGCCTTGCCCAAATCGTTTCTATGAGAATTTCGGAAAGGGGGTCTGCCCTTGATGCTCGGCAAGGGGTTGCGCATTCCCTTTGTTGATCGGCCGTATGGGTCTTGGACTCACTATTGCTCTGCCTTGGGATATGCGCGTCTACTGTTGGATGACCCTCTGCTTGACCGCAGGGCTCTGTCCCTGAGTGCTCGGTTGGCCATTGTGCGTCGGTCCCATATTGCGTCGGAATTAAGGTCCGGCCATCTGTTGCACGGCCAAGGGCTGCGCCCTCCTTTTGATTGGGCTTCAGATGTTCTCGGGTTTGAAGAGGATGGTCTGAGGGTTTTGCCCTTCCAGAAGAGGATGGCCAGAAGAGGATGACTCCTCCGCCGTTGATTTGGGGATCTCCCTCGCTGGGGCTTCAACCATGGGGCTGCGACCCCCTCTCTCTGTGATCGGCTCTGGGGCACCGACCCTTACCGATTGACTTCCCCTTTGTCGGTTTGGCCGTAGGGCTAACCCTGAAGATGGATAATTAGCGAAGGGGATTAACTTCCCATGCTTATTATCATTAGTTGATATATTACTAACATATGTTGGATATATAAACAACATATCCCATTTAAGCGTATGTTTATATATAATTATATATATATATTTATATCAACTTATGATAATAAAAAAAATTAATAATAATCATGCATTATGCATATGTTGATGTATAAGTATATGTGAAATGTTGATATATTATCAACATGTGTTGATTAGGTCGATTATATAACAAACTAATCCGAAATTGATTAACTTGATTAGAAGTATAGGTATATATGTATGTATTGATGTAATTTGATTAATTTGTTATTATATATATATATGTATATATATGTATATTTGTAATGCCCTACCAGCTACTGCACAAGTACTAGAGGGGGGGGGGGTGAATAGTACTTTAAAATAATAAGGAGTATAATTCCAAATTAAATTGCAATCAACTACCAAATCAATTTGCGGAAGCTTAAATTGAACGACGACAACGAAATTGACAATGCTAACAAACGATGTTAATGGGTTCGGATCCACCCAAGTCTCCCCGACTTGTTCCCGGTGATCCTACGTCCCAACCACCCGGATACCCTCCGGATACTTGAGTTAGAAACCCTAACTCAAGATTTCCACTATGAATATCTTGTGAAAAACATTCACAAGATCAAATCATACATGCAATGGCAAAGTGAATCCCACAACCCGGGATCACAAACTTCTCTCACAACCGAGAGAACCAATAAGCAATATAAAAGAGTTTATATGAAATAAACAAGCTTACCACAAAATCCTATACCTTGAGTTTTTCTTACCCAATAGGTGGAATGAAGGATTTGAGGAAGATGAAGTTACCAAACCCTAGCACCAAGGAAATGAGCAGCAATGGGTGCCTAGGGATGATTTGGAAACTTGAATCAAGCAATAGCTTGAAGAGCTCACCAAGAACAAGCTTCTCTCTAGATCTAGAAATGAGAGAGAATGGGTTTCTTGTGAGGAAGAGAGCTTTAGATTTGAGGGAGAATAGCTATCTCTTTAGAACTCAATGAATCTCTTAATGGCAGCTCTTTTTCTGATAGAAATGACCTAGGTTCGTATTTATAGGGTCCCATAAAAACAAGTTAGGTCAATCTCCAACGGAAAGAAATCTGTGAGAATTAGTCGGTCAAAGAACACTCACTGACCGACTAGTTCATCAACTAGTCGGTCAGCCAAACAACGTGGACCGACTAAGAGTAGATCTGAGAAGAAAGAGAATTTCAGACCTAGACATCTAGTCGGTCCAAGAACACTGTCTGACCGACTAGTTTCACAACTAGTCGGTCATCCAATGAACGTAGACCGACTAAGAGGCAAAACAACTTAGTCTGAAGGCAAGTTGACTTAGTCGGTCTAAGAACAAAAGTTGACCGACTAGATTGTCAACTAGTCGGTCATCAAACGTTCTTAGACCGACTAACGGTAAACAGTAGCTTAGGAGAAATTTAGAGTGAACAGTAAGTCACAACTAGTCGGTCAAAGAAGCATCACTGACCGACTAGTTCACAAACTAGTCGGTCGGTGAGTCAACGTAGACCGACTAACTGTAAACAGTAAAGTCCAAGAAATTAAGGAATCAAACTAGTCGGTCCAAGAACAGTTGCCGACCGACTAGATCACCATCTAGTCGGTCAGTACTTGTTCTTGTACCAACTAACATGCACAACAAAGTCCGAATCGAAGCGCGACGCTTCGAGGAAGTTAGAATGAACTTGTGCAAGAATCCTAGAGCTACGAAATGAGCGTAATGAAGATAGAAACGTAAGATATACTCAAGGCTTAACATTCTATCAATCGAAACTAAAAGACTATAAATAAAACCTTAATAAACGGTCTTTGAGAGCTTCGATTGAATCTTCATAACTTCCAAAGCGCTGCAGGAGCTTCAACGAAGCTTTAGGCTTGAATACGAGCTTTTGGAAGTGTTGAGATGTCGTTTTGAATATTCTCGTGAAATTGGCGACGATCTCCAATACTGCGCTCACAAAATGTTAGTTCATGAATTATTTATGTTTGCTCATCATCAAAACCAAATCCGGGGAGTCCAATATTCAACATTCTCCCCCTTTTTGGTGATGACAAACCAACATAAATAATAATCAAAAATAATAATTCAAATGTAAAATACTTACTCCCCCTGCATTGATGACACGTTAATTCCCAAATGAATATATATGAATTGCATCAATCAGACGAGTAAGATATATAATGAAAATTGATTTTTGAAATATCGGATTTTGAAAATCCTTATATGTATCTTAACTCCACCTGAATCTAACATATCAAACTAGATTCTTGGAAATTGAGTTAAATTTTTCATTTGCACTATTTATTATCATTATCTCTCCCCCTTTGGCATTATCCCAAAAATGGGGGGCATACAACGACAACAATTAGGAAATGTAAAATCCAACATCGGGAGTCGTAGACAATGACGATGGAGCTAATTGACACCAAAAGAAAAACGATTAAATCAATTCAAAGTGTGCCAATTGTCCATTATCACAAAGTGAAAATCAAAATCATCAAAAATACCAAATAATTATTCATTAATTGAATAAAGAAACATACTCTTCAATATTCAATATACTTGGTTAATTTTGTGCATGGAAAACAATTCTATACAATTATAGAATTTAAATCTATTTAACCAAGTTTTTATGCGTCGAGCGACGAAATCTCATTTCAAATACATTCAACGAATATTAAAATTTGCACGACGAATAAAAGACAAAGTGAATGACGATGAACATATATATATGCAGAGACAACATGAGTATATCCAAAAAGATATCACATCGAATATATGAGATACATCATATCAAGCGCTACATATCATCAAAAAGAAATACATCAACATCATCGATACAATATACCCATCAAAATGAAATACACCATCATCATCATCATTCTCATCAAAATAAATACAGCAGCAGCGACGACATCCAAAATACATCAAAACATAATAACCCTCATACCCTATCCTAACCCATAATACTCTCGCTAAGATATATCATCCAAGGCGTATATGGAGAGTCCTCGGAACAACGATCACGAGGAGGAGGCAGGATCTGCAGCGTCCGTGGGTCCAGTCGACGGAGTGGACTCAGGCTCTGCAGGGAGAAGAGGCGCCTCAACAGATGGAATCGTCGGGGCAGGAGTCGAGATCTCAGGAACAGGCTCTACAGCAGCAAGGGTCTCGACAGCAGAAGTGTCAACTGGAATAGCAGCAGGCTCAGCAACAGGGTCAACAGCAGGCTCTGAAGACTGAAGTGTTGAAGCAGAAGGCTCTGGAGCACCGGAAGAGGTGCCAACTCCAGGAGCAGAAGAGGAAACACCAGCAGCAGCAGCAGTGGCCTCATCGCCACGGGCAAAAGAAGTGACAAGCTCGTCAAGCTCCTCATCGTCCATCTCCTCGGCCTCAGACACCGAAGGAGGAAGCTCAATCCCCATCATACGAGCCATACGACATACGACCTCCTCAGTACGAGCCAAACGGGAGTCGTGCTGACGAAGTAGACGTACGACATCGTCCAAAGTAGCAGGGGAAGAGGAGGCTGCAGCGGCTGATGGAGTAGACTGAGAAGCAGATGCGGTAGTCCTCTGCACGTGACGAAGTGCCGCTAAAGATTTCTTCACGGCCGTCGCGTTCAGAGGCGTACCCAAAGGACGCTCATCGTCAGGAGGGAGAGGAACGCGAAAATGACGGAATACGAGTGTCAATAAGCAGGGGTATGGAATGTGCGCAGACTTATTGGTCTTGCGTATACACTCGAAAGAATCCATCTTATCGAGTATCACGCGAGCCCAATTTATCTCGCACCCCAAGAAAAGAGCGTATATGAGCTTCAAAAACGGCTGAGAGGGAAGTGAAGAGGATCCATATTTCGGAAGAAGACATGATTTCAAAATCAGGTTAAGAACCCACGCATTCGGCTTAAAGGATTTCGAAGGAACACCAATGAATGCGGAGGGGATAACCTGGAAAATATCTGCAAGAATAGACTGATCCAAGGAAGAAATGTCGTCTACAGAAATGTCCGAGGGGAGGAGACCACACGATGCACAACCAAGGATCTCCCCCAAGATTTCTGCCGTGAGAACTATAGGAGTTCCCAAGACAGTCGTCTCAATGGAGTGGCTGGCGTCGTACTGGCCTCGAATACGGTTGGCATAGAACAATTTCACGAGGCGAGGGTACGGTTTGGGATTGGCCTTGGGGTCGAATCGGAGATAATCTAGAAGGCCACTATAAGACAGAAGATCAGCAAGGCCGAGGAAATCAGAGAACTGAACGTAATGCTCTAACAACAGTGGACAGTGTTCTATACGGTTGTACGCGGCGAGACACAGAGGGTCATCGCGGCACAACGATATGTCTACACCGCCAACTGGCATAGGAGCTTTACCCTTGGCCTTACGGGTCTTCGGAGGTGGGGTAGGTTCCCTAGTAGGCTCATCCTCAGGGATAAAATCAGTATCGGAATCGGAATCGGGAGGAGTAGCCGGAGTATAAAGAATAGGCTTTTTGGTCTTGGATTTGCGGGGCTTGACGGTGGCAGTCCTAGGCTTCTTAAGAGGAGGCGACGAAGGAGAGGCTTGGGTAGACTTGGCACGACGCTTAGGCTTCGGGGGATTCCTAGGGTCGGAAGGCCCTACAGTCATAGGAGAGGCCCCGGAAGAGGTGATCGGAATACGAGTCTTAGCCATAGTTCTAAGAGCACAAGCAATCGAAGATTAGGTCACTAACAACCTAGAGATCACAAGCAAACAACCCTAGAGATCAAGAGAATTCGAAAATCACAAGCCCTAGGTTAGAAATTGAAACCCTAGGACCTAGAGCTTGAAATCAAGGAGAGACAACCCTAGAATAGGAAATCGACCTAGGAGAGGGAGGGAGATACCTAGGAGGTGGAGTCGACGGCGGCGGACGGCGGCGATCGACGGAGAAATGGCCGGAAGACGAAGGGTTTCGAGTTGAGGGTTTTGGGTTTTCGGGCTGGAGCAAGTGAGAAGACCGACTAAATGAGAATTTAGTCGGACGAGATCGAGTATAAGTCGGTCGGGATGCGAAAAGACACAGCTGCCCTAACACACTTAGTCGGTCACAGTTCAAGTACTGACCGACTAGATTACGGTCTAGTCGGTCGGTCAATGAGCTTGAACCGACTAAGTCGAAACAGTAGCTCAGATGAATTTCTAGGGCAAGAATTAGTCGGTCGCAGTATATTCACTGACCGACTAGTTTTCAATCTAGTCGGTCGGAAAGTATACTATGACCGACTAACGATAGAAAAAGATAAGAGATGGATATTTGCATGATCTAGTCGGTCTGAGTTCATTTTCTGACCGACTAGATGAGCATCTAGTCGGTTGACAAGTGAACTGAAACCGACTAGAAGAGTCCAAAAGTAGAAATTTGATTTCTCTTCACAAACCACTTGGATGATACATCCAAACTCACTCATTAGTCATCTAAATTACCCCATAAAACGTCGAAATCTTAAATACGACATTGAAATACGAATTCGAGCAATAAATTCAAATAATTCACATAAAATTCCCAAAAATTCAATTAATCTAGCATGAATGAAATATCGCGAAATATATTAGCATGCAAGATGATTGAATTAAAATATGAATCCTATATCTCGGATTCACCCATAATCCCCAATTCTCGACGCAACCGCACAAAGGAGTCCTCCTTTAGGGGTTTCGTGAAAATATTGGCGATTTGCTTTTGGGTTTCAACGTACACTAAAATGATGTCCTTTTTAGCAACATGATCATCTAAGAAATGGTGTCGGACATCTATGTGTTTCGATCGGGAATGGTGCACCGGATTCTTTGAAAGACAGATAGCACTTTGGTTATCCACCATGATAGGGCTAGTATCACAATGAATACCAAAATCCTTCAATGTGTGTCTCATCCAAAGAACCTGGGCACAAGCGGCACCTGCGGCAATATATTCCGCCTCGGTGGTTGAAAGTGAAACCGAATTTTGCTTCTTGGAAAACCAAGAGACAAGAGAATTTCCTAGAAAATGGCAAGTGCCACTAGTACTTTTCCTGTCGGATTTGCATCCCGCATAATCAGCGTCACTGTATGAGACTAACTCATACGTGCTAGATCTCGGATAAAGTAATCCAAAATCTAAAGTGTAACTTAGATAGCGAAAAATACGTTTTACCGCTACTAAGTGAGAATCCTTAGGTTGAGACTGATAACGAGCACATATACATACGGCAAACATAATATCGGGCCTACTTGCGGTAAGATAAAGCAAACTACCTATCATACCTCGATATAGACGAATGTCTACATCCTTACCGCCCGTATCCTTGTCAAGATGCGTAGTCGTGCTCATCGGAGTCTTTTTCCCGGAGGCATTCTCCATTCCAAATCGCTTTAGCAACTCCACCGTGTACTTCGTTTGGTGGATGAAGATTGCATCGTTCATTTGGCGAATTTGGAGACCTAAGAAATATTTGAGTTCGCCCATGTGGCTCATCTCAAATTGTTCCTTCATAACATTAGAAAACTCTTCGCAAAGAGTGAAGTTAGTAGCACCGAAAATGATATCATCAACATAAATTTGAACTAATAAAATATCATTGTTCGCATGCTTAATAAAAAGTGTTGAATCGGCTTCGCCCATTTTAAAATTCAAATTCAAAAGAAAATTCTTTAGGCGATCATACCAAGCTCGAGGAGCTTGTCTCAAACCATAAAGAGCTTTCTTTAGTTTAAAAACGTGATTTGGAAATTTGTCATTTATGAAGCCCGGAGGTTGAGAAACGTAAACTTCCTCAACGACATCTCCGTTTAAAAATGCACTTTTAACATCCATTTGAAATAATTTAAAATTCTTATGGCATGCAAAAGACAAAAGTAATCTAATTGATTCTAATCTAGCTACCGGAGCGAAAGATTCTTCGAAATCGATACCTTCCTCTTGACGATAGCCTTGAGCTACTAACCGAGCTTTGTTCCGGACGACGACTTGGTTTTCGTCGGTCTTGTTCTTGAAGATCCACTTTGTCCCTATGACGGTGTGGTTCTTCGATGGCAATGGAACAAGCTCCCAAACTTCATTCCTTTCGAATTGAATGAGCTCCTCCTCCATGGCTAAGATCCAAGCGCTATCTTCACATGCTTCATTAATATTCTTTGGCTCTATCGATGAGGCAAAGGCACAATTTGCGAAGTGGTGAACTTGCGATCTCGTCTTGACACTATCATAGATATTGCCAATGACTTGCTCATGGGGATGGTCACGAACCGAATGAAGCCGTTTGGGAATACCTTGATCACTTGGAACATTCTCAACAACTTCATTAGTTGGGTTAGTCTCAATAGAATCAATAGAATCATTAGACTTAGAATTTTCAAACGAATCACATAAAACATCCATAGAATCATTATCATTTGAAATTCTAGTTGGAACAAATCCTTCATTAAATGAGACATGAAGCGACTCCTCGATCGTTGAGGTTCGTTTGTTGAATATCCGGTAGGCTTTGCTACGCGTAGAGTATCCAACAAAGATTCCCTCATCGGATCTTGGATCGAATTTGTCCAAACTACCATATGTGTTCTTAATAAAACATTTTGAACCGAAAACACGAAAATGTTTAACTTGAGGCAACCTACCAAACAACAATTCATAACACGTTTGTTTAGTGCCGGGCCTCAAAAGTATTCTATTAAACACATAGCAAGCGGTGTGTACCGCTTCCGCCCAAAATTGATGGCCAAGTTGGCTATCATCAAGCATAGTGCGAGCACACTCCACTAGCGTCCTATTCTTTCTCTCAACTACACCATTTTGAGGCGGTGCACGAGGGAAAGAGAAGGTGTGAGTAATACCAACTTCATCACAAAATGTCTCAAAAGACTCATTCTCAAATTCACCTCCATGATCACTACGAATAGTGACAATGGTGGTTCCTAAGAGATTTTGTACTTTCTTAACAAAAATTGTGAAGTTTTCAAAAGCTTCATTTTTATTGCACAATGAAAATACCCAAGTAAATCTTGAATAGTCATCTACGATGACAAGTCCATACCTTGCATTTCCTAAGGAAGCTACTCTAGTTGGCCCAAATAAATCTAGATGTAATAGCTCTAGTGGCCTTTTAGTAGAGATGCTTTTCTTAGGTTTAAATGAAGATTTAGGAAGCTTGCCGCGTTGACAACAATCACAAAAACTTTTCTTTTCAAAAACTAGCTTCGGAAAACCTTTAATAGAATTCAATTTTGAAAGCTTATATAGTGTTCCAAAGTTCACATGTCCAAAGCGTCGATGCCATAAGTGTTGTTCACTTGTGTTGGCAACGAGACATTGTTCATATGACTTAGGAAGATCCAAAATATAAATGTCTTTACGACGAGTTCCGGAAAATAATAATTTTTCATTATCCTTTCTTAAAATATGACACAATCCTTTCGCAAAGCTAACTTTGTAACCTTTGTCACAAAGTTGGCTTATTGAAATAAGATTATGATTTAAACCACTAACAAGATAAACATCACTAATTAATGGTTTAGAGGGGTTACCGACTTTACCAACACCTATGATGGTTCCGCTCTCGTTGCCTCCAAATACGACGCGGTTTCCATTCGCAATGGGAACCACTCCGGAGAGCAATCGAGCGTCACCCGTCATGTGTTTTGAACACCCGCTATCGAGTATCCAATTCCCTTTGGAGCTAAATTTAAATTTGTTGCTCCTTTCCTTTTTCTTTTCCTTGAGTACCTAAAGATAGAAACTTTCATATCATGGTACCCAAGGTCATTGGGTCCAAGGGATTAGACCTTTGGAAGCCAAGTCCAAGTGGACTTAGACTTCCCCACATAATTCTTACTATGTACAACATCCGAAAAATAAGCATTCATGTACATTTGTTTTTCGTCCATGCTTGTGTCCGTTGGGCTCCAAATAGTAAATATTTTGGGAGCCATCATCCTATTGGGTGCATGCATGCGACGTTGATTTCTACGTGATGCATGTTGTGGGTAGGCATATGGGACATGATGGAATGGTGCACGACGAGAATTATTCATATGATGCGGTGGGTGAACATATGCATGTGTGGGAACACGTGCGTGAGGGTGTCTCACATGGTGTGCACGTGCCCGAGAATGTGTTGCATAAAAATCATCATATGTGTGAGATGGTGGAGTAGGACGTGTGTTCCTACGTGGCATGTTATTGGTGTACATGTAGGCATGCCCCTTCTTTGGAGGTCCACCCAAAGTGGGTTTCTTTCCAAAAGAGGGCGTGGACGAGGTGGAAGCACCATTGGTAGATGAACTACCAATAGAGTGTTTGCTACCACTCGTAGAGTCACCGGAAGTTGGCCTAACAAAAGTAGTGGCCGCTTTGGATGGACATCCCGTCGTATACCCCAAACCAATGTGGTGATTGGCCGGAAGTAAGTCACTTAGGATTTTATCCAAATGGTCCTTACCTTTGTTGAATTTGTAAATTCGGCCCAATGTGTTCTCATATTTCTCTTTGAGAGAACGCAAAGAAGTATCCAAAGTGGATATTTGCGAAGTGAGCACATAAACACGAGATTTAAGATTCTCGTTCTCAATACTCAAAGTCGAGTTTTGAGAAGTTAAATCCGCTATCTCATGTTCTTCCGCATCCTCGATGCTAACATGTTCAAGTTTAGATTTGAGATTAACAATCTCATTTCTTAACTCTTCAACAACGGTGTCGTTGTTGGTGATGATAGTCTTAGGCGATGTTTGAATGCTAGCTAGGTCATCTTTTACCTTAGTATATCTATTTACTAACTTAGTGTATTTTGACCAAAGTTGAGAGTTAGCATTTCTAAGATCATCCATCGTTACCTCATCGCTTTCGTCATTACTATCATCGGAAGAGGAGGATCCTTGATCGTTCTCCTCTCTTGCCATGAAGCACATATGTGCTTGCTCCACTTTCTCATCATCCGACTCTCCGCTTGAGGAATCCTCGGAGTCGGTGAATGTTGCTCCGACAAGTCCTTTCTTGTACCCCTTTTTGTATTTCTTGGACTTATCGAATTTTGGCGCCTTCCACTTCTCCTTGTGCTTATTGAGGGGACACTCCGCTTTCATGTGTCCCGGCTTATTACACTTGAAACACAAAGGAGAGGAAGAGGCGTTAGTAGAACCAAATTTAGCTTTGTTCTTGAAGTTACCTTTTCGGAAGAAACGGTTGAACTTCTTGGCCATGAGTGCCATGGACTCCAAGTCCAACTCGTTTTCCGAGTCTTCATCATCGGAAGATGTGGATGAAGCCGCCTTGAATGCAATCGCCTTTTTCTTAGGCGCATCTAGGTTCAAATATGACTTCATCTTTTCTTGTAGCTTCACCTTGCTATCTTTGCGTACCTCGTATGACATCAAAGTACCCATTAGTTGAACTACGGTATATTTGTTCATGTCATTACCTTCCTCGATGGCGAAGGTACGTTTTTCCCAAGAAGAGGGAAGTCCTTCAATAAGCTTTAAGCACTTCTCCTTTTGAGTGTAGATCTTGCCGAGGGCCTCTAACTCGTTTATTATGTCAACGAAGCGAGCGTAATATTCTTTCATCTTCTCGCCCTGTTGCATATGAAACATTTCGTAATCTTTGGTTACGACTACGAGTTTAGAGTCTCTTACCCGACTCGTCCCTTCATGTAGTATGAGGAGAGAGTTCCAAATTTGATATGCACTCTTACATGTGCATATCTTATTGAAGTCCTCGGGCTCCAATGCGCATTGCAAGGCGTTCATTGCCTTGGCATTGCTTACCTCCGCGGCGACCTCCGCGGTAGTCCATTTCTTAAAATCTTCTTCTTCGGGCTCGATGTACTCCTTCATTGTAGTCCTCCATAAAGATGCACTCCGGAGGAAAGTCTCCATCCGGCACTTCCAGTACCCGTAGTTGGTACCGTTGAAGAATGGAGGCCTCGTAGAGGAATGTCCTTCCATCACCGATGACGCTCCTTCACGGTTCCTGAAGGTGTCATAGTTGGAGGGTGGAGGCACGGTCTTGTTGTCGTTGGCAGACATAGCTGTGTATCTGGCTCCGATACCAAATGTAATGCCCTACCAGCTACTGCACAAGTACTAGAGGGGGGGTGAATAGTACTTTAAAATAATAAGGAGTATAATTCCAAATTAAATTGCAATCAACTACCAAATCAATTTGCGGAAGCTTAAATTGAACGACGACAACGAAATTGACAATGCTAACAAACGATGTTAATGGGTTCGGATCCACCCAAGTCTCCCCGACTTGTTCCCGGTGATCCTACGTCCCAACCACCCGGATCCCCTCCGGATACTTGAGTTAGAAACCCTAACTCAAGATTTCCACTATGAATATCTTGTGAAAAACATTCACAAGATCAAATCATACATGCAATGGCAAAGTGAATCCCACAACCCGGGATCACAAACTTCTCTCACAACCGAGAGAACCAATAAGCAATATAAAAGAGTTTATATGAAATAAACAAGCTTACCACAAAATCCTATACCTTGAGTTTTTCTTACCCAATAGGTGGAATGAAGGATTTGAGGAAGATGAAGTTACCAAACCCTAGCACCAAGGAAATGAGCAGCAATGGGTGCCTAGGGATGATTTGGAAACTTGAATCAAGCAATAGCTTGAAGAGCTCACCAAGAACAAGCTTCTCTCTAGATCTAGAAATGAGAGAGAATGTGTTTCTTGTGAGGAAGAGAGCTTTAGATTTGAGGGAGAATAGCTATCTCTTTAGAACTCAATGAATCTCTTAATGGCAGCTCTTTTTCTGATAGAAATGACCTAGGTTCGTATTTATAGGGTCCCATAAAAACAAGTTAGGTCAATCTCCAACGGAAAGAAATCTGTGAGAATTAGTCGGTCAAAGAACACTCACTGACCGACTAGTTCATCAACTAGTCGGTCAGCCAAACAACGTGGACCGACTAAGAGTAGATCTGAGAAGAAAGAGAATTTCAGACCTAGACATCTAGTCGGTCCAAGAACACTGTCTGACCGACTAGTTTCACAACTAGTCGGTCATCCAATGAACGTAGACCGACTAAGAGGCAAAACAACTTAGTCTGAAGGCAAGTTGACTTAGTCGGTCTAAGAACAAAAGTTGACCGACTAGATTGTCAACTAGTCGGTCATCAAACGTTCTTAGACCGACTAACGGTAAACAGTAGCTTAGGAGAAATTTAGAGTGAACAGTAAGTCACAACTAGTCGGTCAAAGAAGCATCACTGACCGACTAGTTCACAAACTAGTCGGTCGGTGAGTCAACGTAGACCGACTAACTGTAAACAGTAAAGTCCAAGAAATTAAGGAATCAAACTAGTCGGTCCAAGAACAGTTGCCGACCGACTAGATCACCATCTAGTCGGTCAGTACTTGTTCTTGTACCAACTAACATGCACAACAAAGTCCGAATCGAAGCGCGACGCTTCGAGGAAGTTAGAATGAACTTGTGCAAGAATCCTAGAGCTACGAAATGAGCGTAATGAAGATAGAAACGTAAGATATACTCAAGGCTTAACATTCTATCAATCGAAACTAAAAGACTATAAATAAAACCTTAATAAACGGTCTTTGAGAGCTTCGATTGAATCTTCATAACTTCCAAAGCGCTGCAGGAGCTTCAACGAAGCTTTAGGCTTGAATACGAGCTTTTGGAAGTGTTGAGATGTCGCTTTGAATATTCTCGTGAAATTGGCGACGATCTCCAATACTGCGCTCACAAAATGTTAGTTCATGGATTATTTATGTTTGCTCATCATCAAATTAGTTCATGAATAATTTGATTAATTTGTTATTATATATATATATGTATATATATGTATATTTTAGTAGAGAGTGACGACGCTTGTGCCATATCCTCTCTCTATTAAAACCCGATCTCTTATTGTTTCCACAATGCATTGCGTGCGTTGTACATTTTACTTAATAAAGATTTACACTTAACTTCCAAATATGTGTGTGTGTGTAAAAAGAGATTGTTAGGATGATCCTTGTCTCTCCTATCCATATCTGAAAGAATAGAGTTGGTCAGAACTGTGATTTATGGTATGGTCGCATTCTGGATGCACGCCTACCGCATTCCACCATCGGTGTTACGATCCATCAACTCTGCATGTAGGAAGTTTATCTGGGTGAGCCTTCATATTTGGTATTGGCGTGATTTTTGTTCCCCTAAGGAGGAGGGTGTGTTGGGCTGAGATTGCTTACTGATCTCAATGCAGCATCAGGAGTCCGTCTGACTTGGAGGCTATTATCATCCGATGGTCCATGTGCACAATATATGATACGTCGTTACAATTTGGGGCGGGCAGCTTTTACTTATCCAAGGCCAAGCCTATGCAATCTGGGACCTGGAAATTTCTACTCCAACACCGTAGTACATCTCAGAGACTCATTAGACGTATAGTCAAGGATGGTACATCCGCTTCTTTCTGGTATGACAACTGGTTTCCAGGTGGTCCTATTGCTCATCTTCAGGACGTCCCTACTGGAGCAGAAGCGAAATTGGGTAGCGACTATTGTGGACTCCTGGTGGTTGGAGAGATGACCCTGATATTCAGACTCTACTCCCTCTTCTTCAGACCATCTCTCTACGTCAGGGATGCGACACTTGGGATTGGGTACCTGGACCCGTTTGCTCCTTACGCATGCGTGGGAGGGTGCTCGCACTAGGGGAACTCCCTTTGCATACTGATGCGTTTCGCTAGGGATTTGATGATAAAAAGGGGATTTTAATTAGAATTTCAGATCTAGTACCAAAAAGAAACCCTAATACAATAAATCTACTCGCTAACTAAGACTAGGAAATAATTCTTAACCTAGGGGGAAAAGCCGAATCCTAATACAATTAATCTAAGGGGATAAATAAAATAACTCTCTCAATTTTCGCCTATCCCATTAGGGCCGGCTCACCCCCCTTAAATTGACAAAACACACCTATTTGTTCATTTACCAAAATGCCCCTCTTGTTATTTCCAGCCGCATCACTACTCCGCCCCTGAAAAAACCACCTTGTCCTCAAGGTGGTGCACGATGTCCGTGGGCCATCCGTTCCACCAGGTCGATTGCAAGCCTCCTCCCGGGTCAAATGGATGAGAGTGGTCCCCACCGCTTTCAACGAAGTCCGGAAAAGTATCGTCGGGCCAAGGCGGGATCCAAAAAGCGTCGTCGGGCCCCCACAAATACTGAGGATAGTCGTCGTCATCGTTGCACTGCTGGAATCCTTCTGGGCGGGGGCCCCGGGGGCCTAGAAACGCTCGGAAAAGTCTGTCGGGCGTCCTGGAAGGTCGGTGGGCCCCCCAGGGGTCCGTCGGACCTCGGGACCCCCCTCTGGGGTCGACCGAGGCTCCCCAGGCCGTCGCCGGGGGCGGCCGGCCCTGAAATTGGGCCGGCGGCCCCCAGGCGGCGGCGCCTGGGCCCGCCAAAGCCGCAGGAGGGGTGGCAGGTGCGGCCGCCCCTCCCAGGGGCCTGGCGACCCCCCGCCGACCCTCTGGGAGTTCGCCGGCCCCCCAGAGATCCCTGGGGGGTCGGCGGCCACCCAGGGGGCTGCCGGGGTGCCGGAGACTCCCCTCCGGCACCTTTGTCCTCGCGGCGTGGCGGCGCGTGGTCTTGGTGAGTTCCCCACACGTTGTCTCCTTGATCGAAGCCTCCGTCTTCTTCTAGATCCGGATCATCTTCAAAAGAAACCGTCTTTTTCGGATCTGAATCTGGAATTTTCAGATCTGGATCTGAAATTTCCAGATCTGGCTCCGGATCTGGTGGATCTACGCCTGAAAGCTCCAGATCTGGCTCCGGAACTGGTGGATTTACGCCTGGAAGCTCCAGATCTGGCTCCGGATCTGATAGCTCTGGATCTGAAATTTCCAGATCTGGATCTGAAATTTCCAGATCTGGATCTGAAATTTCCAGATCTGGATCTGAAATTTCCAGATCTGGATCTGAAAATTTCAGATCTGTATTGCCGACAGCCGCAGGCTTCAGATCTATCTTTGTCTTTGCAGCGGAAAGATAGCGACGGTCGATCTCCGCCACTTTCTCCTTGTAGCAACGATTGATCTCCGCCAAATCCTCCACTATTTGACGGCACACCCTTTCCCTTCTCTCTATCCATGCGTCGATCAGATCCATAAATCGGGTGCTCGCCCTGGATCTAGTGCTCTGATACCAATTGATGCGTTTCGCTAGGGATTTGATGATAAAAAGGGGATTTTTATTAGAATTTCAGATCTAGTACCAAAAAGAAACCCTAATACAATAAATCTACTCGCTAACTAAGACTAGGAAATAATTCTTAACCTAGGGGGAAAAGCCGAATCCTAATACAATTAATCTAAGGGGATAAATAAAATAACTCTCTCAATTTTCGCCTGTCCCATTAGGGCTGGCTCACCCCCCTTAAATAGACAAAACACACCTATTTGTTCATTTACCAAAATGCCCCTCTTGTTATTTCCAGCCGCATCACATACTACAGTGTTGTTTGTTATAGAAAACATATTCCTAAGATGGCTATCACTCTGATTTGTGCTTTTCAGGGTAAACTCCTTACTAGAGATACATTTCATAAATGGGGGATTACAACTACTAAAACATGCGTGCTTTGCGAGGATGGTGCTACAGAGAGTATGTGTCACCTCTTCTTTAAATGCAGCTACACTCGCTATATCCTTTGCAGAAGCCTGCTCAAACTGGGGATCACAGTAGCTGCACCTTCTTCTCTAGTGGGGTGGGTGATCTCATTCTTTCCTGATACAGTAAGAAGGATAGTGTGGGCATCTTGGCAAAGACGGCTTTGGCTTCCATGGTCTGGCACATCTGGAAGCAACGCAACAAGAGGATTTTTGAAGGTAAGGGTGTGGAGAAAACAGTACTATTTGAGGATATTACAGCAGATATTATCATTGGGCTTCGAGACATACATCGAGATAACCCCGCGGCAGTTACCCCCTTTTCCAACTGGGGCTTCTTGGATGTTTAGCATATCTGATATCTCTTATTCTCTTTTACTTGAACATACATACTTGTTCTCTCCTCTTGGCTTCATTTAGGTAGGGTATTATCTTGTAGGGGGTGACGGTGCTTGTTGTTGAGCATTGATTCCCCTGATTTGGTTTTGATGATGAACAAACATAAATATTGTGTACTAATTCTCTTTGAGCGCAGTTATGGAGATCGTCGCCAATTTACTTTGCAGATCTCAAGCGACGTCTCAAGACTTCTTTAGAGCGCATGATCGTTGTGCCTGAAGCTTCGTTGAAGTTCAAGGAGTTGTTTATGAAGTCAAGAGATTCAAACTCATCATGTTGAAGCTTTGAAGACGGTTTGTCATGTTTATTTATATTGTCTTCTAGCTTCGTTTCATAGAATGTAAGCCTTGAGTCTTACTTGCCTAGTTATCCTCATATCTATCTTATCTTATCACTAAGAATGCCCTAGAAGCCATTAGATAGGGTTCATTGCTTATCGTCCTTGATTTGGCTTTCTTATGCATCTTAGTTGGTTCAAGAAGAATAATTAATCGATTAAAAGACAATCTAATCGGTTAGGAACTCTTCTTGAACCGACTAGTCTTCTTTAAGATTCTTAGCCTATTCTCTATTTGAAACTAGTCGGTCAAAGATGGTTCACCGACCGACTAGTTCTCAAACTAGTCGGTTAGTGTTTCTTCTTAGACCGACTAGTTTACCCTTCTTAATTTCACTCAATTCTCTGTTTGAAACTAGTCGGTCCAAGAAGGATCACCGACCGACTAGTTGGAGAACTAATCGGTCAGTGATCCTTCTTAGACCAATTAAGCTGCTTTAATTTTCCAGCCGTTGGAGATTTTATTTCCACGATTTTTCTTGATCCGTTTTGATTCTTTCCATATATGTTTGATACGTTTCAAACATGGAAATTCCTCTATTATGAGAGGATTCAGCTCTAATTCTAGATCGATCTATTATCAATTTCGAAAAAGCTCTCTCTATATTCTTGACCTAATTCTCCCAAGAGATCTTGAGCTTTGTGCGTTCATTCCTATGAAGGATTCAAAGATCATCATCATCGAAATCATCCTAGCCGTCTCCACCTGTTCATCTCAATGGTGCTAGGGTTTCGTGATCGTTTCTCTCCATCTTCCTTCCTTGCCCTAATACCGTAAGTATTTCTCAAGGCATATGAATTTGTGGTGAGTTCTTTATATTTCATTTAACTCGTTATCATAAGTTTGCTCTCGGTTTGAAAGATAAGTTTGTGATCACGGTTTGTGGGAGTCACGATTCACTTGTTGTATTGATTTATCTTGTAGTAGTTTCTACAAGAAGTTTTTAGTGAAAGCTTTAGTTAGTGGATTCTAACTCAAGTAACCAGAAGGGATACGGGTGCCTGGGACGTAGGATCACCAGGAACAAGTCGGGGAGACTTGGGTGGATCCGAACCCATTACATCTATTGTTTGCGTTGCGTTATTCGTGTTGTCAATCATTATTCCGCATAGTTGTTTGTGTTTGCAAAATAATTAGGAATTATCCTCTTGATTATTTTAAAGTACTATTCACACCCCTCTCGTACTTGTGCAGTTGCTTCCAGGGTATTACACTTGTGACCTCTCCCCTCTCTCCCTTTTACCTCCTGGTCGCCTTCTGAGGAATTTTGTATTGTTTTGTTTTGATATTAATAAAGAATCACACTTACTCGTCCCCATACACACATGCTATCAAGATTATTAATTGATTTGCCGCAATCCTTCATGGACAATTAGTTCCTTAAGAATTATATGCTACAGTTTGTCAATGCATATAATGGACCTGAAATGTCTGGTTGCTCAAGATAATTTTTAATGAAACTCATGAATTTTTTAATGAAACTCATGACTGATGCACGTCATTTATGTCCACATTTTTATGTATATGTTGTTTATTAATTCTCATGCATTTACATGGGTTATATGTTTAAATTCTATTGGACCCTTAATGTTAAATGTTAACATTAATAATCTTAGTTTGTTAAATTTTTATTATCAGAACCATTCCACTTGCCTTTTTATGTAAATAATGTCGTAATAATATTTTATGTAAATATTATTATGTTATTAACAAGAAAAATATGTTTCTGTTTGGATTTATGTTCTATGTGAATACATAATTTTAGTGAGAGTTATATAGTATTTTGATAAATTATGGGACTTATATTTGTTCGAAGTGAACAAGATATGAGTATAGATTATATTTTTGCAAGTCTTTAAAATAATGATAAAGTTTATAGTCATGGACGATAATTAGAAATTTAATGAACTTTCGAATCCATGTATTAACTAAGTCATTATAATTAAAGACTAAGAATTTGGCAAATGTATATATATTTCACTGAGCAAAAAACTAATCTTCTAAGTGTCTCTATATTTCAGTTATAACAAAAATCGACCTACATAATGGCTGCAACCAAACCATAATTGCTAATCTCAACAAAGGAGATCGTCTCAATGGAGATAGCTTCAATGTTTGGAGTTTCAATATTAAGTATGTCTTGAAGGAACAAGAGGTCATCGAAACAATTAACTATAAGATGGAAGATCCTGATAAGGGAAACACTAACCAGCACAGACATGCAATAGAGATTAACAACGTATGGAAGAAAAATGACGCCACTGCGTGTGGTATACTTGTAAGCTCTATGAAGGGTGGCTTGGCTTATGAGTACAAGAACTATCTAACTGCAAGTGACTTGTGGAAGGTCTTGAATAATAAGCTGGGAGAAACTTCTGCATTGAAGTTGAGGCAGCTGACTATTAAGCTTGATACTTATAAAATGAGCTCCAATCAAACAATCAAGCAACATCTTCAGGAGATGTTTAGAATAATTAAGGAGCTAACTGCTGCTGGGTGCAACCTCACTGACGATTAACAAGTACAAGCTGTGATTCGTTCCTTGCTGGGCTCCTGAGAACATATGAAAGTTAACTTGACTCATAATGAAAGTGTGAAGACTTTTGATGATGTTGGCACGTCACGTGAAACTGGAAGATGAAATGTTATCTTTCCTAAAACCGCAATCTCATTCCTATGTGATCGAGTCACGTTTTAGGAGAGGAAACTTCAAGAACAGAAGGTTCTGACCATGGCAAAATGTATAGGCTGAGGCCGAAACCTAAGGGTTTCGGTCGTTTCGTCTCGGTTTCGGACCAGAATGGTACGAAACCAACATCATATCTCGGTATCGGTACAAGATGCCTCTCGATGTTGCTGCAGTCACTTACAATTTGCCTCAAGTATGCATAAAATTACAAATTTGCCTGAAGTGGGTGCTTTTAAATGAGACTGGTTATTGCACCTACATGACTGCCCAATTAAATGCACCCACTTGCACAATTAAATGCACCCACTTACTAGTTTGCTATGCGAACAGACCTTTTTCTCAGTTCACAGACTTTGAGAGAGATGGTCTGTGAACTGAATAAAAAGCTCTGTTTGCAGAATTTTTTAAGCTCTGTTTGCATGGCAACTTATAGAATTTTTTAGTGGTATGTGAACTGAACAAAAGCCTCTATGTGAAATGAACAAAAAAGGTCTGTTCGCATAGCAACTTCCTTGGAGAGCCTTCACATGATATCCCTTAATTACATCACTAAAAACGAAGAGAGCACATACATCTATATAACAATTGTTGATTGTTTTTGAATTCTAGAGTTGACTAGGACAAACGGGTTGATAGAAGAACGGCTGATGTTTAATCTTTGACTAATGAATGGTTGAGATGAGATTTTGTGGAAAGTTTTGGAGTGAAAAACATTTCTTGGGAAATGAAAGTTTATGGGGAAATGAAAATTTTTGGGAATGAAAGTTTCTGCGGAATAGCAGAGTGAAATTAATGCATTTCGGGAAAAAAACTTTAACTTGCACTTAATTCTGCAGATCGAATGCTGTGCAGATCGAATGATCTCTCCCTCAACGCGGGGTCCCTCGTCTCTTCGACGTTCTCGTGCCGAATGCGCCTGCTTTTACGCTAATTTGTTGTTCCGCGCCGAAGGTGACCGCGCCAAATTTGTTGTTCAATGCTAATTTGTTCCGTGTCGAATTTGTTGTTCTGTGTCGAAGGCTCCTGCACTGAATTTGCTGTTTCGCGCCGAAGGCGTCCGTGCTGCTAAATATTTTTACGCTAATTTGTTGTTTTAAATTTTGGCTGTGGAAATAATTTTTTGGGGAACAAAGATTTCGCGGGAGAAAATCTTAAATGAACCGTGCACACGAGCACGGGTTATGACTAGTTTATTTACAAGTGCCCAAGTTCTAATGCATTAACCACACCATTTACAATATAGCATGCTTGCATATTTAAGTAACTTTTCCATGCCGCACCACTTCTCCATGCATGTACACGGATCTCTCAATGTCAAGCTGAAGCACCTACATGCATAAAGAGAGTTGTAGTTACATGTAAATTACAAATATTGGTAGTTATGGACGAAACCGAAACCCAAACTGAAACCACCGAAACGGACGAAGCCGATACCGAAACCTAAATTTTCGGAAGACCGAAACCGAGACCGAAACCGAGACCTCAAACCTTGGTTCTGACAGAAAAATAAAGGCAATGGTGCAGCTTTGAAATTCAAGAAGCTAAGGAAGGTTGATGAGAAGAAGAAGAAGAATGTTAATAAAGTTGATGTGCTTCAACAGTCGTCAGAAGGGACTCTTCGCTCGGGATTGTTCTGAGCCGAAAAATGTAACTTCTGATTATTCTTCTGTTTCTTGTCATCGAGCGTATGCATTTAGTTTTGTTATGCTCATAGAACCTAATCCTTGGTGGGTTATTGATTCAGGAGTGACTGACCATAACCAAAAACAGAGATCACTATGTGGAGCACCATTGTGTTCCTAATGGTACCAGATGTGTATATGTTGACAACAAGTTGGAAGTAAAGTAGTCGGTATGTGCAAATTAGAATTGTGCAGAGGACGAAATTTATTGTTGCACGATGTGTTGCGCACTCCTGATAAAGACAGAACATAGCCTCTGTTATAACCTTAACTAAGTTTGGATTTGATTTGTTTGGACAATATGGTTTGTCAATAAGTTTGTGTAATGTGTTTTATGGATATCGACACTTATTGTAATGGTTTGGTATTTCTTAATACTGATAATTGTTCTTCTGTTATAACCTTAGCTAAGTTTGGATTTGATTTGTTTGGATAATATGGGTTGTCAATAAGTTTGTGTAATGTATTTTATGGATCCGACACTTTTTTAATGGTTTGGCATTTCTTAATACTGATAATTGTTCTTCTGGTTATAGTTAACCGCATCTTCGTCTGTAACATATAATAATGATGCATTATTATGGCATGCTAGACTAGGTCATATAGGGAAAGACACGATAGAATGCTTAGCTAAAGCGGGACTCTTGGGGTCTCATATCAAAATATAAATTCCAGGATGTGAACCATATCTAGCAGGCATGATAACTAAGAAACCATTCGGTAAGGCAAAACACGCTGATACTCCATTACAACTTATACGCTCTTGATATCTGTGGATCTATGAGTGTGATGGTAAGGCATGTTGCCTTATATCTCATTACATTCATAGATGACTACTCTCGGTTTGGAAATGTATACATTATATCCCATAAATATGAGGCATTGAATTGCTTCAAATTATTTTTCAACGAAGTTAAGAATCAATTGTATAGAAAGGTTAAAACCTTATGGATAGATCGATAGCTATCAGATCAATTTAAGGATCTGTGTAATGAAAATGGGATTCTAAGACAACTAACTATTTCTTGTACACCGCAACAAAAATGGTGTGGTGAGAGAATGAATAGAACCATCTTAGAAATAATTCGATGCATGATGTTGCAAGCAAATTTATCAATTAAGTATTGAGAAGATGCATTGTTGACAACAACACATGTTTTGAACCTAGTGGCCTCAAAATCAATTCATAAAACCCCATATGAACTCTGGACTGTAAGAAGTCTAAACTTGAGTTACTTGAAACCATGTGTCAGTGCAGCTTACTAACATGACATTTCTCATAAGCATGGAAAGTTAGGACCCAGAGGAAAGAAGAGTATATTCATTAGATATTCTGAACACTCAAAAGGTCTATGTTTTCTTAGGTGAGCAAGAAGACATCGATGTCACAGAATATGAATCAAGGGATGTCACATTTTTAGAGGATATGTTCCCTAAATAAGGCGAAGTCAGAAATGAAGATGATCTTCATGAGTTGAAAGATCCAAACTTCGTAAGTGTTAAGTCATTTGAGGTACAAGATAATACTTCTCAAGTCTCCGTAGTTAGGCGATGTTTTCAATAGAGAAGTCAGTCAAAATTATTAATTTGATTGAGTCAGTTAGGAGAGACAAAATGGTTAAGGTTCCCCGACGCAGATTTGCAATCGAAGGGGGAAGCTGGAATTGCTGTACCTCAAGATGGCGAGGAACCTTAGAGTGTAGAACAAGCTTTATCTCGTCATGACCGAGATTATTGGAAGAAAGCTATGGAGGAAAAAAATGGATTTCATGAAAGTTAACCAAGTTTGGGAACTGATTGACTTGCCGCATAATCGAAAAGTAATTGAAAATACGTTGATTCTCATGATAAAGAGAAGGCTTATGGATCTATTGAAAGGTATAAAGCTCGTTTGGTGGCAAATGGATATACCCTAAAGGAATGTATAGAATACGAAGTAACTTTTTCGCTAGTTGTGAAATTTGCCTCTATTCGTCTTATACTAGCTTTATTTTCTCATATAGACTTACAACCTCACCAAATGGATGTCAAGACAATATTTTTAAATGATGAACTAGATGAGAAAATCTACATGAATCAGTCGGTAGGTTTCGTTGTTAAAGACCAAGAGAACAAAGTTTACAAATTACAGAGATTGATATATGGCCTTAAATAAGGATCTAGGCATTGGAACTAGATATTTTATAGGGCTGTCACCTCATTTGGTTTCGAGATGGTCGAAGAAGACCATTGTGTTTATGTGAAGCAACATAAAAACAAATTTGTCATCTTAACATTGTATGTAGATGTCATATTGTTAGCTAGTAATGACATGGAGTTTCCGATGACCATAAAACAATGGTTATCATTAAACTTTGAAATGAAAGACATGTGAGAAGTGGATTTTATACTTGGTGTAAAAATCCAAAGGAATTGTTCTAAAAGATTTCTTGAGAAACATATATCAATAAAGTAATTGAAGTATTCAACATGTCTAAATGTAATTCAGTCGAAACTCCAACAGCGAAAGGCGATGATCTAAGTTTAAATGGTTGTCCTAGCACATCAGACGAAAAAAACTAAATGCTAAAAGTGCCTTATGCAAGTGCAATGTGTATCTTAATGTACGCTATGTTGTGTACAAGGCCATACATATGTCATGCGGTAGGATTGGTTAGTCGATATTAATCGAATTCTGGACCTGACCATTGGAAGACTGTGAAGAGGATCATGAAATATTTGATGTGCACATCCAAATACAGTTTGTGGTATGAAGGTTCGTTCACCAAACTTGAAGGCTATACTAATGCAGAAGATATGTTTTCTTGCTTGGAGATGGTGTCATATCTTGGTGCAGCAAGAAACAAATTTGTGTAGCTTTGTCTATCATGGAAGCAAAGTTTGTTTCTGTTTTACTAAGAGTCCATGAAGCCATTTGGTTACAACGATTCCTACATAATTTGGGTGTAAAACAAGAACCCGTAGTTGTCTTCTGTAACAATCTTACTGCGATAGCTTACACCAAGGACCTAAAGCATCACAGTCGTACTAAACATATCAACATACGATATCATTTTGTGAGAGATATTGTGGCTGAGAAGATAGTTTCTATCAAATATATACTTACGCATATAATGGTTGCTGATCCTCTTGCTAAGCCCATTACAAAAGATGCATTTGTGAAACAGTAAACGCTCTGGGATTGCGTAGAATTTGAATATGTATTTTGTAAAATATTGATGTTGTTCAATTAAAAATGTTTACTTCATTTATTACGTGGGAATGATATGTGTTTGCCCAGTGTTATTTGTTAACAAATGTATATGTAAAGAGTATATACGAACAATATGTCGAATATGCATGAGAGATTGGCCTTCTCACACAGGCAAGCACCTCTGACGTTCTTAGGTGAACGGGTATGAATGCGACTAAATCTCCTTATGAAAGTCACATTGAATAAAGTTTCATGATCATGTCATTTTTCTACAAATAATGACCGAGATGAACTGATTCCCTAAGGTTTATCTAAGCATATTCATGAGTCAGACACAAATTCTTAGAGTAATTGATTGTTGCAGAAATTAGTGTTAAATGTACGAGTACATTTAACTGCAGTCTGAACGGTGTTGGATTGACTTAATCCTAAGACATACACAATACACCTTTCATGTGATTCATATCACATGATGTAGTCGACCATAATGGGAAGTGAGAAAGTAGATCCCTGCCTCTCCACTGTGTGAGTCCCTAGAGGATTGGTTTCCTCACAATACCATTTGACTTATTGACTAGTATTCGAAGACTCAATCTGGGTGATAGCTACTTTAGCATATTTTTTATGACTTGGAATGATTCGGTCTAAAAGGATATGTCTATGAAAGCAGCTGAGTTGTGACTTAGGATATCGAGTGCAAAAGAAAGACTAAGTTTGTTGATATCAAGTTTGATGATTTCACAGGCTGGCCAATTTGTGTGATTATGGGACATTAATGTGGACATGTTTAAGTATGTCCTCAAGAGTAAATAATTACAAAGAGTGATCATGGACACTTAAAATGATACAACAAACTAGATCTAAGGTATTATAAGCTACAAAAATATTTTAGATGATTGAATTACATAGAGAGCAGTTGTATATCTCTAACCAGTGCACAACAAACAACAAAATTGAACGTGTTCGCTTATGTGGCGCACGATCAAATTACCAAGTATGAAATAGTTTTCTTCACGTGTTGTTTCTTTAACAACAATCCCATAATGTACTAGTAAGAGATGTTGGAATTGTGTACGCTCATGACATGTTTGTCCCATGGGTTAAAATGTAAATATTGAAGGATTAAAGGGCTTATATGTAATTTTTGATTAACTTTTGTGGATAATTGAAATTTAGAAAAGTTGAGGGTTCCTAATGCAAAAGTGATGGAATCTTGTCAATTGATTTTTAACGCTAGATTTTCAACGTTAGACTTCCCCCCTCCTATTACTATATATACAGCCCTTAGGAGTTGTCATGAGATACGTTCCTTTTCTTCTCTCAAACCCGATCTCAAGAAGAAAGACATGAATGTAATCTTGGTGGTGAAAATAGTATTTGGTTTCCTCTTCAATCACGATCCAAAGTATAGTAATTCATGTAGTGCCCTGCTAAGCTACTGCGCATGTACTAGAGGGGGGTGAATAGTACTTTAAAATAATCAAGATAGTTATTCCTAATTATTGTGCAAGAAACAAACGACAATGCGGAATAAACAACAATCAACAAGAATGGACAAACGCAAACACTAGCATGTAACGGGTTCGGATCCACCCAAGTCTCCCCGACTTGTTCCCGGTGATCCTACGTCCCAACCACCCGGATCCCCTCCGGATACTTGAGTTAGAAACCCTAACTCAAGATTTAGAACTATGAAATACTTGTGAAAAACCTTCACAAGTCCAAATCATACAAATGACATGTGACTCCCACAAACCGGGATCACAACCTCTCTCACAACCGAGAGACACAATTCAAATACGAAATGAGATGAAATAATAAAACACTTACCACAAAATCCTATGCCTTGAGCAAATCTTACCAAATTAGGGCAAGGAGGGATTTTGTTGAAGATGATGACACCAAGCCCTAGATTCACCAAGATGGACAGCAATATGTGGCTAGGATGAGGTTGGTGTCCTTGGATCAAGCTCTTAGGTTGAGAAGCTCACAATGGAGAGAATCTCTCTTGAGGAATATGGCTCAAAGAGTTGAGGGAGAGATTCTTGTGAGGGAGAGAGAGCTTTGAAATAGCTTGGGAGAGCTCTTCTCTTAGGTCTGAAATTGCTTGGAAATAGGACCTCTAACCTTGCCTCAAACGAATCAGGTTTGTATTTATAGAGGCAAGGAAAATCGTGTTGGAAAAGATCCCAACGGCTCTATTCTGAACCAGACTAGTCGGTCAAAGAAGGATCACTGACCGACTAGTTCATTAACTAGTCGGTCGGTGATTCAACGTAGACCGACTAACGGTTGAACAGCCAAAAGGTCGAAGTACAAGAGATGACAACTAGTCGGTCTAAGAAGACTTGCCGACCGACTAGTTTCACAACTAGTCGGTCGGTAAATGCTCTTTGACCGACTAATAGTCGAAATAGAATAGGCTGACTTCAAGTTGACTTAGTCGGTTTAAGAACAAATGCTGACCGACTAGTTTCTCAACTAGTCGGTCGACAAACGTTCTTTGACCGACTAACTCGAAACAGTAGCTCAAGCTGTACAGAGGCAATGATAACTAGTCGGTCTGAGAAGGACTCCTGATCGACTAGATCGTCATCTAGTCGATCGGTGAACCTTCTTTGACCGACTAATTGATCAACAGGGAATGAACTGAATTGAGCAAGGCATCTAGTCGGTTCATGAAGAGTTGTCGACCGACTAAATCGTCATCTAGTCGGTTGGTGAACCTTCTTTGACCGACTAATTGATCAACAGGGAATGAGCTTAATTGAGCAAGGCATCTAGTCGGTTCATGAAGAGTTGTCGACCGACTAAATCGTCATCTAGTCGGTTGGTGACTCTACTTGAACCAACTAAGATGCACTAGAAGCCGAGGGAAGAAGCAATAAGCTTCGGAAAAGTTTCTAATGGCTTCTAAGATAAACCTAGCTCTAAGATATGAGCGAAATGAAGATTATAAAGTAAGTCCTACTCAAGGCTTAATATTCTAATCTATGAAGCTCTAAGACAATAAATAATACATGACGAACCGTCTTCAAAGCTTCAATCTTCACTCTTGACTTCAATCATACTCCTTGAGCTTCAACGAAGCTTCAGGCACACGATCACGCGTATTGAGAAGTCTTGAGACGTCGCTTTTGATATACGTATTCTTTTGGCGACGATCTCCATAACTGCGCTCACAAACAGTTAGTACGCATTATTTATGTTTGCTCATCATCCAAAACCAAATCCGGGGAATCAATACTCAACATTCTCCCCCTTTTTGGTGATGACAAACCAACATAAATAATAATCAATAATAATGATTCAAATGAAATTTACTTACTCCCCCTGCATTGATGACACGTTAGTTTCGTATTCAATAATATTCATACACATCAAGCAGACGAGGGAAATATAAAATATGAATCCTATTATTGCGATTTATGATTCTAAATCCATTTTATATCTTAACTCCCCCTGATTCTAACATATCAACTTAGATTCATGGTAAATTGCTTTGATATCAATTAGCACATTGTCATTATTAATTCTCTCCCCCTTTGGCATTAGCAAAAAGAGCGGGAGGAGAACAACGACAAATACAATGGCTAAAAATAAAAGCATGCGAGTCTAAGAATGCGACCATGGTCCAAATGGCTAAAAATAAAATACCGAAGTAAAATACCAAAGCAAATCAAAGTGTGCCAATCATGACCATAGTCGAAAATCGAAAACAGAAATCATAAAACCATCGGCAAAAATCGAAAACCGAAATCATCAAACCATAGGCGAAAATCGAAAAACGAAATCACCAAGCCATATGCGAAAATCGGAAAACGAAATCATCAAAACTCAAATCAATTTCACGTATTGAGTTTTGGAACATACTCTCCAAAATCAACAATCTAGAAGAAATTAGTGCATGGAAAACAATTCTATGTTTCCATAGGAGAAATTTCTATTAAATCAAATTTAATCGTCGAGCGACGAAGTCAATATCAGAGACATAGATCCAATGTGAATACCAAATGTAGCGAAATTCTAACAATGCATGCAATCAACACACATGGATACCTAATGTATATCAAATGTAAGAATATACTTACAACATTAAGCTCCCCCTACTTTGGTGCATCTCTTAAGCACCATCAACTCCATTTGAATGAAAATCCTTTGCAAATTAAGGAGTTGGTAGGGTTGGTATCCCATGATGGGTTGAACCTAGAAAACATCATATTGGTATCCAAAAATCCTTTTGGATCCTATGGGTTAGGCAACAAATTTAACATATTAAATTCAAATAATTGTAACCCATAGCCCAACTAAATTCAAATTCAATATGAATTTTAAGCTTCAAATTAACATGCACATCTAAGATCAATATGCAAATAAAAAGAAAATAAACCAATTCTTACCACAATTGCTTTGGTACCCATAAAAATGAAATTAAACTTATGGTACCAAGCAATGAAGGGTCAAAGGAAACTAACCCTTCGGAAACCAAGTCCACGAGGACCTTGATTTCCCAACATAATCATCATTCAAAATAATATCATTAATATACGATCGCACATACAAATCCTTATTATGCATGCTTGTGTTCTTCGGACCCCAAATGGTGTATGTCTTGGGAGTCCTAATCCTATTGGGAACATGCATACGTTGTTGATTTCTATGTGATGCATGTCGTGGATAGGCATATGGCATATGATGCAATGGTGCATGATGATAATGATTCATATGAGAATGTGAATGAACATATGCATGTGATGGAACACGTGCATGAGTGTCTCACATGGTGTGCACGTGCTCGTGGATGCGGAGCATAGAAATCATCATACGTGCGCACATGTGGGGTAGGATGTGTGTTCCTACGTGGCATGATATACATGAAAGCATGACCCTTCTTTGGAGGTCCACCCAGAGTGGGTTTCTTTCCAAATGGGGGCGTGTTCCTAGCGGAAGCACCATTGGTAGAAGAACTACCCATGAAGTGTTTACTCCCACTAGTAGAAGCATCGGACGTTGGCCTAACAAAGGTGCCGGACGATTTGGATGAATCTCCCATCTTATACCCCAAACCAATGTGATGATTGGCCGGAGGTAAGACATTTAGGATATTATCCAAATGGCCCTTACCCTTATTGAATTCATTGATTCGGCCTAATGTGCACTCATACTTCTCGGTGAGAGAATGCAAAGAAGCATCCAAGGTGGACACTTGCGATGCGAGTGCACAAACACATGATTTGAGATTTTTATTCTCAATACTCAAAGTTGAGTTTTGAGACGTCAAATCCGCTATCACATGTTCATCCGAATCCTCGACATCAACATGCTTAAGTTGAGATTTGAGATTTTCAATCTCATTTCTCAACCCTTCAACAACGGTGTCGTTGACGATGATGGGTTTAGGCGAGGTTTTAAGACTATCTAGTTCATTCTTAGTCTTAATAAATCTAGTAGCCAAATTAGAAAACTTATTCCAAAGTTGTTCGTTGGCTATTTTAAGTTCATCGTTCGTTACCTCATCGCCTTCATCCTCGCTTCCATCCTCGCTTTCATCGGAGGAAGTGTCTTGATCACGTTCCTCTTTTCCCATGAAGCACGTGTGTGCTTTCTCCACTCGTTCATCATCCGACTCTCCACTTGAGGAGTCTTCTTCGGAGTCGGTGAATGTGCCGACAAGTCCTTTCTTGTGCCTTCTCGACTTGTCGTGCTTGGAAGCCTTCCACTTCTCCTTGTGTTTGTATAGAGGACAATCCGGCTTGATATGTCCTGGCTTATTGCATTTATAACACACGGGAGTAGAAGCATTAGTCGAAATAAATTTTGATTTATTCTTCAACTTACCTTGTCGGAAGAATCGGTTGAACTCCTTTGCCAAATCGGCCAAAGCTTCCATGTCCAACTCTTTTTCCGATTCTTCATCATCGGTAGATGGAGCGGCCTTGTATGCAATCGCCTTTTTCTTTGGCTCGTCTTGCTTCAAGTACGCTTTCATCTTCTCCTTCATCTTGATCTTACTTTCCTTGCGTACCTCGTAAGACAACAATGTACCCATTAATTGAACAACGGTATATTTATTCATATCGTTACCTTCCTCGACGGCGAAGGTACGCTTTTCCCAAGAAGAGGGAAGTCCGTCAATAATCTTCGCGACTTTCTCCTTTTGGGTGTAGACCTTCCCAAGAGCTTCCAATTCGTTGGAAATGTCCACGAAGCGAGCATAGTAGTCCTTCATGGTTTCACCCTGTTCCATATGAAACAACTCAAACTCTTTGTTAGCGACAACGAGTTTAGAATCTTTTACCGTACTCGTTCCTTCGTGCAAGATGAGGAGTTGGTTCCATACTTGATATGCACTCTTACATGTGCATATCTTGTTGAAGTCTTCGGGCTCCAATGCACATTGCAAGTCATTCATCGCCTTGGCATTGCTTACCTCCGCGGCGACCTCATCGGTAGTCCACTTCGCGAAATCTTGTTCGGCGGGCTCGACATACTCTGTCAATGTGGCTCTCCAAAGTGAAGCGCTCCGGAGGAAGGTTTCCATCCGGCATTTCCAGTACCCATAGTTGGTACCGTTGAAATGAGGAGGCCTGACAGAGGATTGCCCTTCCATAACAGAAGACGATCCGTGACGATCCTTGAAGACGTAGTCGTTGTTCGTCATAGATTTGACCTTGTAGCTTTAACCTTGGCTCTGATACCAATTGTAGTGCCCTGCTAAGCTACTGCACATGTACTAGAGGGGGGTGAATAGTACTTTAAAATAATCAAGATAGTTATTCCTAATTATTGTGCAATAAACAAACGACAATGCGGAATAAACAACAATCAACAAGAATGGACAAACGCAAACACTAGCATGTAACGGGTTCGGATCCACCCAAGTCTCCCCGACTTGTTCCCGGTGATCCTACGTCCCAACCACCCGGATCCCCTCCGGATACTTGAGTTAGAAACCCTAACTCAAGATTTAGCACTATGAAATACTTGTGAAAAACCTTCACAAGTCCAAATCATACAAATGACATGTGACTCCCACAAACCGGGATCACAACCTCTCTCACAACCGAGAGACACAATTCAAATACGAAATGAGATGAAATAATAAAACACTTACCACAAAATCCTATGCCTTGAGCAAATCTTACCAAATTAGGGCAATGAGGGATTTTGTTGAAGATGATGACACCAAGCCCTAGCTCCACCAAGATGGACAGCAATAGGTGGCTAGGATGAGGTTGGTGTCCTTGGATCAAGCTCTTGGGTTGAGAAGCTCACAATGGAGAGAATCTCTCTTGAGGAATATGGCTCAAAGAGTTGAGGGAGAGATTCTTGTGAGGGAGAGAGCTTTGAAATAGCTTGGGAGAGCTCTTCTCTTAGGTCTGAAATTGCTTGGAAATAGGACCTCTAACCTTGCCTCAAACGAATCAGGTTTGTATTTATAGAGGCAAGGAAAATCGTGTTGGAAAAGATCCCAACGGCTCTATTCTGAACCAGACTAGTCGGTCAAAGAAGGATCACTGACCGACTAGTTCATTAACTAGTCGGTCGGTGATTCAACGTAGACCGACTAACGGTTGAACAGCCAAAAGGTCGAAGTACAGGAGATGACAACTAGTCGGTCTAAGAAGACTTGCCGACCGACTAGTTTCACAACTAGTCGGTCGGTGAATGCTCTTTGACCGACTAATAGTCGAAATAGAATAGGCTGACTTCAAGTTGACTTAGTCGGTTTAAGAACAAATGCTGACCGACTAGTTTCTCAACTAGTCGGTCGACAAACGTTCTTTGACCGACTAACTCGAAACAGTAGCTCAGGCTGTACAGAGGCAATGATAACTAATCGGTCTGAGAAGGACTCCTGATCGACTAGATCGTCATCTACTTGAACCAACTAAGATGCACTAGAAGCCGAGGGAAGAAGCAATAAGCTTCCAGAAAGTTTCTAATGGTTTCTAAGATAAACCTAGCTCTAAGATATGAGCGAAATGAAGATTATAAAGTAAGTCCTACTCAAGGCTTAACATTCTAATCTATGAAGCTAGAAGACAATAAATAATACATGACGAACCGTCTTCAAAGCTTCAATCTTCACTCTTGACTTCAATCATACTCCTTGAGCTTCAACGAAGCTTCAGGCACACGATCACGCGTATTGAGAAGTCTTGAGACGTCGCTTTTGATATACGTATTTTTTTTGGCGACGATCTCCATAACTGCGCTCACAAACAGTTAGTACGCATTATTTATGTTTGGTCATCATCCAAAACCAAATCCGGAGAATCAATACTCAACAATTCATCCTTTCGGTCTTTATTCCGCTATGTAGAAGGCGATGAGTTTATCTATCCTAAAATTCGACAGTTGCAATTAACAAAACAATGTCTAACTTGGAATTAACTACGGATGTGTGTGCATAGTTGGCTCATCACTCTCATAGGGAACTTATTCAGTGTTCTTTAACCCCAAAGTTTCATATTTAGCTACATTCCAACTTTATTAAGGATTATCTCTTCTGTCAATGTATTAAAGTGTGTGTTGATCAAAATTCTAGGAAACGATGAGCATGCATTCAATAACATTTAGAGAATTTTATGAGAGATTTGGCACTTAACAGAGCTGAATGGAGAAAATGGGGTCAAGTAGCCATTGTGTTTTTACTCTTTTTACTCTTTTTTGTTGCTTTACCTTTTTTTCCGGCTGGTGAGGGGCTCTACTGGAAACATAATTTCATTACAGTCCCAAGTTTTAAATAATGTTGTTGACGGATGGGTTCTGCCTTCATTTGAGTATGGGTCGATGAAGACGCCTTCGTTGAAGTGGTTCCTCGACGGTTGAGAGGTGAGACCTGCAGAGAGGAATTTCCGGATCGAGGATGACTAGAATCGAGATTCATGAGAGAGGATTGACCTAGCTCCACGTTATTTCCATTATCCTGCATCATAAGAAAATCGTCAGGGGGTCGGGGCTAAGGCCCGACCGGTTCCCCTCCGACGCTCAAGTTAGGTTTTCCTGGAGGAAACGTAAAGAGGACAATAAAAGAGAGATGAAAAGTCACCTGGATCATTCTTTGATACTTAATCTTGGATGGATCTGGCTTCCTCTTCTCCATTGGTCTCGGGGGGTATTTATCCATCCTCCCTTTGTAACTTCCCATCATAAATGTTGACTCTTATTGCTCAATTAGTGGCCCTTGAAATGGTCATCATGGCTCGTAATTGTCATCATCAATCAGCCACTAATTGCCTAATTCAAGACTATTGATGGGGCTATGATGAGGTTGTAACCGCCCTTCATTTATGGCCCTTTGCGAGGGAAATGGTGGTTGACTCATTCAACTCTAAAAGTAATGGGCCTTGGGCCGTTGTGCGGCAGGCCATATTCGTCAACAAATGTAAACCATCACTTCTTAGTAACCCATACCTCACATATTACAAATTATGGTGTTTAATGCTGTCTGCGGAGAAGATATTATATTGACAATAAGCTAAACGAATCACAAATTGGAACATTTTGAAGATATGATAGTTACTAGGTTCACAATACTATATTTTATCTTTTTTTGTCCCGTGAGATTATTTTTAGTTAAAAAAGCATTCAATTTAAATATAAAAGAATGTATTTCAAAGGAAAATTTAGCTTCAAACTTCTCAGAGTCCAAACTAGCCATCCCTTAATTTTTGTGCACCTTTTAAACCCCCTTTAATCATTTCCTATTTGATCTAACCCCCAGTAATTAGTGAATATACCGAGAATATTCCTGCTAGAAGGCTAAAACTTAAAACTTACACAATTAATTTGTTAATTTCACATTACCCATCGGTAGAACACAGCATCTACACGAGTCCATTTTTCATCAAAATCCATTCAAATCCCAACAAATCCACCTTGGAGTTACAAAGGAAGAGGTAGTTATTGGGTTTGGTTTAAGATGAAACAGAAAAGGGGGTTACAAAGGAAGAGGTAGTTATTGGGTTTGGTTTAAGATGAAAGAGAAAAGGGGGATCTAATATGCTCTCCTCTTTTCGGGAGTTGCTATGCGCACATACATAATTGCTGTGCAAACAGACCACATTACACACCCAAACAAATTTAAAGTTCATTGTTTTTTACACACAACTTCCTATACTCACATTATCCCTTTCCTCTTCATCCTCCCCACACTTTCCCGCCCCAGCGACCGCCGCCACCACCACTGTTTACGGGTGTTTTATCACCACGTGTTGATAGTCTGGAGGCCCGAATGTCGTAGCTGTCACGTGAGATGGAGATGACGTTTGTGGTCGATCAATGGCGGGTTCACTTGATAGGGAAGGCGCGGATCCATGCTTTGGTGCGTCGAGAGGTAGCCTCGGCGGGACGACAACCTCCGGGATCGGTCGGACGAACGTGCTCTGGCCCGAGGGCATTCGGATCCGAGCGAGGGATCGCCGAAGGGAAGCGGGGGTGGCGACGACTCCTTCGATCTGCAAGACGAAGAACTCGTCAGGGGGGGTCAGACCTTGGTTCTGACCAATTCCCCTTCGATGCCAAAGTCAGATCTGGTTTGAAGGGTGCTCGGTGGGATCGAGTATGGCTCACGGAGAGACCGATACACGAGTCCTCGGTCCGAGCTTTGGAGGAGAAATATCTAAAGTGGAAGGTGTGAGAGTTTGTGTGTTATACCTACGTTGTAGATCTCGACGATCAGCCCCCAGGTGATGACACATCTCCTCCCCTCATATAAGCGAGTCATCCCTCTCGTGTAATGAGCCATGATTGCCATCCTTGATGGGGGCGCCAAGTGGGGGATGTTGACCCCAATAATTGCCATGCTTTATGGGGGACGAATTCCATGAAGGCGCCCATGATTGGTGAGTGATGGCCATGAAGTCGGGCCATTAACGCCGTGAATGTTGCCGCCATAATTGGGGAGTGATGGCCATGAAGTCAGGCCATGATTGGCGAGTTATGGCCATGAATGTGGCTGCCATATCTGGCTAGTCCTCCCTCAATTTGGGGAGCGATTTCCTCCACTACGGATAGTGGACGGTCCTTTGGGCCTTCGTCTTGGGTGGAGAAGCGCGACTTGCCCGTGAGATCCTGGCCGGAGCCCAAGGCCGTAGTAGGCTGGTTATGGTTGACTTGACTCCTCTGTGCCCTGTCAAAATGGTCGTATCAATTGCCTCCATCTTCCGAGCTCTACCGTTGTTGAGGTTGAGGTTGGGAGATGTAGTATAAGGGGAGAAGTGGCTTCTTTTGTAAAATTGGTCCGTCTTGTGAAGTCGGCTAGGGACAACAGTTAGTTCGAGATTCGTTCGGTGGCGAGGGGAGTTGCCCCTCGACTTACTGCCGACGAAAGAGTGGATCGGCCAGCTGGGGGAGTTGCCCCCAGCCTTACGACCGATCCGTTCGTTCGATGGCGAGGGGAGTTGCCCCTCGACTTCCCAGACATACGACCGATCCCAGCTCTTGTTTGGATTCTAGATTTAGCTCGAGCTCCAGTTTGGTCCGTCACCGCCTGAGTTCTTGCACAGTCGGGGGAGCTTGGAAGGCGGAGGTAATAGGGGTCCTCCAGTGTACGTTATCCTGACCTCCTGCGCGGCTCGGGTTTGCCCTTAAAGGTGGGAAACTCGAGTTGTCGGAAGTTTCATCGTGTTGGCGCGGGTCGACGGGCTCGGACTGATGGTTGAAGTTTCGGAATGAACCCGGACGAGAAACCTTGCTGCCGAGTGTCCTCGGGTCGGATGATCTACTGGGTCGAGGAGTTCGAAAGCCCTCGATTGACTCCGCTCGGTCGAGGAGTTCGGAAACCCTCGATTGAACCTTAGCTTGATCGCTCGGGAGCTGGATCGTTGTCGAATCGGACTGTAGCCCCTGATCGAGCTCCGATGAAGCCCAGAGCTTGGATCGAATGCCGACCTGCCCATCAAGATGACGACGTTGGGTCGGAGTCTTGGATCGAACTTCGGCGACGTCCAGAGCTTGGATAGAGTGCCGATCTGCCCATCAGGACGTCGACGTTGGGTCGGTGTCTCAATCGGACATCGTCGGACCTAAGGTTCCCCCGGGTCAGCTAGCAGTTCGACAGGGTCGATCCTCAGCATCAAGCAATAAGTAGCAAATTCGGTGACGTGGGGTGGCGAGGGTCGAGCTCCGGCGGGGCTCCGAAGCATGGGTCGAGGTCCGACGGGCCCTTGTCGGCAAGTGGTGAGTTTCGACGACGCTGGGAGGCGATGGTCGAGCTCCGGTGGGGCTCCGATATCTGGGTCGACACGTTTATTTGGGTCGAGCTCCTCTGGATTCTAGATGGTCGGATTGAACTCGTCGCCGATCAGTCGATGTTCGGAGGGCATGTCACTGATCAGAGGAGGAGGTCGCTGTCGACCCGCAAGAGGGTCAGAGGGAGCATTGCTGACCGGATGGATGCTTGCCGACCAGAGGGAGGTCGAAGGACCTGCTGCAGATCCATCGGAGGGTCGGAGGAGCGCCTGCTGATCGGAGGGATGTCGGAGGACACCATGTAATGACGTTCGCCTTCTTGATCAGCGCAAAGAGCTTCGACGAATCCGAGTCTTTCGATCCTGTGTCAAGCTTCCATCGAAGGCCGTTGAATTCAGGGCATGCGGCCCAATGATCGACTGAGCTCAACGAGCTTGGGTGGTGACGCCTGGCACTTGAGCAGCTTAAATTGAGCTCGATGGACGATCCTAGGCCTTGGAACGATTCTGAAATACGCCAGATTGAGCTTGGAGGCAGCACACATGAAGTCAGGGGCTTCTTCTCGCCGCCTGGCGACGTGAAGTCAGACACAAGACCATCGTTCGAACTCGGCTCAGATCTGAGTTCTGATCATGGGATGGCCTGGGTCGACAGCAAGTGCCGAGCTTCGTCGGAGGTCCATATCGAGCTCCATTGATGGATCGAAGGGGAACTCGAAAGATCGATCCCCGTCGGAGGTTGAGCTTCGCTGAGGTAGAAGCTCCTCCATCGAGATCGCCGTTTATTCCCCAGGATATTGCTCCGGCTGTTATAGTCATGCCACGTTAATCCGAAGCTTCCTCCTCGACGAACTGCAGATGCAATTCTGGACGATCTGGCATTTTAGATCGGACGTCGATGAGCCATGGCGAGCTTGGTCGATTCACGGCGGCTGACGAGCTTCACCAGATCTGATTTGACTTCGTTGGATTGGTTGATCAGCTAAGGTCGATCAATTAATCCATGGAGTTCCTTGGGCTTGGCTGGTCATTCATCTCCGATGGAAGAGGCCCATGGGTGGGGTTGATTTGATCGGAGTTCCATGCGAGAGGTGGCCTCGTCGGAGAAGACACGACTCTTGGGAGCCGGATATCACATGTGTTCGGGTTTTAACGAATAGTCGGATGAGATCAGTTCAGCTGTTCCTAACTTGAAATTAGCCGTTCGGTGGATCAGTAGGAGGTGCGCATCCCAATTTCTTTTGAGTCATGGGAGTCGTCCACAGACGTTGGGATCGGCTCTGTGTTTCCTCGGGTCCGATCTCGACGGATCTGGTGAAGATTCGCCAGCTCGATCACATCCTTTCGCCATGCCCTCTACCACTCTTGGAGAGTGCGATAAGAAAGATCTCATCTTTGTTTATAGAGAGATCTCGGAAAATGGAACAGGTCAGTGTCGGTGTGGTTGATGACGCATGTGTCGACTCGTTCCCACAGAAGGCGCTGATTGTTTACGGGTGTTTTCTCACCACGTGTTGATAGTCTGGAGGCCCGGATGTCGTAGCTGTCACGTGAGACGGAGATGACCTTTGGGGTCGATCGATGGTACGTTCACTTGATTGGAAAGGCGCGTATCTGTGCTTTGGTGCGCCGAGGGGTAGCCTCGGCGGGACGACAACCTCCAGGATCGGTCGGACGAATGTGCTCTGGCCCGAGGGTGTTCGGATCCGAGCGAGGGATTGCCGAAGGGAAGCTTCGGCGATGGCGACGACTCCTGCGATCTGCAAGACGAAGAACTCGTCAGGGGGGTCGAACCTTGGTTCCGACCAATTCCCCTCCGATGCCAAAGTCAGATCTGGTCTGAAGGGTGCTCGATGGGATCGAGTATGGCTAACGGAGAGACCGATACACGAGTCCTCGGTCCGAGCTTTGGAGGAGAAATATCTAAGGTGGACGAAGGTGTGAGAGTTTGTTGTGATACCTACGTTGTAGATCTCGGCGATCAGCCCCCAGGTGATGACGCATCTCCTCCCCTCATATAGGCGAGTCATCCCTCCCGTGTAATGAGCCATGATTGCCATCCTTGATGGGGGCACCAAGTGGGGAATGTTGACCCCAATAATTGCCATGCTTTATGGGGGGTGAATGCCATGAAGGCGGCCATGATTGGTGAGTGATGGCCATGAAGTCGGGCCATTAACGCCATGAAGGTTGCCGCCATAATTGGGGAGTGATGGCCATGAAGTCGGGCCATGATTAGCGAGTTATGGCCATGAATGTGGCTGCCATATCTGGCTAGTGCTCCCTCAATTTGGAGAGCGATTTCCTCCACTACGGATAGTGGACGGTCTTTTGGGCCTTCGTCTTGGGTGGAGAAGCGCGACATGTCCGTAAGATCCCTGGGCCGGAGCCCAAGGCCGTAGTAGGCTGGTCATGGTTGACTTGGCTCCTCCGGGCCCGATCAAAATGGTCGTATCAACCACCATCGGCTACTGCTGCATCCACACAGCCACCACCTTCCACTCTCCCGATGCGCAGTCGATCCCATCCCTCTTCATCCTATTCCTTTTCCATACTCTTCATATCTCACAGTCGTCACTGCTGCCATCGCATGATGAGGGGGGTGAAGATGGGGAGGGGTCGACTGTTCGTGGGGGCGAGGTGCGGTCGGGGGAGTGTGGTTGCATGGTGCGGTCAGAGCGCTGGTCGCGGCTAAGAAGAGAATAGGTAGGAGGAAGATAGTTGGAGGGCAAAAAAGAAAAAAAAGTTTGCAACCTCAACCTCGTAAATTTTGAATGGCAAACTTGTAAATAAGTTGTCTATGTATTCAGCAATTAGGTTTGTGCACAGAGCAATTCCCCCTCTTTTATCTTCTTTTGTCTAGGAGTATTGTGGAATATCAAAACTTCCAAGGGGGTAACATCTTAAAAGGCAAAATTTTGTGTGTGCCACCCAGCATTGTGGTAATGCCGTTGGTTATCTTGCAGGCTGACCCGGTGCTGAGTACAACATAGCGAGAAGAATGATGGAAGACTCTCAGGATGATTGCAAGTAATATTGTTATTCTTTGTAATGATGTATGTAAGCTGGTTCTTTTGGCTGTGGTAATATTGTCAGGAGCAACAGATAGACTCATCTGCTTGGCACTGAGCAGCAAATGGAGGTTTTTTTGTTGACGATCATGATGTTAAAGACTGTAGTCCGTTGATTTGTAAATAGGGACTTCCTTTAGTTTGCAGTATAGCTCATAACATTTACCTACCTGAAAATTTATCTACTCTGAAAAATTTTCCGGTATCTCGATGGTTTTACCCTGGCATCTGATGACACATCTATCTCTAGCTAGACGGTGTAACTTACAGCTAATATCTCATCTTTTCGTAACAAATGTTAAGAGGTATGCGTATAGCTTTACAGTGTGTATGTACCTAAAATAGCTGTCTGTGGACGCTTGTATCTATTTGCCTTGTAGAAAAGTTGGTGTTTCACGATGATTCTTTTTCCTGTCCTTTTATGGGATTATTCAATATTTGTCCTCGTATTCGTGTATATTCGAAAAGAATTCACCATATCAATGGAATATCAATTTAGTCCCATAATTTAAATACTTTATTGGAAATCAATCTTCATAGTTAACTTCTGTCGGAAATTGAAAGATATCCACATAATTAATGGAAGGCTACATTTCAAGAGAAACCATCCTTGAATTTTGATGCATTTTTAAAAAGCAATCAACACAATTTTTTCCTGGTTCTGAACATTTTTTTCCATGGAAGTCCCTGACGGCACCCAACTGTGGTAGGGATTAAAAAAAAATCTGAAAATAATAAAATTGAAGTCTTGAACAAATTTTCAGAAAAGGACTAGTATTTGAAAAATTATTCAGCATTGAAGAGAGATGTATATTTTTTGAAAAAATATTATGTCTTGTGTAAGAACTAATCTAACGCTGTTAACTAAAATATTTGATATGCATGTTCTAAAATATTAAACCCCCAATTTCACGTGAGTCCAATGAGTTTTGCTCGTTCATCCACTTGTCGCAAGTTTAACGGTTTGGTTGTAGCAGAACACTTTTTGCACCGGTTAGATAAACGATGAAAACCCTAGGATTCACCCCAAAATTAATAGTTTCGGGTTTTAGAATATGAAGATCCATATAATATAAACGGAACCGACCGTCGAAAGAAACGAGGGATGCGGGTTGCATTAGCTAGAAAAGAAGGAAATTTCATATCCAATTGCATTGAAACCTGTCATATTCATATCATAATTTGATTTCCATTATACGTAAAGGGATAGACACATATTATGCAATAAAGGATAGAAAACAACATATAAGCCATTGATACATAAAAACTCATACTCATCGAGGACATTTCATAAATTGATAAAGTTATCATTTTCCTAAAAGCGACAGTTCACAAAACTTGCAAGAATACACAAAGAAGACACCTTGATATAATGTTTTATACTTTCATTTTAATTATGAAGTCATAACAATTCCATCATACGGAAACCAAAGCCAAAACATATTTTTTCTTGGAAGTCATCATTCATATTTGAATACCACGTAAGCATATACTTATATCGGGGTTCAAAGTTACATGTTTACTTTCTCAACTAGCTCTTATGCCATTTGTTTCTCATTAGAATTCCTTAAAGTCGATAACATTCATATAATAAGAATCCACCTTAATTAACCATAGTTTGTTAATTGATTAAGATCGTTAGTGAATTTTGTAACCTGATCGGATTAGTATCCTTTAGAACGTTTTTAACATCGCCATTAATGTTAGCTTGTGAATTCCTTTACTAAACCTTACCCCGATCACCCGATATTAATCATAAAATAAGAGTCATTCTTCCTAACATTTGGATATTCGCTATATGTAGGGTCTAAACTCACAAATCATCATTTCATATTTGACACTAATTTTAGCTTCCATCATTAACTTTCTCTTAATCAAAACCACGTCATAAGCAAAAAGATCATATATTCATGCCATTTAACTTACTATCCTTTAATATGACTTCATCTTCTAATGATCTTGCACCATGATTTCATGGATTCAAACAAAATAATCAAGTTTTTAAGTTAAACTAAGTGTTAGGATCCCTGAACACTAAGCAACACACTAGAGGGTGAATAGTGTAGTGGCAATTAAAAATGCTAATTAGAAATAATTAAGCAAATACGGAAATATAATTACAACACAGACAATCAAGAGACAAAGGCAGACGCAAACACAAGATGTATCTTGGTTCGGCTACGCCTTCTCCAGTACCACGCTCGTTACCCGAGCTGGGGATTTCTACTAATCTCACCCTAACCGGGTACCAAAACTCAAACAAGAGTTACAATCCCTAAAGCGGGATACAAAGGCGTAAACACTCCTAGGTTGGAGTAAACCCTTCCATTTGGAGTAAACCCTCTAATATGCGCTCACAACCCGAGAGCTAGATTACAACGAAAATGTAAACAAATACACTCTTACCTTAAGCCTTCTAGATGATCTTACCATACACAATGAAGGCTAGGATGAGTGTGAAACCAAGTGCATGAATGTGTTTGACACTTGGAAGAAAAACTCTCTTTGATGAAGATTCAAAGCTTAACTCTTTTTAAGAGAGAGAGAGAGAGAAAGAGAGAATTTTAGAAATCTTGGAAATATTAAAAATATGCTCAATAATAGTTGCAAAATCTCCCAGTAAACTCAGCTTAAATAGGACTCAAAAAACCGTTGAAAATGATTCCTTAAAATGCCCTCCCAACGAAAAAATCGACAGCTTTCCGTAAAAACGGAGCTGTGATTTTCAAGCAGCTAGGGGAAAAGTATTCGACTATATTTCTATTGGTAGGTGGTTATCTCCATAACGGTAGTTGTCTATCTCCTAGTTGTAGTCGGCTATTTTGAGCAACAGAGAAAATGTTTGTTTTCCCATACAAAGTAGTCGTCTACTATAGTAAAAGTAGTCGCCTATTTTTGTGATACATATAAAAATAACTCAAAATTATTTTGAAAAATATTTAAATCATTTCCAAACTTTCTAAAATATTTTTGTGAGTTTAAAAAGTGATTTAAGGTAATAATGAATGCAATTACAAGGCATACAAAGCATCTAAGAATAAAGTATAAATAACATAAAGAAAAGTATAAAAATACATCTTCAAGATTGATGCATGCTTTTCCATTGCCTTGAGCCAACATTCTCCCCTTTGATTCATCATCCCGAGCATCCCATTGACTATGAAGATACCAAAACCATACTGCTAATTACGTCCAAATTTTGTTCTTACGCCGGAATCTTCAAGAAACTTTTTAGATGAATATGTGACTTAAACAAGTAGAGTCATTAGCAACAACATACTGTGGTGATCATCATCAAAACCATATTGAGCTTAATGGCCAATATCCAACACTAAGTTCTTAAGAACTAAAAGTGTGAAAAGATAAGCTTAAATGACTAATAAAGTTTCATATATTATGAATCAACTCCTGGGGAAGGAACCCCCAGACCTTTATTTATAGGCAAGATAGGAGAGTTACAAGATAAGATACATAGATATGGGCGTATCTCTAAGATACCAACAAACCTAACCAACTCTAGTTCATATCCATTCACAACACTCCCCATTATCCAGCCATAGTTGTGGACTCTGCTCATGAATACTTCAGGATTGTGAGCGTAATAGGAGTCTCACATGGGGCGGATACTTCAGGATCCTGAGTTGGTGATGTTTACCTCGTTAAAACCTTTAGCTATAGAAAACCCTGTGGGAGAAACCATAGTTAAGGCAAAAGAGTACAAATACTCTTTAACTCCCCCCTGATTTGTACAAGTGACTCTGCTCATGAGTACTTCTGGATTCTGAGCGTCACAGAGGGGTGGATACTTCAGGATCCAGAGTTGATATGATTTGCCTCGTTAAAACATTTGGCTATGGAAAACCCAGTGGGAAAAATCATAGCAAAGGAAAAAGAGTACAAATTCATTCAACTCCCTCCGATTTGTAAAAGCTCTTAGGCTTTCAGATCTCTTAGGCTTGTCTCATCACTCATATTTACAACATTCCGAAAATATACACAGATTACAAAGTTATCACAATTAAGCAGCTGCTGAATCCAGAAACTCTGGAGAGGTGTGCTAAGTATCGTTGCCTCTGATATGGTCTTCAGACTATGTGGTAAGCTCCACAATATCCGCCTCTATCCCAATTGTCACTGGGATGTGATGTACCAGCAGGCGCCCTCAAATACAGCATTGGTGTGGTGAGGATCTCGGAATGATAGGATGATGTTGCCTTCATAAGTTGCTTTGCAGATCTACAGTAGATGGACATCCTGATGGAAATTGAATTCCAATCCAAGTGATTTTGATGATGGGCACACCAAATGAAGCTTAGTGTACTAACTACACTACAATTAAGTATGCAGGTTGTGCGACAAATGAAAAGCTTTATGCATACTCAAAGAAGTGCAAATCTACGCTCAAAGACAAGGACGAACGTTGCTAAGATCAATGATGAAGCTTAAAGCTCAAATAGAACAAGAAGCTCAAGTGAAAACTCACATCCACTCCATCTGTTGATCAAGCTTCCGAAGACATGTCCTAGTCTATAGTGAGTGTGTTGTGTCTCTCTTAGGGTATTGTTAAAGCCAAATCGTATAGACAATCAAACACACACAAATGATTTCAAAAATGTTTTAAATATCTTTTAAATCATTTTCAAAAGGATATTGAGAGCCTTTTTCTAGTCATTTTATATTTCCGTAGTGAAACTCCACTACATCTTGGAGTAAACTACTTAATTGACTAGCTGTGGTTCAGTAGAAACTCCTCTGGGAGTCGACTACCAAAGGTAGGGAGTCGACTACCAGCTGAGAATCGATTTCTCCTGAAACACACTGGGAGTCGACTACCACTCCTAGGGAATCGACTACCACCTGTCGAAATTTGACGTTTTGACTTGATTTTTGAAATATCTTTGAGTGATTTTCTCCCATGATTTTCGGGACAAAAGTCAAAGGAATTTGAATTTTGAATTCTCAGATTTCTCCTATAAATAGAGGATCATTTTCATTGAGAAACACAACATCTATTGAATTCAAATTCTCTCGTGCAAAACGCTCTAAAGTTCTCAGCTCTCATTCTCTCGTTAGCCAAATCTGTTTTACTCTTGATCTTGCAATTTTGTTGTGATGACCCGTATTCAGCAATACCCATTTTCTACGTATTTTCTTAATTAATAATATTTTATAATGGTTTGTTAGGAGTTGAACATCAAAACGTTTTGGCCCAAAACACGTATTTCCGTAGTCCAAACTACGAAATAGATCTCGTAGTCACGATCCTCGTAACGATACGAACTCGTGGCTATATTTTCGTGATTTTTCGAAGTCGTTTAACCATAGGGGCAAAATTGTAATTTCGTGCAAAATTTGTAATAATGACTTTTTACTAATCACTTTTAACTTAACTAAATTACCTAGCTTAATTCCCTAATGTCGGCAACCGGACACGTTTTGGTTTGGTAAGAGAGTTGTGTCTAAGCTTCTAACCCGTTTGTCAAAAGAGCTAAACTTTTCATTAAATTCGTTGGACTAAATATTAATTTCTCTCCCTTAAACTAATATTATCTTAACCTATTTAAACCCCTCACTAAACCCTTCTCTCCGCAAAAACCCACTCCCAGGCAAACTCACCCACGATCTTTCTCTCCTCCCTCTCGTCTTTAACCCCCGTTCTCCGACGGAAGGCCATCGCCTCAGCTCTCCGCTCACCGGAGCCCGCTCGTACACCGCCACCTCCGACCGCCGGAGCCCAGCCGTGAGCTCCCTCTCCCCGCTCCCACCTCCGCCTCAGCCAACGGCGACAAACCCGAAGTGCCCCACACCCCGACATCCTCCCCCACGGCGATCACGCCGCAACGAACCCAGAGCGCCGCCGTGAAGCCCCCAGCGCCGCTCCCCGCTCACCATCGACGCTAGCTGCACGCCTCGACCGTCGCCGGCGCCGTTGAGCCCCTCGCACAGCCTCTCTCTCTCCTACCGCTGTCCGCCGTGCTGCTGTCGCCGCTGCCATTAGCATCGACCCCGCCGGAGCTCCGCCGTACTCGCCGCACTCGCCGACGCCGACGCCCCAACACTCCCGCCGCCGTCGACGACCGCCGCAGCAACCCGCCTCCCCCGCTCTCGCTGTCTCTCTCTCGCGGGTAAAAGCAACGAGCGCTGCTTCGTTTTGAAATTTATACGTAATGAATACGTATTGGAAAGCGTATTTTCGTATTTTCTTATATTTATTAAATAATATTATTGGATTTAAATTCATAGTAATTCGTACAGGCCCCAGAAAATTGCGAAACTAGTCCCAGAAAATCAGAAACGTCGAAACGAATCTATTGGCGCTAGTTTCATCGCCATAAGGCAAGTATATTTCTCACAGTGAATTTTTAAAGGCAAAACTTAAATATGTTAAAATCCTTTTAAAATTCGTATCTTGCAATTTTTACGTACACTTACATACGATAAAAATATATGTTACAGTACTTGCAAATACGATCATTTTGACATCTTGTTTGCATAATTCTGACATACGGTTTGCCAGGAATAAATCTTTGAACATGGGTAGTAATAATAATTTCTTGTTTTAAAAATCCTTTTAAAATTCGTAACTTGTAATTTTTACGTACACTAACGTACGATAAAAATATATATCGTAGTACTAGTGAATACGACCATTTTGACACCTTGATTGAAGAATTCTGATGTACGGTTTGCTCTAAACAATTCCTTGAACATATGTTTTAAAAATCGTTTCTTGATTTAAAATTGCTTTTTGGCTCTTTAAAATTGTTTAAAATTGTTTAAAAATATTGAAAAATAACTACTAGTCTTAGAAAATATTTTAAGCTAATTTAAAATCTTTTGCTTAGTTAAAATCACATCTTACTCGTTCTTTCATCAATTCAAGTGATTTTATGTTTTCATTTTAATTGCTAAATCAAGTCGCAAAATTGTGAACTTTCACGAAACTATCGTACGGACTGTTGAAAATCGAGACTGAATTGACTGAAATGAAATATGGAACTTCAACAATATTGAATGGAAGATGGAACTTTAACAATATAGAATGGAAGATGGAATTTCAATAATAGACAGATAGTACACGTCCTTTTGACCGACACTTGACTTGACCTGGGTTTGGGGTAGTCTATGATCACAAGTGTTACAGAATGACTGGATGCGCCATACTAAATTACCTCCAACACATTACGGGGGTTAGATCCTTGACCGTTGCCATATCGGAACGGTGGGTAAGCCTCAGAGTTGCTCCCGTCGCAGGCTGCATGTTGGTTATCTCTAGTACTCTTGGACATGGACTTATCACTAGGATAGACTGGTTTTTGATTAATTGTTCTAACATCTTTTCTGCAGGTTGCTACCGTGTGATTATTGAATGCTAAATTGTCACAGGTTACAGATGGCTTTGCAAATGATTATTGAATTATTAAATTGCTGCAGGTTGCATATTGTTGCGAATATTTAACTGCTTTAACTGCTTTAAACTGATATAACTCTTTTTTAGTTATCTTATCACTTGTCTTTTCAGTTTTTAATTTAAATGTCTAACGTTTTGGTTTTGAGAATATCTTGCCGAGTATACCTCGCTGACAGACATTTCATTTTGTTGTTTTATGAAATGTCCGTCAGGTATCGACAGTGAGTTCGTTGAAGTCTTTGCTGCAGGAACTGAGCCAGTGCTCGAAGGCTACGTGGAGTACCTACCCACAGAAGACTAGACATTTCCCTTCGCGACGCACTTTATATATTTGAGATAATGTAATTTGTGTGCTATGCTTGTATTGGCCATACTAGGCCTATGTTGTACTTTACTTTCAGACGCTTTGGTATTGTAATAATGTCATCTGTACTATTTCTTATAAGCATGCAAGATCCTGCCATCTTATTTCATGGACGCTTAGTGTGTTTAAGCCAAGGAGGAAGAAAAGAAAGGATTTCAAAAAGAAAAGAAAAAGAAAAAAAGTACTCCTCTTTGTTTTAAACACATCACGGACCCGCTCGCGTCCTCGCTTCCGGTAAAATGGGAAGCAGGGCGTGACATGTTTTAGTGGTGGCCCATGCAGGTCTTGCTTATGCGAATACCTTAAGAAATGGTTTGGATATCATTGATATCAAAGTATCTAACTAGTATATAATTATCGAACTTACCTTGTGGTTTGTTATGCAGCATGGCAGGTAGACCCAACACCAGGAACGCCAACGGCATCACCGAGAACGACTTCATGGGGATCATCAGAGAGATGTTGGACATCCAGCATCAAATCCTCGAGCGTGAACCTAGAACTAAACGCCGAGGAGAAGCTGGAGTTAAACAATTCCGTGAGATGCATCCTAAAACATTCTCTGGAAAGGGAACTCCATTGGAAGCTGAAGAATGGACACGTAACATTGAAGATAATTTGGCCGCTGCCCGTATCCCCCAGGCAGGATGGGTAGAGATAGCCAGGCTCCAACTGACTGATTACTCCCGAACCTAGTGGGACACTGAGGAAAAGCGTATAATGCGGCCTATTGCCTGGGCTACATTACGTGAACGTTTTGACACGAAGTTTTTCCCTAAAGCAGCAAGAAGGGAACTTCAACAACGTTTCGTCAACTTGAAACAGGAATCAATGACTGTTGACGAATACAATGCTGAGTTCTCTATGCTAAGTCAATTCGCTCCTCACATGGTGGAGAATACAGAAGATCATGCCTTCCAGTTTCGCCAAGGTCTAAATTTCAATATTCAAGCTTCTATGACCTTGGCTGATCTGACCAGCTATGAGAAGATACTGGAGGCTGCTCGCAACCATGAGGCTCTTGACAAACAGCGTAAAGCAGCCCAAGGAAAGCGCCCGATGGAACCACCGAGGAACAATCTCCGACCGATGCAGACTACTACCTTCAAGAGGCCTACTGCTCCCAACAACTACATGCCTGTTGCTCCAGCCAACAACCGAACCACTGCTCCTCCAAACAACAATCGAGCTACTATGGTATGCTTCCACTGCAACCGACCGGGCCATACCAAGGACTGTCGCCAACTATTGAACCAATGCCTGGCATGTGGATCACCGAAGCACACTGTTAAAGATTGCCCTCAGCGCATCAACAAACCATTTACTACTGGAGCTCCTGGATCAACATCCCGTGGACCACCCTTACCCCCACAGCAGAGGGTTTTCCAACTAGCCCAGCCTAAACGCCAAGCTTTTACCATGACTGCTGAAGAAGCCGATGCGACTGAACCAGTGATCACAGGTAACATCTAAGACATCCTCCCTTACCTTACTAGATGCTCATAACTTTACTTTAGACTGCTAAGAATACCTTATCGTACTCTAGGTATCGTTTTAGTAGCATCTACACCAGCTTTATCCCTCTTTGATTCTGGAGCATCCCATTGCTTCTTATCACTTAAGTTCGCTACAACACATTCCATTCCTGTTAACCCTCTTTCTAACCGATGGAACATCAACACCGGGAATGGCGTACTGAAGACTTTCGGTGGCTGTCGATCATGCCCTTTGGTGATATGTGGTTGGTGATATGTGGTCGCGAACTCTACGCTGACTTCATGATAATCGACATGCCAAACTTTGACGCTGTATTCGGAATGGATTAGTTAGGAACTTTTAACGCTACCATCGATTGTCGCAAAAAGAAGGTAGTGTTCGAAATTCCCAACCATCCAATGTTCGAATTTTTGAGCGGAAGCCAGTCGCTTGGACCTATTCAATTCCGGGCCAAGCCTCTGAAGATGATGATGGCCTCTATGCTAGCTGAACCTGAGAAGCCCAGAGTAGTTCGAGAATTCGACGACGTATTTCCTGAAGAAATTTCAGGATTACCACCTGATCGAGCTCTCGAATTCACCATTGACCTGATGCCAGATACTCAGCCTATCTCCAAAGCTCCTTATCGTATGACACCAGCAGAATTGGAGGAACTTCGTACCCAATTAAACGACCTGTTGCAGAAAGGATTGATACATCCCAGCGTATCTCCTTGGGGTGCACCAGTCTTGTTAGTCAAGAAGAAGGACGGCTCAAGAAGGATGTGCGTGGACTACCGAGAGCTGAACAAGGTCACCGTGAAGAACAAGTATCCATTACCGCGCATCGACGACATCTTCTACCAACTTGGTGGATCCCGAGTCTTCTCTAAGCTTGACCTCCGAAGTGGATATCACCAAGTGAAAGTCAAGAAGGACGACATATCCAAGACTTCTTTTCGAACCAAGTATGAACACTACGAATTCGCAGTTATGCCCTTTGGCGTGACCAATGCGCCAGCGGTATTCATGAATCTCATGAACCTCATATTCTATGAGTTCTTGGATAAATTCGTAGTGATCTTTATTGATGACATTCTGGTCTATTCAAAAAGCAAGGAAGATCATGATGACCATCTGCGGATCGTATTGAAGACTCTGCGCCATCATCGACTATACGTCAAGTTCAGCAAATGTGAATTTTGGCTTAACCGCGTTGCCTTTATTGGGCATGTGGTATCTGGAGATGGTATTTCTGTCGATCCAGAGAAAGTCACATCTGTTAGAAATTGGCCAACCCCTCGGTCAGTTTCGGACATCCGAAGTTTTCTTGGATTGGCTGGCTACTACCGCCGATTCATCCAGGACTTCTCCAAGATTGCCGAGCCCATGACTCGCCTGACAAGGAAGGATGTCAAGTATATTTGGTCCAAGACTTGTGATCAAGCTTTTAAAGGATTGAAGACGAAGCTAACAACTGCACCAGTTCTAGCTATACCAGACAGAACTGGGGGGTTTGAAGTATGTTGTGACGCATCTGGCAAAGGACTCGGATGCGTGCTACATCAACATGGTCATGTTGTGGCGTATGCTTCTCGACAACTGAAGACTCATGAGAAGAACTATCCGACTCATGATCTGGAGCTAGCTGCAGTTATTTTTGCTCTAATGATCTGGAGACATTTTCTACTGGGCGAGCAAGTGAAGATCTTCACCGACCACAAAAGTCTGAAGTATATCTTCACGCGGAAGGAACTGAACATGAGAAACCGCAGATGGTTGGAACTCATGGCTGACTACGACATCGACCTCTAATATCATCCTGGGAAGGTTAATGTCGTGCCAGACGCATTGAGCCGGCTACCAACTGTTATGACAATCACGGCTCAGAAGAGACTACAACTAGAGCTGCGAGAGATGGAGATTGAAATCATCCTACCTGGGATTGAAGCTTCATTGATGAATCTTCAAATTCAGTCTACCATCATCGATCGTATCAAAGCCGCTCAAGCTGGAGATGCAAAGTTACGGAAGATCAAGACTCAAGTGGAAGCAAGTCTTCGAACAGATTTTCTTATCCATGAAGACGGATCCTTGAGATATGGCAGCAGAATCTGCGTGCCTTCAGGTGATATCCGAGAGGAGCTAATGAATGAAGCACATAGCTCCCCATACTCTGTACATCCTGGTGGCACCAAAATGTACAAGGATCTTCGTCTAAATTTTTGGTGGCATGGAATGAAGAGAAGCATTGCTCGAAGCGTCGCCAAATGTCTAGTATGTCAGCAAGTGAAGGCTGAACATCATCGCGTCGTAGGATTGCTTCAGCCACTGCTTATTCCCGAGTGGAAGTGGCAACACATCACAATGGACTTCGTCACTGGACTACCTCGGAGTACAAAGCAGAATGATGCCATCTGGGTGATCGTTGATCGATTAACCAAGTCGGCACACTTCATACCATTCCGAGTAGGACAATCGACTGAATTACTTGCGAAGAAGTACATGGAGGTAACGACTAATCCTACACCTTATAACTTCTTCCTAGTTTATGTCGTAATATGAGCGATGACCGTACAGGAAATCGTGAGATTGCACGGAGTCCCTGTGAGCATTGTCTCTGATCCAGACACGAGATTCATTTCTCACTTTTGGAAGAGTCTGCAATCGAATCTTGGTACCAATCTGAGCATCAGCACTGCGTATCATCCGCAGACGGATGGACAATCAGAGCGCACCATCCAGATACTCAAAGATATGTTGAGAGCTTGTATGCTTGACTTCAAAGGCTCGTGGGAAGACCACTTGCACTTAGTGGAGTTTTCATACAACAACAGCTACCAAGCAAGTATCGGTATGGCCCCATTTGCAGCACTCTATGGAAGAAAATGTCGTTCTCCATTAAGTTGGGATGACATTGGCGACCGAGAACTTTTGGGTCCGGAGATGATTGTAGAAGCTGTTGATGTGGTACGTACTATCAGAGACAAATTTCGCATTGCACAAGACCGATACAATCACTGGGCTGATGCGAAGCGTCGTCATCTAGAGTTTCAACCTGGAGATCATGTATTTCTGAAGATATCTCCTAACCGGGGAGTAATCAGATTTGGAAGAAGAGGAAAGCTCAGTCCGAGATTTATCGGCCCTTTCGATATACTGGAGCGAGTTGGAGAAGTAGCTTACCGCCTGGCCCTACCACCTTCACTGGAAGGAGTACATGACGTATTCCATGTCTCACAGCTGCGTCATTACATTAGTGATCCTACTCATGTGGTTGACCACTCAGAGATCACAGTATGATCAGATCTTTCATATGAGCAACAACCAGTGCAGATTTTGGATCGACGTCAGAAGACTCTCAGGAATAGCGTAGTCAATCTCGTTAGAGTGATGTGGCGACATGACTCACCTGGCAAATCCACCTGGGAACGAGAAGATGAAATGCACGAGAGATATCCATATTTGTTCACTGAATCTTAGCTTCATTGTCTTTATTCTATGTATTTTAGTGTGAGAAATTCCGAGGACGGAATTTTTATAAGGTGGGTAGAATGTGATGACCCGTATTCAGCAATACCCATTTTCTACGTATTTTCTTAATTAATAATATTTTATAATGGTTTGTTAGGAGTTGAACATCAAAATAGTTTATAAATCATTTATAAAAAATGTTTTGTGGAACCAATATTTATAACATATTTTAGGGTATACGAGTACCAACCTAAATCCTTAAATGAATTTTTATTACAGCCGTAACAATTATTTTTCTAAGTAAACGTTTTCAAAACGATTTCAAACTTCTACAGTATCACTCTAAGACCATTTAGTACTTCCCACATTAATTTCGTAATTTTTCGAAGTCAAATCAATAGAGAACCCACAAACCCGCTTCCTAAACATTTTGACCCAAAACACGTATTTCCGTAGTCCAAACTACGAAATAGATCTCGTAGTCATGATCCTCGTAACGATACGAACTCGTGGCTATATTTTCGTGATTTTTCGGAGTCGTTTAACCATAGGGGCAAAATAGTAATTTCGTGCAAAATTTGTAATAATGACTTTTTACTAATCACTTTTAACTTAACTAAATTACCTAACTTAATTCCCTAATGTCGGCAACCGGACACGTTTTGGTTTGGTAAGATAGTTGGGTCTAAGCTTCTAACCCGTTTGTCAAAAGAGCTAAACTTTTCATTAAATTCGTTGGACTAAATATTAATTGCTCTCCCTTAAACTAATATTATCTTAACCTATTTAAACCCCTCACTAAACCCTTCTCTCCGCAAAAACCCACTCCCAGGCAAACTCACCCACGATCTTTCTCTCCTCCCTCTCGTCTTCAACCCCCGTTCTCTGACGGAACGCCATCGCCTCAGCTCGCCGCTCACCGGAGCCCGCTCGTACACCGCCACCTCCGACCGCCGGAGCCCCGCCGTGAGCTCCCTCTCCTCACTCCCACCTTCGCCTCAGCCAACGGCGACAAACCCGAAGTGCCCCACACCTCGACATCCTCCCCCACGGCGATCACGCCGCAACGAACCCAAAGCGCCGCCGTGAAGCCCCCAGCGCCGCTCCCCACTCACCATCGACGCTAGCTGCACGCCTCGACCGTCGCCGGCGCTGTTGAGCCCCTCGCACAGCCCCTCTCTCTCTCCTGCCGCTGTCCGCCGTGCTGCTGTCGCCGCTGCCGTTAGCATCGACCCCGCCGGAGCTCCGCCGTACTCGCCGCACTCGCCGACGTCGACGCCCCAACTCCCGCCGCCGTCGACGACCGCCGCAGCAACCCGCCTCCCCCGCTCTCGTTGTCGCTCTCTCTCTCTCGCGGGTAAAAGCAACGAGCGCTGCTTCGTTTTGAAATTTATACGTAATGAATACGTATTGGAAAGCGTATTTTCGTATTTTCTTATATTTATTAAATAATATTATTGGATTTAAATTCATAGTAATTCGTACAGGCCCCAGAAAATTGCGAAACTAGTCCCAGAAAATCAGAAACGTCGAAACGAATCTATTGGCGCTAGTTTCATCGCCATAAGGCAAGTATATTTCTCACAGTGAATTTTTAAAGGCAAAACTTAAATATGTTAAAATCCTTTTAAAATTCGTATCTTGCAATTTTTACGTACACTTACATACGATAAAAATATATGTTACAGTACTTGCAAATACGATCATTTTGACATCTTGTTTGCATAATTCTGACATACGGTTTGCCCGGAATAAATCTTTGAACATGGGTAGTAATAATAATTTCTTGTTTTAAAAATCCTTTTAAAATTTCGTAACTTGTAATTTTTACGTACACTAACGTACGATAAAAATATATATCGTAGTACTAGTGAATACGACCATTTTGACACCTTGATTGAAGAATTCTGATGTACGGTTTGCTCTAAACAATTCCTTGAACATATGTTTTAAAAATCGTTTCTTGATTTAAAATTGCTTTTTGGCTCTTTAAAATTGTTTAAAATTGTTTAAAAATCTTGAAAAATAACTACTAGTCTTAGAAAATATTTTAAGCTAATTTAAAATCTTTTGCGTAGTTAAAATCACATCTTACTCGTTCTTTCATCAATTCAAGTGATTTTATGTTTTCATTTTAATTGCTAAATCAAGTCGTAAAATTGTGAACTTTCACGAAACTATCATACGGACTGTTGAAAATCGAGACTGAATTGACTGAAATGGAAGATGGAACTTCAACAATATTGAATGGAAGATGGAACTTTAACAATATAGAATGGAAGATGGAATTTCAATAATAGACAGATAGTACACGTCCTTTTGACCGACACTTGACTTGACCTGGGTTTAGAATGACTGGATGCGCCATACTAAATTACCTCCAACACATTACGGGGGTTAGATCCTTGACCGTTGCCATATCAGAACGGTGGGTAAGCCTCGGAGTTGCTCCCGTCGCAGGCTGCATGTTGGTTATCTCTAGTACTCTTGGACATGGACTTATCACTAAGATAGACTGGTTTTTGATTAATTGTTCTAACATCTTTTCTGCAGGTTGCTACCATGTGATTATTGAATGCTAAATTGTCACAGGTTACAGATGGCTCTGCAAATGGTTATTGAATTATTAAATTGCTGCAGGTTGCATATGGTTGCGAATATTTAACTGCTTTAACTGCTTTAAACTGATATAACTCTTTTTTAGTTATCTTATCACTTGTCTTTTTAGTTTTTAATTTAAATGTCTAACGTTTTGGTTTTGAGAATATCTTGCCGAGTATACCTTGCTGACGGACATTTCATTTTGTTGTTTTACGAAATGTCCGTCAGGTATCGACAGTGAGTTCGTTGAAGTCTTTGCTGCAGGAACCGAGCCAGTGCTCGAAGGCTACGTGGAGTACCTACCCACAAAAGACTAGACGTTTCCCTTTGCGATCGCACTTTATATATTTGAGATAATGTAATTTGTGTGCTATGCTTGTATTGGCCATACTAGGCCTATGTTGTACTTTACTTTCAGACGCTTTGGTATTGTAATAATGTCATCTGTACTATTTCTTATAAGCATGCAAGATCCTGCCATCTTATTTCATGGACGCTTAGTGTGTTTAAGCCAAGGAGGAAGAAAAGAAAGGATTTCAAAAAGAAAAGAAAAAGAAAAAAAAAGTACTCCTCTTTGTTTTAAACACATCGCGGACCCGCTCGCGTCCTCGCTTCCGGTAAAATGGGAAGCGGGGCGTGACATTTGTTATTATTTTCTGAAGATCATAATCTCATTTTATTTGGCTAACTGTTTTTCAAATACGTATTATTTGTTCTTGAATTTTTATTTAATGGATTTTTGAAAAAACATTAGATCTAGATTACAAATACTTCATTCGTATCTTTGTGTGATCTAGAATCTTATTCTATCAAGCCACTACACGTAATTTTGTCTATTACTATTTGGCTATAGACTTTGGGTGTAAATCCGATCTCCACCAATCTATTGTGGTGAATTGGATATTGGTTTTATTTTTGTGATTACCCCCTTTGGTGTAAGGGTGTTGTTGCTGGAACCCTAGACAAGTCTAGGTGTTGCCGTTGGAAATCCTGGTCAAGACTAGGTCGTTGGAAATCCTAACGAGTGGAGTTAGGTATTTGTATTTGCCAAGGCAGATAGTGGAAATCTCGTACCAGATTGGTCGGGGACTGGACGTACCCAAAAGTTGTGGGGAACCAGGATAAAAATCCGTGTGTCTGCGATTGCTTATCTGTGTTTGTTCATCTTTGCTCTTACTTTATTTGCTAATTGTAGTTAATCTATTCCAAAGATTAACTTTCTTTTATCCGCTGTGAATAACGATATAATATTTGTCTTTCTCGTAATCTTATCTTAACTGTGCTTATAAATTCTCTGGGAGTCGACTACAGTTCATAGGGAGTCGACTACCTGCTGTGAAATTACTCTGTGATTATTAGATTACTTTGTTGATTAAGAACCAAGCGTAGATCGCTTTACTTGGTTTCTTAGGCAACATTAGAAGGATTTCTTTTGTGTTAATTTGTAAAGAATGAAAAAGGTTTATCTCTATACAACACTATTCAACCCCCCTTCTAGTGTTGTTTGCCATCCACAAGATCCAACACTTGGTATCAAAGCAAGGTCAAAGCGATGGCATCAACAAAAGTCTGCAACACTCACACTCCTCCGATCTTCAACGACAACCTTTATTCTCAATGGAAAAGGAGAATGGAAATCTTCTTAGAGGCTCAAGATCTGAAATACATGAGATCCCTCAGAGAACCATACGAGATTCCAACCATACCGCAAACTCATTGGAAACCCGATCAAGAGGAAGCCTACTTCAACAACCTCAAGGTAATGCATTTACTTTACATTGGATTAACTGATCAAATGTTAGATCTTGTAGAAAAGGCGGAAACCTCACATCAAATCTTAAACTTGTTGGACGAAAGATTCGGATCAAGATCTAATAAGATCCAAACACCCATAAAGATACCTCAAGCCAATGATGAAGAACTACGCATGATGGCTCGTCAGAACGACAAGAACGAGGTAAGTGATTCTAGCTCCGATGAGGAAAATGAATTTGATATCGCAAGTGCATATGAAAACCTTTATAGAGAATATGAACGTTTGTCAAAGAAACACAAGACTCTAGACAAAAAGCACAAGACTCTGCATAAAGAACATGATAAATTAGTATGTGATCATGATGCACTAAAATCTGAACATGCTATCTATGTTTCTAGTTTAAATGATAAAATCGTTATGCTTGAAAATGTCTTGAGCATGGGTAAGCATAAACACGAAGAGTTAGTTCTTAAGCTTGATGAGTTTAAGACGAATCCAAGTGCGAAAGCTACTCATTCACAAAAGCATGTATCCACAACAAATAATAAAAATGCTCATGCTTCTACCTCTAGTGACATTTGTAAAAAGGAGAATGTTGTGCATACAAATGTTAAAAGGAATACTCTTGTGTATGGAAGAAATTTTAGACACAATACACCCCATATGTCACATAAACCACATGTTATACACGATGCATATCAAAGATCACATTTTGTATACAAACCTCACAATGTACACAATATTAGAACTAATATGATATGGGTGCCTAAACACTTATGCCTACATGAAAAAAATGTTTATGTTCATGATTTGACTAAAAGTATGCATGGATTTTATAATGATTCATTTGTTCATAGGAAATCAAATTCAAATCGAATTTGGGTTCCTAATAAGTAACCTTCTCATTTGTACATGCATTAGGGTATCCACATGCTTCATGTATATTCTCTTGATACCCATCATTTAAGTCTGTACATAACAATAGGATTTTTTTTCTAACAAATCGGACCCAATCATAAGTGGGTACCAAACGTGTCAAAATTATTTTCTTTCAGGACATATGGATAATGGATAGTGGATGCTCCGCACACATGACATAGAACACAAGACTGCTTAGCGGTCTAAAAATGTATGACGTCGGAACCGTGACATTTGGCGACAACAAGAAAGGTAAAATTATCGGGATAGACAACATCAGCCATCCCTCAAAATTGCTCATCAAAGATGTAAGCTTAGTAAATGGGCTGAAACATAATTTATTAAGCATAAGCCAACTATGCGACAAAGGTATGAAGGTTCTCTTTACACTTGACTCTTGTTTAGTTTACGAAAAAGATATGAAAAACATTCTTATTAGAGGTAAGCGAGCAGAAAATATCTATGTACTTAGATTAAATGAATGTGAATCAAATGTATGCTTAATTGTCTCAACAAATGACCCTTTACTCTGGCATAGACGCTTTGGTCATGTGAACATCAAAAACATGGATAAGATTTCTAGGAAAGAGTTGGTGCAAGGACTTCTCAAAATAAATTTTAAATTGGATAAAGTATGTGATTCATGTCAATTTGGCAAAATGCATAAGAGTTCATTTAAGAATATTGGAGCTCTCAGTTCTAGTAGGCCACTTGAACTACTTCATATGGACTTGTTTGGCCCAACTAGAACTCCATCTTTATGTAACTCTAAATACGTATTTGTCATAGTTGATGATTTTACTCGATATACGTGGGTATTATTCTTAACTCATAAGAATGATGCCTTCCGTGAATTCAAAATATTTTTCAAAAGAATTGAATGTTTATACTCTTTGAAAATTATTTCTTTAAGAAGTGATCACGGTGGTGAATTTGAAAATGAACTTTTTAAACTGTTTTGTGAAGAACGAGGCATTTCTCATACTTTTGCTTTTCCGAGAGCTGCTCCTCAAAATGGGGTAGTTGAAAGGAAAAATAGAACACTCCAAGAGTGTGTATAAACAATGTTGTGTGAAAGCAACATTCCAAAAAGTTTTTGGACGGAAGCTGTAGCAAATGCGTGTTATATTCAAAACAAAGTTTTAATAAGAAAACCTTTTGAAAAGACCCCTTATGAATTATTGCTCCAATGAATTCCGAAAGTATCTTATTTCAGAGTTTTTGGTTGTAAGTGCTATATTCTGAATACCAAAGATAACTTAGATAAATTTGACTCTAAAGCGGATGAAGGCATATTTATCGGTTACTCTTTACGTAGCAAGGCATATAGAGTTTACAATGAAAGTTTCGAAACTATTATTGAAACCTTACATGTAACATTTGATGAATCTCTATCTCATAACACTGCTCTTAATAATGATGATAACATAATCATTGCACCTACTCGTAATAATGAATCTATCACTGTTAATGACATCTCTAGTTCTTTGCCAAAATCATTCCCTGAAGTCACATATCACACACACACACAAGTCATATGTGATATTAATGCAGGAATTAGAACTAGATCTCAGATAGAACACTTGACACATGTTGCATTTGTTTCTAACATTGAGCCGAAAAAGGTAGAGGACGCTTTTGCAGATGAAGCATGGATTGAAGCTATGCAAGAAGAACTTCTGCAATTTGAGCGCAATCAAGTATGGGAGTTAGTACCTAGACCGGAAGACCGTCCAGTTATCGGCACTAAATGGGTATACCAGAACAAACTAGACGAAGATGGAAATGTGGTAAGAAATAAAGCAAGGTTAGTAGCACAAGGATACTCACAAGAGGAAGGTATAGACTTCGATGAAACTTTCACTCCTGTTGCTAGATTAGAATCTATTAGGATGCTACTTGCATTTGCATCATATAAAAACTTCAAACTATATCAAATGGATGTGAAAAGCGCTTTCCTAAATGGATTCATAAAGGAGGAAGTCTACGTTGAACAACCTCCCGGATTTGACCATGATAAGAAAACAGGATATGTTTACAAGTTAAATAAAGCCTTGTATGGTCTAAAACAAGCTCTAAGAGCTTGGTATGAAAGATTAAGAAAATTCTTAATTGACTCAAGTTACATTGTTGGAAAAATAGATACAACCTTATTTGTTAAGAAAATTCATGATGATATTATTTTTATCCAAATCTATGTAGACGACATCATTTTCGGATCTACTAATGAAGATCTTTGTCAAGAATTTGCTAAGTTAATGCAGGAAGAATTTGAAATGAGCCACATGGGGGAGCTCACATACTTTCTCGGATTACAAATAAAACAAGGCAAAGAAGGAACCTTTATTCATCAAACAAAGTATGCCAACGACTTGATCAAAAGGTTCGGGATGGAAACTGCATCAGGAAAGAACATACCAATGGCAACATCCACTTCTTTAGACAAAGACGAAGCAGGTAAAAAGGTCGATCAGAAAACATATCGAGGTATGGTCGGATCTTTACTCTATTTAACCGCTAGCCGACCTGACATTATGTTTAGTGTTTGTGCATGTGCTAGATTCCAATGTGATCCTAGAGAATCACAAATTAAAACGGTAAAATACATATTTAGATATCTTAAAACCACTTCTGACTTTGGACTATTTTATCCCAAAGGCGGCACATTTAACTTAACTTCATTAAGTGACGCAGACTATGCTGGTTGTAAAGCCACAAGAAAAAGCACAAGTGGAACATGTCATTTTCTTGGAAATTCCCTTGTTTCATGGTTTAGCAAAAAGCAAAGTTCAGTTTCACTATCTACCACTAAGGCAGAGTATATAGCTGCCGGACTTGCCTGTGCCTAAATACTTTGGATGAAACAAGTTCTCGTAGATTATGGTGTTAATACATCTACATGTGTAATTTACTGTGATAATAAAAGCACTATTAATCTCACTAAAAACTCCGTTCTTCATCCTAGAACAAAGCATATTGATATTAAACACAGATTTATAGATGATCACTGTGCCAAAAAGGATGTTGAACTTAAATTTGTCTCCTCTGAATTTCAAGTTGCAGATATTTTTACAAGACCCCAACAAAAAGAAACATTCTCTAAACTTCGTAGAGAATTGGGTATTGTTGGAGAAAAAGAAATGAATAATGACCAATTATAATATGTAATTATTTTGTTGATGAAAAGGGGGAGAAAAATATGAAATGCAAAAATGAATATATCATATGAATGTATTGTTTTGCTAACGGCTTCGATGCAGGGGGAGAACCGCATCAAAGCAGGTGGAGTAAGTATACTTTCATGTATTTTCATATTTCAACTTACTTCATTTTTCATTTGGGTGTCATCATCAAAAAGGGGGAGAGTGATGGAAATTGAAATCCACCCCAAGTGATTTTGATGATGAGCACACCAAATGAAGCTTAGTGTACTAACTACACTACAATTAAGTATGCAGGTTGTGCGACAAATGAAAAGCTTTATGCATACTCAAAGAAGCGCAAATCTACGCTCAAAGACAAGGACGAACGTTGCTAAGATCAATGATGAAGCTCAAAGCTCAAATAGAACAAGAAGCTCAATTGAAAGCTCACATCCACTCCATCAGTTGATCAAGCTTCCGAAAACATGTCCTAGTCTATAGTGAGTGTGTTGTGTCTCTCTTAGGGTATTGTTAAAGCCAAATCGTATAGACAATCAAACACACACAAATGATTTCAAAAATGTTTTAAATATCTTTTAAATCATTTTCAAAAGGATATTGAGAGCTTTTTTCTAGTCGTTTTATATTTCCGTAGTGAAACTCCACTACACCCTGGAGTAAACTACTTGATTGACTAGCTGTGGTTCAGTAGAAACTCCTCTGGGAGTCGACTACCAAAGGTAGGGAGTCGACTACCAGCTGAGAATCGATTTCTCCTGAAACACACTGGGAGTCGACTACCACTCCTAGGGAGTCGACTACCAGCTGTCGAAATTTGACGTTTTGACTTGATTTTTGAAATATCTTTGAATGATTTTCTCCCATGATTTTCGGGACAAAAGTCAAAGGAATTTGAATTTTGAATTCTTAGATTTCTCCTATAAATAGAGTATCATTTTCATTGAGAAACACAACATCTATTGAATTCAAATTCTCTCGTGCAAAATGCTCTAAAGTTCTCAGCTCTCATTCTCTCTTTAGCCAAATCTGTTTTACTCTTGATCTTGCAATTTTGTTATTATTTTCTGAAGATCATAATCTCATTTTATTTGGCTAACTGTTTTTCAAATACGTATTATTTGTTCTTGAATTTTTATTTAAAGGATTTTTGAAAAACATTAGATCTAGATCACAAAGACTTCATTCGTATCTTTGTGTGATCTAGAATCTTATTCTGTCAAGCCACTACACGTAATTTTGTCTATTACTATTTGGCTATAGAGTCTGGGTGTAAACCCGATCTCCACCAATCTATTGTGGTGAATTGGATATTGGTTTTATTTTTGTGATTACCCCCTTTGGTGTAAGGGTGTTGTTGCTGGAACCCTAGACAAGTCTAGGTGTTGCCGTTGGAAATCCTGGTCAAGACTAGGTCGTTGAAAATCCTAACGAGTGGAGTTAGGTATTTGTATTTGCCAAGGCAGATAGTGGAAATCTCGTACCGGATTGGTCGGGGACTGGACGTACCCAAAAGTTGTGGGGAACCAGGATAAAAATCCGTGTGTCTGCGATTGCTTATCTATGTTTGTTCATCTTTGCTCTTACTTTATTTGATAATTGTTGTTCATCTATTCCAAAGATTAACTTTCTTTTATCCGCTGTGAATAACGATATAATATTTGTCTTTCTCGTAATCTTATCTTAAATGTGCTTATAAATTCTCTGGGAGTCGACTATTGTTCGTAGGGAGTGGACTACCTGCTGTGAAATTACTCTGGGATTATTAGATTACTTTGTTGATTACGAATCAAGCGTAGATCGCTCTACTTGGTTTCTTAGGCAACATTAGAAGGATTTTTTTTGTGTTAATTTGTAAAGAACGAAAAAGGTTTACCTCTATACAACACTATTCAACCCCCCTTCTAGTGTTGTTTGCCATCCACAGGATCCAACACATCCTACTATGGGTACCCGTTTTGTGATTTCTCAGTATATGGACCGGACCTGTAACCTGTATTTGCATAAACATTGGAGGATGATACTTCATATTGTAAGTCCAAATCTTTCGACCCTTGGAGGAAGCGCAGAAGGCTTAACTCCGGTCTAATGACCCTTTTACGTGCCAACTGTCTCTGGCTAATGAGTTTACTGCAACTGCTATATCGGGAAGCGTGTAGTTAGCCATGAGTGCCTGATTGTACTTAGATAAGGGACTTTAGGACCAGTTCTATCCTCCCCCTCTTCTAGCGATCGGAAGGGTTCTTTTTGTACATCCATTAAGTATACTACCATAGGTGTACGTTGGATGACAATGGTCCTTTTAATTTCTCCAACGCACTTCTGGGCGTATGTAACAGGATTCAATGAGCCATGACTTTATATTTGCCTAGGTCTTTTTATCTCATGTTTAAAAGTCAGGCTTGAACAGATGTTTTGGTTTTCTCTTCAGGATATCCAATGAGATTTTAGTTGTTTACAACTATGATCTCAAATCCTGCTCTTTACTCAGATGAAAAGACAACCCTCAATAGGAATCATTGCTTTGCCAAGCGATTCTCTTGGTTGTACATTATTCTTATTGTTTTTCTTTAATAGAATAGATGTCCGAAAGTCTATTCAGGCATTTAAGAAAATGTGAAAATTATCTTTACCAAGATATTCATGAAGGTATGCCGTCACAACATCTAATAACAGCATATCCATAATTTTCCTTTGCCAAATCGTAAGATATTCGCTTTTGATAACTTAGAGAGACTAATGCATCATTTATGGGGCATGCTCATTTTAATTTGTTCAATCCCTAGTTTCAGCGAAATTTTCCTTGGGCTATAGGTTGTACCTTATAGCATACGATTTTGTATTTATTTTTCTTATGTGTGCAATACTTTGTTTTATCCACAGGTTTGACAGCTTTTGGTGTCTGGACTTTAGGTCCGAACATTTTCACGTTTCATAAGTGAGTCCAGCTCATCTTTTATTGCCTCGTTCCACATTTGGCCAATCTCTACGTTTGCATTCTAGAAACGGAGTATGAAACAATAATTTATAAACATCATCGCTTTTGCAATGTATATGGCAATATGATACGTGAATACATTGTCGACAATTTATGTTTTATCTGTCCAACACCTCCCCAGTACGTACAACATTTACTTTCAATTTCACTTTGTGGACATGAGCTCATTGTCCTGTGGTAGTATTGTCTTAAGGTCTCCAGGAGTTTCTGTCCTTGGAGCTTGTAACGGTCTGTATTTTTTCAATACACCTATTCACGTATTTTCAATTTTTAAAACTATTTTATAATGGTTTGTCAGGAGTTTTAAGATTCCAAAAATTTCTTATAAAAATATTTTGAGATATCAGACTAGTCATGAAGTATTTTAGTAAGTTCGAGTTTCATCAAATACCTCTAAAAGATATGATAAAAATTCATTTTCAGTTATTACCGTTTTGGCTTAATGAATTTATTTTCTATACAAACATCATCAAAACGTTTTCAAACTTCTACGGTATCATTCTATGATCATTTCGGACTTCCCACATTAATTTCGTAATTTTTTGAAGTCAAATCAATAGAGAACCCGCAAACCCGCTTCCTAAACGTTTTGGCCTAAAACTAGTATCCCCGTAGCTCAAACCCTGAAACGGACTTCGTATTCGCGATTCTCGCGACGATGCAATCCAGTGGGTATGTTTTCGTAATTTTTCGGACACGTTTACTAGTAGGGGCAAAATCGTAATTTCATGGTATTTTTACAAACTACAAACCCTAATTACATTAACCCTAGCTAACTTACCCAAATCAGGACTTAAACGTGGGGGAAGACACGTTTAAAGTTTTCTTCTTTTAGTCAACAGCTAAACCTAACACCACCTAATCTTATTAATTGTTGTTGACTACTTAACATATTTAATTATATAATTTAACTATAAATTATTCCCTAAACCCGCTCTCTCTCTCACCCAGGCTATCAACCCCGAACCCATCTTCACCAAACACTAGCCCATGCTTATCTTTCTCCCCTCTCTCTCGTTCTCAAGCCCAGCCTATCCCCTTCATCAGCTAACGCCCTCCCCCTCTCGAACTCACCCCCTACTCCGACTTCCTTCACCGCGCAAACTACCCCAAGGGCGCTCCCCCAATCATCATCGACCCATCGCCGAAGTAAGCTACGCCGCACGAAGCTCTCTCACCGCGATCTCCGAGCCCGAACCCTATGCTCCCCACTCCGTTTCCCTCTCCACGGTGACGAGCTTGCCGTCCCACCACCACTGACGTCCGACCCAGCACCCCTCAACCTTCGACCCTGCCACCTCGGAGCAACATTGCCGCCAAGTGCTTCCGTCCCCACATCCGAGCAGCTCCTGCCCTCCCTCACCGTACATCGATGCACACAGCCTCCCCTCGAGCTCGCCTTCGCCTGCCGCCACGCCAAGCGTCGCCGCTCCGATCACCCACGGAGACCCCCGATCCGACGCTGTTCCTCCGCCCTCTATCGTGAGCTGCCTCCGCTCGTTCGTTCGCCGTCGACGAGCCCGCTCCGATCCCTTATCCTCGCCGCACATGCTCGCCCTCCTCCGGGCGATCGCCGCTCATCTCGCCGTCTCCCAGCAGACCCCCGCCTCACCTGAGCAGCTCCGAGACCCTGACGAGACACCGCTCGAAGCTCCGCCCATCCCTCGACCTCGACGCCTCCTCTCCTCGTCATTGCGAACATCTCCGAGATCGCCACCCGCTCCGACAGCAACGAACAACGCAGCTGCTGCTCCCCTCTGCCTCCGACGAGCCCTTGCCTCGAAGTCACCGCCGTAGCGCCTCCTCACCACCGCTGACGCTGCCCCGCCGCCGCCCCGCCTCAGTCGACGAAACCCCCGCCGAACGAAACCCCATGCACGCGATAGAGGAGGGTGAGCATTTTATAAAAACGTATTTTATACTAAATACGTATATATCCGTATTTCCCACGTATAAATAATTATATAAAAAGGATTTTATTGGTTTTAAATTCATAGTAAATAATATAAGGGTCAGAAAAATATGAGGTTAGCTTCAGAAAATCGAAAACGACATTCTGGACCCAATGGCGCTAGTTTCATCTCAATCCGACGTTTAGTTTTTCCAAAATTAATTTTTAAGCCTAAAAGATAAAAATGTTATTTTCACTTAAAAATCTGTAACTTATTATTTTCACGTACAACTTATACTCGATAAAAATATATGTTCAAGTACTCTCCGAGACGGCCATTTTGACAGTTCATTCGCAACTTTCTGATACAGATTGCATCTGGAATAAATTATTGAATAAATACGTTACTTAATTAAAAATAGTTTTAAATTATTTTTGAGCTTTTAAAAATTATGAAAAATACCTAGGAACTTCAGAAAAATATTTTCTCATACTGTAAAATTATTTTCATCATATCTAGTCTATAGAAAAATTTAGAACGTTTTTCGACAACGTTTCAACCATTTTAGAAAATCAGAACGATCGAATTATTTAAATAGAAATGTCGCGTTCTTTAACCAAGTGTTCTTGTGATTGCAGGTGCACCAACGTCCGTAGAAGTCCTAGATCCAGTTCCGGCTTGCTACGTCGATCTCGAAATCTGTAAGTCATGACTAATTCTAAAATTAGAAAATTAGATTAGTGTCCCTGTATGAACTTAGGAACTCTACCTATAGTCTCAAAACGGCTAATTGACTTGAACCGAACTTGAGACCTAATCTAATAGGAAAGTAATCAACTACAGATTACTTTGCCAACTTTCAACTTTGGTGGTTTTAACACACAACCATCAACTTGGGTAAATTGTGTGCTAAACAATACTTCTACGTGCTCGAAGCATGGAATCGGTATCCCCGTTGTTGGACTTGTCTTTATCCTCAGTCCGCTTGGTACAGTCTGCTTTGGAATGAGTTACTACTCCCTGGTTTTCAATAAAAAGTAAACCAGTTATCTTGGTTTGACTAGTAACATGTGGAACATCTTGTGGAACATCTTGTGGAATATCTTGTGGAATATCTTGTGAAATATCGTGTGGAACATCTCGTGGAACATCGTGAAAAAAAACGTGTACATAGAACACTTGACACTTCACTGGAGTTTTTGGGGGTAACTCATAGTTTGAGAGAGTGCGAGAGTGACTGGAGTTCAATCTACATGTCTAGCTGCCTGGGTTTTTGGCAATCATGTCTAGCTGCCTGGGTTTTTGGCAATCATGTCTAGCTGCCTGTGTTTTCGGCAAACAAAAATATGCTGCCCGTGTCAGCATCCTGTCTAGCTGCCTGTGTTTTTGGTATTCGTCTGGGTCGCGCCCAGGCAAGAGATGAACTCGATGGTCACATATTGTACTCTCCGACTTGAGTCACGTAGTGTAGTTATTTTTGCACAGTCACTTTTACCTTACGCACCACAGTCACCTTTACTTTACACGTTTCAAATGTAACGGTCCGTATTTTTTCAATACAACTATTCACGTATTTTCCATTTTAAACTATTTTATAATGGTTTGTCAGGAGTTTTACGATTTCAAAAATTTCTTATAAAAATATTTTGAGATATCAGACTAGTCATGAAGTATTTTAGTAAGTTCGAGTTTCATCAAATACTCAAAACAATTCGGGTAAAAAATTCATTTTCAGTTATTACCGTTTTGGCTTAATGAATTTATTTTCTATACAAACATCTTCAAAACATTTTCAAACTTCTACGATAACATTCTATGATCATTTAGGGCTCCCCACATTAATTTTGTAATTTTCTGAAGTCAAATCGATAGAGAACCCGCAAACCCGCTTCCTAAACGTTTTGGCCCAAAACTCGTATTCCCGTAGCTCAAACCATGAAACGGATTTCGTATTCGCGATCCTCACGACGATAGGATCCTGTGGGTATGTTTTTGTAATTTTTCGAACACGTTTACTAGTAGGGATAAAATCGTAATTTCGTTTTTGATATTCTACTAATTACCTTCACTAATGGGGTTTTACTTTTTACCTACCACTAATTACTTTGGTTAAAGATGTAATTCTACCTCACTAAATGTAGTTGGCAGCCCATGTGTTTCAGGCCAAGACTTTTCTAGGATTAGTCAGAGACAATTTCCTAACTACATTAAATACTTACCTAATCTTATTAATTGTTGTTGACTACTTAACATATTTAGTTATATAATTTAACTATAAATTATTCCCTAAACCCTCTCTCTCTTCTTCAGGCTATCAACCCCGAATCCATACACGTTCTCTGACAAACACCCTCGTCCGCCTATTTCCACGCCCACGTCTGACCTCTTCCACCCACGCTTCACCACCGTCAACGACGTCGACGTCGTCAGCCCATCGCCACGCTTCCCCCATGATCCCCGACAGCACCCAGCGCCGCACCAAGCTCCTCCCACATCTCCGCCACCGCTGCATACGCTGCTGCCCCCTCTCGACCGCACACGACCCCCGAAGCCATCCCTCGTGCTCGCCGTGAGCTCCAGCACCCCGAAAGGACCCCACATCCCCTCCACTGTCGACATCCTTCGACTGAACCCCCGTGCAGCCCTCCACGTCCTCACTGAACCCATGCTCTCACCCTCCTCCTCTGAGCTCGTCGCCCGCCACCAAGCTCCGACGAGTCCCGGAGCCCCCCACATCGCAGACCCCTCAGCTCACCTCCGTCGAGGCCGTCGCCATCCGCTCTGCCCGCCTTCGCCATGCACGACACCGCCCGTGCCCTTCTCCCTTCTCCATGCAGCAGCACCCTGCCCTCCGTTCGACCACCACCGCACAGTCGAGCTCCGCCGTCTATGGCAAAGCTTCGACGTGGCAAAGCGGCGCCTGAGCCTCTTCACCGAGCTCCGAAGACGACCCTCCGCCCTTGCTTCTCTGACGAAGACACTGCAGCAAAACCCGCCCCTCGTCGCTCTCCTCCGAGCGCCCACCGTCGAAGTCGCCGCCCGCTCCGCCGACTGAAGCGCCACCGGAGCCCGAACGAAGCCACCGGTAACCCCGAGCTCCGCCCCCGAGAGCACCTATCCACCTCTGAGAGCACGACGACGCCAAGCCTCTGCCCCGACACGAGCTTGCTCCGTCGCCGTCCCGAGCTGCTCTGAGACCCCTCACCGAGCTCCTCCTCCGTCTGCAGCGCCGCCACGAGTTCCTAGACAAAGGTGAAGAGTTCAAAGGAAGTGATGAGGATCAAGGAAGACCTAATGAAGATGGTAATAAGGACGCTTCACCTGTAAATCCAATACAGGTGAACACTCGAGACATCCCGTATTCGAGAGTTCAATTTGAGTATTTTATATTGTATACCCAGATCTTGCTATATTGTTCACGAGGTAGTTAGCACGGACCTGCATGGGCCACCAAACTTGTAACGACCCGCTCCCGGGGGCCCGTTACTTATTTGATATTTGCGCAGGTCCTGCAGGTTACCAGTGAAAACAAAATAGCCACGATACAGAGATGTACAAAAATACTCAAATAGTGTCCAATTATTACAATCCATACTGTACAAGATGTCCCAACAAATATACATGAAAGAAGAATAATACACAACTGAAAATAACTCCGGAAGCTGCGATCTCATGGTTGAATTCTGGCGCTATTAGCTCAGGAGCATCGACCTCCATCTGTACGTCGTCTGCGGTGCCACGGAGATGGAACCGTAGGTAAGTCACAACAATTCTAGTAATAGAAAAGAAGCAGTGCAAAAGTATGACAAAAGTAACAATGTACAAGTAGACCAGAGTGAAAAATAAAGTACTGAGTAAAAACTGTACACAACTGAGTAGTAAAAGTAAACTGAACTGGAAAGGAGAACAACTGTACTGTGGTAGAGCAAGTGTAAAGCAGGCTAAGCAAGAAACATGCTACTGCTGTAGCTAAAAGTACGACGAGTAAAGTATTGTGACTGCACAGGAGTAATAGGTGAAGTGCATGCAATGCGTAAAGTAAATGATGTAGTGCGTAAAGTAAAAGTGACTGTGCAAAAATAACTACACTACGTGACTCAAGTCGGAGAGTATAATATGTGACCATCGAGTCCATCTCTTGCCTGGGCGCGACCCAGACGAATGCCGAAAACACAGGCAGCTAGACAGGATGCTGACATGCAGCATATTTTGTTTGCTGAAACACAGGCAGCTAGACATGATTGCCAAAAACCCAGGCAGCTAGACATGTAGATTGAACTCCAGTCACTCCCGCACTCTCTCGAACTATGAGTTACCCCAAAACCCCAGTGAAGTGTCAAGTGTTCTATGTACATGTTTTATACGGGATGTTCCATAAGATGTTCCATGAGATGTTCCATCAGATATTCCACAAGATATTCCACAAGATATTCCACAACATGTTTCACAAGATATTCCATACGATGTATCACACGATGCTAGTCAACCCAAGTCCAATGGTTGAATTTCTTATTGAAAACCAGAAAGTAGTAACTCATTTCAAAGCAGACTGTGCCAGAACGAACTGAGGATAAAGACAAGTCCAACAACAGTAATACCGATTCCATGCTTCGAGCATGTAGAAATATTGTTTAACACACAATTTACCCAAGTTGAGGGTTATGTGCTACCACTACCAAAGTTGAAAGTTGGCAAAGTAATCTGTAGTTGATTACTTCCTATTAGATTAGGTTTCTAGTTCAGTTCAAGTCAAGTAGCTGTTCTCAGGCTATAGGTGGTGTTCCTAAGTTCATACGAGGACACTTACTAATTTTCTAATTTTAGAATTAGTCGTGACTTACTGATTTCGAGATCGACGTAGCAAGCCGGAACTGGTTCTAGGGCTTCTACGGACGTTGATGCACAAGAATTTGTACCTGTAAAACACAAGAACAATCGGTTACATAACACCTATTTTCTACCTATTTAACTTAACGCATTTGATTTTATAATCGATTGAAACGGTGTCGGAAAGCGTTCTAAATTTTTTTATAGGCTAGATTTGATGAAAATGATTTTTTTACAAGAGGAAATAATTTTCAGAAGCTTATAGTAATTTTTATAATTTTTAAAAGCCCAAAAACAATTTAAAAACTACTTTTTAATTAGTAACGTATTTATTCAAACATTTATTCTGGATGCAATCTGCATCGGAATAGTTCAAGTGAGCTCTCAAAATGATCGTATCGAAGAGTACTATAACATATATTTTTCTCACATATTGGTGTATGTGAAAATAACAAGTTATGGATTTTTAAATGAAAACTACATATTTAACTTCTAGGCTTAAAAATTAATTCGGAAAAAACTAAGCGTCAGATTGAGATGAAACTAGTGCCATTAGGTCTAGAATGTCATTTCTGATTTTCTGGGACTAGTCTTGTAATTTTCTGACTTGTATATTATTTATTATCAATTTAACACCAATAATATCATTTATAAATATATATATACGCGTATTTATACGTGTATATACGGGTTCGTATACGTTCACAGCCTCACTTTTGTTTTCCTCGTACTTGCATGCAGCGACGTTGTGCGTGGGTTTTCGACGTCGGATGGCGGCATGGGGCTCGGGGGTCAGGCAGCAGCGGTCGGTGGCGAGCCTCGGAGGCGGCGGCGATCGAAGGGAGCAGAGCACGGCGAAGAAATGGGGCGGAGCTTGGTTGCGAGGGTAGTGTGCTTTGGGGATCATGGCGGAAGCGTGGCGATGGGCTGACGACAGTGACGACGTCGACGTCGTCGACAGTGGGGAAGCGTGGGTGATAGCGTGGGAGGGGCGGTGACTCACGGAGTAGGAACGGCGACGACGACTCGCCTGAGGGGAGCAGCGGCGAGAGGGATTCGGGGATGTGGACTACTCGTCGGAGCATTACAGAATGTGATGGCGATGGTGACAGACGTCACCGGCGAGAGAAGATGACGGGGAGTGACTGAAGGGCGGCAGCGACTCGGTGGATGGCGGTGGCAGCACGGCGGAGGCGAGCGGCGAGCAGTGTGGAGCAGACGTCGTCGGAAGCAGGCGGGTGTGCGGCAGACAGTGGTTTCGCGGTGTACTCGCTGGGGGGGCTGTTCGGTAGTGATGGCGTATGGCGAGGCTGCTGGCGGCGTTCGTGCGGGCGTTTGGTGCTGCTGGGAGGTGGCAATGGAGCAACATGGTAGCCGGAGCTCGGGAGGCTCGGAGGTGACGGAGCTTTGTCGGAGAGGGGAGGGGTGCAGTCGCCGACATCCAAGGGGAGATATGGACGGGGAAGAATACGGGTGGAGAGAGAGAGAGAGAGAGAGAGAGAGAGAGAGAGAGAGAGAGAGAGAGAGAGAGAGAGAGAGAGAGAGAGAGAGAGAGAGAGAGAGAGAGAGAGAGAGAGAATGTGTGTGTGTGGTGTTGGGTTAGCCGTGAACGAGGGGGAAAGAGTTGGGTTAGTGCTGAGAGAGATCGGCTGAGTCTGGGTTAAAGTGCGGGAGGAAGTGATTAAGGGTGGGTATTTATAGGCTAATTTAACTAATTTAAAACTAAACCTAATTAATACTTAGTCAAACATTTATTAGGTTAGGTATAAACTTTTGACTAATGGGAGAAAATTTTGTAAAATGTCTAAACGTGTTCCCTCCACATTTTAGACATGGTTAGGGTAGGTAGTTAGGGTAATTTAATAGTTAATAGGGTAATTAGTAATTAAGTAAAAAGGTTAAACGTAATTAGTAGATAATGTCAAAAATACAAAATTACGATTTTGCCCCTACTAGTAAACGTGTCCGAAAAATTACGAAAACATACCCACGGGATCGTATCGTCGCGAGGATTGCGAATACGAGATCCGTTTCAGGGTTTGGGCTACGGAGATACGTTTTTTAGGCCAAAACATTTAGGAAGCGGGTTTGCGGGTTCTCTATCGATTTGACTTCAGAAAATTACGAAATTAATGTGGGAAGCCCTAATTGATCATAGAAGGATACTGTAAAAGTTTGGAAACGTTTTGAAGATGTTTGAATAGAAAATAAATTCATTAAGCCAAAACGGTAATGAATTTTTATCAGATTATTCAGTGGCTTTTGATGGAACCCGAACTTACTAAAATACAATTTATAACTAGTTTGATACTTCAAAATATTTTTATAAGAAATTTTTGAAATCGTAAAACTCGTGACAAACCATTATAAAATACTTTAAAAGAAATTTGAAAATAGGTTAAATGCGTAAATAGTTGTCTTGATGAAAACAGGCCGTTACATTCTACCCTCCTTAAAATAATTCCGTCCTCGGAATTAAGAAGACCGATCATTGCCTGAGCAATTTAAACGATCGAAAGGTAGGCTTGATGAACGATCACGATATATGAAAATAAGTTGTTAATAGCATGAAATATAATGTGATATCATAGCATCAAGAAAACAAGAGATGTTATATATTAATATATACTATTGACATCATAGTTTTATAGCTAGCCTCAAGTCAAAATAGGCTCGAATAGAAGAAGACAACGAGGTCAAGAAAGATCAGCTTACACGTCTCGGTTTGATTCGTCTCAATATCTCCAGTACCATCCTCGAATACTTCTGAGCGTCATTCGATTCACTTCCGTTGTCGAACTTAAACTTCTGGTGATCGAAAAGTCGAATGCTACCCTCCTTACAAATAGACGTAGCTAGAGCTCAAGCGTACTAAAATTGAAAGATTCTAAGAAGGTCAATCGAAAGGTCATCAAGCTAAAGGAAGGGTGATAGTGATGAAGATCGATGGCATTACATAATCATGATTCACGTCCTTGCGGTCCAGCGGAACACGGCCAGGGAAGTGACTAAGCCAGGATCACTTACCCCAAGTCTAGCAAGGGTGGTCCAACAAACTTAGCCAAGCACATTGACCGGATCATGGTCCATTGAAGGAAGCTTATCATTTACATGTGTGCCATCATCAACTTAAGGGAGGGTGATGATGATGATGAGGTGGGTAGATAGTTCAACCTATGGAAAATTACTATAGCTGCAAGCAAAAGAAGTTACTAGGGAGGGTATAACCAAGAATGGCACACGAGTTCCTAGACAAAGGTGAAGAGTTCAAAGGAAGTGATGAGGATCAAGGAAGACCTAATGAAGATGGTAATAAGGACGCTTCACCTGTAAATCCAATACAGGTGAACACTCGAGACATCCCGTACTCACTACAAGAAAGTAGACAGTTTCTAACGGTTGAAAAATATGTTTGTAGCGGGTCGGAACCGCCAGAAATTCGATTTCAAGCGGTTTTCCAAACCGCCACAGAATCGGGGGTGAAAAACGTAGTTTGTAGCGGTTCCGAACCGCTGCAAATAAACCGCCTGAAACTGTGTTATTAGCGGTTGCGAACCGCCGTTATTGAGATTTCTGTCATTAAAATAATTATTGTTTCTAGCGGTTAGGAACTGCTAATAACACTAAATTATTTTTAAAAAAATTATAAAAATTGAAAATAAATAATCGTGTAAATAAATAAAACTAGGATGCTAGTGGTTAGGAACCGCCGATAAGACTTAATTAATTTTTTAAAAAATAAAATCTGAAAGTAACCATCCATTGTTCTATATTTTCCTTCAGCATCTGAAATTAATCTGAAAGTACACTTAAGTTCTCTAAGGATCCAATCTAAATTATTAAGTTGATACACAGTTTGGTTTCTCTTTTCAACCATATCAAACATGAAGGTGGAAGCAAGCCCCAACTCAATCTTCAGAAAGCTATGCGCCTAAAAAGCAATCAAAGCCTCCACCGTTGCTCGTGCCTTCAATTGACGACTACTTCGCCCCACGACATGTTCACAAAATTCCAGGGTCTCATCGATTTCTTCGACGAGGACGGCAAGCTCTCCCCCACCAAGCTGCGGAACTGCATGCGCATCGCGAACGAAGAGCTGTCTGCCGAGGACGACGAGGCCGTTGTGGAGTTGGTCGATTCGGAGGGAGACGAGCAGCTGTGTGTCGATGAATTCATGGAGTTAGAGAAGTCGAACAAGGAATGCGATGGCTAGAGGATGTTGTTCGTGCATGCTATTGACTCTGGCAGCTTCCAAGGCATTGGCAAGTTTATTCATCCTCCATATCTCACTGTTTCGATCAGCATCGTAAGCATCATCCATCCTTGGAGATGTTGTTCGTGCACGGATACCTATCATATCAATATCGAATTATAGCCAGCTTGAATGTAGAGAACATGCACAGATAACATCTCAATATAATTCTTTGCTGCAAGAAATTATACAGACAATTATTTTTTATAATACTTATTTTTCGCAAACTAAAGCATGATAAACCATCAATCTAGGCATGCACGAATATGTACATAAAAGAAATATGTACACAGAAGAAAGGACTTATGGATACATAATAGCCCTTACTTTGCTCGAATAAAGTTTTCGATTCAAGCCGTATCATAGGTTGGTGGTAGTTCTGCTTCCAAATAGCATTTTGATTTTTCATTTCCCATTGCTGCAAGCACGAGCCAGAATGAGAGATCAATGCAACACTACATATGTGAGATAGATGTTTACCCTAATTTGAGAGATAATGACAGTACATGCTAATGGAAAACAGAAATATATGTAAAATGAAAGAAAATGATTTACTTTGAATAAATGCAACTTGCTTAAGAAGCCATGTGTCTAGAGTAGCAGACCTTACCTGCAGAAACAAGTGATTAATTGACAGTTGAAATTTAATACACATGTATTGCAGCAATGAATAACAAAGGACTTGCAGAAATACATATGAATAGAGTCTTACGCTAAATCAGCATTCTGGAAGGTTTTTTTTAAAACAATCTCCCATCAAATGAAAAAGAAAACAAAAATTAGAATGCCAATGAATTTTCACATTGTAGAGCAAGTTATTGCTACAGCCTGAATATGTTCTGTTCCTTGCAAATGCACCAACACACCAGAGGAACAGGAACTATAACATATTCATTTGTTGCATTGGAGTGTTTTCAAACACATGGAATGGACCGTGTCCTAATTCAAAGGATTAATCTACTACAAGTCTAGAATCCTTAGGAACCAAGACCAAACATCAGCTAATACTATACAGTCGGCAAACAGATGCCCCTTGGTCTCAACAGCACTATGTTAAAGAATGCAAGATTGATCCCTAAAGAAGACTTCAACCCTTACATCTGGGGTTGAGAAAACCGCAGGGTAGGAGTAGCATGAGGGGATATTACAATGCAACCTATATAGCCAATATATAATAGTTTTGCTATTAACCCACTCCCAAGTTCCCAACCAATATTATGTATAAAAAAGGCAGAAAAGTGTCTAATGATTCACAAAAATTCACATCGCAAGATGTATGTGTTGAATATTATGCTTCAAATTCCATCACAGTAAACTCTAACAAATTATCCAAAGAACTCATGACCATAATGAAAGCCAACACCTCTTATTTATTACAAAACAAAGACTCCTAAATTAAATCAAAATCCTTGTCATAATTCTAATCCAAAGCAGAAACCCAAACTCAATTGGGACTCAAAATAGGTTTCAATTCAATCCTAACCAAACTCATTGTTGCCAGATACAATTACTCAACAAAACACTAAAAAACAAAATTTTATATTTGCATCCCCAATCATCTACTCGGTCAAATTGCATCACCCTGAAATGCTTATTAGCTTAGACATCAATGAGTTGAGCACACCTTCTATTGCTTCTCCCATAAGATTATGCAAATAGTATTAAAAATATCTTTTATGCAATTTGGAAGCTTCTACTAGCTGATATCAATTCATTGCTCCTACAAGCAATCTAAGAAGTTATCAGACAAGATTAACTTTTTTATTCTATCTTTTTTATTCTAACTACCTGATCACCAATTTTAAGAGGAACAATATCACCAACTAGAAGATCAAATATAGAAAACTCAGTTCTTCTTCCCCCTCTGACCACCTGAATATCACACAAATCAAAGTCCTCTTAATAACTTTGCCACAAGATTCAATAATTGAAAAACAAAGTTATCATTCAACAAAATTATTATGTTTGGTAGCACACACCTGTACTCTAATGTTGCGTTTCTCTTTGTTCAGGTTTTGAAATTGAAGTGATTGCGTGTAATCGCTGATAGCTAAAGAGAAAAATGAAAACACAGGAAAAGCACCAAAAGAATGGGTGAGTAAGTGTTGCAAAAGTGTAACAAACCCATGTTAGGGAAAATCGTAGGTTCAAATATTTGATAGAAAAGGAACAAATTGCAGAAATGTCTAACATTGGTAAAGTGTGTCAAAAATATTAAATTTTTTTTGACAGAATTGCAGAAAATCGTTTATTCTTATTAAATGTTTTTTGACATAATTGCAGAATTGCAGAAAATCGTATTTTTTCTGCAATGTCCAACAAATTGCAGAAAATCGTATGTTCAAAACTTAGTGTAATTAAATATGATGTAAACAGAGATGTCCAACATTGCTTTTAAACTGCCAGAATTGGTTGCCATTATCCATGAAGTGGTTGCGCAGCTCAAACTAGAAATCCATACATATTTAATAAGAAGAAAAAAAAGAAATGGCATCATAAAATGTCATGCTAAACAGGAATGTCAGGATTTGATAGACAAGCATAAAAAATAACCTTGCACATGGTCCTTAGTTGAGTGCATGGATGGTCTGTATCATTTTTTGTACTTCTAAAATGCTTAGAAAGGGATGTTCTGTGTGCATGAAAGGGATTATTTAAAATCATGGTTAGCTTTATGCAGGGAATAAAGCTCCTCCTTTTGAAGAATCAGAAGTAACATGTCTGTAAGACTTTGAACAATATGAGTGAATGCTGGGAGTGACTTTGCACGTGATAAGCTTTTCCCAAAAAGAATATATAATTAGCATTGTAATCTATTCGCATTTTGAAAGGCAGCACCATGAAGAATAGTTCCCATCTATGGGCTACAAAGATTATTAAAGGCTATATGCATTGTTTCTATTTAAGTAGAATAAGAAACTAGAAGAAGAACAAAGGAAAGAAGTCCGACGGCGATAATGTTCTTCGTCTGAGGGAGTGAATTTGATTCTCAATCGCAGTCTGTCGGATTCAAAATCCACATTCAACTTGTACCAAGAAGAAGATATGTCAACAAATCTATTCCTATCCCTTCATGTCATTACTTGTTTGATCAGTAAGAGTCATGTGTGACTAGTGTCAACACATCTCACATGCCCCCTAAGTAGCCGACTCATCCATCCATCACTTAAAGTAATGAAGTTGTCCCTCTCATATGGCTAAATCACAGAACTAGACTAAATCTTTTGATGTGAGGGGCAAAAATCAGGAGTCGTTGTTGAATACTGATCGATTCCACATAATAAGACTTGTTCAATTAATTATACTTTTTGAGTTTGAAGTTTGATATGTATCATGCACCATGGGTTTTAAAAAACTTGCTACATAAAATTTTTAGCATCAACACATTCTAAATTATAATTACAATTAAACAAATATCGCAAAAAATAGTAGACATCCCAATGCTCCTCCAATCATCAAATCTGTGTACTTACAGAAGCAATTGTCCAATTGGAAGCATCATAAAAAAGAACAGAAGTATAGATGATGCAACTTTCGCTGGATGAGTTTCTAATATCAAATTGGTAGCGTAAAGAGATCGGTTGGTCATTCATTATATGATAATTAAATAAAATAAATTTTGTACATATATATAAGAGAGAGAAAAATCATGGGGCCAATTTTAGATACATGCTCATACCAGCTCTAAAGACAATCCCTCTCAAAAACAATGTAACCTGAGATTTGGCCGATCTGTAGAGATTGACAGTTGGAAATATTATCAGTTCAATAAAAATCGATCGGATTAGTCAAAAATCAATACTTTTTCAGATGAACCTATTGGAAAGATCCTTACATCTTCGACCTTGGCGAGATGGCTAGTGGTGTTGATCCAGGCGAGGATCTCATTACGGACGACGAAGTAGGCATCGTCGATCATCCCAATGTTCGTCGCCGCCAGCGGAGATTCGGGATCGCATGTCGCATAGAGAGAGAGAAAGAGAGAGAGCGTGCGCGCCCCGCCAGCGAAGATCGGGGATCGCATGTCTCAGAGAGAGAGATAGAGAGAGAAAAGAGAGAGGGAGAGGTGTTAGGGTTTGGGGAGGAGGGTGTATTTGGAGAGCAGAAATTAAAGGGATTTAAACAGATCTCAAAAAATAAGAGGTAATAAACGTTTTTTATAGCGGTTCTAAACCGCACCAAAGTAAAAATTTACGCGCGTGCTCAAGGATTCTTCCCGCTCCTTGGTCTTTTTTCAGGGTTTAGCGGTTCCGACCCGCTATAAACATACCCTTTGGAAAACCTTTATTTTTGGCGGTTCGAAACCGCATGAACGACGTAATTAGTGGCGGTTTTTTGAACCGCCACTAAATTAACTGTTACAAACACGCCCTTCTTTTGTAGTGACTCGAGAGTTCAATTTGAGTATTTTATATTGTACACCCAGATCTTGCTATATTGTTCACGAGGTAGTTAGCGCGGACCTGCATGGGACACCAAACTTGTAACGACCCGCTCCCGGGGCCCGTTACTTATTTGATATTTGCACAGGTCCTGCAGGTTACCAGTGAAAACAAAATAGCCACGATGCAGAGATGTACAAAAATACTCAAATAGTGTCCAATTATTACAATCCATACTGTACAAGATGTCCCAACAAATATACATGAAAGAAGAATAATACACAACTGAAAATAACTCCGGAAGCAACGATCTCATGGTTGAATTCTGGCGCTATTAGCTCAGGAGCATCGACCTCCATCTGTACGTCGTCTGCGGTGCCACGGAGATGGAACCGTAGGTAAGTCACAACAATTCTAGCAATAGAAAAGAAGCAGTGCAAAAGTATGACAAAAGTAACTACGTACAAGTAGACCAGAGTGAAAAGTAAAGTACGGAGTAAAAACTGTACACAACTGAGTAGTAAAAGTAAACTGAACTGGAAAGGAGAACAACTGTACTGTGGTAGAGCAAGTGTAAAGCAGGCTAAGCAAGAAACATGCTACTGCTGTAGCTAAAAGTACGACGAGTAAAGTACTGTGACTGCACAAGAGTAATAGGTGAAGTGCATGCAATGCGTAAAGTAAATGATGTAGTGCGTAAAGTAAAAGTGACTGTGCAAAAATAACTACACTACGTGACTCAAGTCGGAGAGTACAATATGTGACCATCGAGTCCATCTCTTGCCTGGGCGCGACCCAGACGAATGCCGAAAACACAGGCAGCTAGACAGGATGCTGACATGCAGCATATTTTGTTTGCCGAAACACATGCAGCTAGACATGATTGCCAAAAACCCAGGCAGCTAGACATGTAGATTGAACTCCAGTCACTCCCGCACTCTCTCGAACTATGAGTTACCCCAAAACCCCAGTGAAGTGTCAAGTGTTCTATGTACATGTTTTATACGGGATGTTCCATAAGATGTTCCATGAGATGTTCCATCAGCTATTCCACAAGATATTCCACAAGATATTCCACAAGATATTCCACAAGATATTCCACAACATGTTTCACAAGATATTCCATACGATGTATCATACGATGCTAGTCAACCCAAGTCCAATGGTTGACTTTCTTATTGAAAACCAGAAAGTAGTAACTCATTTCAAAGCAGACTGTGCCAGAACAAACTGAGGATAAAGACAAGTCCAACAACAGTAATACCGATTCCATGCTTCGAGCATGTAGAAATATTGTTTAACACACAATTTACCCAAGTTGAGGGTTATGTGCTACAACTACCAAAGTTGAAAGTTGGCAAAGTAATCTGTAGTTGATTACTTCCTATTAGATTAGGTTTCTAGTTCAGTTCAAGTCAAGTAGCCGTTCTGAGGCTATAGGTGGTGTTCCTAAGTTCATACGAGGACACTTACTAATTTTCTAATTTTAGAATTAGTCGTGACTTACCGATTTCGAGATCGACGTAGCAAGCCGGAACTGGTTCTAGGGCTTCTACTGACGTTGATGCACAAGAATTTGTACCTGCAAAACACAAGAACAATCGGTTACATAACACCTATTTTCTACCTATTTAACTTAACGCGTTTGATTTTATAATCGATTGAAACGGTGTCGGAAAGCGTTATAAATTTTTCTATAGGCTAGATATGATGAAAATGATTTTTTTACAAGAGGAAATAATTTTCAGAAGCTTATAGTAATTTTTATAATTTTTAAAAGCCCAAAAACAATTTAAAAACTACTTTTCAATTAGTAACGTATTTATTCAAACATTTATTCTGGATGCAATCTGTATCGGAATAGTTCAAGTGAGCTCTCAAAATGATCGTATCGAAGAGTACTATAACATATATTTTTCTCACATATTGGTGTATGTGAAAATAACAAGTTATGGATTTTTAAATGAAAACTACATATTTAAATTCTAGTCTTAAAAATTAATTCGGGAAAAACTAAGCGTCAGATTGAGATGAAACTAGTGCCTTTAGGTCCAGAATGTCATTTCTGATTTTCTGGGAATAGTCTTGTAATTTTCTGACTTGTATATTATTTATTATCAATTTAACACCAATAATATCATTTATAAATATATATATACGCGTATTTATACGCGTATATACGGGTTCGTATACGTTCACAGCCTCACCTTTGTTTTCCTCGTACTTGCATACAGCGACGTTGTGCGTGGGTTTTCGACGTCGGATGGCGGCATGGGGCTCGGGGGTCAGGCAGCAGCGGTCGATGGCGGGCCTCGGAGGCGGCGGCGATCGAAGGGAGCAGAGCACGACGAAGCAATGTGGTGGAGCTTGGTTGCGAGGGAAGTGTGCTTCGGGGATCATGGCGGAAGCGTGGCGATGGGCTGACGACAGTGACGACGTCGACGTCGTCGACAGTGGGGAAGCGTGGGTGACAGCGTGGGAGGGGCGGTGACTCGCGGAGTACGAACGGCGACGACGACTCGCCTGAGGGGAGCAGCGGCGAGAGGGATTCGGGGATGTGGACTACTCGTCGGAGCATTGCAGAATGTGATGGCGATGGTGACAGACGTCGTCGGGGAGAGAAGATGACGAGGAGCGACTGAAGGGCGGCGGCGACTCGGTGAATGGCGGTGGCAGCACGGCGGAGGCGAGCGGCGAGCATCATGGAGCAGACGTCGCCGGAAGCAGGCGGGCGTGCGACGGACAGCGGCTTCGGGGTGTACTCGCTGGGGGGCTGTTCGGTAGTGATGGCGTATGGCGAGGCTGCTGGCGGCGTTCGTGTGGGCGTTTGGTGCTGCTGGGAGGTGGCAATGGAGCAACAGGGTAGCCGGAGCTCGGGGAGGCTCGGAGGTGACAGAGCTTTGTCGGAGAGGGGAGGGGTGCAGTCGCTGGCATCCAAGGGGAGATATGGACGGGGAAGAATACAGGTGGTGAGAGAGAGAGAGAGAGAGAGAGGAGAGAGAGAGAATGTGTGTGTGTGTGGTGTTGGGTTAGCCGTGAACGAGGGGGAAAGAGTTGGGTTAGTGCTGAGAGAGATCGGCTGAGTCTGGGTTAAAGTGAGGGAGGAAGTGATTAAGGGTGGGTATTTATAGGCTAATTTAACTAATTAAAAACTAAACCTAATTAATACTTAGTCAAACATTTATTAGGTTAGGTATAAACTTTTGACTAATGGGAGAAAATTTTGTAAAATGTCTAAACGTGTTCCCTCCACGTTTTAGACATGGTTAGGGTAGGTAGTTAGGGTAATTTAATAGTTAATATGGTAATTAGTAATTAAGTTAAAAGGTTAAACGTAATTAGTAGATAATGTCAAAAATACAAAATTACGATTTTGCCCCTACTAGTAAACGTGTCCGAAAAATTACGAAAACATACCCACGGGATCGTATCGTCGCGAGGATTGCGAATACGAGATCCGTTTCAGGGTTTGGGCTACGGAGATACGTTTTTTAGGCCAAAATGTTTAGGAAGCGGGTTTGCGGGTTCTCTATCGATTTGACTTCAGAAAATTACGAAATTAATGTGGGAAGCCCTAATTGATCATAGAAGGATACTGTAAAAGTTTGGAAACGTTTTGAAGATGTTTGAATAGAAAATAAATTCATTAAGCCAAAACGGTAATGAATTTTTATCAGATTATTCAGATGCTTTTGATGGAACCCGAACTTACTAAAATACTTTATAACTAGTTTGATACTTCAAAATATTTTTATAAGAAATTTTTGAAATCGTAAAACTCCTGACAAACCATTATAAAATACTTTAAAAGAAATTTGGAAATAGGTTAAATGCATAAATAGTTGTCTTGATGAAAACTCCGGAATAAATTGTTGAATAAATACGTTACTTAATTAAAAATAGTTTTAAATTATTTTTGAGCTTTTAAAAATTATGAAAAATACCTAGGAACTTCAGAAAAATAATTTCTCCTACTGTAAAATTATTTTCATCATATCTAGTCTATAGAAAAATTTAGAACGCTTTCCGACACCGTTTCAATCGATTATAAAATCAAAACGATCAAGTCTAATAAATAGAAAATAGTGTGTGCTTTAACCATTTGTTTCTTGTATTTGCAGGTACCAATCGTGCACCAGCTCCTCTAGCTCCAACCTCGTCTTGCCATGACGAGCTCAATAATGTAAGTCACGACTAATTCTAAAATTAGAAAATTAGATTAGTGTCACTGTATGAACTTAGGAACTCTACCTATAGCCTCAAAACGGCTATTTGACTTGAACCGAACTTGAGACCTAATCTAATAGGGAAGTAATCAAACTATAGATTACTTTGCCAACTTTCAACTTTGGTGGTTTTAACACACAACCATCAACTTGGGTAAATTGTGTGCTAAACAATACTTCTACGTGCTCGAAGCATGGAATCGGTATCCCCGTTGTTGGACTTGTCTTTATCCTCAGTCCGCTTGGCACAGTCTGCTTTGGAATGAGTTACTACTCCCTGGTTTTCAATAAAAAGTCAACCAGTTGTCTTGGTTTGACTAGTAACATGTGGAACATCTTGTGGAACATCTTGTGGAATATCGTGTGGAATATCGTGTGGAATATCGTGGAAAAAAACGTGTACATAGAACACTTGACACTTCACTGGGGTTTTTGGGGTAACTCATAGTTTGAGAGAGTGCGGGAGTGACTGGAGTTCAATCTACATGTCTAGCTGCCTGGGTTTTTGGCAATCATGTCTAGCTGCCTGGGTTTTTGGCAATCATGTCTAGCTGCCTGTGTTTTCGGCAAACGAAAATATGCTGCCCGTGTCAGCATCCTGTCTAGCTGCCTGTGTTTTTGGCATTCGTCTGGGTCGCGCCCAGGCAAGAGATGAACTCGATGGTCACATATTGTACTCTCCGACTTGAGTCACGTAGTGTAGTTACTTTTACACAGTCACTTTTACCTTACACACCACAGTCACCTTTACTTTACATGTTCCATGCACGTTACTTACTACACTTGTGCAGTCACAGTGCTTTACTTGTCGTACTTTTAGCTACAGCAGTAGTATGTTTCACTTGCCTAGCCTGCTTTACACTTGCCCTACCACAGTATAGTTGTTCTCTCCTTTCAGTCTTGTTTACTTTTACTACTCAGTTGTGTACAGTTGTTGCTTAGTACTTTACTTTCTCTCTGGTCTGATTGTACGTAGTTACCCTTATCGTACTTGTGCACTGCTTCTTTTCTATATTTAGAATTGTTGTGACTTACCTACGGTTCCATCTCTTTCCGTTATTACCGTTTTGGCTTCATGAATTTATTTTCTATATAAATATCATCAAAACATTTTCAAACTTATACGATAACATTCTATGATCATTTAGGTCTTTCCACATTAATTTCGTAATTTTCTGAAGTCAAATCAATAGGGAACCCGCAGACCCGCTTCCTAAACGTTTTGGCTCAAAACTCGTATACCCGTAGCTCAACCCTTGAAATGGATCTCGTATTCGCGATTCTCGTGACGATACGATCCCGTGTGTATGTTTTTGTAATTTTTGGACACGTTTGCTAGTAGGGGCAAAATCGTAATTTCATTACCAAATGACTTCCACCAAATGGCTTTTTAACCTCACTTAATTACATTAACCTAATCAAAATTACCCTAATCATGTCTAAAATGTGGGGAGGACACGTTTAAACATTTCTACACTTAGTCAAAAAGATTAACCTAATCCTATTAATTACCCACCTAAAATCATTAAATACCATTGACTAACTTAAAATTAAATTAATTATTAACCCCTATTTAACCCCCCGGATTTTGTAACGACCCGCTCCCGGGGGCCTGTTACTTTTTTGATATTTGCGCAGGTCCTGCAGGTTACCAGTGAAAACAAAATAGCCACGATGCAGAGATGTACAAAAATACTCAAATAGTGTCCAATTATTACAATCCATATTGTACAAGATGTCCCAACAAATATACATAAAAGAAGAAAAGTACATAAGTGAAAATAACTCTGGAAGCTGCGGACGAATTCTGGCGTCGGTGGCTTCGGTTGAGCGTGGGAGGCGGTGGAGCCACGGTGGCTCGGAGGTGAGTCCATGGGGTGGTCGGAGGGAAGAGGAGACTGAGGGGGTTCAGTCTTGCGATGTGGGGGCGGAGACGACCGGAGCTCGGGGCGGAGCGTGGCAGTGGGTCGAGGCGGAGGAGCAGAGGCGTCGGATCAGCGGGCTCGGCGGAGATGCAAGCTCGTCGGACTTCGGGAGGGGCGGCACTACTCCGAGGTGGTGTCGACACGGTGGGGCGAGGGTGGTGGTGGTCGGAGTTCTTCGAGCAGCAAAGGCCGCCGGTGACAGTTGTGGGGCGGCGTCGACTTCGAACGGCGAAGCTTGACCTGGGGTGGATCGTGGTGACGAGTGCGGTGGGGCATGGAGACGTCTGCGACGGTGAGGGGCTGAGGGAAAGCTCGGCGAGCGGCGGTCATGGCTTCGAAGTGTGGAGAGAGGGAGAGAGAAATTTTAAAAATCGACAGAGAGAGAGAAAGAGAGGCCTCTGTGTGTGCGTTGGGTGAGAACGAGAGAGAGAGGTTACGGGTTTGGGTTTGTATTTACGTGAGTGATCTTGGGTCTTGGGGAGAGAACGAAAGAGAGGAAGTGTTTGGGTTTTAACACAAAAGAGAGAGGGTGTGTTAAATAGGGTAATTAAATTAATTAAAAACTAATCTCATTTAATACTTAGTCAACTATTAATTAGGGTAGGTGTGGAGATTTGACTAAATGTGGAATTTAGGGTTAGGGGAATGAATCTGTCATGGAAATGAAATAAACGTGTAATCACGTTTAAAGTTTGAGATGGATTAATTAAGATAACTAGTAATAAGTAAAACTCCATTAGTGAAAGTAATTAGTAAAATACAAAAATGAAATTACGATTTTTGCCCCTACTAGTAAATGTGTCAGAAAAATTACGAAAACATACTCACGGGATCATATCGTCGCGAGAATCACGAATACGAAGTCCATCTCAGGGTTTGAGCTACGGGGATACTAGTTTTAGGCCAAAATGTTTAGGAAGCGGGTTTGCGGGTTCTCTATCGATTTGACCTCAGAAAATTACGAAATTAATATGGGGAGCCCTAAATGATCATAGAAGGATACTATATAAGTTTGAAAATGTTTTGAAGATGTTTAAATAGAAAATAAATTCATTGAGCCAAAATGGTAATAACTGAAAATGAATTTTTATCAGAATTGTTTTGAGTATTTGATGAAACTCGAACTTACTAAAATACTTCATGACTAGTCTGATATCTCAAAATATTTTTATAAGAAATTTTTGAAATCGTAAAACTCCTGACAAACCATTATAAAATAGTTTAAAAATTGAAAATACGTGAATAGTTGTATTGAAAAATACGGACCGTTACATTCTACCCTCCTTAAAATAATTCCGTCCTCGGAATTTAAAAATCTCTTTTGTTTAAAAATCTCTTTTGAAAATAATTGATGTTATGAAGAAGCTCAAGCAAATAAATGATAATAATGATAGTAATCTAGGTTGTAAATAACATGAAATATAATGTGATATCATAGCTTCAAGAAAACAAGAGATGTTATATATGAATATATACTATTGACATCACCATAGCTTCCGTAACTAGTTTCGAAACCTAGTATCATCACAATAGTTACTCTGACTTCTCAAGCATCCTAAAATTATGGTGAGATAATGACATCACATGAAAATGAGGGCTATTATGATGACAACGTCTGTTCGAACTTGGAACCTGAGGTGATAAGCCAGTAGCAAGCTATTTAAACCTCATAAAATGGAAGACCATAAAGTTTATTCGTGCTACTGGTGATTAACTGTGTCTAGCCACAGATGTTGTTCATAAGATAGCATGTATCGACTAATCCACGGGTACCAACAACATCAATCTCCATAATTCCCAACCACATGCTAACGTCCAAATCAACGCCCAAAGGTAAGGTCAAGGCCAACACCCAAAGTCAGTATTCACTACCAGTATTCCTTCCATCAATCTCCATAATATCCCACAATAAGGCAAGATCCAAGCTCTCATCCAGAGCCAAGCACAAGGCCTACATCTAACTTCAACACCCAAGGCCAATATCATACCGATAATCATCGCCATCACTCCTTCCGTAGACCAATACTTGACATTCGCAACACCCAACATCACCCAACAAATGAACAACCAAAAACGCGCTTTCCAGCACACCAAAAGGAGTAAACGCAAGAGGAAGCCTAGACAGGAGCTCAACCTGGGTGAGATCCAGGGCAGAGAGCTCAAGAGCAGCCCAAGGATCACGGCTTCCCAAGATCTCAACCATACGGCTACAGTGAGGGTGGCGGCGAGGGTTGTGGCCAAGGCCAAAAATCCCAAAACATATCGTCGGAGGGCCATCGGTGGTTGTCGATCTATGGTGGCTGCCACTGCTTGACATGGCGGGTGTCACCGGAGTAGGGTGGGGTGGTGGAGCTTCGGGTGAGGTCGGAGGAGCTTGAGGTGAGATGGATCGAGTTCGCTTGGGGAAGAGGCCGGGAGGAGGAGTGGGTGTCGCCGAGGCGTATAGGAAACCATGGGGTGGCCTGATGAGGAAGGAGAGGAAGGGTTTTATTATAAAGGGGGCACCGAAAGTCTTTGGTAGGGTAGACGGTTAGGCAGGAACGGGGCTCGAGGTGAGGAAGCGGACAAATGAAATAAAGAGGGGGGAATGGTAGGTGGAAAAGGAGGTTTAACTCATGGAGAATTGGGCACAAGATAGAAAGTAGGTGCTAGAAGAGAAACGCGAGCTCAAAAAGACGCAACAGCCTACACTTGCACGTCGGTTGGGCTCGTCTCAAAATCTCTAGCACCATCCTCCAATACTTCTGAGCGTCCTTCGATTCGCTTCCGTTGTCAAACTTGAACTTCTGGTGATCGAAAAGTCGAATGCTACCCTCCTTAAAATAGACGTAGCTAAAGTTCAGGCGAACTAAACGTGATTAGGAAGAATTATACGAATTAGTAGAATGATCAGAAGGCCATCAAGCTAAAGGAAGAGTGATAGTGATGAAGATCGATGACGTTACATAATCATGATTCACGTCCTTGCGGTCCAGCGGAACACGGCCAGGGAAGTGACTAAGCCAGGATCACTTATCCCAAGTCTAGCAAGGATGATCCAACAAATTTAACCAAGCACATTGACCAGATCATGGTCCATTGAAGGAAGATTATCATTTATATGTGTGCCATCATCAACTGAAGGGAGGAGGATGATGATGAAGTGAGTAGGTAGTTTAACCTATGAAAAATCACTATAACTTCTAGCAAAAGAGGTTACTAGGGAGGGTATAACCAAGAAGCAAAGGTTAAGAGTTCAAAGGAAGAGATGAGAATCAAGGAAGACCTAATGAAGATGGTAATAAGGACTTTTCACCCGTATATCTAATACAGGTGAACACTCGAGACATCCCGTACTCGAGGTTAATTTGAGTATTTTATATTGTACATCCTGATCTTGTTATATTGTTCACGAGGTAGTTAGCGCGGACCTGCGTGGGCCACCAAACTTGTAACGACCCGCTCCCGGGGGCCTGTTACTTTTTTTATATTTGCGCAGGTCCTGCAGGTTACCAGTGAAAACAAAATAGCCACGATGCAAAGATGTACAAAAATACTCAAATAGTGTCCAATTATTACAATCCATACTGTACAAGATGTCCCAACAAATATACATAAAAGAAGAAAAGTACATAAGTGAAAATAACTCTGGAAGCTACGGTCGAATTCTGGCGCTATTAGCTCAGGAGCATCTACCTCCATATGTACGTCGTCTGTGGTGCCACGGAGATGGAACCGTAGGTAAGTCACAACAATTCTAAATATAGAAAAGAAGCAGTGCACAAGTATGACAAAAGTAACTACGTACGAGCAGACCAGAATGAAAAATAAAGTACTGAACAACAACTATACACAACTGGATAGTAAAAGTAAACAGAACTGAAAGGAAAGAACAACTGTACTGCGGTAGTGCAAGTGTAAAGCAGGCTCGGCAAGTGAAACATACTACTGCTGTAGCTAAAAGTACGACAAGTAAAGTACTGGTGACTGTACAAGTGTAGTAAGTAACGTGCATGGAAAACGTAAAGTAAGGGTGAATGTAATGTGTAAAATAAAAGTGACTGTGCAAAAGTAGCTACACTACGTGACTCAAGTCAGAGAGTACAATATGTGACTATCGAGTTCATCTCTTGCCTGGGCGCGACCCATACAAATGCCAAAAACCCAGGCAGCTAGACAGGATGCTGACATGCAGCATTTTTGTTTGCCGAAACACAGGCAGCTAGACATGATTGTCGAAAACCCAGGCAGCTAGACATGTAGATTGAACTCCAGTCACTCCCGCACTCTCTCAAACTATGAGTTACCCCAAACCCCAGTGATGTGTCAAGTGTTCTATGTACATGTTTCTTTCTTGATGTTCCACGAGATGTTCCACAAGATATTCCACAAGATGTTTCACAAGATATTCCATACGATGTGTCACACGATTCTAGTCAACCCAAGTTCAATGGTTGAATTTTGATCGCTTCGGAATGTACACCCAAAAAGAGCGACCGTGTAGTTTTACCGCAAGCGCACGGTGTAGCGGCGAGCGGGTTATCGAACACAGGGAGGACGAATGACGGTGTCTTCTCTGAACAACTTGGCTATGAGAACAGAAAAGATGGAATTTGCCTTTTGGCGATCTTGTCACAATCGTCAGACAAAGTATGGAATATAGAATCAGATAGAGGACGCCTAGGGAATGGGGAATCCCCGCTACTCATCGTATCTCGTCAATGTGATTCATTGGTATCACAATTGCTAGGGTAGAATTTCGGATGAACTAGTTGCAACTGAATGTAGAACCTAGCTCACGCTCTCGCGCTGTTGCCGGTCTATAGCTAACCTAGGGTTGGGTCCAATCTCTTGCAAACCCTAGCCTAGGCAAGCTAGCATTAGGATCAACATCATCGTTCAATCGCGCCCCGAGCCCACTCTCGTGCAAACTCGGGCCACGACCTAGGTTGGGATAGTTCCTACCCGTCCAATCTCTTGCAAACAGGTATCGGCATGGAATTGCAACCGAGAACCTTAGTATCGGTCCAATCTCTTGCAAACCGATACTACGGAAACTCAATTTCAACCCAATTCGGATTTCTAGGGTTTCCTATCGAATTGGGATCCAATCTCTTGCAAATCCCAATCGATATGAACACCTAGCTATCCGTAGTAAATCGATCCCAAACTAACCCTAATAGCAATTCTAGCAATATTTCTACCAAGTCATCACAAATCAGAAATTGGGCTCGTAGGGTTCATCCCCACGCCCCAAGACGTAAGGACTACTCACAATTCATAGCACAAATACAAAAGTAATCAATGGAATTAACAAGAGAATTCATCACAATATTCAAATAAGCAATAAAAATAGTATTTTTAAGGGAGAGAGAGACAAACCAATAGAGTTCTCCAAGAATCAAACAAAAATAATCTTTTCTCTCCTCTCCAATCACAATAATCTAAAGCTAAAAAGTTAATCTAAAAAGCTGCAAAAAGTAAAGAGAAAAGCTCTCTAACCTAGGTCAAAAACTGGGGTTAAATACCCCCAAAATCGTCCAAAAAACTGTGACCAAAATGCCCCTGCGCAGCCTGAAAATCGCAATTTTCGCTACAGGCAGCGCGTCGCACTCGGCCGAGTGACAAAAGTCGCTCGGCCGAGTAAGAAACCCTGAAAATTTCCAGTAAGTCTGGGCCTTCGGGGGTCTTCTCTTCGGGGGTCGCTCGGCCGAGTGAGTTGTCGTCACTCGGCCGATGGCTTCTATTCACTCGGGCGGTCGACATTTTCCACTCGGTCGAGTGGGTCTTCTGAAGCTCAGGCAGACGAAAAACAGTAAGTCGGCTCTTTTGGATGGGCGTCGTCTGAGTGCCACTCGGGCGGACGAAGTCTCGTCACTCGGCCGATGTGGCTTCCAATGCTCGGCCGAGTGCACATATGATGCGTGTCCGATCTGGCCGGCCGAGCGGGGTCTCACTGGTCGGCCGAGTGACTCCTTCACTCGGCCGAGTGAGACACCAAAAATGCCATTTCAGCTTGTTTTTGCCTCCTCTTCGCTCCTGCGATGTTCTTTCTTCTTCCGCTCCTCTCCAATGGAAAAATACCCCTCGGGGAGGTCGTCGGTGACACTTTGGAGTAGGCGTATCTCGGGATCACTCCAAATCGCTCCAAATCACCTGAAATACGACAAAAACAACAAATCGTGAAAAGTATCGCAATATCGTCGATATAAAGTGACAAACATGATTTGAGCGATCTAAATGGCATGCAAACATGCGGGAAAAAAAGTGTAAAATATGGAGTGATCAAAATCCCCCAAGCTTACCTCTTACTCGTCCTCGAGGAAGATAAGTAAAAGGCGAACCCGGTGGATTTCGAAAACGAAAACGGCGGAAAAATGGAAAACGAAAAACGAAGAAGAAGGAATGAAGCGAAGAGGGAAGCTGCTAGATCATTTTCTCAGGACGTGGGTTTTGCTCAATCATATAGCATGCACCGAATGTAAAACACATGTCAAAGAATTTTATTTCTATATCATAGTATAATGGTGCAAATAGAAATAGAAAACCCAAGGATATTGATATAACACGAAAAACGGAATAATTTTAGAATTATCATCGTCTGAATCATTTAAAGCGGTATACAATATCGCAGATCACACACTTTTCAATTGAATGCTTTCTATGAGGAGTATAAGAATATCACGCAATAGAATAGAAAGAATAGAAAAGCATGGATTTCATGAAATGAGTGCTAGGCATTGATTTCTGGACTTCGTAAAGCTAAAAATAATCTCACCGAGTATAGAATATTACTTAGCCTAGGTTGTCGTGCAACGTCAAGTAGTCACTCTCTCACACATCATTGGATTCTCTCCCCCAAGCTTATCTATAAGCGTGGTGGCATAAAAAAATATTTACATCCCCATTTCTATAGAGCTCCAAAAGTAATAAAAATAAAAACAAAAAGAGGGAAAGAAAGAGAAATCATGAGATGGGATCTTTTATTGAGGTTCTTTTCTCTTTTTCTTTTCTTTTTCTTTTCCTTTTTTTTTCTCTTTTTTTTGAATTCATATATACACAATGATCCCAATCAAAGAGGAATAAGGATATACAAGAATTTTTCTTTTTCTTTGTTTTTGGGAAATTTGGAGCTAGGAATTAATAGCGGGGGAAATGCCATATATTAGAATCGCTAAGGGGAGATTCACCAATAATTTTAAAATAGAGAAATGATGTTCAAGATATGTGGAGAAAGAAATAAATATGTCTCTCAGTTCACTCTATAGGACGTGCACGACAACTTCAGCAGGGTAATCTAATCTACTCAGTTTCGATCACAAAAAAGCTAACTAATCCAGATTTATCATAGCTAACATCATTCAATCATCCTGAAGTGAAATGTACCAATCATGCATATAGAAGTGATATAGGAAAAAAAACGGTACTCCAAATATAAGCATCCAATGCGTGAATCTTGGTGTGTTTTCTGCGATAGCATACATATGAACATTCAGACTCAGCTAATAATAAAATTTCATCCATTTTCATGCGGAAAAAGTGTGGGTTACTATCCCTAAATGCAAGGCAAGTCATAGCATATGATATCAGAAATAAAATCTAAGACATGACAAATATAGCATGCATATATAGAGAAAGCTAACGCCACGTAATCATCATCACAGAAAAGTCATCTCTAGCATGAGATGAAAAAGAAATAAAGATAAAGGGAAAATGAAACTAATTACAATGCAACACACAAAGAAAATAAGAAAAACGTGATGCATGGTAAAAAGAAGAAAAAGTGATGAAAATGAGTGCAAATGCGGAAAATGGCGTGAAAAAACTAAAATAAAGGTGGTAAATCAAAAAGAACGTGAGAACTCACTCCCCCAAGCTAAAGTGCACAGTGTCCTCAATGTGCGAAGTGTGGCACACCGAGAGACGTGTAAAGTGAGGGGTAGGTGAGGATGCATGCATGATAAAAAAAGGGAAATAAAATAAAATAAATGAAAAATATGATGCGGACATGATGCATGCAGATATAGGAGTGAATACGATATAAAAGTGTGACACCAAAAACTCTCCCTCTCTCCCAAAAATGGTATATAAATATATGATCAAAATGTGTATCCAGAACAGTGAGGGGAGGGGGTGGGCAAAATCGTCAGGACCCAGCAGAGACGGGCAGCACAACAGCAAAAAGATCGATGGCATCAAGGGTGCCTAAGAAGGTGGGGCTGCGCCATCTCCGTCCTGAGGCGGAGGTGGTGGTGGTGGTGGAACAGACTGCTGAGTGGGTGTGGGTGTGGGTGTGGTAGCAGGCTGGGTGGGTGTAGGAGTAGGTGTGGGTACGCGTGTAGGGGTAAGAACCTACTGGGTGGGTATGGGTGTGGGTACGCGAGGGAGCCGGTCGAGGATCTGAGTAAGGCAATAGTGAATGTCTGATAGTAGGTCGAAACGGCTGGCCATGGTGGTGACAGTGGCAGACATGGTCCTAAGGTCGCCTCTGAGGGCACTCACCGCCCCCTCGAGAGCACGAATGCTCAGAAGTACAGTGTCGGGGGGAGGTGGTGCAGGGGGACGGACCTGTCGGTGCTGTGCAGGACGAGGCTGGCGTACTCGGGTGGCGTAGGTAATGGGCTCAGCAGGCATGTGGAGGTAGGGTGCTGTGCTCACTGGTGTGGGCCTAGCCTCAGGGTGAGGTCGGGACGCAGGCAGGCGTGAAGTGGAAGCAACAACAGTGGAAGTGGAGTATAAGAGTGGTGAAGAGGCGGTCAAAGAGGTAGGTGACACAGAAGTGAAGACAGACGTCACCACACTCTCAGAAAGTACGGCTGCGGAGGGGACAGAAGTGACTACCGCTGGGGAGGCAGTGAGGGGTCCAAGAGGTGAAATCCCAGCGGTGATCATGCTAGCCATGGTCTCCACGACCGCAGCAAAAGAGGGCTCTCCACTCTCGACAAATGTAGGTGGGCGCTCGGGAAGTGCAGAGCAAAGAGGCTCAACGGACAGAGGGCCAGCAGGGGTGGTGGTGGTGGTGGTGAGCGTAGTGGCAGGGTCAGTGGTGGCAGCAGGCGTGGTGGTGGTGGGCTCAGTAAGTGTGCTCCTGACACTGGCAAAAGTGGAGACAGAAGTGTCAGGAGCGGCAGAAGGTGCAGGGACAGGCTGAGGGGCCACGGGGTCAACAGGCGCAGCTGGGTCAGCGGGTGCAGCGTGGGCAGCGTGGGCCTGCTCGGCCTCCTCAGCCTCGAGCACGTATGCGGCGGGGATCATAAGATCCATCGTCGGGAGCCAGTCCACCTGGGCCGGTGCTATCTGTGTCCGAGCTGGGCTCGGAAGAATCATGTAATCGGCACCGTAGGGGCCGTGCAGCCAGACCCAGTGTCGCTCACTGTGCAGACGAAGCATCTTCATCTGGGCCATAACGTCTATGGTCAATGAAGTGGGGCCCGGAGAACGACGCAAATCGGCCGGTAGGTCCTCGCCGGTCATCAAGGTGAGCAGGGTGATCAGACCGCCGCAGCATATCGGTGAGCGAGCGCCCACCGATACGATGATGCGGTCCAAAAACCAGCTCGCGATATCAATCACGACGGCGGGGACCAACTCGTCACTGTCCCTAGCTAGAACTCTGGGACGCGTCATCGCATAGAGCATATAAAGCTCTGGCATGGACATCGTCCCAGGCTCATACCTCGCCAAAAAGGTAGTCGCCATAAGGCGCTGAGCTATGCGGATGCAGGGATGGACGATGGCCAAGGCCTTGGCCCTACTAGGGTCAAAGGCGGTAGGAAGACCCGTGATCCGAGCCCAGAAGGCACCGGAATCAAACGAAGGTGGGGGAATGAGGGTGGGGGCGTAACCACGGTCGGCCCCGGGGACATCAGGCCACGAGAAGAATGCTCTCATCATACCAAGAGTGACCTGGCACTCCCGGTCCATGAACCTAAATGAGCATCCCTCGTCGATCAGGGCGATAGAACTAAGTAACTCAAGTGTCGGACGGAGAAACGTGTCCGCCGACACCTGGAAGAAATCTCGCCATCCCATGTTGTCATACAACGTGAGCATCCCCTAGAGTACCCCCAGGCGTCCTAGGTCTGCAAGGTGTGCGAACCTGGAGGGTACGATCGAGCGCTGGAAAATGCGCTCGAAGACGACGCGGTGTGCGTCGTCTCGGAACGTAATCCCGAGCGGCCCGACAAGTGGAGCCGGTGGCGGTGGTACGGGCTGTGGGATGGCAGGGAGTGGCTGTGCGGGGTGTGCGGGCTGTGCGGGCTCTGCAGGCTGTGCGGGGTGTGCGGGGCCTGCAGGCTGTGCTGGGTGAACGGGGTGTGGTGGAGTAGGCGGAGGAGAGTCCTCCACCTCGTGGGAGGGGTCGGCATCATCCGACCGCTTCCGCTTGGCGGAAGCTCTCCTCGACATCGGCCGTGTCCGGGGCGGCATATGGCCCCCGGGAGCTCACCAAATATGTGAAAAACGCGGCGTGCGTAAAAAAAAGGAAAGAGTATACCGCGGCACGCTGCGAGAGCAGAGTAATGGAAGCGTGCGAAGACGACGCCTCCACGTAGCTCAAACAGTCCCCGGAAGCTCCCCTGGGCTCCCCTAAGCTCCCCAAATTTACCTGCGCATAAAACGAAGAGATTAGCGTGTAATATTCAAAACGTATGGGGGGTTAGGGGTAGAACAGATAGAGATTGAATTTAATTTGGGTTTGGGGTTCGTTTAACACATGGATCGTCAAGAAATACGAGAGAGAGGAGAAAATAGGGCGAAATAGGCGTTACTGGAGTTGGCCGGAGGAGTGGCCGCCGGCGGCGACTCGGGCGAGGCGCGGCGGAGGCTCGGCCGGCGGTGGGTGGCTGAGCGCCGACGCGGGGTGCTGGTTCAGGCGAGTAAGGGGGAAGTCGTAGCAGTCGTAGGAGAGTCAGGGCGCGGGCTCGGGCGGACGATCGAAAATGATGCTTCGAATTCCGCGCCGAGCTCGCAGCGACTTATATAAGGAAATGTTACGACTCGGCCGAGTGACTACGTCGCTTGGTCGAGTGATCGTAACGGAAATGTTTTTGAAATTTCCTCCCCGCATATGACTCGGCCGAGTGGCCTTACCATCCTCGGCCGAGTGGAAGAGGTCCATTCGGCCGAGTGGCTCAAGCTACTCGGCAAGACTCGCCCTAGGAGCGTATCAGTTCTACTCGGCCGAGTGAATATATATACTCGGCCGAGTGGCAATTATATTGAAATCAAGAAAAGAAACAGAGAGTTGGGTACAACAGACTTCCCTCGTTCGTGGGCCGCTCGGGCGAACGAACTTGTGTGCTTTGTCGAGTGACTAGTATACTCGGCTGAGTGAACTTTGCTTTCTGCTGTTTGGCTTTGTTTAGGCTCTAAACTCTGTTTTTCTTCCTCCAGTCGATTTCATCTTCCTCCTAAGCATCGAGCGCATTCCTGGAGCGCTCCTCGTCGCCTCGTTCATCCTCCTCATGATGGATTTCCCTATCTCCTCTCCTGTCAAGAAAAATAGGACCCGTTATCACGAAATTTTTGGGCGAACGACTCAAAACACTAATAATTTCTAAAACAAAAATAAAGTAAAAGTAAAAATAAAGCGATAACCGTCGGGTTGCCTCCCGACAAGCGCTTGTTTAAGGTCGTGAGCTCGACCCCCTTTGATTTTCAATTAATGCGGGATATTTGGTGCATAAGAGATGCACCCGTCAAATTTTCCGGGGAGAACGCTTGGATTCGGAAGTTGCGGCGGCGTGTTCTCCCTCGGTGGTCTCTCGTCTCGAATAGTGTTTGGGGGTGGCTCCCCCAAGATAGCGCTTGCTCCGGTCCTCGGCTTTACCGGTGACACCGATTTCCGTCTCGGCGGGGCTTTCTTCGGAGACTTCAACTTTGAGAGCTTGCAGAGCTCTCGAATCCTTGCGACATCAGCGTCGCCTTCATCAATTTCAGTGGAGAAGTCGGGGGAATGCTCAATCTTCTCTTCTTGGTCCAAATCCGGGTCTTCTTCGAAATCTTCTTTGAATAGAGCGTCGATGGAGTGAGGGATCGCCTCCTCAATAACCTCGTCAAGGAGGTCCGAAAGGTCATCCGATCGTCCCCTAAGCAGATATATTCTATTGGTTTCTCCCGTTGGGACTCCCTCGGAATAATGTTTGAGCCTCTGACCATTTAATTTGAATGTGGCTCCGTCCTTGCTTTCCAACTCAAAAGCCCCTCCCGGTTGTATGTGCTTGATGGTGAAAGGTCCGGACCAACGTGACCTCAACTTACCGGGGAATAATCGGAGCCGGGAATTATATAGCAAGACCTTGTCTCCTACTTTGAAGTCTGTAACGGTTATGCGTGCATCGTGGAGAATCTTGGTCCTTTCTTTATAAATTCTTGAGCTCTCGTAAGCGTCTCTTCTTATCTCATCAAGCTCGTTGATGTCCAAGAGTCGCCTCACCGCCGCACTCTTATAATCATAATTGAGGGTCTTGATGGCCCAATATGCGTGGTGTTCCAACTCTACCGGCAAGTGGCAAGCTTTCCCATAAACAAGTCGGAACGGTGTGGTGCCGATGGGAGTGCGAAAGGCCGTGTGATATGCCCATAAAGCATCGTTTAACTTCATTGACCAATCCTTTCTAGATCGATCCACGGTCTTCTCGAGGATTTGCTTGATCTCTCTATTTGAGACTTCCACTTGGCCGCTTGTCTGGGGGTGATATGCCATGCCAACTCTATGGTTTACCCCGTACTTCTTCAGCATGGCTTCAAACTTATTTTCTATGAAATGGCTTCCCCGTCGCTTATCAAAGTTCGAGGCACTCCGAAGCGTGGGAAGATGTTCTGCTTGAAGAACTTAGAGACGACCCTTGCATCATTAGTAGGGGTACTGATTGCTTCCACCCATTTGGAGACATAGTCAACGGCTAATAGGATGTACTTGTTACCATTGCTTGACGGGAATGGTCCCATGAAGTCCACTCCCCAACAATCAAAAAGCTCAATTTCTTGGATGGGCCTCATTGGCATCTCATTGCGTTTGGAAATATTCCCGGTCCGTTGGCATCTATCGCACCCCTTTACAAAGGCGTGGGTGTCTCTAAACATTGTTGGCCAGAAGAATCCGCTCTGCAAGATCTTAGCGGTTGTCTTAGAGGCGGCATGATGTCCCCCGCAAGGCATGCCGTGGCAATGCAAAATGATAGATGTTGCCTCCTCCTTAGAAACACACCTCCGAATAACGTTATCTTTGCATATCTTGAAGAGGTATGGATCTTCCCAAAAATAGCTACAGGCCTCATGCAAAAATCTCCTCTTTTGTTATGTGGGCATACCGCATGGTTTAATCCCACAAGCCAAGTAGTTGACGAAGTCCGCGTACCAAGGCACTTCTCTGGTCCTCACGGCGTATAGCCTCTCATCAACAAAGGTGTCGTCGATAGGCAAACTCTCATCCTCCTTGTCGCGAATAAGCCTAGACAAATGATCCGCCACCACATTGTCCATACCTTTCTTGTCTCTGATCTCCAGATCGAATTCTTGCAACAAGAGTATCCACCTAATTAACCGCGGTTTGGCCTCTTTCTTGTTTAGGAGATATTTCAATGCCGCATGGTCGGTGTGGACAATCACCTTGGAACCAAGGAGGTAGGAGCGAAACTTCTCGATGGAATAGACGACCGCTAGAAGCTCTTTCTCGGTAGTTGTATAGTTTTTCTGCGCGTCATACAATGTCTTGCTCGCATAGAATATTGCATGAAGCTTCCTATCTTTCCTTTGTCCCAATACCGCCCCCATGGCTTGGTCGCTAGCATCACACATTAGCTCAAAGGGAAGGCACCAATCCGGTGGTTGTATGATGGGTGCAGAAACTAGCGCTTCCTTCAAGGTATTGAAGGCTTGCAAGCATTCATCTGAAAAAATAAAAGGAGTATCTTTAGCAAGCAAGGATGTAAGAGGTCGGGCAATCAAGGCAAAATCCTTGATGAAGTGGCGGTAAAACCCCGCATGACCAAGAAAGCCTCTAATGCCCTTGACATTAATAGGAGGAGGGAGTTTCTCGATTACCTCAATCTTTTCTTTATCTACCTCAATTCCTCTCGAAAAGACAAGGTGCCTGAGAACTATACCTTCCGTGACCATGAAGTGACACTTCTCCCAATTTAGAGTGAGATTGTTTTGTTGGCACCTTTTAAGGACTTTAGCGAGATTGGCCAAACAAGAGTCAAACTCACTTCCATAAACCGAAAAATCATCCATAAAAACTTCCATAATATGTTCAATATAATCGGAAAATATGGATGTCATACACCTCCGAAAGGTGGCGGGAGCATTACAAAGACCAAACGGCATCCTACGGTAGGCATAGGTCCCATAGGGACAAGTGAAAGTGGTCTTTTCTTGGTCATCTTCGTGCAAAGGGATTTGGAAGAATCCCGAATACCCATCTAGATAACAAAAGTATTTATGTTTGGCTAGGCGCTCAAGCATTTGATCAATGAAGGGCAACGGGTAATGGTCCTTTCGGGTCGCTTTATTTAGTTTCCTATAATCAATACACATTCGCCATCCCGTGACGGTGCGTGTAGAAATGGGCTCTCCTTTATCATTTTTTATAACTGTCATCCCCCCTTTCTTGGGGACGACGTGAACAGGGCTAACCCATCTACTGTCAGAGATATGATAAATAATACCGGCGTCAAGCAATTTTAGGATTTCCTTTTTAACCACCTCCTTCATGTTCAGGTTTAACCGCCTTTGAGGCTCTATGGAGGTGGCGTCGGTATCCTCCAAATGGATCCTATGTGTGCAAAGCCTAGGACTTATCCCTTTTAGATCGGAGATAGTGTAGCCAAGGACATCTTTGTGGCTCCTAAGGACGTCTAGGAGTTTCTCAAGTTGATCATGCGTGAGGTGGGAATTAACTATCACCGGAAAAGTTAATTTACTACCCAAAAAGGCATACCTTAGATTCAGCGGTAATTGTTTAAGTTCTACCTCAAGAGGTGCCGCTCCTTCTACTTCATCAGCTCGCATGAGTTTGACTTCTTCCTTGTCATCCGGGTTTAGCTCATGTTCAGGTGGCGTGCTCTCATGCGAAGACTCAGACTCACTACTTAGTGAGGACGATGCATCGAAATAGGCGCTCTCCGATTCTGTGCTAGCATCGTCGAGACCTTCATTCTGCTCCGGTTCGTTCCTGGAGTCAAGAAACACATCAGACGATTCATAAAAGCAGGAGTGAGTGTCATAGAGTGTAACTCCCTGATCATCAGTTTGCTCGAAAGATTCTTCGGGAGCATAGTGCTCTTCGACAATTGCTCTGCCATCTTCGAAGTATAACCTGTCGTCTATCACATCAACTCTGACATTGCCCCCGATAGTCCCATCCGGGGAGACGCGATCCATCACAAAACTAGCAAACATTTGTTCGTCGGGGTCCTTGATATCGATAGCAAATGCTCATGTGGCGTGGACCTCATCGACAAGCTCCTTAAGGAGGTCTGTGAAGGAGTCATAATCTCCCTGACTGAGTTCTGTTGTCGACATTGCATCCTCCATTCTCCCTGTTAAGATCTTATGCAAAATACGGGGAGGATATGCAAATAGGGCTGCGAACAGAGTTAGAACAGGATGTAGAAGAAAGTAAAGAAAGAAAGAAAAATAAATAACCGGGTGGTCGATGCCGAACACCGTCAAGATGTACTCCCCTGCAACGGCGCCAAAAACTTGATCGCTTCGGAATGTACACCCAAAAAGAGCGACCGTGTAGTTTTACCGCAAGCGCACGGTGTAGCGGCGAGCGGGTTATCGAACACAGGGAGGACGAATGACGGTGTCTTCTCTGAACAACCTGGCTATGAGAACAGAAAAGATGGAATTTGCCTTTTGGCGATCCTGTCACAATCGTCAGACAAAGTATGGAATATAGAATCAGATAGAGGACGCCTAGGGAATGGGGAATCCCCGCTACTCACCGTATCTCGTCAATGTGATTCATTGGTATCACAATTGCTAGGGTAGAATTTCGGATGAACTAGTTGCAACTGAATGTAGAACCTAGCTCACGCTCTCGCACTGTTGCCGGTCTATAGCTAACCTAGGGTTGGGTCCAATCTCTTGCAAACCCTAGCCTAGGCAAGCTAGCATTAGGATCAACATCATCGTTCAATCGCGCCACGAGCCCACTCTCGTGCAAACTCGGGCCACGACCTAGGTTGGGATAGTTCCTACCCGTCCAATCTCTTGCAAACGGGTATCGGCATGGAATTGCAACCGAGAACCCTAGTATCGGTCCAATCTCTTGCAAACCGATACTACGGAAACTCAATTTCAACCCAATTCGGATTTCTAGGGTTTCCTATCGAATTGGGATCCAATCTCTTGCAAATCCCAATCGATATGAACACCTAGCTATCCGTAGTAAATCGATCCCAAACTAACCCTAATAGCAATTCTAGCAATATTTCTACCAAGTCATCACAAATCAGAAATTGGGCTCGTAGGGTTCATCCCCACGCCCCAAGACGTAAGGACTACTCACAATTCATAGCACAAATACAAAAGTAATCAATGGAATTAACAAGAGAATTCATCACAATATTCAAATAAGCAATAAAAATAGTATTTTTAAGGGAGAGAGAGACAAACCAATAGAGTTCTCCAAGAATCAAACAAAAATAATCTTTTCTCTCCTCTCCAATCACAATAATCTAAAGCTCTCCAATCACAATAATCTAAAGCTAAAAAGTTAATCTAAAAAGCTGTAAAAAGTAAAGAGAAAAGCTCTCTAACCTAGGTCAAAAACTGGGGTTAAATACCCCCCAAAATCGTCCAAAAAACTGTGACCAAAATGCCCCTGCGCAGCCTGAAAATCGTAATTTTCGCTACAGGCAGCGCGTCACACTCGGCCGAGTGACAAAAGTTGCTCGGCCGAGTAAGAAACCTTGAAAATTTCCAGTAAGTCTGGGCCTTCGGGGGTCTTCTCTTCGGGGGTCGCTCGGCCGAGTGAGTTGTCGTCGCTCGGCCGATGGCTTCTATTCACTCGGGCGGTCGACATTTTCCACTCGGCCGAGTGGGTCTTCTGAAGCTCAGGCAGACGAAAAACAGTAAGTCGGCTCTTTTGGATGGGTGTCGTCTGAGTGCCACTCGGGCGGACGGAGTCTCATCACTCGGTCGATGTGGCTTCCGATGCTCGGCCGAGTGCACATATGATGCGTGTCCGATCTGGCCGGCCGAGCGGGGTCTCACTGGTCGGCCGAGTGACTTCTTCACTCGGCCGAGTGAGACACCAAAAATGCCATTTCAGCTTGTTTTTGCCTCCTCGTCGCTCCTGCGACGTTCTTTCTTCTTCCGCTCCTCTCCAATGGCAAAATACCCCTCGGGGAGGTCGTCGGTGACACTCTGGAGTAGGCGTATCTCGGGATCACTCCAAATCGCTCCAAATCACCTGAAATACGACAAAAACAACAAATCGTGAAAAGTATCGCAATATCGTCGATATATCGTGAAAAACATGATTTGAGCGATCTAAATGGCATGCAAACATGCGGGAAAAAAAGTGTAAAATATGGAGTGATCAACTTTCTTATTGAAAACCAGAGAGTAGTAACGTATTTCAAAGCAGACTGTGCCAGAACGAACTGAGGGTAAAGACAAGTCCAACAACAGTAATACCGATTCCATGCTTCGAGCATGTAGAAGTATTGTTTAACACACAATTTACCCAAGTTGAGGGTTGTGTGCTACAACTACCAAAGTTGAAAGTTGGCAAAGTAATCTGTAGTTGATTACTTCCCTATTAGATTAGGTTTCTAGTTCAGTTCAAATGAAGTAGCCGTTCTGAGGCTATAGTGATGTCCTAAGTTCATACGAGGACACTTACTAATTTTCAAATTTTAGAATTAGTCATGACTTACTGATTTTGAGCTCGTCGTGGCAAGACGAGGTTGGATCTAGAAGAGCTAGTGCAAGAGGATCGGTACCTGCAATCACAAAAATAATCCGTTATTGAATATACTTATTTTCTATTTAGTACCTCGATCGTTTCGATTTTCTAAACTGGTTGAAACGTTGTCGAAAATCGTTCTAAATTTTTCTGTAGGCTAGGTATGATGAAAATAATTTTACTGTAAGAGGAAATATTTTTCTAAAGCTTATAGTAATTTTTATAATTTTTAAAAGCCCAAAACCAATTTTAAAACTATTTTTCAATTAGTAACGTATTTATTCAAACATTTATTCTTGATGCAATCTGCATCGGAATAGTTCAAGTGAGCTGTCAAAATGACCGTCTCGAAGAGTACTATAACATATATTTTCATCACATACTAGTGTACGTGAAAATAAGGAGTTACTGATTTTTAAATGAATATAACATATTTATCTTTTAGGCTCAAAAATTAAGTTTGAAAAAACTAAGCGTCCGATTGAGATGAAACTAGCGCCATTGGGTTCAGAATGTCATTTCTAATTTTCTGGAGATGGTCTTGTATTTTTCTGGCCTCTATATTATTTATTATCAATTGTAGACCAATAAATCCATATTATATAAGTTTTAATATATATCAAAATTCATGTATACCGTATTTTCATATGAAAATACGTTTAAAAAACCTACCCTTAGTCGAACGTTGCATGGGGGTGGGTCTCACTCGCGCGGGCTTGTCGACGGCGACAGCAACCGGGGCAGCGGAGGAGCGACGTCGGGGGCGGCGTGGTGGTGCAACAGCGGCGACAGGCAGGCGGTGCACGGCGGCGGGGATGTGCTGCGTCGTTGTCGGAGAGCACGGAGAAGGGGCTTGGAGCGGTTTCTGACGGCGGCGAATGCTTGGAGGAGAGCGAGCCTCTTGGTGGTACAAAGTGGAGCAGCGGCAAGCTCCGGCAAGTCTGGGCGAATATCTGGGCGGAGCTAGGGAGGAGCTGCGGTCGGGCTCGGTGCTTCGTCGGAGGCGGGCGATGGCGTCGGTGGCTTCGGTTGAGCGTGGGAGGCGGTGGAGCCACGGCGGCTCGGAGGTGAGTCCATGGGGTGGTCAGAGGGAAGAGGAGACTGAGGGGGTTCAGTCTTGCGATGTGGGGGCGGAGACGACCGGGGCTCGGGGCGGAGCGTGGCAGTGGGTCGAGGCGGAGGAGCAGAGGCGTCGGAGCAGCGGGCTCGGCAGAGAGGCAAGCTCGTCTGACTTCGGGAGGGGCGGCGCTACTCCGAGGTGGTGTCGACACGGTGGGGCGAGGGTGGTGGTGGTCGGAGTTCTTCGAGCAGCAAAGGCCGCCAGTGACAGTTGTGGGGCGGTGTCGACTTCGAACGGCGAAGCTTGGCCTGGGGTGGATCGTGGTGACGAGTGCGGTGGGGCAAGGAGACGTCTGCGGTGGTGAGGGGCTGAGGGAAAGCTCGGCGAGCGGCGGTCTGGCTTCGAAGTGTGGAGAGAGGGAGAGAGAAAATTTAAAAATCGACAGAGAGAGAGAGAGAGAGAAAGAGAGGCCTCTGTGTGTGCGTTGGGTGAGAACGCGAGAGAGAGAGAGAGAGAGAGAGAGAGAGAGAGGTTACGGGTTTGGGTTTGTATTTGCGTGAGTGATCTTGGGTCTTGGGGAGAGAACGAAAGAGAGGAAGTGTTTGGGTTTTAACACAGAAGAGAGAGGGTGTGTTAAATAGGGTAATTAAATTAATTAAAAACTAATCTCATTTAATACTTAGTCAACTATTAATTAGGGTAGGTGTGGAGATTTGACTAAATGTGGAATTTAGGGTTAGGGGAATGAATCTGTCATGGAAATGAAATAAACGTGTAATCACGTTTAAAGTTTGAGATGGGTTAATTAAGATAATTAGTAATAAGTAAAACTCCATTATTGAAAGTAATTAGTAAAATACAAAAACGAAATTACGATTTTTGCCCCTACTAGTAAATGTGTCCGAAAAATTACGAAAACATACTCACTGGATCATATCGTTGCGAGAATCGCGAATACGAAGTCCATCTCAGGGTTTGAGCTACGGGGATACTAGTTTTAGGCCAAAATGTTTAGGAAGCGGGTTTGCGGGTTCTCTTTCGATTTGACTTCAGAAAATTACGAAATTAATATGGGGAGCCCTAAATGATCATAGAAGGATACTATAGAAGTTTGAAAATGTTTTGAAGATGTTTAAATAGAAAATAAATTCATTGAGGCAAAATGGTAATAACTGAAAATGAATTTTTATCAGAATTGTTTTGAGTATTTGATGAAACTCGAACTTACTAAAATACTTCATGACTAGTCTGATATCTTAAAATATGTTTATAAGAAATTTTTGAAATCGTAAAACTCCTGATAAACCATTATAAAATAGTTTAAAAATTGAAAATACGTGAATAGTTGTATTGAAAAATACTGACCGTTACATTGTAGCATGTTTCTTGCTTAGCCTGCTTTACACTTGCTCTACCACAGTACAGTTGTTCTCCTTTCCAGTTCAGTTTACTTTTACTACTCAGTTGTGTACAGTTGTTGCTCAGTACTTTACTTTTCACTCTGGTCTGATTGTACGTAGTTACCCTTATCGTACTTGTGCACTGCTTCTTTTCTATATTTAAAATTGTTGTGACTTACCTACGGTTCCATCTCCGTGGCACCGCAGACGATGTACAGATGAAGATAGATGCTCCTGAGCTAATAGCGCCAGAATTCAACCGCAGCTTCCAGAGTTATTTCACTTATGTACCTTTCTACTTTCATGTATATTTGTTGGGACATCTTGTACAGTATGGATTGTAATAATTGGACACTATTTGAGTATTTTTGTACATCTCTGCATCGTGGCTATTTTGTTTTCACTGGTAACCTACAAGACCTGCGCAAATATCAAAAAAGTAACGGGCCCCCGGGAGCGGGTCGTTACAAGTTTTGGTGGCCCACGCAGGTCCGCGCTAACTACCTCGTGAACAATATAGCAAGATCAGGATGTACAATATAAAATACTCAAATTGAACTCTCGAGTACTGGTTGTCTCGAGTGTTCACCTGTATTGGATATACGGGTGAAGCGTCCTTATTACCATCTTCATTAGGTCTCCCTTGATCTTCCTTGATCCTCATCACTTTCTTTGAACTCTTCACCTTGTCTAGAAACTCGTGTTCCATTCTTGGTTATACCCTCCCTATTAACCTCTTTTGATAGCAGTTATAGTAATTTTTCATAGGTTGAACTATCTACCCACTTCATCACCTTTCCTTCAGTTGATGCTGGCACGCATATAAATGATAAGCTTCCTTCAATGGACCATGATCCGGTCAATGTGATTGGCTAAGTTTGTTGGATCACCCTTGTTAGACTTGGGGTAAGTGATCCTGGCTTAGTCACTTCCCTGGCCGTGTTCCGCTGGACCGCAAGGACGTGAATCATGATTATGTAACGCCATTGATCTTCTTTACTATCAACCTTCCTTTAGCTTGATGACCTTTCAATTGACCTTCTTAGAATCTTTCTATTTCTAATTTGCTTGAACTCTAGCTACGTCTATTTTAAGGAGGGTAGCATTCAACTTTTCGATCACCAGAAGTTCGATTTCGACAACGGAAGCGAATCGAAGGACGCTCAGAAGTATTGGAGGATCAAACCGAGACGTGTAAGCTGATGCCGCTACTTCGTCATCTTTTCTTGGACTCATCTTCCTTCTTCTATCTGAGCCTACTTTGACTAGTTACGGAAATATGTATTCATATATAACATCTCTTGTTTTTCTTGATGCTATAATATCACATTATATTTCATGTTATTTACAACCTGATTTACTAGATTACTATCTTTTCTAGCTTTTATTTGCTTCAGCTTCTTCATAACATCAATTATTTTCAAAAGATATTTTTAAATTCCGAGGACGGAATTATTTTAAGGAGGGTAGAATGTAACGGTCTGTATTTTTTCAATACACCTATTCACGAATTTTCAATTTTTAAAACTATTTTATAATGGTTTGTCAGGAGTTTTAAGATTTCAAAAATTTCTTATAAAAATATTTTGAGATATCAGACTAGTCATGAAGTATTTTAGTAAGTTCGAGTTTCATCAAATACCTCTAAAAGATCTGATAAAAATTCATTTTCAGTTATTACCGTTTTAGCTTAATGAATTTATTTTCTATACAAACATCATCAAAACATTTTCAAACTTCTACGGTATCATTCTATGATCATTTCGGACTTTCCACATTAATTTCGTAATTTTTTGAAGTCAAATCAATAGAGAACCCGCAAACCCGCTTCCTAAACGTTTTGGCCTAAAACTAGTATCCCCGTAGCTCAAACCCTGAAACGGACTTCGTATTCGCGATTCTCGCGACGATACGATCCAGTGGGTATGTTTTCGTAATTTTTCGGACACGTTTACTAGTAGGGGCAAAATCGTAATTTCATGGTATTTTTACTAACTACAAACCCTAATTACATTAACCCTAGCTAACTTACCCAAATCAAGACTTAAACGTGGGGAAAGACGCGTTTAAAGTTTTCTTCTTTTAGTTAACAGCTAAACCTAACACCACCTAATCTTATTAATTGTTGTTGACTACTTAACATATTTAATTATATAATTTTACTATAAATTATTCCCTAAACCCGCTCTCTCTCTCACCCAGGCTATCAACCCCGAACCCATCTTCACCAAACACTAGCCCAGGCTTATCTTTCTCCCCTCTCTCTCGTTCTCAAGCCCAGCCTATCCCCTTCATCAGCTAACGCCCTCCCCATCTCGAACTCACCCCCTACTCCGACTTCCTTCCCCGCGCAAACGACCCCAAGGGCGCTCCCCCGATCATCATCGACCCATCGCCGAAGTAAGCTACGTCACACGAAGCTCTCTCACCCCGATCTCCGAGCCCGAACCCTACGCTCCCCACTCTGTTTCCCTCTCCACGTCGATGAGCTTGCCGTCCCACCACCACCGATGTCCGACCCAGCACCCCTCCACCTTCGACCCTGCCACCTCGGAGCAACATCGCCGCCAAGCGCTTCCGTCCCCACATCCGAGCAGCTCCTGCCCTCCCTCGTCGTACACCGATGCACACAGCCTCCCCTCGAGCTCGCCTTCGCCTGCCGCCACGCCAAGCGTCGCCGCTCCGATCACCCACGGAGACCCCCGATCCGACGATGTTCCTCCGCCCTCTGCCGTGAGCTGCCTCCGCTCGTTCGTTCGCCGTCGACGAGCCCGCTCCGATCCCTTATCCTCGCCGCACGCGCTTGCCCTCCTCCGGGCGATCACCGATCGTCTCGCCGTCTCCCAGCAGACCCCCGCCTCACCTGAGCAGCTCCGAGACCCCGACGAGACACCGCTCGAAGCTCCGCCCATCCCTCGACCTCGACGCCTCCTCTCCTTGCCGTTGCGAACATCTCCGAGATCGCCACCCGCTCCGACAGCAACGAACAACGCAGCCGCTGCTCCCCGCAGCCTCCGACGAGCCCTCGCCTCAAAGTCGCCGCCGTAGCGCCTCCTCGCCGCCGCTGACACTGCCCCGCCGCCGCCCCGCCTCAGTCGACGAAACCCCCGCCGAACGAAACCCCATGCATGCGAGAGAGGAGGGTGAGCATTTTATAAAACCGTTTTTATACTAAATACGTATATATCCGTATTTGCCACGTATAAATAATTATATAAAAAGGATTTTATTGGTTTTAAATTCATAGTAAATAATATAAGGGTCAGAAAAATATGAGGTTAGCTTCAGAAAATCGAAAACGACATTCTGGACCCAATGGTGCTAGTTTCATCTCAATCCGACGTTTAGTTTTTCCAAAATTAATTTTTAAGCCTAAAAGATAAAAATGTTATTTTCACTTAAAAATCCGTAACTTATTATTTTCACGTACAACTTATACTCGATAAAAATATGTGTTCAAGTACTCTCCGAGACGGCCATTTTGACAGTTCATTCGCAACTTTCTGATACAGATTGCATCCGGAATAAATTATTGAATAAATACGTTACTTAATTAAAAATAGTTTTAAATTATTTTTGAGCTTTTAAAAATTATGAAAAATACCTAGGAACTTCAGAAAAATATTTTCTCCTACTGTAAAATTATTTTCATCATATCTAGTCTATAGAAAAATTTAGAACGTTTTTCGACAACGTTTCAACCATTTTAGAAAATCAGAACGATCGAATTATTTAAATAGAAATGTCGCGTTCTTTAACCAAGTGTTCTTGTGATTGCAGGTGCACCAACGTCCGTAGAAGCCCTAGATCCAGTTCCGGCTTGCTACGTCGATCTCGAAATCTGTAAGTCACGACTAATTCTAAAATTAGAAAATTAGATTAGTGTCCCCGTATGAACTTAGGAACTCTACCTATAGTCTCAAAACGGCTATTTGACTTGAACCGAACTTGAGACCTAATCTAATAGAAAAGTAATCAACTACAGATTACTTTGCCAACTTTCAACTTTGATGGTTTTAACACACAACCATCAACTTGGATAAATTGTGTGCTAAACAATACTTCTACGTGCTCGAAGCATGGAATCGGTATCCCCGTTGTTGGACTTGTCTTTATCCTCAGTCCGCTTGGCACAGTCTGCTTTGGAATGAGTTACTACTCCCTGGTTTTCAATAAAAAGTCAACCAGTTGTCTCGGTTTGACTAGTAACATGTGGAACATCTTGTGGAACATCTTGTGGAATATCTTGTGGAATATCTTGTGGAATATCGTGTGGAACATCTCGTGGAACATCGTGGAAAAAAAACGTGTACATAGAACACTTGACACTTCACTGGGGTTTTTGGGGTAACTCATAGTTTGAGAGAGTGCGGGAGTGACTGGAGTTCAATCTACATGTCTAGCTGCCTGGGTTTTTGGCAATCATGTCTAGCTGCCTGGGTTTTTGGCAATCATGTCTAGCTGCCTGTGTTTTCGGCAAACAAAAATATGCTGCCCGTGTCAGCATCCTGTCTAGCTGCCTGTGTTTTTGGCATTCGTCTGGGTCGCGCCCAGGCAAGGGATGAACTCGATGGTCACATATTGTACTCTCCGACTTGAGTCACGTAGTGTAGTTACTTTTACACAGTCACTTTTACCTTACGCACCACAATCACCTTTACTTTACACGTTCCATGCACGTTACTTACTACACTTGTGCAGTCACAGTGCTTTACTTGTCGTACTTTTAGCTACAGCAGTAGTATGTTTCACTTGCCTATCCTGCTTTACACTTGTCCTACCACAGTATAGTTGTTCTCTCCTTTCAGTCTTGTTTACTTTTACTACTCAGTTGTGTACAGTTGTTGCTTAGTACTTTACTTTCTCTCTGGTCTGATTGTACGTAGTTACCCTCATCGTACTTGTGCACTGCGTCTTTTCTATATTTAGAATTGTTGTGACTTACCTACGGTTCCATCTCCGTGGCACCGCAGACGACGTACAGATGAAGATAGATGCTCTTGAGCTAATAGCGCCAGAATTCAACCGCAGCTTCCAGAGTTATTTCACTTATGTACCTTTCTAATTTCATGTATATTTGTTGGGACATCTTGTACAGTATGGATTGTAATAATTGGACACTATTTGAGTATTTTTGTACATCTCTGCATCGTGGCTATTTTGTTTTCACTGGTAACCTGCAGGACCTGCGCAAATATCAAAAAAGTAACAGGCCCCGGGAACGGGTCGTTACAGAGCCTGGTGGTCTGCCTCTTTTCTGTTGAGGATCAGCCACTTCTGCTGCTGGTGGATTGCATCCATTCTCGGGAATGTCAATCCTACCTGGAGTTTTTGCAGCAGGGATGTGCGATCTATAATCTTCTGGTTGTCGGTAAATGAGTTCGGTAAGTGGTGAACATGTTCTGTGGAGGATCTTCAGGATCCCATCTTCACATTTGTTTTATTACCGAATCATAGTGGGTCAAGCTTTTTGTAACCCACGTTATAATTTGCTTCGCGCCAGATTTTCTAGTATCCGGGCCTATATTGGGGAAACTCGTCTCATCGAAATCACAGTCGTCAAGATATGCCTTAAGTGCGTCCCCTGTTTGGGGTTCTAGGTATCTTATAAGTGATGGTGAGTTAAACCATACATGGATACCTAGGCGACATTGAGGACCGTTTTGGTCCTCTGTGGTGGTGCAATGAGGATTTAAACTGCGCGACCGAAGATTCTCAGATGAGAAATGTTCGGTGGCATTCCATATGCAAGTTGCATTGGCGACTCTGACCTCCAGAGTGTCTTTTATTTACGATGCAGCATGCAGAATTTGCATGTCCCCTTGCATCCATCGGCAATCGGGAGTTAATGGACGTTCAATCCAGTAGAGTCTACTTATCAGTGACTCTGCCGACCCATTTTGGGTTTGAACATGTGACACTGTATATTCATTTTCTATTCCTGTTGCTTGGCAGTGCTCTTGAAATGACCGGGAGGTATATTTCCCAATATTAACCAGACTTATTTTCTATATTTGATTGTCTGGGAAATGTGCCCGCAACATTTTTATTTTTGTGCCAATAGCTTTGGAAAAGCTAAGTTGTGAGTCTGTAGTAGACGCACATACGAATATTCTGAGGATGCATTTATCAGTACAATGAAGTACATAGGGGGTATCCACATATATCTCCTTATATTCTTTTTGAGGAAGCGTGGAGATTCTTTTTCAACTTTTCGTAGAGATGGCATCGTAATTAGTTTTCCCTTATAGTAAGGGATGCGAGGGAATTCTCTTTTCTGAAGAATCTTCTGGTTCTTGAAGTCATACCCATAGGATAGGATGCGGCTGATCCAGGGTGGCCAAGTTTATCATGCCAAAGTAAAAACTTGGCTGATGTCAGGCACTTCAGGTGCTCCGTTTAAATCCGCTTCCTTTTTCCGAATCTTTGTATGGTAGAGGCATGTAAGGCTCTCAAAACGTTCAAGTATGGATTTTACGCCTTTTTCTTGAGACGTTACATACAGTAATTTGTTTTTCATTTACATTTTCTGTTTCCAAATGGAATCCGTTGAAACGGATGTCCTTGAAACTTAGAAAGTTTCTTTTGGAATTCGGAGAGATTAGTGCATCCTTTTGTTTCTGTGTTATTTGGGGGCAACAGTGTTGCGTTCTCTGGATCTTTAATATGGCCCTGATGTTGGGCTTTATATTGAGAGATCGTATGTGTTTATTGTCTACCAATCAGTCATGAGAGCAGTTCATCTATTAAAAGATGAATCATATAGGCACATGCATTTTCAGGTAAACATTTTCATTCAAAACAAATTACGTAATTCAAATGTTCTCATAACATGAAATGTTCTAAATAATTTGCTAAGATAAAAATAGAAGGCTAATCAAGCAGGTCATCATATTCGAAGTCGTCAGCTGTGAACTTGACTGGAGCATCAGAGGTCATCAGGTTTGTTTCAGCTTTATTTTTCTGGTTCTCTTTATACAAATCCTGGAGATGCTGCGGAGTTCTGCACACTCTGGACCAGTGGTCTTTTATGCCACAGCTACGGCACTGGTCTTCCCATTCCCTCTTGGGTGGGGGTGCATCATCTCTATTTTTGTCATTTCTGCGCCACATGAACTTCCGCTTACTTTCATTTCTTCGTTGCTGGATTTGGCCCCCTAGCCCTTTTGTTTTGTCCTCCTTTCTATGGTCTTTCTTTTCGTTTATTATCTCTCTTCTTTCGAGAAGAAGAGGCATTATGATCTTCTGGGAGGGGGCAGTGCCAGGGGGCGCATGTTGTGAGTGGCAATGAGAAGCTCTCTGTTTTGTTTAGCCATGAGTAAACATGACAGCAGCTCAGAATACTTGGTGAACTTTCGTTCACGGTATTGCTGCATTAGTATCGCATCTTTCTCATGGAAAGACGTGTACGTCTTTTCCAGTATGCGATCTTCTGAGACTTTTTCACCACACAACTTCAGGCGCGAGATGATACTAAAAAGAGCTGAGTTGTACTCAGCTATGGACTTAAAGTCTTGCAGTCTCAGCTTCTCTCACTCGTATCGTGCCTTTGGGAGTATAACATCTTTCTGATGTTTATACATATCCTCAAGGGCAGTCCATAGCTCAAGTGGATCTTCGACCGTAAGGTATTCAGCCTTTAGGGTCTTTGTCCATATGGCGGCAAATATAGATAATGGCTTGCACCTTTTCTATATCGCTTACATTTCCATTCTTGGTCACATCAGAAATTAGGGACTTAGCCCGCAGATGGAATTTCACATCGAGCTGCCAACTCAGATAGTTTCTGCCTGATGCATCCAGCACTTCGAAATCGACACTTGCAATTTTAGCCATTTTATCTAGCAGAGCACAAATATGCATGAATTAATAATTTAAACATAAACATTTTCATGCGGAGGCAATTTTAATATGAAGAGCTAATTGCGTGGATCGACCAGTCCCACATAAATAAGAGTCCAAAGTCCCATTACAGTCCATATTACACAAATGAAAACTTTAAAAAGAAATTACAACTTTGGAAACCCCCTTGGGTCCCATATAAGATCTTCAGCTTCAATTGTGGCCTCCGTCTCCATGGAAAATGGTCTTCGGTCTTAAACATTTACATAATTTCCTCACTGCAATTTCTCTCAAAAGTAAAAGAAAATTGTAGGAAAATAAACTGTGGGACTTAAACAACCGATCCAAAAACCGCAATTAGCCATCCATGCAGAAATTTTGTGCTCATCAAACATTTTCACCTGACATTTTTATCACAGGCATTACATGCATTAATATTCGCAGAGATGGATAAACAATTTAATTACGTAATAATTATTGGACCACTGGGCAACATCATACACTGTTAGGTTAGCTGACTAACAGTAGAGCGGTCGTAGGATCTTCCTAATTATTAATTTTTAAAAATATGCACAAACGTATACAGTTTATCCGCAGAATAAGCCAAAATGATGCAAAGCATGTATAGATGATTTTACAGAAGAAATCATTTGATGCAAGGGTTGTTAAAATTTGGGTTTAATCAACGAATTGAAGAAGAGCCCAAATGTGACATGTTCTATGTAAAAGGAAAAAGTTTTCCCTTTTAAATTATCCCCCAAAATGTATCAAAAGTCCCCAAGGAATCCCCTTTGTAGCCGTATATCATGATTTTTCATGAGTTTTTGTGTCCCAAAACGCCAGTTTTTACTCAATTTTTAGCCCCCAAGTACCTTCTTAAAGGTTATTTTTAGCCATGTTTAATAATTAAGTGCCACTTACCCTTTTTTCGAAAATATGGTTTGCGGGCCTGAAGCCCGCAGAGTGGCTGCGGGCTTAAGGCCCGCAGACTCAATCTGTTTTTTTTCCGAAAATGGGCTTTGGGTCCAAGACTAGGGTTGAGGGGCGACGGCTAGGGTTAGCCGCCGCCGCCCCTCATTGACTGTCGCTGGGCTCAGAGGGCCTCCCCCCTATCGGGGAGGGGGGCTATGCGGCAGCGGCTACGCCATACCCCCCTTCGGGGGGTGTGTTGCGACGGCGGCGACGCCGCACCCCCCTTCAGGGGGAGGGGGTGTATGGCGGCGGGGCGGCGGAAAAAACGCACCCCCCTTCGGAGGGGGGGTTTGCTCGCAATGGCGGAAAAGACGCGCCCCCCTTCGGGGAGGTTTGCTCGCGGCGGCAGAACAACCGTGCCCCCCTTCGGGGGGGGGGTTGTTCGCGGCGGCTGAACAGCCGCGCCCCCCTTTGGGGGGGGGGTTTGCACGCGGCGGCGGAGCAGCCGCGCCCCCCCTTCGGGGGGGGGGGGTTTGCCCGCAGCGGCAGAGTGCCGTGCCCCCCTTCGGGGGGGGGGGGTTTGTTCGCGGCGGCACACACAGCCGCACCCCCCTTTTGGGGGGTTTGTTGCGGCGGCAGGACGGGCCGCACCCCCCTTCGGGGGGTTGATCGCGGCGGCGGGGGTGCTGCGCCCCCTCTTTGGGGGGATTGATCACGGCGACGGGGGTGGGGGTGGGGGTGGGGGGTTGGGTGGGGGAAAAACTAGTTTTTAGACGAATAAATTCGTTTTTTTCAGGCGATAAGCAATCCCCATATCGATCTTGCGAGATCTATGGGTAAATCAATCATACTTATGATAAAAATATCGTTTTTAGCGGGGTTTACCTTTATATCCGTCCTTCGGATATAGTGACGGTTGAACGAAGCCCTATGCGGATGACGACGCTCGATTGAGGAAGCCTTCCACCGCGTGCGTGGATCTCCCGTCTCCCTTCGCCTTCGCAATGAAAAAAATTTTGTGGAAAATTTTAGAGGCTCGTGCTGATAATGTGTTATGAATCAACTCCCGGGGGAGGAATCCCCGCCCTTTATTTATAGGTAAGATAGGAGAGTTACAAGATAAGATACATAGATATGGGTGTATCTCTAAAATACCCACAATCCTAACCAACTCTAGTTCATATCCATTCACAACATCATAATCATTTTAGAGAATTTAATTCATATTTCTTTCATTAAAGCCCTGACTTCATGAAACCTTACTTATCAATTTTATTTGTTTAGAAATTAAGGGTATTACCTTTAATAAATTGGATCAAACCATATCTTCCACATCATAGTTACATCTAAAGAAGAAGTTAAAGGAAGAAGACTTGGCCCCTCTTGGATTTGGGTCAAATCTCTCCAAGAAAAAAGAAGGGGATTTACTTGTAACTGGCTGATCAACTATCAGCTGGATGTCGACCAAGTTGCTAACAGTTCGGATAGGGCTAGCTTTTTCAATATCGAATGATGGAGAAGAAGGGGGAAGAAGGAAAGTGAAGAGAGAGAGAGGGAGAGAGGAATTTCTAAGAGACATAAGAGAAAAATAGAAAATTTAATAATGGATGAGGTGATAGACTTATTGGTTAAGTTGTTGGATATTGGTTTAACCCAACATATGTTATGATGATGATCAAATAATATGTTTATACTAATATGATTTTTGCAGTTATTATGCAGTATTTGATGAGGTGTCTGTTGGATATTGAGTCTCCACCCCATGGTTATTTTAATGATGAGCAACATATTATGGTACTAATGTTTTCATTGAGTTTGTGTGTAGGAAGTGTATCTTGAATATAAGTATGTTAGTGCGACCAAATCATAGAATTCACACAAGCATGAAGCATGGATTTAAGAGATGAAAGCTAGGAGCAAGTGTGGTAAAGCATTCCCAATGGCATTAGAGAACACAAGTTAAATGACCAAGACATTGAAGAATTACATCTCAAGGTTCAAGCGTCAAGAATTAGAATTTTGGCTTGGTGTAAGTTTTTAGAATATCAAAGCTCTTGATAAAGCCCACAACACACACTTAGGATTATTCCAAAAATGATTTAAAAATGTGTTTAAAATGTGTTAAAATGTTTTAAATTAGTATATAATTATTTTTAAATAATTTCAAAGTGATTTGATGAAGAAAAACTCATGTATCGCAAAATAGCCGACTATCTACACCCCCAATAACCGACTATCAGATAGCAGATTTTAACTAGAACTCTCAGGACTGTCGTAATAGCCGACTATCAGCCGACATCTCATTTAAATAGTCAACTATCAACAAGTAAATAGCCGACTATCCAAAATGGATAGCCTGCTATCTGAGTCAAAAGGCAGTTTTTAAGAAAAACGTGATTTTTGTTTTCTAACTGTTACTAGCCATTGGAGGAGAGATTTTTAGGACAATTTGAATTGTTTTTCTACTCTATAAATACTAGAGACCTCAAATCTTTTTCATATCAATTATTAAGCAATTTTCTATTATTCTCAAGCTATTTTCTCACAGCTCTATTTTTCAAAAGTTCTCAATTTTTTGTCATTGTTTCTAAAATTCTTGTGCTTATTTTCTCAAATCTTCTGAGTGATTTTATTGGCCTTAACACTTGTTTTAATCTCTGCTTTGAAGTTATATCTTTAAGAGATTTAAATCAAGTTTGATGTTTGATCTCCCAAAGCTTTTAAAGTTCTACATCATTGAGATCACTACACTCCTATAACAATCACATACACGAGTGCTTCATCAAGTGGCTATAGGTATCTGTAAAAGCTTCAAAGGTTGAAAGTATCTCTTACTTGGGTTTTAGTAAGAGGGATTTTCTCATTGTAGGTGAGGGTTTGTAAATCCTATTTAGAGGCTAGGTTGTAAGTGAACTCTTGTTATAGGCAAAGTATTTGTAAAAGCTCTCGATCTGTGAGGCAAGAGAAAATCCTCATTTGGAGGTTAAGTTATTTTTACTATTTACCGTAAATAGTAGATTCGATGGAGTTCGAGGACTGTACATACACATGTTGTGGGGGAACCGGGATAAAAATTGCGTGTTTGCAAATTGTGCTATATTTCTCTTACTTTCATTTATCTCCCATATGCATCTTCATTATTGCATGTATTTTTGTGTTGATTAGGATTAATATTAAGTAACTCTTTATTAATCATAGAGAGATGTCTAGAGGTAAAGTTTTGTTTGCCAAAACACTATTCACCCCCAGCTAGTATTCTCTTTGCCATCTCAGGTCCTAACACTTGGTATCAGAGAGAGGTTACAGATGGCGTCACCTGATTATTTTCCCAAAAGACAATCAAGCACCCGACCACCACTTCTCACCGGATCAAATTATGGAGCTTGGAAAAATCAGATGTGAATGTACCTACTTTCTATCTCCTATGAGCTATGAAACATGGTGGAAAATCCTTTTGAAGCACACACTCTTGAGGAAGAAAAGCAGACCAAGAAGGATACTAACAACATGTCACTCAATGCCAAGGCGATGTCCACTTTATATTGCAGCCTCGATACAAAGGAGTACAACTGTATCTCCATTGCTACCTTCGCACACCAAATCTGGACAATCCTCGAGGTAACACATGAAGGAAATCAAAAGGTTAGAACTTCTAAAACTTCTTTGTATGCCTCCAGGTATGAGCAATTAATGATGGAGAAAGGAGAAACAATCTCAGTGAGGTACTTGCGGTACACTGAGATTATTAACACCCTTGCATCCTAGGAAAGAAGTACACCTAAGAGGATCACGTGTGCAATATCCTACGATCCCTGCTACCTGAATTGAAATCAAAGGCATCGGTCATTGAAGAGTGAAATGACACCAAGTTATCCTTGGAGGAGCTCATTGGTAACCTAATGGCATACGAGCTTCAGATACAAGAAAGCGAAGAAAAGAAGAAGACCATTGCCTTCAGAGCCACATTAGAGATGGAGGAGTCCGATAAAGAAGTCAAAGATGAAATGGAGAAACAAATGGCACTCAGCTTCAAAGGATGCAAGAAAATCGTCAATGCACGTAATTCTCAAAACAGAAAGTTATTCTACTAACGTCTCTATTTGCTATGAATATAATAGGCCAGGTCACATAAAAAAGGAGTGTTCACTAAAGAAAAATAGAGACACGAGAATGAAGTCTTTTAAGGGAAAAATGCCTAGGAGAAAAGCTTTTGCGGCTTGGGATAGAAGCGATGAAGAAGAAGATTCTGATGGCTCATCAGCATCCGAAAGTGACGGAGAAGCAAGTAAACGAAATGAGAAGTCATATATGTGCTTCATGGTACGAGGAGATTCCAAGGTAAATTCTAACCCTAACTCTAGTGATAGTGATATTAGTGATGATGAGGACATTGATTATGAGAAAGAGTTTCATAGACTTTATGTTAAATATGAGGAAACACTTAGAGAGCTTTTAACTCTCAAAACGAAGTATAAATCTTGTGGAACTATTCTCCTAATCTTGCGCTAGAAAAGATTTGGGAAGAAAACCTAAAATTAACTAGTAAGAATAAAGAGCTAGAAGAAAAAAAATAGATTGTAGCCTAGAATATAAAGACCTAGAAAATAGGTTTAGAGACTTAGAAATGAACATGACCGCCATTAAGGCAAAGCACGAGGACTTGGTTAATAATGTATCTAAATTCAATAAGGGTAAATAAAAATTAGATAACTTGATTAGCTCACAAAGACCATCATCTAGCAAACATGGCTTAGTTTACAATGTGATAACTCAAAATACTAGGATTTCTCTCGTCTAGCTTGGGTTCCTAAAACTAAAAATGGATATGCCAAAGTTTAGATTCCCAAATTGGAACCGTCCAAATGAAAGATAATTACATTTCTAGTTTTATGAATAACGTTATTGTTTATAAAGATTTTAGATTTTCTTATGGGAAATCTAAACCCAAATCGGTTTGGTTCCTTATTGGTTGATATCTATATTATTATTATGGCTAATCCCATGGACTCACAAAGAAAGGGATACCAAAATTATTTGTTTGATATTCAAGTACCAAAATTATAAGGGATTAGTATAGAAGCTTCCAATAAATCTCAAGTTATATGCATAGATTAAGGGAGAGACCCAACTTCAATGATGCAAGTTTTGAGGGGGAGCCTATGTAAGAAATTATTTTATAGAATATTTTTTGTCTAAACACTTGGATGATAATATTATTTTATCACTGGCACTTGGTATATTTTTGTTGGCATCTTACACATGTTGATATTGAGTCACATACACTCTTAAAGAAGGATATGTATAGGGAGAATTTTTTGGGCTGAAATTGGTATTAATTCGTTTTTACCATTTTAATGATGCCAAAGGGGGAGAGAGAATATGATGTGCACACATATTCACATAAGAATCGTTTTTAAGTTTTTATGCAATATGTTGTCACATCAAAAAGAGGGAGAATGTTGGATATTGAGTCTCCACCCCGTGGTTATTTTGATGATGCGAAACATATTATGGTACTAGTGTTTTCATTAAGTTTGTGTGTAGGAAGTGTATCTTGAATGTAGGTATGTTAGTGCAACCAAATCAAAGAAGGCACACAAGCATGAAGCATGGAAATAAAAGATGAAAGATAGGAGTAAGTGTTGTAAAGCATTCTCAAGAGCATTGGAGAACAAAATTTAAATGACCAAGACATTGAAGAATTGCAACTTAAGGTTTAAGCGTCAAGAATTAGAATTTTGGCTTGATGTAAGTTTTTAGAATGTCAAAGCCCTTGGTAAACCCCACACACACTTAGGATTATCCTAAAATGATTTAAAAATGATTTTAAAATGTGTTAAAATATTTTAAATTAGTATATAATTATTTTTAAATAATTTCAAAGTGATTTGATTAAGAAAAACCCATGTATCATAAAATAGCCGACTATCTACACCCTCATAGCCGACTATCAGAGAGCAGATTTTAACTAGAACTCTCGGGACTGTCGTAATAGCTTGCTATCTCATTTAAAGAGTCAACTATTGACAAATAAATAGCCGACTATCCAAAATGGATAGCCTGCTATATGAGTCAAAATGCAGTTTTTTAAGGAAAGCGTGATTTTTGTTTTCTACCGTTACTAGCCGTTGGAGGTGAGATTTTTAGCACGATTTGAATTGTTTTTCTACTCTATAAATATTAGAGACCTCAAATCTTTTTCATATCAATTATTAAGCAATTTTATATTATTCTCAAGCTATTTTCTCAAAGCTCTCTTTTTCAAAAGTTCTTACTTTTGATCATTGTTTCTGAAATTCTTGTGCTTATTTTCTCACAGCTTCTGAGTGATTATATTGGCATTAACACTTGTTTTAATCTCTGTTTTGAATTTATATCTTTAAGAGATTTAAATTTTGATGTTTGATCTCCCAAAGCTATTAAAGTTCTACATCTTTGAGATCAATACACTCCTATAACAATCACATACACGAGGGCTTCATCAAGTGGCTATAGGTATCTGTAAAGGCTTCATCAAGTTAGGTATATGTAAAAGCTTCAAAAGTTGTAAGTATCTCTTACTCGGGTTTTAGTAAGTGGGATTTTCTCATTGTAAATGCGGGTTTGTAAATCCTATTTGGAGGCTATGTGGTGAGTGAACTCTTGTTATATGCAATGTGTTTGTAAAAGCTCTCGATCTGTGAGGCAAGAGAAAATCCTCAATTGGAGGTTAAGTGATTTGTACTATTTACCGTAAATAGTATATTAAAGTCCGATGGAGTTCGGGGACTGGACGTACACATGTTGTGGGGGAAACAAGATAAACATTGTGTGTTTGCGAATTGTGCTATATTTCTCTTACTTTCATTTATTTCCCATATGCATCTTTATTATTGCAAGTATTTTTGTGTTGATTAGGATTAATATTAAGTTACTCTTTATTAATCCTAGAGATATTTCTAGAGGTAAAGTTTTGTTTGCCAAAAACACTATTCACCCCCATCTAGTATTCTCTTTGCCATCTCAGGCCCTAACACTTCGTATCAGAGCGAGGTTACAGATGGCGTCAATCGATCATTTTCCCGAAAGGCAATCAAGCACCCAACCACCACTTCCCACCAGATCAAATTATGGAGCTTGAAAAAATCAGATGTGAATGTACCTACTTTCTATCTCCTATGAGCTATGGAAGATGGTGGAGAATCCTTATGAAGCACACACTCTTGAGGAAGAAACACAGACCAAGAAGGATACTGACAACATGTCACGCAATGCCAAGGCGATGTCTACTTTATATTGCAGCATTGACACAAATTGGTACAATTGCATCTCCATGGCTACCTTCGCACACCAAATCTGGAAAATTCTCGAGGTAACACATGAAGAAAATCAAAAAGTTAGAACTTTAAAAACTTCTTTGTTTGCCTCCAGGTATGAGCAATTAATGATGGAAAAAGGAGAAACAATCTCGGAGAGGTACTTGCGATTCATCGAGATTATTAACACCCTTGCAACCTAGAAAAGAAGTACACCCAAGAGGATCACGTGTGCAATATCCTACGATCCATGCTACCTGAATGGAAATCAAAGGCATTGGCCATTGAAGAGGGAAATGACCTCACCAAGCTATCCTTGGGGGAGCTAATCGGTAACCTAATGGCATACGAGCTTCAGATACAAGAAAGAGCAACAAAAGAAAAGAAGAAGAACATTGCATTCAGAGCCACATCGGAGATGAAGGAGTCCGATGATGAAGTCAAAGATGAAATGAAGAAACAAATGACACTCATCTTCAAAGGATTCAAGAAAATCATCAATGGACATAAGTCTCAAAACAGAAAGTTTAATTCTACTAACCTACCTATTTGCTAGGAATATAATAGGCCAGGTCACATAAAAAAGGAGTGTCCACTAAAGAAAAACAGAGACAAGAGAATAAAGTCTTACAAGGGAAAAAGGCCTAGGAGAAAAGCTTTTGCGACTTGGGATAGAAGCGATGAAGAAGAAAATTCTGATGGCTCATCATCATCCGAAAGTGAAGGAGAAGCACGTAAAAGAAATGAGAAGTCATATATATGCTTCATGGTACGAGGAGATTCCAAGGTAAATTCTAATCCTAACTCTAGTGATAGTGATATTAGTGATGATGAGGACCGTGATTATGATAAAGAGTTTCATAGACTTTATGCTAAATATAAGGAAACACTTAGAGAGCTTTTAACTCTCAAAACGAAGTATAAATCTCGTGGAACTAATTCTCCTAATCTTGAGCTAGAAAAGATTATGGAAGAAAACCTAAAATTAACTAGCAAGAATAAAGAGCTAGAAGAAAAAAAATTGATTGTTTAGCTTAGAATATAAAGACCTAGGAAATAGAAGAACATGATCGCCATTAAGACAAAGCACGAGGACTTGGTTAATAATGTAGCTAAATTCAATAAGGCTAAAGAAAAATTAGATAGCTTGATTAGCTCACAAAGACCATCATCTAGCAAATATGGCTTAGTTTACAATTTGACAACTCAAAATGCTAGGATTTCTCATCGTCTAGCTTGGGTTCCTAAAACTAAAAATGGATATGTCAAAGTTTAGATTCCCAAATTGGAACCGTCAAAATGATAATTACATTTCTAGTTTTATGAATAACGTTCATTTTTATATAGATTATAGATTTTCTTATGGGAAATCTAAACCCAAATCGGTTCGGTTCCTTATTAGTTGATATCTATATTATTATTATGGCTAATCCCATGGACCCACAAAGAAAGGGGTACAAAAATTATTTGTTTGATATTCAGGTACCAAAATTATAGGGAATAAGTAGAGAAGCTCCTAATGGATCTCAAGTTATATGCATAGATTAAGGGAAAGACCCGACTTCAATGATGCAAGTTTTGAGGGGAAGCCTATGTTAGAAATTATTTTGTAGAAAATTTTTTGTCTAAACACTTGGATGATAATATTGTTATATCACTAGCACTTGGTATATTTCTGTTGGCATCATACCCATGTTGATATTGAGTCGCATACACTCTTGAAGAAGGATATGTATAGGGAGAACTTTTTTTGGGCTGAAATTGGTATTAATTCGTTTTTACCGTTTTAATGATGCCAAAGGGGAAAAGAGAATATGATATGCACGCATATTCACATATAAATCGTTTTTAAGTTTTTATGCAATATGTTGTCACATCAAAAAGAGGGAGAATGTTGGATATTGAGTCTCCACCCCGTGGTTATTTTGATGATGCGTAACATATTATGGTACTAGTGTTTTCATTAAGTTTGTGTGTAGGAAGTGTATCTTGAATGTAGGTATGTTAGTGCAACCAAATCAAAGAAGGCACACAAGCATGACGCATGGATATAAAAGATGAAAGCTAGGAGTAAGTGTGGTTAAAGCATTCTCAAGAGCATTGGAGAACAAAATTTAAATGACCAAGACATTGAAGAATTGCAACTCAAGGTTCAAGCGTCAAGAATTAGAATTTTGGCTTGCTGTAAGTTTTTAGAATGTCAAAGCTCTTAATAAAGCCCACAACACACACTTAGGATTATCCCAAACATGATTTAAAATGTGTCAATAATGTGTTAAAATGTTTTAAATTAGTATATAATTATTTTTAAATAATTTCAAAGTGATTTGATGAAGAAAAACTCAGGTATCATAAAATAGCCGTCTATCTACACCATAATAACCGACTATCAGAGAGCAGATTTTAACTAGAACTCTCAGGACTGTCGTAATAGCCGACCATCTCATTTAAATAGTCGACTATCGACAAGTAAATAGCCGACTATCCAAAATGGATAGCCTGCTATCTGAGTCAAAAGGCAGTTTTTTAAGGAAAGCGTGATTTTTGTTTTCTAGCTGTTGCTACCCGTTGGAGGAAAGATATTTAGCACGAGTTGAGTTGTTTTTCTACTCTATAAATTTTAGAGACCTTAGATCTTTTTCATATCAATTATTAAGAAATTATCTATTATTCTCGAGCTATTTTCTCAAAACTCTCTTTTTCAAAAGCTCTCAATTTTTGTCATTGTTTTTAAAATTGTTGTGCTTATTTTCTCAAATATTTTGATTAATTTTATTCACCTTAATACTTGTTTTATTTCTCTGTTCTGAAGTTATCTCTTTAAGAGATTTAAATCAAGTTAGATTTTTGATCTCACAAAGCTTTAAAAGTTTTACATCTTTGTGATCAATCCACTCCTATAGCAATCACATACACAATGGCTTTATCAAGTGGCTATATGTATCTGTAAAAGCTTCAAAGGTTGTAAGTATCTCTTACTTGGGTTTTAGTAAGAGTGATTTCCTCATTATAGGTGAGGGTTTGTAAATCCCAGTTGGAGGCTTGGTGGTGAGTGAACTCTTGTTGTAGGCAAGATATTTGTAAAAGCCCTTGGTCTGTGAGGCTAAGGAAAATCCTCATTCGAGGTGAGGTGGTTTCTACTATTTACCGTAAATAGTGGATTAAAGCCCGATGGAGTTTGGGGACTGGACGTACCCAGGTTGTGGGTAACCGGGATACAAATTGTGTGTTTGCGAATAGTGCTATATTTCTCTTACTTGCATTTATTTCCCCTATGCATCTTTATTATTGCAAGTATTTTTGTGTTGATTAGGATTAATATTAAGTAACTCTTTATTAATCCTAGAGAGATTTCTAGAGTTAAATTTTTGTTTGCCGAAAACACTATTCACCACCGTCTAGTGTTCTCTTTGCCATCTCAGGTCCTAACAGTGTCAATACTTAAGATTTGGATGACCTCATCTTTGACAAGGACATAGACGTAATCAACATCAATGAGCCCATATCGTTATAATTGGTATAAATGATATATCTTTTATTAATTTCCTTTTCTTAGAAGTGATATTAAAGCCTTGAAAAAAAACACACACACACTTCATACAATATGTTTAGGACTTATAACACCCATAACCTCAAATATGATCAACACACTTTGATTCTACGCATAGCCATGCATTCAAGTGTGAGTTAGTCGATTAATAGATTTCCTAATAGACCAATAGATTTCAAGATACCTGAACTTCAAATTCCAACTTCTATTATTCGACTAACCCTCTTTACTAGTCGACTACTACAGAAGAATACATCTTCATTGACTGTATTATTAGTCGACTAACAGGATAATTAGTCGACTAATATATAATTTTATTTTTCCATCAGAACATCAATTACTCCACTAATACAATTACTAGTCAACCAAAGCACTGGCTAGTTGACAAATAGACTTGTTAGTCGACTAATACAGAATGCAAGTTATTTTCTGCCTTGAGCCATTAGTCGACTAACGGACATGACTAGTCAACTAATATAGCCGTTGGCTGCTTTTGACTTTCAAAATATAGTCATTTTTCTACACGTTAGAAGGACTATTAGATAGTTTTTTCTCTATAAATATGGATTAAACCCTTAGAAGTCCAAAAAGAAAATATATAGCACTTTGGCCAATGTAAAGTTTTGATTTCTTATCTCTTCTTGTGGCAAAGAAAAGCCAAATTTTGTTCACCAAGATCTCATCTTTTAAACATAATCTCACTCCTTGGTCATCTTTATGTACACATGCGTGTGAATTCAAGGCTATATGAGAGTTTGCATTTCTTTCTCTTCAAAGGTATTCACTCGAGGGAGTAAGGTTTAATTTCGGGTTTTGAGTTGGCAAAGGATTTTTGTCAAGGTGCATGATTTACACTTGTAGGTTTGCAAGAGGGAAGATAATAAAAATCTCAATTAGTAAGCTTGGATATCGGAATAAGTTTGAAAACAAATATAAGTCTGTTACTGATTTTTTCTGATTAGCATAACTTGTCACCATGTCAAACGGAATTTCCCCAACTTGTTTGTGTTTGCAAAACAATTCTTTAAATAGCTTAGGTAGTCATTTCCTCATTATGAGGTGGAAAAGGAAAAAATTCGGGAAAAGCAGGGGCATTCCGAGAATTGAACTCGGGACCTCTCGCACCCTAAGCGAGAATCATACCACTAGACCAAATGCCCAGTTGTTCTAAATTATATAATCATCATTAATAGCAAGATCAATGACCTTGCTTATTTAAGGGAGGCCAGATTTATTTTGACCGTGGGAAATTATAATGAAATTTGAGGAACCTGTTGTTCACCCTGAAGGAAAAATCAAGATAATGATAAATTCATCATCCAACAACTCGTGTCCGCAGGCTACAGTGATTTGCAGATGTCTGTTATGATTCGGACAAAAAGGCAGAGTTAAGCGTAGAAGCTAATTTTTCATAATGAAAACTTATTTCTCTAATCTTTGCTGGAGTTTCTTTGCCACTGGGGGTTTTCTAATCCTGCAGGGATTTATTCTGAATAAATAAGTAAATTTAAAGAAACCTTAATTATTTACTGATATGGGTATCTGCAACATTTCCAGAAACTTTAAAAAATAAAATACCATTATAGTTTGAACTCAATTTCAAAGTTACATTGTTACTATATGGGCCGGTCCATGTGACGGAGAAGGATATTTCATTCGAATAAAGAAGTCCAAGAGGAATGCATCATCGCATCAGCCCAAAAAGTCCAAAGGCACATATGGGCGGTTAACTGCTTGCCCGGTCAGAGTGACGGCTCATCCGCCTATTGAGCTCCTGAATACTAATGAGTCTGTTGGCAACGACATGAGTAAATGGGGCGGCCGTTATGCACTTTTTTAGGGACGATAATGATGCCATCATAAAGGCAATGTCGTTATCGGCTAACGACGCTCAGAAGAACCATCACCTATAAGTAGTCTCAACGACGATAAGACAAGGATCATATCTGAAGATATACTAATCACTTAGGTACTTTGACACTCAAATATATGATTCCACTTTATATTTTCTCCATAGCTCGGCGAGACAGTGATCGGACGACCTCCCAATAGGTCGGACCTAGCTGCCTCGAGTCCCTTCTTAGTCATCCACTGACTTAAATATCAGAGGGGATTTGGGTTGGAACCCAGATCCGACCCCCTAACGATTTTCTTGCATTGTAGACCCATAAAGATAGCTCAGAGTTAGGTCGTGCTTCAACCCAAAAGCTCGGACTTAGCTCACGCCAACCTGTGACCATCCTTCTTCGGGTCCCACTCTTCAGCTGACAGAGCATCACGTCATCGGAGGTGTCCTCGTCAGCATCCTACTCACTGTGGACGGATTTATCCGTCAACAGTTGGCGTCATTTGTGGGAAAAAGAGTCAACATCCACGTCTCCACCTAACATCGACGATGTCGGCTCACCCCACCAATCAAGGGCCTGAAAAGCCCCCCCCCCCCCCCCCACTAATAAGCAAATGCTCATTTACTCCATATGGATCCTAGCTCCTCCTCCAGGGGGATCCGATACACAATGGTAACATTGGAGCAATTCCAAGCATTCTCCCATGAAGTCAAGGTCAACATTCAGACATTAACTTCTGTGATAGATCGACTAACAAGTAGGTAGCCCTAATTGGTTGAAGGACCGCAGCCCATCGAGCGGAACCAAGCCCCGAGAGGCTACCATCCACACAAAGAAACCGAAGGGATGAAGAGCCAAACTCAGAGCGGCAGATCATCCCCGTGACTACCCCTCTTCATCCACCTCAACATAATCCCGATGTCGTTCATCCTGAAGGATGTCAGGATGGCGAAAAGGAAGGCAACGACTACTCCACTGGAACCAAAGGCCAGGGACCCTCAACCTACGGGAGAGGATCCCGCCATCCCACTCAAAACAACGATGAATGTGGAAGGGATGGCCGCAAAAGGGACCATAGCCGTAGTCCCCATGGCAACCCAAATCAGGACATAAGCAGAAGAGTCATGGAAACAATCCTCCCCCACCGAATCCTCCTAACAGTTCAAGTGGAGCCTCAACAAGTCAAAAGCCCAGACATCAACCTAAAGTGCGACGACCTTATTCTCCATCCTTAAGCTCGGACGATGAGCACAACCCATTGAAGAAGAGCATTACCTCAGCTTTACGATTACCTAGGTTCATGTGCCTGACCTAGATAAATATGATGGCTCAAGTGACCCTCGATAACACGTCCAGGATTACAAGGGCATGATGGAAATACATGGTGCAGATGACGCCCTCCTTTACCGTGCCTTCCAGACGACTCTGCGAAAAGTTGTAAAAGAGTGGTATAATGGGCTCCCCAACTGCAGTGTTGGATCTTTTAAGAATTTAGTTCAAGCTTTCTGACAGCAATTCATGGCAGGAAGAAGGACAAAGCAGAGCTCGAACCATCTGTTCACTCTGGAACAGAGAGAAGGAGAAACGCTGAGGGGCATCCTTAAGCATTTTAACCTGGAAAGGCTAAATGTGAAAATCTGCACGACGACATCACCATTGTTGCTCTAAAGAAAGGGATCCGCTATGAGGATTTGATGAAGTCACTGCACCACAAACCTCATCGTAGCCTATATCACCTCCTTACCAGGGCAAAAAGATATATGATGGATATATGATGGTAGAAGAAGCATTGGCCATCCCAAACAAAAATGCCTCCAAGACCTAGCGAGAAGGGAAATTCGGCCTCAAGACGGAGCTCACCGAGAGTCCAGAGACTGAAGGCAATGAGAAAGGAGCCCCGAGGTAGGTCACGAGCAGCTGATGAGGCCTTCACAAAGCTCAACGAACCAAAGGCCGAAGTATTAGCCTATGCCAAGGGTAAGGGGTATTTTGATCACCCTCCTCCAAAGATGAAAACAAAGTATGAGAAAAGAGACAACCTTAAATTTTGCAGATACCACCAAGACAACGGCCGCGACACTGAAAACTGCTGGCAGTTGAAGAAGAACATTAAAACCCTGATTATACTTGGTCATCTGAAGAAATTCATCGATGCCACGGAAACAAAACCATAGGAGAGTACCTCGAAGGGAAATGATCGAGGCAAAGAAGTTATGACAAGCTCCCCTATTACCCGGATTGTTAAATGATCTGCTGGGGTTGGTCTTATTGATCAAGAGCTCATGACGATCTGGACGGTACATCGGGCCTCATCAATAAAAAACATAAGTACTTCAAATACATCAATGTGTTGATTTCTAGTGTTTATGTCCTTTCTTTAAACGAATAAATAAACAAGTATTTTTCAATGCATATATTAGGCTGAGCTAATGTGTGTACGACAAATGTACTCTGGGAAGAGCATTTGATTCTCGGGAAAGTCTTCTTCAGCCGACTGGACAGAATTGGGTTAAAAAGACAACAAGTCATGAAAACTAGAACCCACTGTTAAGTCGACTGAAGTTCATTGCCCAGGCACCTGTACCACTGTGCAGACGCCTGGTCTTGGCCAACCAAGAACGGATACACCAGATGTCTGGTGAACATGTTCCAGACATCTGGTCAAAGGCTGAAAACACAATCTAAGGTGTTTGGGCCAATGATCCTATTGGGATGGGTTCTAGGAAGTTCCTATGGATCTATAAGATGGAAATAGACATGAATGAATGTGTATGTCCATCTAATCAAAGCATACAAATATTCTACTAAATAAAGAGCAAAATACATAAAGAATCATAAAGTGATTTGCGTAAGCTTCATGATTCTTTATGGCTTAAATGACCATAGCTCCATGCCTTGAGTCCATCAACCCATCACCAAATGTTGTCTCTCACTTAATGTAATCATTGTTAATTATCTGAGACTAAAACACTTTGAGACATTATATAACACATAATGTGGTGATCATTATCAAAACAATATCTGGTTTACAGGCCAATATCCAATAATCTCCTCCTTTTTGATGATAACACCCATTATGTAAAAATAGATATAAAATCATACTAATGCTCTCCTACTTATATGCATACCAAATATAATCAATTAAAATACCAATTGAAATGAAATGAAGACAAAATGCATATAAAGGCATTATGTAAAAACATGCTAAATCATGCAAGCATGCACACATTTTTACGTACTCACCTCTCTCTCTCTCCCCTTGTTATTGTCAAAAAGGTAGACATAGAGAAAGTGGACATAGAGGACTCTCTCCCCAAAGACTCTCCCCCATAAATGTCTCCGTCCAAAATTTAGGAAAAATGACATGCGACAGAGATGTATGATACCAGATATAGAATTTAAAGTAGGTATCAATTTACTATGACATGCTCACCCTTGATCATAGAATTAGTCAAACTTTGACTCTATGAGCTAAAAAACAAATATGGAGTCATGTGTCAAAATGTATCAATGCATTGATATAAAACATCAAGCATATACATTGATACATGACATCGTTGTATAAACATAATTATACCAATCAACAATATCAAGATGAAATTGAAACAATATCCAACAATGTTTAGAAATATTTCAAAATCATCAAGGAGACGGAAATATGCTTCAAAATAGTTTGAAATATACATATATCATAATATCTGCCCCTGTCATACACATGAATAGAAAAATGCAAATATGACATAGAACCCGCTAGGTCCCATGTTAATAAAAATGTTTGAAAGAATTTTCAAAGAAACATGAAAAATACACACAAATGATGGGTATGCAATAAATATAAACAAATAAGCATAATACCCATGCAATCAAGCACATGTGTGGGGAACCTAGGCATTAGGAAACCCAACAAAAGATGAGTTTGATTTCCTAACAAAATCACTTGAGGTGATCACATCCCTAACCAAAGAGTTGATGTAACTATCCTTCCCTTGCACACTAACATTAGTGGGAATCCAAAGACTCTTGTATTTCCTAGACAAAGGTTTTGCCTTAGCAAGATGGGTGGATGTGGTATGCATAAGTGTAGAAAAAAATTTCTTGGCATGCGAAATGTGAGGGGCTTGCCTCTTGGCATAAAATGAAGAATTATCATTTTCCCTCACCACCTTGTGTGTTACATGCTTCTTATGAGTGTTATTGTTGTATAAAAAAGCATGGTGGTTCTTCTTTGGTGTTTTAGCAATAGGTCTTGATTTGACACCAAAAGATGATGAAGAGCTTGGTTTAGATGTCACATTAAGCATAAATCCCAAACCCCATCTATGATTTGCCTGATGTTGTTTTCCAAGCAAATCGTGGATTGAATCCCTAGCACTAACGAAGCTTTTGAGCTTACGTGATTCCTCTTTGCATTTCAACAATGGTTGTTGATTGCGAGCTTCTAAGTTAAGGTTTTGAACTTTCAAATCTTCATTTAGTTTGTTCAATTCCTTAACTTGAGAGAGTCGTTTGTCTCTATCACTAGTGTCACATACATGCAAGGCATTATCATTTACACTAGTAGACTCATATTCACACAATTTAATAATGGCATTATCATATTTAGATTGCAATGAAGAGTAAGCTTTCATAAGTTTATTAATACCTTTGGCAAGCTCATCATTGCGAAAGTTAAGCTCTTCATACGATAACTTGGGTTCATCCTCACTTTCATCTTCGCTCTCTTTTTCACTTTCATCAACACTAGAACTTGAGCTTGAGGTTAAAGAAGTTTCATCCTTGAATGTCATAAAGCATGTATGCTCTTCATGTGCTATGGTGTTGAACCACTCCTCGACTTCTCCATCGGATGTGCTAGAAGAAATATCATCATTCTTTCCCATTTGTTGCTAGAGTTGTTGGGACCTGTGGCTACATAACATACACTATACCAAGCGTAAATAGTGTAATGGCAAGCAATATGCGTAATTAAAAGTTACTAAAATTAAATGCACAATCCGCAGCGGAAATAAAAATAAAGCGCTCAACAACACAACCACAAGAGAGATACGCCAATGCATACACAAACAAAGAGACGTATACTTGTTCAGATCCTTACCCAGGCGATCCTACTCCAGTCCCATCCTCCTAAACCGAAGCGATGGCTTTTCACAAATGCTCCCCAAACTGGGACACAAAAGCACGCTCTTCACGAGCCACAATCCCTACACCAAGACAATCCCTACATCGGGATATGGAGAGAAACTAAGTGATGTAAACCCCCACAATGTACTTACTGTTGGATCCTGTGGATGGCAAACAACACTAGAAGGGGGGTTGAATAGTGTTGTATAAAGATAAAACTTTTTCGTTCTTTAATTAATCAACACAAAACAAAACCTTCTAATGTTGCCTAAGAAACCAAGTAGAGTGATCTACGCTTGGTTCTTAATCAACTTAATTAATCTTCAAAACAAGTCAGAGATAAAACTCTTCTGGTAGTCGACTCCCTAAGAACAGTAGTCGACTCCCAGAGGGATATTATGCACAGCTCAGTTAAGCGAATACTTAATGAAGATATAAACGATTACACGGAAGTACAATAGAGAAGTAGATACAGAAATTGATCTTGCAATATATTATGAATGAGTTACAAATGTAGTATTCAATGAATCAAGATAAACAAAGTAGAGATAAACAATCACAGAGAGAATCAAACGCAAACACAAGGATTTTTATCCTGGTTCCCCACAACCCTGGGTACGTCCAGTCCCCGACCAATCCGGTACGAGATTTCCACTATTGCCTTAGCAATACAAATACCTAGCCACAACTAGGATTTCCGACCACCTAGACTTGTCTAGGATTTTACCCTTGCCTCACAACCCGAGGACTTTACCTTGCCTCACAATCCGAGGACTTTTCACAAACACCTTGCCTACAACAAGGATTTACAACCACCCTTATCACAAAGGGACTACAAGTAAAATCAAATCCAATACACCACAATGAATTAGTGGAGATTGGTTTATACACCCAATAATTCTATAGCCAAGATTAAATTTGCAATTGTGCTTAACGTGGCTAAAAGAATTTTAAATCGTCCGTAGATCACACAAAGAATATGAGTTTATTCACTGTGATCTAGAATCTAGATGTGTTCTTAGATCACACAAAGAATATGAAATTATTCGATGTGATCTAGAATCTAGATGTTTCAAAAATCCTTTGAGAATATAAAAAAATCAAAGAGAAGGATTTTGAAAACCAATTTGCAATAGCCAAATAATAATAATGATCTTAAAAAAATTGTAAAAGAATATAAGCAATAAGATCAGAAATTGAAAAACCGATTTGGCTATGAAGAACTTTGAGAGCGATGAGAACGATGAGATCTTTTGAGAGAATAAGAATTTTGCTCAAGAGTAAATTAGTGAGAAAAATGTTCTCATAGGTTCTCTATTTATAGAGCCAAAGGAGAATTCAAAATAATTCAAATCAAGTTTGACTTCAGCCCAAAAATCAAGCAATGAATAAATGAGAGAGTGAATCAAGGAATTCTGGTCGCACAGCTGGTAGTCGACTCCCTAACTTTGGTAGTCGACTCCCAGAGTGTCTCAGAGAAGATCTGCTACTACTGGTAGTCGACTCCCTAACTTAGGTAGTCGACTACCAGACTATCTTTTCTGGTAGAAGACAAAAATCAGTGTAGTGAACTACTGGGTGTTTTGTAGTTGACTACAAATTGAAACTTAGCTTCTATGAAAAGAATGCTCTCAAATAAGTTTAAAATGAGTTTTAAAAACATTTTAGAAAATCATTTTGTGTGTGTGCAAATTCTTTCTTGGCTTTGACATAATCCTAAGAAAATGAAAACCAACTCACACACTAGACTCTACGAAGAACTTGAAGCCATGTTTGAGCTTGCGCTAGTTACATATGCTTCAGCTTGAATTTGAGCTCCTCTTTAGCTTTAGCTTGAGCACATTCTTTGAGCTTCATCTTTGAACTCTTCTTGTGCTTGAGCTTTGAAGTTGCGAGCTAAATTCATCTTCATCTTCTATGTGTGTGGTTGAAGTTCTTCTTCTCGGAGTATGTTTCAAGCTTCAATTAGCTTATTGCACAACCTACACACTTAAGTTGTATGATTAGTAATTTAATAACATTTGGTGTGATCATCAACAAAACAAACCACTTGGGGTGGGACTAGATTCCCATCACTCTCCCCCTTTTTGATGATGACACCCAAATGAAAAACATATGAATAATATGAAATAAAAACAATGAGTAAGTGTACTTACTCCCCCTGCTTAGATGCGGTTTATTATTCATTCATGTTTTTGCTTGTTTCACTTTTTCTCCCCCTTGTCATCACAAAAAACCATATTCGTATACATACCAAGTGAAGAAAAATTTCATAGGCTCCCCCTTAAAATTTGCATCATTGTAGTTGGGTCTCCCCCTTAATGTATGCATGGATTTAGAGATTCATTGGGAGCTCTTCTACTAATCCCTTCAAATGTGGGAGTACCTACAAAAATCAAGATTTGGTACTCTTTTCTTTCGAGTCCATGGGGTTAAAGATATTATCAATGAAATCAATTTAAATGATATTCAATATGCAAGTTTGAGTATCCTAAAAATATACAATAAGCATAGATACTCAACATTATTGGGTTCATTCAAGATCATCCAATAGGAACCCAAACCCATTTAGGATTTGTTTTCCTAGCATACAAAGAATTTATAGAATTATGCATATTCATCACGATATTATGGATATATGCATTTCTATCAACCAAACTCAAATTCTTTGGAACCCAACACATATTATCATGTAATCTACGCATGGTCATAGAATTATTCTTAGCATATGGATGCATAGTCACATGATTAGTAGAATCCAACTTATGAATGGAACTATTAGAAATATTGGATTTCATCAATTTATTGCATGCACTCTTACCATACATGAAAGCATATTTCTTTCTAGCAACATTAGCATGCATATTCTTTCGAAAATGAATCTTTTTGTCTCTAACAACATTATTAATCATGGAATCATTTTTGCATGAAGAAAAAGTATTCAAACTAGCATTGCGCTTGAAATTATCAAATTTAGAAACTAGCTCTTCATGCATACTTTTACGCATAGATAAATCACTAAACAATACATCAATTCTTCCATTAATGCTATTGCATTCATTCATAAGCGAAGAATTTTCTACTACTAGTCTATCATTATCAATTCTCAATTCTTCAATAATAGACTTAGCATTATTCAATCTTTCAAGAGATTCATTATACACAAGATTCAAACATTCATATTCATTCAATAAAGCATTATGCTCACTTTTCAACTTATTATGATCAATAAGAAGTGAATTATGATCTTTCTTTAAACTCTTATGATCATGCTTTAAAGAACTAAATTTACTTTTTAATGATTTGTAATCTTTAACTAAATCATTGTAAGCATGAAGTAAATCATTGTTTTCATCTTCATCACTAGAGGTAGAGTTTACCTCATCATTTGTTTGTGCCATGTAGCAATCATAAGAACCTTCTTTATCTTTGTTGGAGGATGAAACTTTAGAGGTAGTCTCCTCAAACTTCTCTACCATGTGCCATAGTTGATACGCTGTAGTAGCTCCTGACACAAGACTAAAAATTTTGTTACTCAAAAAACATTGAATATATCCAATTACCTCTCCATCTTTCATTTCCATTTCTTCTTCCTCTTTTGTCCATAGTGACTCGGGTGTGGTAGGTGGGTGATAGGGCTTCTCCACAAATCTCCACAAGTTGTTGTCTTTGGATTGAATGTAGACTTTCATCATTCTTTTCCAATCGTCATAATTTGAGCCGTCGAAGATATGTGGAAATTGTCTTCTTGTTGATGCCATCTTGTAACCTCGCTCTGATACCAAGTGTTGGATCCTGTGGATGGCAAACAACACTAGAAGGGGGGTTGAATAGTGTTGTATAAAGATAAAACTTTTTCGTTCTTTAATTAATCAACACAAAACAAAACCTTCTAATGTTGCCTAAGAAACCAAGTAGAGTGATCTACGCTTGGTTCTTAATCAACTTAATTAATCTTCAAAACAAGTCAGAGATAAAACTCTTCTGGTAGTCGACTCCCTAAGAACAGTAGTCGACTCCCAGAGGGATATTATGCACAGCTCAGTTAAGCGAATACTTAATGAAGATATAAACGATTACACGGAAGTACAATATAGAAGTAGATACAGAAATTGATCTTGCAATATATTATGAATGAGTTACAAATGTAGTATTCAATGAATCAAGATAAACAAAGTAGAGATAAACAATCACAGAGAGAATCAAACGCAAACACAAGGATTTTTATCCTGGTTCCCCACAACCCTGGGTACGTCCAGTCCCCGACCAATCCGGTACGAGATTTCCACTATTGCCTTAGCAATACAAATACCTAGCCACAACTAGGATTTCCGACCACCTAGACTTGTCTAGGATTTTACCCTTGCCTCACAACCCGAGGACTTTACCTTGCCTCACAATCCGAGGACTTTTCACAAACACCTTGCCTACAACAAGGATTTACAACCACCCTTATCACAAAGGGACTACAAGTAAAATCAAATCCAATACACCACAATGAATTAGTGGAGATTGGTTTATACACCCAATAATTCTATAGCCAAGATTAAATTTGCAATTGTGCTTAACGTGGCTAAAAGAATTTTAAATCGTCCGTAGATCACACAAAGAATATGAGTTTATTCACTGTGATCTAGAATCTAGATGTGTTCTTAGATCACACAAAGAATATGAAATTATTCGATGTGATCTAGAATCTAGATGTTTCAAAAATCCTTTGAGAATATAAAAAAATCAAAGAGAAGGATTTTGAAAACCAATTTGCAATAGCCAAATAATAATAATGATCTTAAAAAAATTGTAAAAGAATATAAGCAATAAGATCAGAAATTGAAAAACCGATTTGGCTATGAAGAACTTTGAGAGCGATGAGAACGATGAGATCTTTTGAGAGAATAAGAATTTTGCTCAAGAGTAAATTAGTGAGAAAAATGTTCTCATAGGTTCTCTATTTATAGAGCCAAAGGAGAATTCAAAATAATTCAAATCAAGTTTGACTTCAGCCCAAAAATCAAGCAATGAATAAATGAGAGAGTGAATCAAGGAATTCTGGTCGCACAGCTGGTAGTCGACTCCCTAACTTTGGTAGTCGACTCCCAGAGTGTCTCAGAGAAGATCTGCTACTACTGGTAGTCGACTCCCTAACTTAGGTAGTCGACTACCAGACTATCTTTTCTGGTAGAAGACAGAAATCAGTGTAGTGAACTACTGGGTGTTTTGTAGTTGACTACAAATTGAAACTTAGCTTCTATGAAAAGAATGCTCTCAAATAAGTTTAAAATGAGTTTTAAAAACATTTTAGAAAATCATTTTGTGTGTGTGCAAATTCTTTCTTGGCTTTGACATAATCCTAAGAAAATGAAAACCAACTCACACACTAGACTCTACGAAGAACTTGAAGCCATGTTTGAGCTTGCGCTAGTTACATATGCTTCCGCTTGAATTTGAGCTCCTCTTTAGCTTTAGCTTGAGCACATTCTTTGAGCTTCATCTTTGAACTCTTCTTGTGCTTGAGCTTTGAAGTTGCGAGCTAAATTCATCTTCATCTTCTATGTGTGTGGTTGAAGTTCTTCTTCTCGGAGTATGTTTCGAGCTTCAATTAGCTTATTGCACAACCTACACACTTAAGTTGTATGATTAGTAATTTAATAACATTTGGTGTGATCATCAACAAAACAAACCACTTGGGGTGGGACTAGATTCCCATCACTTACAACCCGAGTATAAGGTTTCGTAAACAAAACAAAAACAAAAACAACAAGCTTACATATGCCTTGAATAGATCTTGCCAAAGTGCATGTGAAGGCATGGAAGATTGAAATCACCAAGTGTTTGATGAAGAAGTTGATGCACTTCTCTTGATGCAAGCTTAATGCATTAACACTTTAACAAAGTGAAGAAATGTGAGAGAGTGAGAGAGTGAGATAGAATGAGGGAAAATGATTCTCTTCAAGTAAAACCCTCAATTTTGGCTCTCTAAAATGACTCCTATTAGTGTGGATAGATGCCTAAAAACAGCCCCTCAAATTGGCTTAAATAAGCTCACAAAACAGCCCACAAACGGACAAAAAATGCTAGAAACACCTAGCAAGGTCCCAACGACTAGTTTTGGGGTCGACCAGGCGTCTGATGAACAATGACCAAACGTCTAATGAAGAGTGGCTAGACGTCTGGTCCGACATTGTGCAACGTCTAGTCTGACAGACTCTTCACAGAAAAACACTTGATTATCAAAATAGTCACAACTAACCCAAATGAACTCTGATTGAGGTGATCTAAGATGCGTTGGAAAGATAACAAAATTTGCAATCTAATGGGATTGGAATGGATGAAAATTCTAACCACAGAAAAACAAACGGCCGATTCAAGTCAGAAATAGATTGCAGAATTTCCAACGGACTTAACCGAGAAAACACTAGATCACCAAAATGGTCGTAACTGACACAAATGAACTCCGATTAAGGTGATCTAAGATGCGGTGGAAACTAGCAAAGAATGCAATTTAATGGGCTTGGAATGGATAAGAAATTCCAACCACATAGAAACTGACACAAGTTTGAAGTCAGAGACAGATTGTAGAAGTTCCAACGCAAGGCAACCAGATGTCTGGAGTACACCACTCAGGTGTTTAGGATACTGTTTAGGCATCTGAGAATCCTTCTTTAGACGGCTAACAAATAAGGGTCCAACCAGACAGAGAGCAGAAGAAAAATAGGCTCTACTATATAGGCGCCTGAAGTAAATGTACCAGGCGTCTGGACCACTGTACAGACACATGGTCATAGACCATCAGTCGACTGCCTCATTGGCCGTGTTTCAGCTAATCAAAAATCTGACACGCCAGACGTCTGGTGACCCTTCACCAGGCGACTATCCAACTCTAAAAATGCACACACGTGTGTGTTTAAAGCAATGGACCAAATGGGATGGGTTCTACATGATTTCTAGTGAACCCTAAGATGGATATGATGCATATGTAAGTGTGTGTGCATCTATTCAAGGCTACAAGTATTATATGAAATAAAGAGCAAAAATACATGAAGAAGAAATGTAAAAATACATTTGAAGTCAAAACTCTTCATGCAAGCTTTTTGCTCCAAAGCCTTGAACCATCATCCACCATCATCACATCACCTATTGTTTTGTCTCTTCATCAATATAAGCAATTAATAAATCTAAGACTAAAACAAATGAGATGATTAGCACACAACATAATGTTGATCATAATCATAACAACATTAGTCATGAACCAATGAACCAACAAGAATGCTTCAACCAAGCTCTGATACCAACTATTGGATCCGTGGGCTATACCCTGCACTACTAGGCAATACACACTAGAGGGGGTGAATAGTGTAATGGCACAATTAAAATGCTAATAAAAATACTTGCAAATGCAGAGTTAAAGCAATTCAATTACCAAAATTCACAATCACACAAACAACAATCGCAAAGACAAAGATGTATCCTGGTTCAGTAAATACCTACTCCAGTCCGACACTCTTTCCAGAGTCTAGTGGATTTTCCACTATAAAGCCTTTTCCAGAGCAGAGCATACAATCTCTTCCGAGATACAACTCACACACTCTATTACAAGTGCCACACATTCCGAGTGCTCACTATCTATTCCAAGATATCTCACCCTATTCCAAGGGCCACACCTCTCTGGAAGCTATGTTTCCAAATGAAAATATACAATCTTCCTATGCCTTGAATAAATGTACTTGTTCAGAGGCAATGAAAGATTGATGTCCAAGTGATGAAATGAAGCTTGGTGTACTAGTGGACTTTCCTTGAGCTTAGAGTTCAAATCAACATCAAAGAAGCTCAAAGGCATTGAGAGAGAAGATGAAAGTATGGAAGCTTTGCTCTAATTTTTTGCTCGCAAAAGATTCTCTATTATGTGTGAATTGCTGCCAAAAACTCTCTCACAAAGGTGTATAAATACTCTCTCAATTGAGCACAAAAAACCAAGAAAACGGCCACTCAAAAATGCAGTCTAGCGGCTATAAACGTGCAGATTTCCTAGCGACCAAACGTCTGGAGAAGGGTTACCAGATGGCTAATAAGCAATGCAGTCGTCTGGTCCTCCTTCTACAGATGGCTGACATGAGATGGCTTATGAAAGAAATGAAAGCCAATCTCCAAGCAAACAGACGTCTGAAGAACACTTGTCAGATGTCTGATGCAATGTTAAGTCATCTGGCAAATCTTCTTTAGACGGCTGGACAGAAGTGTGTTAAAAGACAGTAAGTCATGAAAACTAGAACCCACTATAAGTCGACTGGAGTTCATTTCCCAGACGCATGTACCATTGTACATACGCCTGGTCTTTGACCTTCAGACAGCTGATCAAACCATAGGTCTTGGCCAACCAAAAACAGATACGCCAGACGTCTGGTGAACGTCTGGTGAATGTGTTACAGACGTCTGGTCAAAGGCTGAAAACACAATCTAGGGTGTTTTGACCAATGAACCTATTGGGATGAGTTCTAGAAAGTTCCTATGGATCTATAAGATAGAAATAGACATGACTGAATGTGTGTATCTATCTAATTAAAGGATACAAATATTCTAGCAAAAAACATAAAGAATCATAAAATTGATTTACATAAGCTTCATGATTCTTTATGGCTTCAATGACCATAGCTCCATGCCTTGAGTCCATCAACCCATCACCAAATGTTTTGTCTCTCCCTTGGTGTAATCATTGTTGTTAATTATCTAAGACAAACACGTTGAGACATTAGATAACACATAATGTAGTGATCATCATCAAAACTATATTGGGCTTAAAGGCCAATATCCAACACTATCTTGGTCAGGCGACTCGAACCAAATATGATCCTAACCTGACGCTGAAAATCGGGGTTAGGTACGGATCAGATTAGGCGGCTACAAACTGTTTGCCATCCCTATAAGTAGGAACTAATGCTAGCATACCTAATTAGCCCGTGAAGGTCCATCGGACCCGTCAAGATTCAATTCCATTTTGTCCAAGTAAAGAGATCAAATCAGTACATAAGATAATTAACAGAACAAGTGCAAAGTCATTAAAATGCACGACCTACCCTACAAGCAATTCACCTCACATGAGAAAGGTATCTAGTTTTTTTGTACGTGAGTCTCTCTCTTTGAAATTATAACATGTGCTTATAAAAGACTTTTAACTTGAATGTCGGATGAGTCGGGTCCGCATGTCCTCCAATTCGGCACAGCTAATGCTTTCATCGCCTATGATGTGCAAGCTAGTGAGAGAAACTTCTACTCGTCCACAAAAAGAAATACAAGGCTAAATTGCCCGCCTACGAGGTATGCCTGCTACATCACCTATAGTTAAACACTAACTCATTTTGTAGGTAGACAAAAGAAACAGTCTATTTCAACCTAAATGCATGACTTCCTGTTTGAGGTTAGAAAGAAAATTATGAAGGTAGGGTTGGGAAATTATGGAATCATGGTCGGAAAACAAGAGAGACGAAAGAGTTTAACAAGAAGTACAATTAGAGGGAAATTGAGGAATTACAATAGTAAGACTTAAGAAATGAACGAAGTAAAAAACAATTGGAGTTGCCTTTGAAAATCCGCCTCCATTGTTTTCTACCTCTCCTAATGAGTTCTAAGTAACCTCGATCCCTCGCCTCCCACAAGAAGGGGAAAGAGATGCCAACCGAGCAAAAGACTTTTTGGCAAAAATAATCTGTGACTCGGATAACAAGTAGAACCAACACAAATTTGTATGCAACTTTTGTGAAAATAAAGTCAAACTATATTGTATTTTTGAGAACTTTCCCTACACATTTCGATTAAGGCAGCAAGCGGGTTCTTTACCCCCAAAAAAATATTTAAGAATATTTCGATTGTTTATTTGCCGTGAAATATCTTTAAGAAGCTGCAAGCCTTCCTTCCGGCTTCATTAATATTGATGACAACTAATCTCAATAAGCTTCTTATGGTAGAATCAAACTACACAAATAATTAAGGACAAATACCAAAATCAATCACCAAAGCTAAGTCCAGGCATGCCCAAAATTCAACCTGTTTCGGGGTGTTTTCTCACCGCTGAATTGTTGACCGGAGGGCGGAAAGTCAACGTGATCAAAAGGGACACGTGGGACCTCTGGGATCTGCTGAAGGCACGTTCCCTCGGTGAGGGACGCGCGGATCCTTGCGTCGGCTTGCCAAAGGGTAGCCTCGGCAAAGCGACGCCCTCCTGGTGGCGAAGACGGGCGGACTCGGGGACGAGGGCGCTCGGCTCCGGCTGGGGAGACGCTGAGGTGTGGCCTCGGAGTCACTGGCTCTCTTAGACCTGAATAGACGAGAGAGCTCGTCAGAGGGGGTCGGACCTTGGTTCCGACCAAGTCCCCTCTGATGCCTAAGTCAGAACGGATCCGAAGGATGCTCGGTGTGATCGGTAAGGCTCACGGGGAGGCCGAAACGCGAGTCCTCGGGCCGAAATATAAGGTTGAAGACCAGGTCGTGTAAGAAGAATACCTCAGTGTCTTTGGGTATCCAGGAAGTGATCCCTTTGTATGTTGTACCTCACGTTTCTTTATAGGAGCCTCTCTCCAGCCACGTCTCCTCGATCTCCCCCTATCTCGCCCTCATCATCCGTCCATTAATGGCACCTTCATGGGTCATGAAGGTGGACGTAATGGGGTCCCTTAATGGTGATTAAGGAGGTGTGCTTTAAGGGGAGTGGTCAACTCTTGTTGGTGTGGGTCTGCGGTAGCGCCTGCTCGGTTCGAGGCCGGTCCGGCTGTAGGCCTTCGTGGTGGCCTCATCGCTCGGTCCGTTCTTCCCAGGGCCGTGGGCTTGCGACAGGGGCCTGGACCGTTCAGCTTTGGCCCATCCTGGGAGCGGTGTATCGATTGCCTCCATCGCTTCGACCGTTCAGATTTTGACGGTTCGGTCCGAGTGATGTGATTCGTATGGATTTGACAGGCACGTCGGTCGAGAAAATGGCATTGAATGAGAGTCATCATAGCGTTGCCCGGTTGGACTTCTCCAGCCATTGGGAGCGGAATTCGAAGTGTCTCCGGTTGCAGGATGCCACCACGCATCCGTCTTCGTGCGGCTTTAGATCTCGAGACGGTCTTTCATATAAAATCGCCGTCCCTTGGGATTTTCGTTTCTTTCGCGCCTCCTAATCCGAACTTGCTCTCCTGACTGCCGACGAATTCCTTTCCGTCTTCCTTCTCCAAATCGCTTCACGGTAATCTCCTTCTCCTTTCTCTGCTTGTCGATTCGCCGAATGGTTGTGTTGAGGATAGGGAATTCCAATCCCCCCGCCTCCGGGTCTGGCAATCCCTCCGCCCCTCAGCCACCCCTCGACAAAGGGAAGGGTCTGATGTTCGAGGATCCGGTCCGTCGGGATGACGCCCATGCGGCGGAGGAGTTCGACGTTCCTCCTGTGATCCTCGGGTCGTCGTCCAACGTTCCTTTTTCGACGGCCGAGGAGATCAGGGTGAAGTACATATGCCATCCGTACGACGTTCGGGTTCCCTTTGCCGCCGTAAGGATCTGTTTTCCAGGGAGCCGCGAAGCCGGTGTGTATGTCGAGATGTTTCACATGGGGTTTGGCTTCCCTCTCCACCATTTCATCATCCAGGTCATGGAGTTTTTGGTGGTGGCCATGTGTCAGCTGACCCCTTACTCGATTGCGACATTGGTCGGGTTCGTCATGATCTGCAGTGTGCATGGCTTGGAGCCGACCCTGCCCATCTTCTTCTACTATTTTCGGGTTCAGACGGTCGGCCGGGGGGTCGTGGCAGCAAATCCGTGCCCAAGCGGAGAGGGAGTGTCTGCTGGGTCTGCCTCGCTTGGTCGGCGACTGGAGTAGAGATTACGTCTTTGTCATTTTCACAGAGGATGTTGTGATCCTGACTGGTTGGGGAAGCTTATGTCAATATGACCTGACATTGTCCCTTTCCGAGGCCGATCAGGCGGCGATCAGACTTTTGTCGTCTTTGCCCCTGGTGGAGAGGTCGGTCTGGCCTTTGCTAGACGACCTCCTTAAGAACGTTATGTGGTCCCCCAGTAGGTGCTTTTTTTTTTCTTCTGCTCCCCTTCTTTGCTTACCCTGATCTTCTTTTCCTCTACAGAGATGGCGGGCCGGGAGTTCAACCACGACGTGCGCGAGCTCATTCACCGGGGAGTTAACAGCGGGCGCGGAAATCCTTCTGGACATGCGCCTCGTCGCACGGTGGAGCATGAGATCCACGAGGCTGACCCTGCGGTGGGGAGGCTGGAGCCGATGGTCCAGGTTGTCGTCGATCCCCCCGCGACGGGGAATATGGACGGCGGTAATTTCGGTCCCGCCCGTGTCGAGGGGGACACCGGGGGTGCCGGGTAGGGGTCCCGAACCCCAGCTGGGAGGGGGAGAAAGGAAGCGCCCTCCTTCGGAGTCTGGAGGGCCTGAAGAGAAGAAGAGGAGGAGGAAGGCGGGGGAGGGCAAGCCCTCAGTGGTGCCCGAGACGACGATTATCTCGGGCAACCCTCCCGCTGGTGGAGGTGGTCGCCTCCGCTAGCCTGGCCAAGCAGTCACCGGTCGACGCTGGTGGAGGTTAGCCCGGAGGACCCGCCCGGAGAGTCGGTCTTCGTCAATCGAGGCGTGGCCGTTCAGCTGGCGCAGAGCTCCGTCCTTCCGAGGGACCGCTCCGATCGCTTGGCGGACTCCCTAGTCTGGCAGCTCCAGGAGGTTGGTCTTTTTCTTGCATCCGACTCCGTTTTGCGACAGCCTTGGTTTATCCCTTCTATCTTGCAGGCTTCCACGATGGCCGTAGAGACACAGCGACGCGCGACGCGGGTGAACGGTCTCGAGACGTCATTGGCACAGGAGCGCTTGAGAGCTGGAGCGGCCGAGGTGGCGGCTGAAAAGGCCCGCTCGGAAGCTCGTCGCTCGCGGAATCGGGTGGACGAGCTCACCTCCGAGGTGGGAAACTTGAGGGAGGCCCTGGCAGCCGCCCAGAGGTCCACTCAGGAGGTGGAGGAGGCGTTCTGTCGAGAGAGGAATGAGCTCTGGGCTCAGCTGGGGGCCCTGCAGCAAGCGAACCCCGCCCGACTCGTCGAGTAGGTGGAGAGGGGTTACGAGGAGGTCCTGAAGCCGAGGATCGCGGAGGCCCTCCGGGGGGCGTTCGAGTCCTATGAAGACCTCCTGGCCCCGAGGATCGTGGTAGCCTTTCGGGACAGTTTTCAGAGGTTCGAGGAGCTAGTTTGACAGACGCTTCCTCGTCCCCCGCTGGCCCCGAGGAGCCCACTCGATCGGGGCAAGGCGAGGCCCCTGGAGATGCCTCTTTCCCGGGCCCCAGCGTCGTAGGCGACGTACCCCCGCATTTGTCCCCTTCCTTTAAAAGAAAAGAGAACAGTTTTGAAAGTAATGGATAATTTGTTTTGCGAGTTTTTTACCTTTCCCCGCGATGTCGTACTTTTATTTACTTTTGTCAAATGCCTCCTGGGTTGTGCCTCTTTGTTGCCCCCCTCCCGCTGTTCATACCGAGGCGGCCCATTGGTTTGAGCTGCGGGAGGCTTTCTTTCCGCAGGTTGAGTCGTCGTCTTATCGAGGTGATGGGCCTACTGAGGGAGTGGCCGTCAGCCTTGTAGATTATCGTAACGATCGTCCTGCCGGGGGTTGCTCCCCGGGCTCTAAGGGCGATCAGAGAAATCGGCTTGCTGGGGGAGTTGCCCCCTGCTCTGTGGTCGACCGGACCAATAGGCCTACTGGGGGAGTCACCCCCGGCTTTGCGGTTGGTCGGAGAGATTGGCTCATTGAGGGGGATCGACGTTTTTGAGGTTGACGTTCTCCAGTCCTCCCAGTGTGTTTCCGCGCCAACATCTTGTCCTTCGCAGGGTTGAGTAGACGGGCCTAGGAGAATCGCGTTAACTTGCTTGATGGTCGATCTGCCAAGGAAGTGTCACTGGGTTTCCAGTTGACCGGATATTCGGCCTGTCGAGGGGTTGCCCTTGGTCTTAAGGTCGAATGGGTGATCGTCCTGCTGGGAGACTTGCCTTCAGCCTCACGGTCGATCGGGTGGTCGGCCTGCTGGGGGAGTCCCCCCAACCTTATGGTCGATCGGATCGATCGGTTAGCTGGGGGCTACCCCCAGGCTTGTGGTCGACCGATGGACCGGCCCGCTGGGGGAGTTGCCCCAGCCTTACGGTTGGTTGGGTCGGTCAGCTAGCTGGGGGAGCTACCCACAGGCTTATGGCAGATCGATGGACCAGCCTGCTGGGGGGAGTTACCCCCAGCCTTACGGTCGATCGTCATGATCGGCCTTATGGTTGATCGGAGCGACCGGCCCGCTGGGGGAGTAGCCCCCAGCCTTACGGCCGATTGGAGCGACCGGCCCGCTGGGGGAGTAGCCCCCAGCCTTACGGCCGATCGGATCGACCAGCCCGCTGGGAGAGTTGCCCTCAGCCTTACGGTCGATCGGAGCGATCGGCCTGCTGGGGGAGTTGCCCACAGCCTTACGGTCGATCGTTGTGATCGGCCTGCTGGGGGAGTTGCCCCCAGCCTTACGGTCGATCAGAGAGATCGGCCTGCTGGGGGAGTTGCCCCCAGTCTTACGGTTGATCGGAGCGATCGGCCAGCCTGCTGGGGGAGTTGCCCCAGCCTTATGGTCGACCGTGAGGTCCGGTGCGGCGGAGTAGGAAGAAACGTGACTGCTTCAACGCAAACTTTGCTTTTCATTCTCTGAATCCGGGAGTACATTTGAAAGGAAATAAGCAGGGAAGATAAAGGCGAGCTATTCTCGCCTAGGGGGAGGAGGAGCTGCGGCTGATGATCCCGCCCTCTCACTTGATAATGAGCAGAGCGGTTTGGGTGACGTTCACTTTTTTTCATTTGTCAATTTGTTTGGACGTCCCCTCTCCGGGGGTTGTCTTCGAGTCGTCGACAAAGTTCTTCAGGTGCCCGCGACTGATCAACTTGTCTATGTCTTTTTTCAGGTGCCAGCACTCGTCAGTGTCGTGGCCATTGTCTTTGTGGTACCTGCAGTAGTTCTCCTCGTCCCTTTTGCTTCCTCCTTGCGCTTCTTTCCCCTTGCCTTTTTCTCCCGCTTGTGGTCGTCTGGCTCGCGGCACTCGCTTTCGTCCCGTTTGGAGCCCCGCTTGGTTCCTGTGGGAAGGCTTCCTTCCTCCGATGCCAACGCATCCTCCGTCAGCATGTAGCGCTCTGCCCGGGCTATTACATCAGCGAGATCCCAGACGGGTTCGTTGTGCAGCGACTTCTTCAGGCCCATGTGGCGGAGCCCTTTCTTCAGGGATGTTTTCACGACCATCTCGGGACAGCTCTCCAAGTTCAGCCTCTCGGCGTTGAAGCGTCGCATGTAGCTCCGTAGAGATTCGCCCGGCCTCTGTATTACATTGAACAGAAGCTCCGAGTTCGGCTTTATTGTCGGCCGGCCATAAATTGCTTGCAACCTTCTAGAAGAGGTCCTGAAAGTTGCTGATGAAGCGGTTGGGGAGGCTGTGGTACCAACTCCTAGCGGACTTCCGAAGGGTAGAGTAGAAGCCACGACAGAGCAGGGCGTCGTCGGCCCCCTGGAATGCCATGACTCCCTCGTAGTCCATCACGTGGTCTTCCGGGTCCCCCGTGCCGTCGTATTTCTCCAAGGTCGGCACCTTGAACCTGGACGGTACCCGGGCGTCGGTAATGCTCCTTGCCAAGGGGCAACGGTCATCCCTGAGGCCTCCCAGATCTCTCCGGACTGTCGACGCTTCGATGCGAGGGCTAGGCTGCCCTTGCGGGCTGACGGGGGTTCGAGGGGAGTCCGCTCGACGTTCATCTCGACCGGGGATCGGTGTTGGTCACCGAGTGTTTCTCCTCTCATTGTGATCTCCTCGGCCTCTGTGCCTCCTCCGACGAGGGCTTCCTCTTCGGCCCCGCCGATCCTTGTGACCCGAGGGCTGGGTGACCGTCGACGCACCGAGCGTGATCGCCTGGATGAGGCCGTGGTCGACTCGCCTCTGGCCCATTCGGGCCTTCTGTCTGCCTCATCTCGGAGTGAAGTGGGGGTGAGGGATCGTACCGGGATAAAGTTTGGCATGGTGAACCTCCGCTCCGGGTTGGCGCCCTCGTCGCCTTGAGCAGCGACCACGGCCAAGCGCAATGGAGGGCGGTGTTCCTGTCGACCGGGAATGGCCGTCGTGCCCCTCTCCGGGAGGTGTGGGTTGCCTGCGAGTTGTTGGATGGCTGCTGCCAATGTTTGGAAGTGGGCTGCGTCTCTTGGGCGAAGAGGCGGAGTTGTTCTTGGGTCACCGATCGTGAATCGATGGTGCCATCGGTGGTGTGGTTGTGCCCGTTTTCGGGCGGGACGTAGTCGCCCTCCTCGTGGATGGCGGGGCATGCGTCCTCCTCCATTGCAGGCAGATTCCATTTCGGTGATGCAGTTGTTTGACGTGGGTGCTTCTTCGTTTCCCACAGATGGCGCCAGATGTTTCGGGGTGTTTTCTCACCGCTGAATTGCTGACCGGAGGGCGGGAAGTCAACGTGGTCAAAAGGGACACGTGGGACCTCCGGGATCGGCTGAAGGCGCGTTCGCTCGGTGAGGGACGCGCGGATCCTTGCATCGGCTTGCCGAAGGGTAGCCTCGGCAAAGCGACGACCTCCTGGTGGCGGAGACGGGCGGGCTCGGGGACGAGGGTGCTCGACTCCGCCTGGGGAGAGCTGAGGGGTGGCCTCGGCGTCGCTGGATCTCTTGGACCTGAATAGACGAGAGAGCTCGTCAGGGGATCGGACCTTAGTTCTGACCAAGTCCCCTCTGATACCTAAGTCAGAACGGATCCGAAGGATGCTCGGTGGGATCGGTATGGCTCACGGGGAGATCGATACGCGAGTCCTCGGGTAGAGCTATGGAGGAGAAATATAAGGTTCGGGTAGAGCTATGGAGGAGAAATATAAGGTGGAAGACCAGGTCGTGTAAGAAGAATACCTCAGTGTCTTTGGGTATCCAGGAAGTGATCCCTTTGTACGTTGTACCTCGTGTCTCTTTATAGGAGCATCCCTCCAACCACGTCTCCTCGTCTCCTCGATCTCCCCCTATCTCTCCCTCATCCTCCGCCCATTAATGGCGCCTTCATGGGTCATGAAGGTGGACGTAATGGGGTCCCTTAATGATGATTAAGGGGGCACGCTTTAAGGGGAGTGGTTAACTCCTGTTGGCGTGGGTCTGCAGTTGCGCCTGCTCGGTTTGAGGCCGGTCCGGCTGTAGGCCTTCATGGTGGCCTCATCGCTCGATCCGTTCTCCCCAGGGCCGTGGGCTTGCGACAGGGCCTGGGCCATTCGGCTTTGGCCCATCCTGGGAGGGTCGTATCACAACCCAAAAAGACACGTAAAAATCATGCGCAAAATTCTAATCGATTGTTTTCAAAAATATAAATCATTTAAGTTTCATCACTTTCTCAAAATATTAAAATGAACATATGAACTTTGAAAATAACAAAAAAAACTACCATAAACTTCAGTTTTCACAAATTAATCATTTAAAGTTATTACCAGAAAACTGTCTTTCTAAAGCACGCTCAAATTATTTCCACCTGAAGGGATATGAACCAGAGTTGGTTAGGATTCTGGGTATCTTAGAGATACGCATATATCTTTGTAACTTATCTTTTAACTCTCCTATTCTGCCTATAAATAAAGGGCTGGGGATTCCTCTCCCAGGAGTTGATTCATAACACGTTATCAGCACGAGCCTCTAAAAATTTTCCAAAAAATTTCGATCGTTGCGAAGGTGAAGGGAGACGGTGATCCACGCGCGCAGTGCAAGGCTTCCTCAAACGAGCGTCGTCATCCGCGTAGGCTTCGTTCAACCGTCGCTATATCCGGAGGACGGATATAGAGGTAAAACCCGCTAAAACGATGTTTTTATCATACGTATGATTGATCTACCCATAGATCTCGCAAGATCGATATAGGATTTGCTAATAGCCTATTACGACGACTTGATTCGTCCAAAAATCATATTTTTAATATGATTTCCCATGCGTAATTTGTATAATAGGGTTTTCATCCTACCTAGGCATTGCCGGCGGCAAAACACACGTAGGGCACCGCGCGGCTGCCGTATCGCTGCCGCCTTTAGGGCTGCCCCCCCCCCCCCCCCCCCGCCTGAAAGGGAGGGTGCCGATCGCCGCCACCCCCCCCCCCCCCCCCCCCCCCCCCCCCCCCCCCCCCCCCGGGGGCCGCCGCCACTGTTCCCCCTCAAAGGGGGGCCGACGCTTGCCCCCCCCCCCCCCCCCTGCAGCAACCGGCGGCGGCGGCAGCAAACCCTTGTCGCCGCCGCCCCGCAACCGACAAACCCTAATGGGCCTGAATCCCATACAAAAAAAATTCTTTGTTTTGCCTTGCGGGCCTGAAGCCTGCAAGTAAACTGCGAGCCTCAGGCCCGCAGGCTCACTGATTCAAAAAAAAATTCAGAGAAGAGTGGGAGGGCTACAAATAAGCTTTAAAAGCTTATTGGGCTAAAAATTGATTAAAATGGCATTTCGAAGACCTAAAAATTCATGTAAAATCACGAAATATTATGAGGGCAATAAGGGGATATTGGGGATTTTTGGGGACCGACTGGGATAAATTAAAAAGGAAAACTTCTTCCTTTTACGAAGAACATGTCTAATTATTGGGCTCTTTTCCAATCTCTTTGGATAAACCCAACTAGCACAACCCTTGCATTAAATGATTTCCTCTGTAAAATCATTACTATATGCTTTGCATCATTTTGGCTTATTCTGCGGATAAACTGTGCATGGTTGTGCATATTTTGAAAACTTAATAATTAGGAAGATCCTGCGACCTCTCTGCCGTTAGTCAGCTAACCTAACGGTGTATAACGTTGCCCAGTGGTCCAATAATTATTAAGTAATTAAATTGTTATCCCCCTCTGTGAATATAAATGTTTGTGATGTCTGTGATGAAAATGTCTAGTGAAAATGTTTGATGATCACAAAATTTCTGCATGGATGGCTAATTGCGGTTTTTGGATCGGATGTTTAAGTCCCACATTTTATTTTCCTGCACTTTTCTTTTACTTTGAGAGAAATTGTAACGAGGAAATTATGTAAATGTCCAAGACCGGAGACCATTTTCCATGGAGACGGAGGCCACAATTGAAGCTGAAGATCTTATATGGGACCCACGGGGGTTTCCAAAGTTGTAATTTCTTTTTAAAGCTTTCATTTGTGTAATATGGACTGTAATGGGACTTTGGACTCTTATTTATGTGGGACTGGCCGTTCCACGCAATTAGCCCTTCATATTAAAATTGTCTCCGCATGAAAATGCTTATGTTTAAATTATTAATTCATGCATATTTGTGCTCTCCTAGATAAAATAGCTAAAATTGCAATTGTCGATTTCGAAGTGCTGGATGCATCAGATAGAAACTATCTGAGCTGGCAGCTCGATGTGAAATTTCATCTGCGGACTAAGTCCCTAATTTCTGCTGTGACTAATAATGAAAATGTATGCGATATAGAAAAGGCGCAAGCCATTATCTACATTCGCCACCATGTGGACAAACCCCTAAAGGCTGAATACCTTACGGTCGAAGATCCACTTGAGCTATGAACTGCCCTTGAGGATAGGTATAAACATCAGAAAGATGTTATACTCCCAAAGACACGATATGAGTGGGAGAACCTGAGACTACGATATGAGTGGGAGAACCTGAGACTGCAGGACTTTAAGTCCATCACTGAGTACAACTCAGCACTTTTTAGCATCACATCACGCCTGAAGTTATGGGGTGAAAAAGTCTCAGAAGATCGCATGCTGGAAAAGACGTATACGTCCTTCCATGAAAAAGATGCGATACTAATGCAACAATACCGTGAACGCAAGTTCACCAAGTATTCTGAGCTGCTGTCATGTTTACTCATGGCTGAACAAAACAGAGAGTTTCTCCTCGCCACTCACAACATGCGCCCCCGGCACTGTCCCCCTCCCAGAAGCTCATAATGTCTCTTTTTCTCGAAAGAAGAGGGACAACAAACGAAAAGAAAGACCACAGAAAGGGGGACAGAACAAAAGGGCTAGGGGCCAAGTCCAGCAACGAAGAAATGAAAGTAAGCGGAAGTTCACCTGGCGCAGAAATGACAAAAATAGAGATGATGCATCCCCACCCAATATGGAATGGAAAGACCAGTGTCGTAGCTGTGGCATGAAAGGCCACTGGTCCAGAGTGTGCAGAACTCCGCAGCATCTCCAGGATTTGTATAAAGAGAACAAGAAAAATAAAACTGAAACAAACCTGCTGACCTCTGATGCTCCAGTCAAGTTTACAGCTGACGACTTCGAACATGATGACCTGCTTGATTAGCCTTCTATTTTTATCTTAGCAAACTGTTTAGAACATTTCATGTTATGAGAGCTTTCATATTATGTAATTTGATTTTGAATAAAAATGTTTATCTAAAAATGCATGTGCTTATATGATTCATCTTTTAATAGATGAACTGCTCTCATGACTGATTAGTAGACAATAAACACATACGATCTTTCAATACAAAGCCAGACATCAGGGCCATATTGAAGATCTAGGGAATGCAACACTGTTGCTCCCAAATGACACAGAAACAAAAATAAAAGATGCACTAATCTCTCCGAATTTCAAAAGAAACTTTCTAAGTTTCAAGGACATCTGTTTAAACGGATTTCATTTGGAAAAGCAAATGTAAATGAAAAACAAATTAATGTATGTAACGTCTCAAGAAAAAGGAGTAAAATCCATACTTGAACGTTTTGAGAGCCTTGCAGGCCTCTACCATACAAATATTCGGAGAGAGGAAGCGGATTTAAACGGAGCACCTGAAGTGCCCAACATCAGCCAAGTTTTTACTCTGGCATAATAGACTTCGCCACCCTGGATCAGTGATGATGCACCGCAATCCTATGTGTATGATTTGAAGAACCAGAAGATTCTTCAGAAGGGAAAATTCCCCCGCATCCATTGCTACAAGGGAAAACTAATTACAAGGCCATCTCTACGAAAAGTTGAAAAAAAATCTCCACGCTTCCTCAAAAAGAATATAGGGAGATAGATGTGGACAAATTCCACCCCCTAGTGGGCTATTTCGGTACTTCATTGTACTGATAAATGCATCCCCAGAATATTCGTATGTATGTCTACTACAGACCCGCAACTTAGCTTTTCCGAAGCTATTGACACAAAAATAAAAAGTTGCGGGCATATTTTCCAGACAATCAAATATAGAAAATATGTCTGGTTAATGTGGGGGAATTTACCTCCCAATTATTTCAAGAGCACTGCCAAGCAACTGGAATAGAAACTGAACATACAGTGTCGCATGTTCATACCCAAAATGGGTCGGCAGAGTCACTGATAAGTAGACTCCACTGGATTGAATATCCATTAAATCCCGATTGTCGATGGATGCATGGGGACATGCAAGTTCTGCATGCTGCATCGTAAATAAAGACCCTCTGGATGTCAGAGTCTCCAATGCAACTTGCATATGGAATGCCATCGAACATTTCTCATCTGAGAATCTTCGGTCGCGCAGTTTAAATCCCCATTGCACCACCACATAGGACCAAAACGGTCATTAATGTCGCCTAGGTATCCACGTAGGGTTTGACACACCCTCACTTATAAGATAACTAGAACCCCAAACGGGGGACGCATTTAAGGCACATCTTGAAGACTGTGATTTCGATGAGACGGGTTTCCCCAAAATATGCCCAGATACTGGAAAATCTGGTGCGAATCAAATTATAACGTGGGATACAAAAAGCTTGACCCACTATGATTCGGTAACAAAACAAATGTGAAGATGCGATCCTGAAGATCCTCCACATACAGAACAATGTTCACCAATTACCGAACTCATTTACTGACAACCAGAAGTTTATCAGATCACACATCCCTGCTGCAAAAACTTCAGCTAGGATTGACATCCCTAAGAATAGATGCAATCCACCAGCAGCAGAAGTGGATGATCCTCAACAGAAAAGAGGCAAACCACTAGGCTCCAAGGACAGAAACTCCTGGAGACCTTAAAGACAATACTACCACAGGACAATGAGCTCATATCCACACCCTCACCCTTCCCGAAATCCACTGCAGAGGAACTGCCGGGAAAAACTGAAATTGGAAGTAAATGTTGTACGTACTGGGGAGGTGTTGAACAGAAAGAACATAATTGTCGACAATGTATTCACGTATCATATTGCCATATATATCGCAAAAGCGATGATGTTTATAAAATATCGTTCCATACTCCGTTGCTAAAATGCAAACGTAGAGATTAGCCAAATGTGGAATGATGCAATAAAAGATGAGCTGGACTCACTCATGAAACGTGAAATGTTCAGACCTGAAGTCCAGACACCAAAAGGTGTCAAACCTGTGGGTAAAATTAAGTATTGCATACATAAGAAAAATAAATACAAAATCGTATGCTATAAGGTACAACCTAAAGCCCAAGGAAAATTTCGCTGAAACTAGGGATCGAACAAATTAAAATGAGCATGCCTCATAAATGATGCATCAGTCTCCCTAAGTTATCAAAAAACGAATACCTTACGATTTGGCGAAGGAAAATTTTGGATATGCTGTTATTGGATGTTGTGACGGCATACCTTCGTGGATATCTTGGTAGAGATAATTTCCACATTTCCTTAAATGCATGAATAGACTTCGGAACGACTATTCTATTGAAGAAAAACAATAAGAATAACGAAAAAGTACAACCAAGATAATCGCTTGTCAAAGCAATGATTTCTACTGAGGGTTGTCTTTGCATCTGAGTAAAGAGCAGGATTTGAGATCATAGTTGTAAACAACTAAAATCTCATCGGATCTCCTGAAGAGAAAACCGAAACATCTGTTCAAGCCTGACTTTTAAACATGATATAAAAAGACCTAGGCAAATATAAAGTCATGGCTCATAGAATCCTGTTACATACGCCCATAGAATCCTGTTACATACGCCCAGAAGTGCGTTGGAAAAATTAAAAGGACCATTGTCATCCAAAGGACACCTATGGTAGTATACTTAATGGCGGTACAAAAAGAACTCTTCCGATCGCTGGAAGAGGTGGATGATATAACTGATCCTAAAGTCCCTTATCTAAGTTCCATCAGGCACTCCTGGCTAACTGCACGTGTCCCGATATAGCAGTTGCAGTAAACTTATTAGCCAGAGATAGTTGGCACCTAAAAAGGGCCATTAGAACGGAGTTAAGCCTTCTGCGCTTCCTCCAAGAGTCGAAAGATTTGGACTTACAATATGAAGTATCATCCTCCAGTGTTTATGCAAATGCAGGTTACAGGTCCGGTCCCTATACTGAGAAATCACAGAACGGATACCCACAGTGGGATGGCCATCTACTGCAGATCTGCAAAGCAACTTATGAAGGCAAAAACATCCTATCATTCCGAGATCCTCACCACACCAATGGTGTATTTGAGGGCGCCTGGTGGTACATCACATCCCAGTGACGACTGGATAGAGGCTGGTATTGTGGAGCTGAGCACATGTCTGAAGACCACATCAGAGACGACGAAACTTAGCACACCTCTCCAGAGTTTCTGGATTCAGCAGCTGCTTAATTGTGATAACTTTGTAATCTGTGTATATTTTCGAAATGTTGTAAATATGAGTGATGAGATAAGCCTAAGAGATCCGAAAGCCTAAGAGCTTTTACAAATCAAGGGGATGTGAGGAAATTTGTACTCTTTTCCCTTAGCTATGATTTTTCCTACTGGGTTTTCCATAGCCAAAGGTTTTAACGAGTCAAATCACATCAACTCTGGATCCTGAAGTATCCACCCCTCTGTGACGCTCAGAATCCAGAAGTATTCATGAGCAGAGTCACTTGTACAAATCGAGGGAAGTTAAAGAGCGTTTGTACCCTTTTTCCTTAACTATGGTTTCTCCCACTTGGTTTTCCATGGCTAAATGTTTTAACGAGGCAAACCTCACCAACTCAAGATCCTGACGTATCCACCACATGTGAGACTCTTCTATGCTCAGAATCCTGAATTATTCACGAGCAGAGTCCACACCTATGACTGGATAAGGGGGAGTGTTGTGAAGGGATATGAACCAGAGTTGGTTAGGATTCTGGGTATCTTAGAGATACGCCTATATCTTTATAACTTATCTTTTAACTCTCCTATTCTGCCTATAAATAAAGGGCTTGGGGTTCCTCCCCCAGGAGTTAATTCATAACACCACCAACGTTTTTACAAGTCTAAAAAACCATCTTAATTTTTAAATAACATTTCAAAAAACTACATCTTATAGCAACTCAAAGAACAATAAAATGGAATTCAAATTAATTTTCTATTATTTTTCAAGTTTAAGCTAGTAGCAGAAATCGGGCGGTAAATTTTTGAAAATTAGCCTCCTTACTCGGAAGCACATAGATGTTTGAACAAATTCTCACGACTGAAACCAACCTTGCGTCAAAAACAAATGCAATACTCTAGTCCATACCAGGCAACATGAATATTACCTATGAGAAACCGCTTTTGTATGTTAGATGTCAGAATTTCTCAAGAAAAAAACTGCATCATGACAATTTTTCCTGGGAACTGAACATGTGTGAAACTTAATATTAACCCTAGCAGACGTTAGCAAAGTTAAATAAGAAACAAAATACATTTACCGTAACATTTGTTGCGGAGGAAGGCAGCTCATTTTGTTCATCGACGCGGTAACATCCATCCATCCCCTACAGTTTTCGTCCCAATGCTGCATCACGCCCCTAATTCCAAAACAAAAGTTGCAGCATATACATATTCTGTGTCGGGGGGCAGCACGAACACAGATCAAAACGACTGCAAACTAACCCGCTCAACACCCTACGCCCAAGCAAAATGTGTTACTGTCCCATGAGAACCCAAAACAGCAGTACCTCTGACGTTTGAGATATAACGTCGGGCGTGCGGCTGTTTTTAGTGTGAACAACATGAAAGCCACCGTTTACTGCACTAGTCCAATAGATACATGAGCTGAGTGATATATGCACCGAGAATTTCTTGACAATGATTACCAATTAAATCAGTGGGCTCATTCTTACTGGCTTGTAAATATGAAACTACCCATCTAATTCAAGTGGAATCTGTAACTACTAACACATCGGGCACAGCTGCAGGATCCAGCTCCCAGTAGCCTCCCAGCATTCCTCCTCTTTCCCCCGTAAGCCTGAAAGAAAGAATTTTATGAGAGAACTTCAATAGCTCACCAAATGGAATGTGCATTGTCCTCGAGGAAACCCCAGTTTCTGCCTTAAAAACAGCCACGTAGCCCTTTACTTTTGATAATACCAGAACTTTGAACCCGGAACTATCAGTAGCAATGATTTCCACCAGATTAAAATCACAGTTCTCATGGTCCGAATGTGACCACCCGATACTCCACTTCTTGTACACAGCCCAAATTTCACCAATATGTGGATAGATGTCGTAATGGTTCTTTTTTGATGTTGGCTTTGCATGCACAAGATGAGAGAAGGCATCTGTTGTATTAGATACAATAGTTTCTCGTGAAACCTTAAATGACCCACAACCAACGGGTAACTGTCCTTTAAACCAAAGTTTCTCATGCTCTTGCTCAGGATAACCGTCGAGCCACCTGACATGCACTTCAAATCTCTCCAACTGAACCTTGCTTATCTGACCATAGTAGTTAGGGTTCTTGTCCACGTCACTATATAGTGCCCAAATCTGACCTTCTTCAAACTTACCAGCCGATCTCTCTTCTTCAAAGTTATGGAATTCTGAATCAGGATAATCATACAGGGTGATGATTGATGATGACTGCTGGGAGACTGTATGGTTCTTCACATCCGGTCTAGTACTAGGATCTCGAGCATCCTCTTCTGTCCCAACTTCCTCTTTGCACGTCGTTTCACTTTCAGCATAGCACTTCGACCCACCAGCAACCCCATTTTTATTCACTTCAGGGCTTCTCTTGATGGTTGTCCTGGTTGGAACATCATCCTTACATCCAGCTGACTTGGAATGCAGGCCATTGCATACATTATTCAAATCTTCGGCTCTTCTCAAAACACTCTCAACATTAACTGAAGGAAACATATCTGCAAAGTTGAGGGGTAAAGAGGCACAATCGAGTTCCAACGAACCTTTTGGAATACATTCTCTTTCATTTCCTTTCAATCTGTATGCGGGGATATTATGCGAAAACCGAAGTATATCTTTACATTGTATATTTAGTCGGCTTGATCTGCTATCTATAGCTTGCACAAACAAGCTCACAAACCCCTGCACCTTAACCAAGCGAACAACACTGATCACACGACCCTCAGTGAAATCTGATATTACTTCTACGATTTCATACTCATAGTGCATATTGGTATCGACACAAGAGCTCCATTCAATATCCCAATTCTTGAACACTGCCCAAACTTCACCTTTTCTAGGAAGTATATCATACGCATTTTTCTTTATGCCTTTTTTCCAGGGCATACGATGAGAGAACATAAGACGATCATGGGTCAGCTCTGTCTTCCCTCGTTTAAAGGTCCCACACCCAATAGGCAAACCCCCGCCGTACCATAGAGTCTCAGCTTCACTTTTGGGTTCATAGTCTAGCCAGTTGAATCTCAGCTTGAATTTTGGACCGTAGACATGCCTAATCAATGCATAGTAACGGGGCATTGCATCCGAGTTATCATAGATTGCCCAGATCTGATCAACAGCAAATGTACTTTCATCCCTCCCTCCTTCAAAGTTGTGGAATTCTGAATCAGGGTAGATGTACCCTTCAGGGTCATCTGGTAAAGCCTCATAGATAAAATCAACACCAGCACTAGCCTTTGAACTGGCACCAGCATTCAAGCCTTGCTCCTTGTCATTTCTGACATGTTCTGTTTTCTGCAAACCATTTGGTAAGCTTTCAGATGAGGCCCAACCTTCCCCTATGCTGCCTTTCCCACCAGCAGCAGCAGCAGCTTCGCTAGATTGTCCATTGATGCAATTTGGGTCATTTTGCTCTGTGTTTCCAGACATACTTCCTGTCCTTGACTTTTTATGTTTTGGTCTCACAAATTCATCATCATCACTCTGATCCTCGGCTCTTCTCAAAACACTCTCAACATTAACTGAAGGAAACATATCTGCAAAGTTGAGGGGTAAAGAGGCACAATCGAGTTCCAACGAACCTTTTGGAACACATTCTCTTTCATTTCCTTTCAATCTGTATGCAGGGATATTATGCGAAAACCGAAGTATATCTTTACATTGTATATTTAGTCGGCTTGATCTGCTATCTATAGCTTGCACAAACAAGCTCACAAAGCCTTGCACCTTAACCAAGCGAACAACACTGATCACACGACCCTCAGTGAAATCTGATATTACTTCTACGATTTCATACTCAGAGTGCCTATTGGTATCGACACAAGAGCTCCATTCAATATCCCAATTCTTGAACACTGCCCAAACTTCACCTTTTCTAGGAAGTATATCATACGCATTTTTCTTTATGCCTTTTTTCCAGGGCATACGATGAGAGAACATAAGACGCTCATGGGTCAGCTCTGTCTTCCCTCGTTTAAAGGTCCCACACCCAATAGGCAAACCCCCGCCGTACCATAGAGTCTCAGCTTCACTTTTGGGTTCATAGTCTAACCAGTTGAATCTCAGCTTGAATTTTGGACCGTAGACATGCCTAATCAATGCATAGTAACGGGGCATTGCATCCGAGTTATCATAGATTGCCCAGATCTGATCAACAGCAAATGTACTTTCATCCCTCCCTCCTTCAAAGTTGTGGAATTCTGAATCAGGGTAGATGTACCCTTCAGGGTCATCTGGTAAAGCCTCATAGATAAAATCAACACCAGCACTAGCCTTTGAACTGGCACCAGCATTCAAGCCTTGCTCCTTGTCATTTCTGACATGTTCTGTTTTCTGCAAACCATTTGGTAAGCTTTCAGATGAGGCCCAACCTTCCCCTATGCCGCCTTTCCCACCAGTAGCTGCTGCTGCTTCGCTAGATTGTCCATTGATGCAATCTGGGTCATTTTGCTCTGTGTTTCCAGACATACTTCCTGTCCTTGACTTTTTATGTTTTGGTCTCACAAATTCATCATCATCACTTTGATCCTCGTTGTTAGAAATATCCTGCTTCTGCCTGGACGATCTCCGAGGACAACTGCCAGAAGTTCCAGTATTCTGTCCTGAAAGATAATTATTCCCAACAACCACATCACTGTTCCTCTCAGACTCACTAGATTCCACTGTTATCTTTCTTCCACTCTTCTGACTTCTATTTTCTGTTGAATTCATCACAGCTTGGTCTCTCTTGTTCACTCCCTGAAATTTCACCCTTTCAAACTTCACATCATTAGCAGTTCCACTGTCCATGTCCACTTTGACATTTTCCTTTGAGTTAATATTGGATGCACCAACAAACTCAGCATTGAAATCTGACCTTGAGCAAGGATGTGCTTCTGCAGAACCTCCACCGACATTTCTTTGAGAGCCGACATCAGAACCAGTTCCAAAGTTACATTTCGGTCCAGTAAAATGTCCAGTGGGGGCTCGTTTCTCCTGCTGAGGGATTCCATTACGATTCCATGGTGCTGCAGATGGCACAGAATGTGCACTTATATCATAGGCAGTACATGGCTTCTTGCAAGTCTGGCAACGAAGTTCTCTATTCATTAATCTCTGATAATACTGATATCTTACCCCACAGGAAGTACATATGGTCCAGAAAGTCTGATTAGTCGAGAATGAACTTGGTTGCTGATTAAAACCATTGGGCTGAGTAGAGGTACTATTCACAAAACTGCTTGCAACTCCAGGCTGCTTCCTAATGGCTGAAGTCCTGTTTGCTTGCGGCACGGGTTGCCTTCCCGAGACTGTCCTGAAACCGCCTTGTTTCATGTCATGTATAGCACACTTTGATTTATCTCTCAGCAGCCTATGTTAAATATATCTCAATGTTAATTAGCATTTTCTCCATGTGGACTCAGATTTAAGAATAAGAAGAAGAAGAAGATCACAAACATCAATAAAAAACAGCAGCAGCAGCAGCCTATTTACTAGCAGGAGACTAGACGTGTTGGAGACTGGACGTGTAGACTCGGATCCAAGTTAAGAGCTTCCATGCCATAATCAAGTTTACAGCTATAATTTTAATTTGAACGATTGCTATGAAACTAAGGAGTAATACATTTTTTTCTCCTGCAGGGTTCAGTATAGCCGAATCTTTTTATTGTTCCTACTAGTGTAAGAAGTAACTGATGTGAATAACTGTATTCAAACCTTGAATCATCGAGTTAGGTGTTTGTAGGCAAAGAATTCACATGAGGGAAAAAGGTTAATAAACTGATAGAACTCGAGGAATTTTGAAAGTTTTATTGGTAAAAACCTAAAATTTAATAAGATAAATTGGCTACCTCTCAAGACGCCGATTGATAAGGGATGTCCGCACCTTCTCCGTAGAACTCGAAGAACTATCTCTTCTTCACAAAATCATCACTAAATAGAATGCATAGGGCCGGCGGCTAACCCCCCCTCAAATACTAATCTAATTGCTAGCAAATTACAAGGAGAAGAGGGAGGGAACGACAGAGCAGAAGAAAGGCCAGAGGGAACCCATCCCCCACGCAGGAGGCCGGAGCTCCGGCAGGGAAACGCCCCCAAATCACCCGCAGATCGCCCAAGCTCCCCAAATCCTTTCACCGTTATATATGTGTGTGTGTATGTATATATGTGTATGTATGTATATATATATGTGTATGTATGTGTGTGTGTATATATATAGACACACACACATGTGTGTGTATACTGAATGGAATGATCTTCTACTTTGATTATATATATTTATATATACGGAAAGGAATGATCTTCTACTCTGATCATAAATGAAAAGAGTTCAATTGGAACATGAAAACATGAAAGAAATGGTTTTAGTTACTCTTTGGCGCAGTGTGAAAGATGGAAGAGAATCTCTAAAAAAGAAAAAGTTCCAATTCAATTACTTCTATAGAATTGAACGAGAAATCATATAAGGTAAAAATCTCAAATACAGATTTGTTTGTAAAGTAAATGATATGAAAGGTGACTTATCTGTCAACTTCTCCAGTCACCCCTAGAAAATCAAAGTTTGCCTTACGTAAAGTTGTCAGAGTATGATTAATCTTTGGATTTAAAATATCTACTTATATACTTGATATTGCACATAATTCACATGAATATTCTGTAGTATTGGTAAGAGGTGGAAGGGTTATGCATTTACCCGTTGTGTGTAATAACATTAGTCGGGAAACACTAGATGTGGGGGAACACTAGATGTTGACAGAGTGAAGGATCATCAACTAGGGCACTCTAATGTGTTGTGTGTGTTTGGAAAAGAGAGGAGTTCCTACGATGACTAATTAGACAATTATGTATGGATTCCACCTAAGATCACGCCATCGAGCAACCTTATAGTAGACTTTATTTTCCGCTTATATGAACTCCTTGTTCTAAAATGGATGTACATGAAAAATCATGGTAATTAGACTTTTTTACTGTCGATCAAATAATGGTATTTGTTCTATTATAGAGAAACCGTTCATTTATAACCACTTGACACATGATTAAAATGATCAAAAGTTAATGATCTTTTATAGACAAAAATTTAGAGACATGTAGTTTAGTAAGTCAAACAAATCATTCATAAGCTTGGCCCATTGTGTGATTTTGGGTGATCCATTAGATCAATTATCTAGAAGTCACATTAGGACCATTGTTCCATATAAATATATATTTTTTGGAAAGTTAGCGTGTATATTTATTGGAATAGCAAAAATGTACAAAAATACAATGTGGTACCTAATGGAAGGTGGAAAATGCTAGAGGGAGGAGAGTGCACAAGCGCCGTCACTCTCTACTAGCATTCTCCCCTACCGAAAATGTACAAGATGTGAACTATCATCAATCTCTAAATTCCCAATTTGCAATGGCCTGAGCGGCGTTTGGGTCATTGGGATCCTAGTCTCTAAGTACAATCCTTATATCTGCTGCTATGTCATCAAATAAGAGGGCCTTGGGTTTCTTAGTGCCCTCAAAGATCCTCATATTCCTCTCTTTCCAGACGTGCCAAACTATCGCAGCTAGGACAGTTTTGGCAAGCAAGCTAAGGGTGTCCCTTTTTGCGAAATGCATGAGGTAATGGTCCCCAACTTCAGATAATATGGGCTCAATGGGGTCTGATACACCCAGTTTGAGAAGGCTCATGCGCAAGATATAGCTTGTATAACAACATTCAAAATAAAGATGATTGACACTTTCATCTACCCCATCATCATATAAGACACATTGAGTAGAAGAGTTTATGCCCCATTTAGAAAGCAGATCCCTAGTTAGTAATTCCATGGAAAGCTCGTAAAAGGGTCAATGCCATTTTTGGAATATGATTTTTGTACCAGACTGCTTAAAATAAGGAAATAGCGTACACCGACGTCTTGTACCCTCCCAAGCATCCCTGAAGTAGAATTTCGGCCCTGGAGCCCACTCCCAGTATCAGTCCTCAGGAAGAGAGTGATTTGCTGTAGCATGGGCCGAATGTGCTGGATAGTAGGGGCATCCTCCCATCCCGTGGTTGTCCAGTAGTCACACACCTTCTTGTTGGCTGCCTCAGGTGGAACATCATATAAATCACTAAACAGACCACATACCAACCAATTATCATGCCAAAATAGAGTGTAGCACCCATCCCTCACTTGCCGCTTTATCAGTTTCTTAGAAAATGTCATGCAATGTAAGATAAACTTCCAGGTGCCAAAATGTGTTGCTTTACCTTTAGCTGCAAAGAAATTTTCAGACTATAACTGCTCCTCATATAATTTGCCCAGAGCCCATTCGTTGACAACATCCTCCATGTCAATCTAACTCCTACTGCCAAGATGAGATCAGAGAACAATCTCATGCCGACTCCACCCCTCCTTTGGGCCACATATGTCTTTCCAGGCCCATGTGTGGGAAGAACCCCAAATAAACTTCATGCATGCCGAAGTAATAGTGCGCAAAATAGAGTTCGGAATTTGGTAAGCTTGCATCCAAAAAGTAACCATACCGTAGATGACCGTTCTGACCAACTCTATACGCCCAGAAATGGATAATAATGAAGAAGTCTAGCCCATGAGTCTCTTCTTACACTTGTCAATCAATCTGTTGTACATAATAGGATTTGGATATCTGGTGGAGAGTGGCAGCCCTAAATATGTGGTGATGGATGTGCCCAGCCTAATCCCCATCAAGTTTGATAAGCAAGTTGGCCTTTTAGTCCCTTTACTGAATATAGATGTACTTTTTTCTCAGTTTATCTGCAATCCTGTGAGATTAATGAAATCTGCTAGCAATGACTTAAGCCCTCCAAAAGAATGAGTATTAGCATGGTAAAATGCCAAAAGATCATCTGCGAAGAGGTGGGAGATAGCATCTGTAGGTCTCATGGGGTGTATACTACGCGCAACAATAGTTTTATCAACCAATAATGAGAATGCCTCCATAGTAATAACAAATAAGAATGGGGAGAGAGGGTCTCCATGTCTGAGGCCTCTATTCCCTTCAAAATAGCACACAGAAGAGCCATTAACCATAACTGAGAAAGTAGGAGTCGATATACACTCCTTTATCCATCCTGAAAATTTTCTGTTGAACCCCATTTAGTGAAGAATAAAATAAATGAATTCACGGTTAACACTATCAAAAGCCTTCCTCAAATCTAATTTAAGACAGGCTCGAGCCCCCATTGGACTGCTGAAATCCCGAATCTGTTCGTGTGCTAGCAGGGCGCAATCAGATAGTAATCTTTCCTTGAGGAAAGCAGATTGGTTTGGCAAAATAAGTTCATGAATAACTACTTTCAACCTATTACATATAACTTTGCTAATCACCTTGTAAAGCACATTACAACAGGCAATATGTGCAATAGGTCTGTAATCTCCCAACCTAGAAGCATTAGAGTTCTTAGACACCAGAGTAAGGTATGTATTGTTTATAGGGTGCATTAGAGAGCTAGACCGAAAGAAAGATTGAACAGCTTCAGTGATATCATTACCTATCATGATACAGCTGTGTTGATAGAAATTTCCATTAAAGCCATCAGGACCAGGGGATTTATCCACCCCTATTTGGAAAACAGCTTCTTTGACTTTCTCCTTAGAGAGCCTTCTCTCCAACCAATCAGCAGCATCAGATGTTAACTTTCGCTTTGGAATGAGGTTGGGGAATACATCCCAGTAGTGGGATTGATTATATAAAGCTTCATAAAATTGTGGCGCACTACTTCTGAGCTTCTCATAAGAACTATTATGATTTCCATCTGCATCCACTAAGTGCCCCAAGTTGTTGTGACTCTGCCTAGCCTTCATGGCAGTATAAAAAACTGGGTGTTTTTATCCCCCAAACTTAGCCAGTCTTGTCGACTTTTTTGACGAAGCATCTCCTCCTCCATTCCCATTAATGTAGCAAGTTTGTTGGATAGCTCATGTTCTTGTTTCTGCAAGATGATATCACTATGCAAATTCGGCAAGCTGCGGACATCAAGTTTTTTGCGGCAATCTGGAATAGAGTTCAGGCTGAACTGTATTTGCGCACATTCCCTCAGCTCGCCCTTCAACCTACGCAGCTTTGAGTGAGCACGCTGCATTGGGGAGCCTTCGACGTGGTGACCCCAAATGGATTCGACCAGCTCATTGTATCCTAACCATTTAACCCAGACATTGAAGAACTTGAAAGGTTTCGGGTAGGATTTTACCTTGATGTGCAGCTTAATGACCATGCGAGAATGGTCGCTTGTAAGAGGGTCTAAGTACTCAACAAAGGATTCGGGTTGGACGCTGAGCCAGCTCGAGTTGCAGAGGGCTCGGTCTAGTTTGGCAGTGATACGCCCAGCATCTAGCCTCTTGTTGCACCAAGTCATAGAATTCCCTACACATTTAAGATCAAGGAGCGAGCATTTGTTGAGGCAGTTGTTGAATTCGTCTAACATGGTTAAGTCTGAGCTTCCCCCCCACCCCCGCGTCTTCTACTTAGAGAACCGGATGCAATTGAAATCGCCCCTAGCAGCCATGTTGCCCCTCCGATTATAGCAACGTTCGATTCAATTTGATTCCAGAGCATGTTGCGTTCTGAACGAAGGTTCGAGCCATAGATGGCTGAAATGACGACCGAGAGATCTCCCTCATTCATGCAGCGTAATGTGATACCAATATTCTACATAAATATACTCATTGACTAAGAGGTTGATTTTGCCTCTATATAGCTCCATCCTTTATACGGGAGCTTTTCCTTATTTCCCCTCCAGTTGTGGATTGGGACGAGGGTTTCTTTGGTACGTTACTATTTGCCAGCTGTCTTTCCCAGTCCGGCTTTGCGTACATTAGTACCTCTGGTATCCGATCAATGTCGAGGTCAATAGCATCCTCAATTAATGATGGGTTAGGCCTAGCAGCAGCAGGATGATCAATATCTGTTGCCCTATCAATAGTTGCCGAAGGGACCTCTTGATCACAACATAATTCCTGAACAGCCGTGTTACCTGAAGTTGCCGACCCCAGATTACCTCTCCCTGCAATTTCCGACCCCACGTTACCACTCCCTACAGTTGCCGACCCAACCTCTTCCCTCCTAAGACTTCCTGCACTGCTCTTGTCTTCTTTAGTGTGGCCAGTGTCCAGCAACTTCTCAATTCCTTTAGCCCCCTTCCTGCGTAAGCACCTGGAGCTGAGTTTCCCTAGTACCTGAAATGTTATCAGATTCCGTATGTGTTGCAGAGGAGCAACTTGCATCAAGTTCTGTATGTTGCTTCCCTCGTTCTGTATATTTCTTCCCTTCTTCCGAATTTTGGATTGAAGGGAGCTTAAGTAGGTCTGGGCATTGGGAGTCTGCATGGCCAAAACAAACGCAGTGGCTACGCCTAGGGGGTTCTCCTTCAAACTTAGTATCAATATTGATAATAATGCCATCGTCCAGCTCTACTCCCACCATCTTTGGAAGGGGCTTCTTAGCGTCGACCTCAACTAGGCATCTGGCATAAGCCAATCTCTCTAGCTTTGCTGTAACTCTGTCAAAACATAGAGGAATACCCACCAGTGTTCTAAAAATCGGCCTGGGCGGCGCCTAGGCGCTAGGCGGCCAGTAAACGCCCCGATTATGGCCTGGGCGGTCAATCTGGGCGTTTTTGGGATTAATCGGCCGCCTAAGACTTCTGGGCGGTGTCTGGGCGCTCTGGGCGGTTCCTAGGCGGTTCCTGGGCGGTTTCTGGGCGTTTTCTGGGCGTTTTTGGTAAATTGCTTAATTTCACAAGAGTATCTTTTAAATTTTATTTTGTTGCACACAAATACTCTAAAGTAGGTAAACTGGATTTGATTTAGTATGTATTAAATATTTGATGTATTTTAAATAATATATATATTTATATTTATATATAAACATAAATATATTATAAAAAATAAATAAAATAATTAAAAACTGCAAATCCGCCTAGGCCGATTAATCCCCGATTAATACTCTGGGCGCTGGGCGCTAGCAATCCGAACGCCTAGCGCCTAGCGTTTTTTGCAACCATGATACCCACCGATGATGCAACAATATTAAGAATGTCTAGCGTCCATATACTCAGCGGCAGGCCATGAAGCTGGACCAGACAGGGACTGTGGACAAGATGTCACGATTGTGACGAAGGATTGAACTCCACCGTTGGAGCACCGTCAACCGACCATCAAAGAGCCATGGCCCCCCATACAAGATCTTCTCACATTCCTCTTCGCATTCAAACCTAAAGTAAAAGAACCCATTATCACGACTGTAAATATGGACTCCCTTCTTTAGCTTCCACAAACGATCCACCCACGATCGAATTTGCCCATAGTATGGCACATCCCCTAGAACATAGCTAACCAATATGTTCTTCCAACGCTCAGCCCCCCTTTCAATCAATGACCTCGCTACTCTGCCCAGGGTTGAGCCATCCTCCTTGATCAGTGGCGGGATTAAAGACATTGTCATAGATTCCTCATACGATCTCCTATTCACACATACATCTAACCAAGAAAGCTTAGATCCCGAAGTGTCAATCTTAATTGCAACCTTCGGCCTTACAGCCATTCTATCAAACACTCTCCGTGCATCTCCATGCCGGTCATTAGTAGTCATCTGCTTGGATTGCAGCCCCTTGCGAAAGTCTTGTCTAGGCCATGGCCTATTGAACCTTCCTCCCCCATAGTTGTTGCCTCCTCCCGGGGTGGAACCTTCTCATTGCCTACCCCAGTTCGCGATTTTCCCTTCTCCTTCATCGAAACCAGCCTCCAACCTTCATTCGATATAGCTGCTTGATCCCTACTCCCCTTTTTGAATGATCACCTTGGCTATTCCCTTCGCCGGAGATCCTATTGCCGCCACAAGAGGGTTGTCCTCCTGGATCGCATAAGTCGCCGAATTCTTCTCCATTCGATTTATTGTATACATATATACACGCACACATATATATACATACATGCACACATATATACACGCACACATATATATATGAGAATGATGAAAAACATATGACATACATGGCTAAGCCATACGTACGACTCGAAAATTCCACTAATATTTTAAGGATCGGATCTGTTAATTTTGATGTTCATATTCTAAAACCATAAAACATCAAAAATATTAAGTGATCCCAAAGATTTTTTTTTGCTTGTCGATCTCAAGGAGACAAAAGCTATATTGATGTAAAACTATTAAGTTTTCAATAAAAAGATCAACAAGCAAAAAAGCTTTGGGTTCCCTTGAACCCTGGTATTTCAGTTTTTAAAAATATGAATATCAAAATGAAGGGAGTCGATCCTTAAAATAATAGAAAGTGAATTTTTCGAGGTCTTATATGTAGCTTAACCATCTATCTCATATGTTTCTTTTATATTATATATATATATATAATACAATTGACGGATGTTTTTGAATGGGGTTGCTGACTAGGACAAAAGGGTGGGTAGAAAGACAGATGTGATTGATGTTGAGAAATCAATAGTTAGGATGAAAGTTTGTGTAAATTTGAAGGATCCTAAAATTTTGGAGGAAATTAAATATGGAGGTTACAAAATTTTCGGGGAAACTAAAATTTTAAATTTTGAGGGAACTATATCTAGACGGAACTAATTTTTGGGGAACCAAAATTTAAAATTTTGGAGAAACTAAATCTAGAGTGAACTAAATTTTCAAGAAAATATTCAGAAAGTAATGGAACCACCATGTCCAAACTAAGATAGTAATGGAACCACCCCTTTAGCCACCAAACTGACAGCTGAAATTATTTACACGCAAACCTTTATTTTTTCAAATAAGGAATTAGCGGTCAGAATTGATTTCAAGCTCCCAAATAACTAACCGTTAACTTAGGCAGTCATTATAAAACCAAAATCGAACATCAAGCTTCAAATTCAACTGGACAACAATTTTATAGAGCGGAACACAACAAGCTACAAAACACCAGAATCCCCCATGTCCCCGAAAAATCCAACATTTCACAGCCACACAACAAAACCCTAGATTTTGCAACTACAAGCACAGCCCAAAAATGCAACGGCATATCACTCTAAAATTCAATAAATGTACGCAATAACAACAAATTTCCAAAAGCAGCTCATAATTATCAGTAACCTTGGATTGACATACATGTAAGCTCAGCACAAAAAAGCCAGACGCACATATTTCGCAGACCATTCGTCCCCAAACCAGCAAGTAAAACCCCTAGAAAGCCAATCCGAAATGCATAACATGATCATAGATACAAATTTCGGGAATGAAACAAAGGGGATCGGTACAGAAAGCATGCAAACCCTAAATTGCAACGGCTTGCGAGCTCGAAACCGTAGACCTATAACTAGAGAGAGGGAAATGGAGAAAAGAGTTCTTACTCCGATTCTTCGACTTCCTGCTATTCGGCGATATCAGAAAGTGAGAGGCGACGAGATAGAAACACGGATGCAGCGGCGGCGGCGGGGAGAATGCTTGCAGAGGACAGCAGCCTCGCTCCGCGCTCCGCCAGCGGGAAGTAAAAATTAAGGAGATTGCTATAAACACCGTAGGGATTGGACTCTTTTCCAACAAAAAAAAAAGTATATAAAAGAGCACAACTACATGCACCGAAGACTCCGGTGTTTGGAGGTGACATTTTTCCCAAAGAAAAAAAAACCAAGAGAGATATGATATGATTTAACCCATAAAATAATTTTCTTTTCCAGTTTTGAAATGTTGTCAACTCGATACACCGAGTTCCCGGTGTTAATAGCAATCTCCAAATAAAATAGGAGAGAGGTTGCTTGTGACGTCTGTTCCAGCTGCATAACCCCCTCGTTCCGTGCGTTTGTGGCCATCTTTTCGGAGCATAAAAAAATGTGACAAATCAAGTATAGTTGGAAAATCAAAAGAATGAGTAACCGTGGCACAAAGCCATGGTTCTCTATTTATTCATAATAGTATAATATGAAAGGACATGGAATACCAAAGGTCCTCATTAGTAAGCTTGATGGGGATTAATGGGTGGATAAAGATGAGGGGATGTCAAAGGCCTCCCTCATTCATAACACTCTCCCTTATCCATTCATTACTTTGGTCTTAGCGTATAATGCTAAGAGGGTGGTACTTCTGGATCCAGAGTAATTGTGTTTGCCTCGTTAAAACCTTAGCTATGGAAAACCCAGTGGAAAAAACCAACAGCTTAAGGAAAAAGAGTGCAACCCACAGGTTACTCCCTCTGATCCGTACAAGCTTCAGGCTTGGAGGTCTTTCAGCTTTCATTAGGGGGGACACTTCAGAGTCCTGAGTTAAATGAGGTTGCCTCATTAAAACCTTTGGCTATGAAAAACCCAGTGGAAAAACACATAGCTAAAGGAAAAGGGTACAACTCTAATATCAACTCCCCCTGATATGTACAAGCTTCAGGCTTGCAGATCTCCTATGTATCTATACAATCATTTCATATTCGTATATACATCCATCATGTTCTGAAAGCAAATAAAATCATCATTTATCTATACAAGTTTCACTCATATCTAGCGGCTACTGGAAGATAATGGCGCTCTAGAGTGGTATGCTCTTCGAAGTCGGTAGATTACTCCACGAATGAATTCTTTTACTTAGTCTTCACTGTGTCTGCAAGGTACTGCTGGACCTGGCTGAGCGTATTCTAGACTTGCTTCTTGGATGATGAGCTTCTCAGAATATGTAGACTTTAGAGAATGATGTGAAGATCTTTAGGAGGTGGCCGACCAGTTGTGCTTAGTCATCGCGATGATCTGTAAACCTGCATATGCGATATATATTCCTTGACCCTTGGAAGTTACGCAGGAGTAGCTTATCCTTGGTCTAGTGGTGCTCTCCAGGGCAGCACTGTACCTGGCTAACAGTTTTACTACAGACGTTCTAATAGAGACACGTGCAGTTGGCCAGATAAAGGAATGTATCTAGTACACTAGAGCTAGGCTCTTCAGGACCTAGGATGTCCTCCCCCTCTTCCAGCGACTGGAAGGAGTCATAAATAAGCATCTAGTTTTAATAGATTGCAAATGGGCATCTTTCTTCATAAACTCCTGGTGTATGAAGAATATAAAAGGATTCCACCACAAAAGGTGTTTTAATCTGTAAGCCGAGACAATACCCTGTTTTGACTATGTATCTGATATCTCAATGGTCTCTGCAGGAGAACCTATTAGAATCATATACTGATCTTTGAAGCCTTTATAGAGAAGACGTTCATACGTCTCTCTTTCATCTCTGGGGGTAGAGTATACCCTTCTGGAAGTTTCATATAGATCTCTATATCTATATTGCCGTATAGATATGCAGTCACAACGTCCATGAGCTGCATTTCTTGGCTTTTCCAGAGACGTTAGGCTTAGTATGAAATAGGAAAATGATCACATTTCCTTCATTTATTTATGAAACTCCAACTTATATTCCACAGGTTTTACACATTCAGGTGTATGGACTACTAGTCCAAAGACTTTGTTTTTCAAGAGTGCGTCCAGCTCTACTCTTATTACCTGGTCCCACTTTGGCCAATCTATGCGTTTACGCTATAGAAAAGTGGGTTGAACGTCATCGTCGTATTCAGCGAAGTGAACGGCAATAGCGAAAGCAAAATCGTCGACGATGACTGTGCTATATCTGTCCAATACCTCTCCAGTACGTACTTAATAAAATGATGTTTATCATATTGTTTCCTCTGTAGGGGAAATTAGGAGAGGAGAGGTCGCTGGTATGAGCTCAGCATCCTGTGGTGGGATCATTTTAATATATCCAGGAATCTTCCTCTTTCAAGGAACTTTATATTCTAAACCTGGCGGGTGTCCTCTTTTCAATTGAGGTACAGCCAATTCTGCTGCCGATGGATTGCATCCATCTTTAGGGATATCAATCCTAGCTGGCGTGTTGTCAGCAGGGACGTGTGAACGAACAATCTTAGGGTTGTCCGTGAATTTATCCGCCAATTGATTTACTTTAGTCTGAATTTGAAGGATCTTCTGGATCTCATCTTCACACAGAAATAGTATGCTGAACATAACGAGATTAGGACTTTTGTGTCCCATGATATGGTCTCAGAAGCTTCAGGATTCTTTAGATTGTGTGCCTATTTTAATGAGACTTTGCTCATCAAATTCACAATTATCAAGACGTGGTGCTATGGGGACAAATATTAGCACATCCAAACACTCTCAAATGAGATATGTTTGGTGGTGGACCATAAGCAAGCGGCATCAGTTATAAGATATGGCCACGAGAGGACCGTATCGTGATAAGCGATGCGGAATGCAGTATGGCGTATCCCTAAACATCCAAAGGCAACTGGGTTTTAACAATGGGCGTGAAATCCATTGGAGTCTCTTTATCAGAGACTCTGATAACTCATTCTGAGTATGAACATGCTGCAGGATGTTCGATTTCAATGACAGTTGCTTGGCAGCAGTCTTGAAAGACATGTGTAATGAATTCACCCACATTATCAGCTTTTGAGAAAGCTAGATTGCGGGTGGACAAAAAGGCACACATAAGACCATCTAGTTGATGCATCTATCCGTACAATGAAGTACCGAAATGGGCCACTTGTGGGGTGAATAGGCCCGCAAAGGTCACCATGTTATTTCTCAATGAAGCCAGGAGACTCTAATCCCACTTTCTGGAGGGAAGGTCTCTCTATAAGTTTTCCCTTGTGACAAAGGAGACAAGGAAACTCGACCTTTTGAAGAATCTTTAGGTTCTCCAATGGATTCATTTGATGATGCGTCCATCATCGCTGATCCAGGATGACAAAGTCTATTGTGCCAGAGTTGAAAACTCTGGCAATGAAAGGCACTTATGGTGCACAGTCAAGTTGGCTTTATATAGGATGAATATCTATAATGATAGGGACCCGACGGGGTCCAACGAATCGTGTGCAGATGGTCTTCTGGCCATCCGTTTGACGAGTTAAATAAAGATATTCACTATTATTATCCATAGTTTCCAAGGTATGTTCGTTTTAAACGAAATATCCTTGAAACTGGGGAGATTCCTATATGATTAAGGAGAGAAATTTGCATCTTATAGTCTCGTTGTATGTGGGAGCAATTTTAATGCTTCGTCAGTGCATCGAGGCACTGTCCACAATATATCACACTTCATCTATATATTTGAATGACTAGACTTTATAAAATAAAACTAAATATGCATTCATAAAGTTTTTTGTTTAAAAAGAAAATACAGATGAAGTAACTAGTATTTAAAATGCATATATAAAAGCAAACTAAGATAAGACTCAGTTGAGCAAGTCGTCGTGATCGAAGTCTTTTGCGGTCAGCTCGGTTGAAGGATGAGATTCAACCAGATTTGTTTCAGGACGAGGTTGCAGGCTCGCCTGATAAAGATCCTGGAGATTACGTGGAGTATGGCAGTTCCTGGACCAATGTTGTAACGGCCGCTTTTCGGCCATTCGTATTTTCTACGCGTACGACTCTTTTCGTGTGCGTATTTATTTTTACCTCTTTCTTGGATTCGGACTATGCGATGTGATGTGTCGTTGTGACCGTATGGAAGAGTAGTTATTTGTGGGATTTTTTGGGAACGTCATTTCACGGCTCATTCTTTCACAGAACAACTTTGAATGGGAGGGCGTTTTGGTCTTTTGGCTTCAACGCTCAGTTCTTGGTTTTAAAATATTCCTCGATAGGATTAGCTCACGACCAGACCCCGTAACCTCGAGCCTCTCGTCGCTGCGATCACTCCGGTATTTTCGGATTATTTTTCCGATGCCCGTAGGACGAGCTATCTCCTAATCCTTTTCTTTCCTTAATTAACCCTTAATCAATTTGAAATTCAAATTAACCCTAATCCCCCTAATATCTCCAACGTATCAATGAGATATGATTCAGCCACTATTGTCACCTTCCTTTTTTCCAAACTCTACTCTCCCTATCTCTCTCTCTCCCACAATAACCCTAAACCCTAAAGGTATTTAGCAATATGTTTCATCTTTTAACCCAACCCATCGCAATCCATGCTAGGGCACGCATGAACCCTTGGCCGCCACTTCTTCTTGTGTTTCCCCCTTCCTCACCACCGGCAAGGCCAAGGCCAACTCTGGCCATCCCCCGACCTCCCTCCTCCGCGGCAACCTCCTCCCCTTCCTCTCCCTCTATTTTCTCTCTCTTAAAAGCACAAGAAACCCCCATGGCCGAATTTGTGACAACCCAGCCCTAACTCCGGCGCTCCAGCCACCACGGCTGCCGCCGGCCATCCTCCGACCTCCCACTTCTTCCTCGACAATCCCTCAACCTTCCTCTCCCTCCTCCCTACCTCAAAATCCCTTGAAACCCATTGAAATCCATTAAGACCCTCTAAAAACTGTCGTTGCCCAGATCTGTCGTTTGCCGCCTTGTAACGCACGCCCGTCGCTTTTCGGCCGCTGTCGGTGACTCTCACCAGCCACCGATCACTCCCCTCGACGTCCTCTACCCATTAGTAGCCTCCCCTCGCGACAAATTTTCCTCTTCCTCTTGCAAACGGCGCACAAACATCGAAAACACCAAATCTGTCCTCCTCCATCAAAAACGTGTGGCCACCCTTGTCCAGCCACCGACGGCGACCACCCTACCACCGTTGGACTCCTCTCGAGTCTCCCTATCATTTGTACCCATCCTCGATCACTTCTCTCATCTCTACCTCCTCGAAACACCACTCGAACTCGCCTTAACGGCAGTTTGACAGATCTGCGCCATCGCCCAGAAAACCCGTCGCCCGGCCACCTCCGGCCACCTACGACGACCACTCCACCACCATCGGACTCCTATCGAACCCCCTATCAACTATAACTCCCCTTCCTCACTTCTCTCATCTCTATCTCTTTGAAATCCCCTTGAAACCAAGCCCTAGTGGCTGTTTTTGACAGATCTGTGCGCTGATCTTAAACACCGGTGCACGGCCACCTCCGACCACTTCGGGCGACCATTCCACCACCGTTGGATGCTTCTTGAAGTCCTTTAGCTACTTCAATTTTCCTTTGAATCTTTTCATCGTTGTTTTTCTGCTGAGATGCGCGACAACGACCGTTGCGCGAATCTGTCCTCTTCGTCTTCTCACGGTCGCCCACCGCAGTACGCTCACGCCGTCAGCCACCACCAGGCCGAGCAACCTCCACTGAGCTACTTCAATCACCGACAGCCCCCTTGGACCCTCAGAGTTAACGTGCGTCGCCTTACTCACGTGTTTTTACCCGACGTCGCAGCCGTCGTGAAGATCCGTTGCGCTACCCACAACGAGAGAGAGATCACCGCTTGGTCATTATTTTTGTGCCACCATCTCGATGTCCAGAGGTTTCTCACTGTGCTACCCACGGCCGAGACGTTGCAGACGACGCCGATCCATTGCCGTTCAGACCCGACATCCGCTTTTTGATCAACGTCAAAAGGTTAGCCCTCTAACGCGTAGTAAGAACCCACACTGTAGCAAATCGGAAACCTAATCTAAAAGTCGTCAACAATAATTAAATTTTATTTCTGCTCCTTTAAAGCGTTGCTAAATTTTAGACATCGACGAAGGACTTGAATTTCTGTGCACATAAGATAGATCGTCGATTAGGCTGAACCAAAATGAAACGTGACTATGACTACTAGGATAGACCCGTTGAACCTAGAAATGAACTCTAATAGGAATGATGAAAAACGTGTCCTAACACCGCCATTAACCCGTTTCAGACGGACCCTCGCTGACGCACCGCTTCGACGGGACTTTCCGGACAGACGACGCACTCGCCACCTCAGGCAAGTGTTTACACTTGTACTCTTACGGCCACGTTTAGGCCATCTCTTACTTAGAATGTTAGAGTACATTTAAAGAGAACCGGACGTGAAATGATAGCATCTAAAACCCCCTTGACAGTTTAGACTTGACGACGAAGTCTAAGCACAACAACAACAACAACAACTGACACCTTAGGGTTTTCCTGTGTGTGCGTGCGTATGGACCACCTAGAAGAACAATTTCTTACACGTGTCATGTCGTTTCATGTTACAAAAACCCTACGGGCGTTTCAGATGCTCTCCATGCGAGAGTGATCTCCGTGTTACAAAAAGCCCTCGGGCGTTTCAGATGCTCTACCTGCGAGAGAGATCTCCGTGTTACCAAAAAGCCCTTAGGTGTTTCAGATGCTCTCCCACGCGGGAGTGATCTCCGTGATACAAAAAGCCTACGGGCGTTTCAGGTGCTCTCCATGCGAGGGTGATCTCTAGTTGTCTTGTCTTGAGCACTTGGGTTTGGGGTAGGGTTGAGCGGTCGCACGGGAAGAGTGTCTGGCCGCCCTCAAACCGTAAGGCGTGAACCCTTCGAGTCACACATGTCTTGTCTTGTCTTGTCATGTCCCGTCTAGCTTAGTCACGTAGCCGGTAGCACATGCTACGTTTTCTGCCTGTTACGTTTTACTTTCTTGCACCGCTTTACTTTCTGCATAGAATAACTATCATGTCGTAACAACCACATGTTAATCAACCAGTAAAATGTTGCTCTCAAATCACATTACACTTGCAGTATAGTCTAACCCTTTCTTGTAGACTTTTCCAGACGTACAGTTCCTTTTCTCTTGGGTACTATACGTCAGGTGTTGAGCCAGAGTACGTGGACGAGTTGGACATACCCGAGTACATGGAGCCAGAGGACGATGACCCGGAGTACGTTCCTGACGAGGACCAGACCTAGAGGTCTTTTCCGTCGCTGCCTTTCAGAGGTTACTACTTTTAGTTTACTCACTTCCGGTATTTTTGTTGCCATGCTTAGGCTTCTCTTTTTAGACTTTTGTACTCGCTGGATATTATCTCTTTAAATTAATGAATGCAACTTTCTTTCTGTACTTTCTGTTGTTCCGAATTTTATAAATGAAAGAACCTGTAATATTAAAATGGTACCCCTACAGACGCTTATTAGGTCCGAGTTTCACAGCTCCGGCCCAAGCGGACCTTAGTCACGCTTCGCCTCCGTAGTTTTGGGAAGCGGGGCGTGACAGGTTTTAGTGGTGGCCCATGCAGGTCATGCAAAAAGTTCGAAACAATAAGAGTACTACATTCATTTAATATCCATGTACAAGTCTAAATTAGGTTTTCCTGTCCTAGATCGTAGGAAGACTTAGATAGACATTCAGGTTGATAATCAAGTGCCTTGATTAAAATTTAGTCATACTCGTCTTAGGATACCTTAGTAGCCCCTCATCTAGCTCTGACTAAGTTAGATTTCTAGAGTCCTTCTTTTAGTCGTTCGCTCGGGTCCATCAACTTCGGGCCCAGCAGAACATAATCTTGATTCTCTTAGGACCCTTCCTGGAGATCTCTATTACAGTCTAACCCATTAGGAAATCTTAGTACCGAGTTCTCCTGATCTTTAGACGGCCCGATAATTAGAACCCCTGATTTCTAGCATCTTCTTAATCATTACACTTCTGTGTTATCAGCCGTAGATTTCCATCGTAGTTTTTCATGAATCATATCTTAGGCGTATTCATCATGCGATCCCATTCTTTGCCATCGATTCACTTGATCGTTTCATGACACTTATCGATAATTCTTCGAATCTCTCCATTGCAAATCCTGCTTCCTTTAAAAGTATTTTCGAAATTCATTATTAAGTTCTTCGCTCAGTTTGACTTCTTTGAAAACCCTTATTAAATATTTAAATTTCTTACTTTCAGTTGAGTTAAAATTCTTTCACTGATTTTGAAACCTTCTTGGTCGTAATTTTTAAGTTACTATCTCTTACTTATTTTTGAATCGGTATTTTTCGTATTTCAGTTTTAAAACTTTGATTACCATTTTGAAAATTCAATATATCACTTTTTCTAAACTACGAAATTTATTTTAACCACTTACCGTATGTACTTTTAGAATATTTCCTAAACTAAAGAGAACTTCAATTTTATACATATCAGTCATATGTTCATCGTGCTCATACTTCAAAATTTTTGTATAAACTTATTTTCATTTGCGAAACAAATCACTACCTCACGCAACTCTTATTTCCTTCGTCTAACTCTTTTTCCGAGTTGTAATATTTTACCATCTGCTTGCTATTTTTGCATATTTTTATAAGTATAAATATATATGATACCATATTTTACACGTAATCCTTCTTTCATCTCTTTAATTATTTTGAGCAATATTGTAACGACCAGTTTTTGTAATGACTATTTTATATGAATAATATTGGATGTTTCTCCTCTTTGTGTGTTTTCTCGATAAAAGTTCCTACGATTAGCGTCATAGCGCCTTAATTTTAGAGCTAGAGTGATCCTAGAGGCCATAGAAATCTTCCCAAAGCTTCGCGTTTCGAATCGGCACTTCTGGTGCATCTTAGTTGGTTCAGGAAGGAGAGCCAACCGACTAGATTCTAATCTAGTCGGTCGGCAACACTTCACTGACCGACTAGTTCTTCTCAGTAAATTTCGACTGAGTTACTGTTTACAATTAGTCGGTCTAAGCACATTCATCGACTGACTAGTTGTGAAACTAGTCGGTCAAGACTTGTTCTCAGACCGACTAACTGTCAGTGCTCATCATCTATCTTATTCGACCCTTAGTCGGTTCATGAACGTTCATCGACCGACTAGATCCCAAACTAGTCGGTCGACGGGTCTTCACAAACCGACTAATTATGCCTTCCCTGCACAGACACTGTTCACTGTTTGATTTTAGTCGGTGTCAGTTGGACGACCGACCGACTAGATTCCAAACTAGTCGGTCGACCACCCTTCTCTGACCGACTAAATTGCCCAGTAAACCTAGGTTAAGTCGTAGCCGCCGCTTATTTTCTTTATTTAAACCCCCGACCATTTCTATTCTTTCTTCACTTTTCTTAGCTCATCTTCTTCCCCAATCATTCCCCAATCATCCTCTTACCTTCCTTCATCCTCCCGAGCTCCCCCTCACCTTCTTTTGCGTCGGCACCACCCCGTTGGCCGCCGACTGACACCAAAAACCCTAAAATCTCCTTTTGCTCCAGTTTTTCCCGACGAACTCCAAACTCCAGATCTGTAGCATTTCGGCCGCGAGGAACTCTTTTCAACCATAGTTCTTCCAGATCGCTCTTTCCGTTGTCGTGCTAGATCCGATTTGGCGACGGCAATCCGGAAACTGGCGAGATCTTCTCCTACCACAGATCCGTAGGCGTCTCGATCTTCGCTTCGTAAACGGTTAGTGATCTATCTTTAATTCTCCGTAAACCACACTGTAAATTAGAAAACCCTAATTAAAAATGGATTACTAGACGTTATAGGATTCCAATGCAAACCGGTTCGAACTCTCAATCTAATTTTCTATTTTGCCATAACAGCGAACCCAATTACCGTAGGATACCGATCTCGTGACTCTCGTCGAACAACAACTTCGGTACCAGGCAAGTGAAACTTGCCAACCTTGCTTTAGGCCATGTTTTTAGGCCAATACTTTGTGTTAGCGTGAAAGAGACTAGACCGTGAAATGATAGCGGTCTAGGCGCAAATTCAATTCTAGCTTGACAACGAAGCTAGAATTTTCCCCTGTCATGCCATGTCATACAATTGCCTGTCATGTTTAATTTTCTTTAACGGTACGTAAATTTCATTCCAAATAATTGTCATGTGCATCCATTTTACATATCATGTTGCATGTTGCATCATAGCACACGCTATAAGTCCTTGTACAAATCCGTGTTTCCGTGTTACCGGCTAGGCACCCTTTATGCGGGCATAACCCTACGCCATACGTGTTAAAAACACTTCCTGGCTCGTGATCCAGAAGCGAGCATTATGTGTTCGGGGGTAATTGGTGGGCTCCGAAAGGTGCTTCTCTCAAGCGCAAGAGTCCGTTCAAGTAGTAAAATCTGGGAGTCCAGATGTCGAATCCTCGGGAGAAATCTGTTGAAACCACAAGCTTAAATCAAATAGAGTAAGCTTTGGTTGATCAAGTATAACACAACGAAACCTCCTTTTGGGAGCGAATCATCGGAAGATGTCCTTTTGGGAGTTAACGCATCAATTCTAATAGTATATCGCTAAAGTTGTAAACGTACATATGAAGTATGAACTCTCTTTTGGAGAGATCAAATCTCACCCGTGTGGGGTGATCATCAACTAGATCAATTCTTTTGAATATGAAAAAGTAGATTTAAGAGGCGACGATTAAACTTAGCAAATATTAGCGATTAAGCGCAATAATACAACCAATGAATACGATTCACATCACCTAATTACTCCATACCATGCACATAAAATATTTAGCTACTCATGGTGCAGAAATACACAAATTTCAGATCAGAATTCATAAGTTTATTAGCAAAATCGGAGGTTTAAGGGCAAAATACAAGCTAAAACACCCAAATACGAGCTAGAGTTGAAGAAAATATACCAATTCTCCTTGAAAAGACTTCAAAACTCTCTGGAAATAGAGAAAATAGGCTCTGGAATTTTACAGAATTTTCAGGGGGAAAATACGGCTCCTAGAGCCTCCAATACGCTCAAAATAAGCCCCAATCTGCTTGTATACGCATAAAAACCCTAGGAATACCTTTTATAATAAGATTGCGGGTTGAATAGGGTTAACGGGTCAAAACCCGCTTCAAGCTTGTGCCCGCATCCATTTATAATCACCGGAGCAATTGTCAGCCGTCCATCGCATGCGGGATCGAACAAGAGAGAGCGCCATGTGGCCTTTGAGATTCGTGCACCACCCGCATCCGATATCGCTCGCCGTTCAGATCCACTTCAATCTGGGCCGTGGGATCGCGATCGTTGCGGTCTCGATTCAGCCACGTCACTCGCCCGCGAATTCGAGTTCGCTTCGCAAGAGGGTGCGTTATAGCCGTCCGATCTTGATCGTGTGGCTGCTGCGGAGCCACGTCACCGCGAGATGCGAGCTGCGCTTCGAGTTTGGGCGGGAAATTGTGGACCGTTCGATCGAAATCGAACGGACTAGAACGTGCCACGTCGCCGGGACTTCGAGATCACATCGGGGCAGATCTCCTCCGTAGGATCTTAATCGGACGGCCAGTAGTCGACCGCTTCGCCTGCGTCTGCTGCTGCGTTTTTGCGCTGCTGATGGCCGTTGGATCGAGATCCAACGGCGACGAATAATCCAACGTCCGCTCGCTTCTCCAGGCCGTCCGATATGAGCAGGAGCCGTTCTGATGCTGCCACCAGCATGCGGCAAGATTCGGTGCGTTTTATTTTATTTCCAATAAATGGTATTCTGCATTCAAAAACTCACAGTAATTAGCACAGATCTCATAAAAATACAAATAAATAGTCGTTGGAATCGTGAGATCGAGACGGTACTAGGAAAAATATAAAATGTGCAGAAATGCGCCGTTAATTGCTGTTTGTGCTCAAATTAAGTGTTTTCTCTAAATAAATAATTGTGTACAAAATACGTATGAATTAGAGAACAATGTAGCATCTCATGAGCACAAAATAGGGCTAAATGGGGGGTTAAATGTGTATATTGAACTCGAATCACACCCCCCCAACTAGCGATTTGCTAGTCTCTAGCAAAAAGAGCGATAAATACGGGTATGGTTAATAAAACAATAAGTTCTTTCAAATCGCTCATGGCATGGCTCAATAATACGCATTCCAACATGATCTTGACCATCAATATACACATCCATGAACAAAATCAATCACATGATATTTTCTCTAATTTGGTATGAATAAATAACATGCAAGCATCGTTTTTGCGCAAGCGAAAGTATAACACGTCGTTTTGTTCTAGTTTTCTTGTTTCCAAGGAATTGGCCTATCAAAATAATCATTCAAGACATGGGTATTGAAGTTGCTTAGTATATTCACCATTTCTTTTCTTTTATTCGTTCCGCGTAACGCGCATCAAGCAACATTCGCAGAAAAAAGTATAACTTGGATCGCTCCATCAAATGAGTGAGTTTCCATGTCAATGGCTCCCAAATCAGACGATAATAGGGCATTAGGCCAAAAGGACCCCTCGGACTGTACTACTCGAGCCAACCAAGTTATTTATTAGTGACATACTCATTCATTCATTTTTCATCATTCATTTTTTCATTCTTTTCATTCTCTCTTTTTTTTTCCTTTTTTCTTTCTTTGTAAGCAACTCAACACCCATTTTTTTCAACATAAACATTAACGACCATGGCCACATTCCTCTTCAACTTGAAGACTATTCTTAAAAATCGTGTATACTTAAGCGTTTTCATCACATTAGCATGCATGGAATAAATTCAAAACTATTTCGAGATATTAATCATGGAAATTGAAAATTTTTCATGAATAGCATATTAACGGTAATTCCATGAAGGAAAAATAATTAACTCAAGCCCCAAACAATTTTAAGAAACAAAATCAATGTATAATCATCCACATTTGAGGCATATGAATGAGTTTTAAAAGATGAGATTTGGTGATTTATTCTTCTCAAAAAAAATCCTAAGGTCTCATACACACACCCCAACTAAAGATGACATTGTCCTCAATGTCGGAAGAGGTACGAGTTTATTCAAGCAAGCAACCTAGAAAGCATATAAAAACTACACTACTGGAAAGAACACACCGTGATCAAATGGCGGATCCCGAATCTTTAATTGTGGAGGAAGTTGTTCAATTTGCTCCTTGCGCTCCTCGGCGATTATTCTTCCTCCAAAAACTAATTTGGACCCCAGCAACACAACTCCAAGCATCTCTATAAGCTGTTTGCCAATGTCCTGCGAGAGATGAGTTATGTCAGTCCAAATTATTTTAAAAATTATTCTCAATGAAAGTATTCCAAATGTAGTCATCACAATAGTGAAAGAAATTAAAATAAGTTGACAACTACTCCCTGAAAGATATGCACTACTCTCTGTACGATGCTCGTTCATTGGTGAGAGGGATAAATGATTTTGAGACAAACTGGAAGAGGAATGGTTCTGGCTCCATGGCGATAATCTCAAAACCTTTGTCCCTAGCTGTCTCTCCTCTCGTTCATCCAAAATTGCTAGCTCGTCCTCTCTTTTGCACACACTTTCTGCCATGTGGAATATTTTTATTCGTGGTCATCAACGTGACATAGCTCGCTCGATATTCCTGCAATAGAAGATGAACTCGTATTAGTTTCTTTAAATTGAGTTTCAAAATAATTATTTTCTTCTAAGCAAGCGTCAATCAAATTAAGATCTTCAATGGATTTTTGAATCTGCCGACTCCGTGCAAGGAAATTCTCCTGGAATTGATGGGATGTGGCCTCCTGTGTCTGAATAATCGAGTAAGCTTCCTCTTTCAAGGATTGCAAAGGCACGTCTACGCTTTGCTCTTCTTGATCGAGGCACGAAGGCTCCGTTGAATCGCTCTCTGAAGTCTCTTCCCCGGTTTCTTCGTTTTCTTGCAGAGACTCCATGTATTCCCCACGCCACTGTCGGCGTCATGCCTCCCAATAATTCCTACAGCTGCGGTTGTAGTCCATCTAGGAAGAACGCCATAAGCTCTTCATTTATGTACCCATACTGCGGATAGCTCGATATAATGTCTGTGAACCTCCTCCAGGCCTGAAAGAAAGTTTCACAGTCAGTTGATTAAAATTAACAATTTTGAGCTTCTCCATTCTATGTTTGTGTGCATTAGCATACTTTGCATCATACCGATTATTCGTGCAAAAAAAATTCATATACTCCATTTTAAAAATTAAAATAAAATAATAAAAAGTTTATGTACAGTAAAGTGGAAGATCTCACCGAAGGTCCTTCTGAATGAAATAAATCGTAGTCACAAACCATTCCTCCCCGGCAACGGCGCCACAAACTTGGTGGGCTCCGAAAGGTGCTTCTCTCAAGCGCAAGAGTCCGTTCAAGTAGTAAAATCTGGGAGTCCAGATGTCGAATCCTCGGGAGAAATCTGTTGAAACCACAAGCTTAAATCAAATAGAGTAACTACGAATAAAATCTAAGCACTTTAATAGTGATGGTGAAGGTGGTATGAAAAGTGTGTGATGATGGGATTGTTACGTGCGATCAATGCAAACAACGAACTCTAGTTTGTGAAAAATAGATATAAAAGGCATGTACATGGCATGGGTTCATTAGGATCAGCGAATCGTAAGCTTTGGTTGATCAAGTATAACACAACGAAACCTCCTTTTGGGAGCGAATCGTCGGAAGATGTCCTTTTGGGAGTTAACGCATCAATTCTAATAGTATATCGCTAAAGTTGTAAACGTACATATGAAGTATGAAACTCTCTTTTGGAGAGATCAAATCTCACCCTTGTGGGGTGATCATCAACTAGATCAATTCTTTTGGAATATGAAAAAGTAGATTTAAGAGCGACGATTAAACTTTAGCAAATATAGCGATTAAGCGCAATAATACAACCAATGAATACGATTCACATCACCTAATTACTCCATACCATGCACATAAAATATTTAGCTACTCATGGTGCAGAAATACACAAATTTCAGATCAGAATTCATAAGTTTATTAGCAAAATACGGAGGTTTAAGGGCAAAATACAAGCTAAAACACCCAAATACGAGCTAGAGTTGAAGAAAATATCACCAATTCTCCTTGAAAAGACTTCAAAACTCTCTGGAAATAAGAAAATAGGCTCTGGAATTTTACAGAATTTTTCAGGGGGAAAATACGGCTCCTAGAGCCTCCAATACGCTCAAAATAAGCCCCAATCTGCTTGTATACGCACAAAAACCCTAGGAATACCTTTTATAATAAGATTGCGGGTTGAATAGGGTTAACGGGTCAAAACCCGCTTCAAGCTTGCGCCCGCATCCATTTATAATCACCGGAGCAATTGTCAGCCGTCCATCGCATGCGGGATCGAACAAGAGAGCGCCATGTGGCCTTTGAGATTCGTGCTCCACCCGCATCCGATATCGCTCGCCGTTCAGATCCACTTCAATCTGGGCCGTGGGATCGCGATCGTGCGGTCTCGATTCAGCCACGTCACTCGCCCGCTAATTCGAGTTCGCTTCGCAAGCGGGTTGCGTTATAGCCGTCCGATCTTGATCGTGTGGCTGCTGCGGAGCCACGTCGCCGCGAGATGCGAGATGCGGACTAGAACGTGCCACGTCGCCGGGACTTCGAGATCACATCGGGGCAGATCTCCTCCGTAGGATCTTAATCGGACGGCCAGTAGTCGACCGCTTCGCCTGCGTCTGCTGCTGCGTTTTGCGCTGCTGATGGCCGTTGGATCGAGATCCAACGGCGACGAATAATCCACGTCGCTCGCTTCTCCAGGCCGTCCGATATGAGCAGGAGCCGTTCTGATGCTGCCACCGCATGCGGCAAGATTCGTGCGTATTTATTTTATTTCCAATAAATGGTATTCTGCATTCAAAAACTCACAGTAATTAGCACAGATCTCATAAAAATACAAATAAATAGTCGTTGGAATCGTGAGATCGAGACGGTACTAGGAAAAATATAAAATGTGCAGAAATGCGCCGTTAATTGCTGTTTTGTGCTCAAATTAAGTGTTTTCTCTAATAAATAATTGTGTACAAAATACGTATGAATTAGAGAACAATGTAGCATCTCATGAGCACAAAATAGGGCTAAATGGGGGGTTAAATGTGTAATATTGAACTCGAATCACACCCCCCCAACTAGCGATTTGCTAGTCTCTAGCAAAAAGAGCGATAAATACGGATGGTTAATAAAACAATAAGTTCTTTCAAATCGCTCATGGCATGGCTCAATAATACGCATTCCAACATGATCTTGACCATCAATATACACATCCATGAACAAAATCAATCACATGATATTTTCTCTAATTTGGTATGAATAAATAACATGCAAGCATCGTTTTGCGCAAGCGAAAGTATAACACGTCGTTTTGTTCTAGTTTTCTTGTTTCCAAGGAATTGGCCTATCAAAATAATCATTCAAGACATGGGTATTGAAGTTGCTTAGTATATTCACCATTTCTTTTCTTTTATTCGTTCCGCGTAACGCGCATCAAGCAACATTCGCAGAAAAAAGTATAACTTGGATCGCTCCATCAAATGAGTGAGTTTCCTGTCAATGGCTCCCAAATCAGACGATAATAGGGCATTAGGCCAAAAAGGACCCCTCGGACTGTACTACTCGAGCCAACCAAGTTATTTATTAGTGACATACTCATTCATTCATTTTTCATCATTCATTTTTTCATTCTTTTCATTCTCTCTTTTTTTTTCCTTTTTTCTTTCTTTGTAAGCAACTCAACACCCATTTTTTTCAAACATAAACATTAACGACCATGGCCACATTCCTCTTCAACTTGAAGACTATTCTTAAAAATCGTGTATACTTAAGCGTTTTCATCACATTAGCATGCATGGAATAAATTCAAACTATTTCGAGATATTAATCATGGAAATTGAAAATTTTCATGAATAGCATATTAACGGTAATTCCATGAAGGAAAAATAATTAACTCAAGCCCCAAACAATTTTAAGAACAAAATCAATGTATAATCATCCACATTTGAGGCATATGAATGAGTTTTAAAAGATGAGATTTGGTGATTTATTCTTCTCAAAAAAAATCCTAAGGTCTCATACACACACCCCAACTAAAGATGGACATTGTCCTCAATGTCGGAAGAGGTACGAGTTTATTCAAGCAAGCAACCTAGAAAGCATATAAAAACTACACTACTGGAAAGAACACACCGTGATCAAATGGCGGATCCCGAATCTTTAATTGTGGAGGAAGTTGTTCAATTTGCTCCTTGCGCTCCTCGGCGATTATTCTTCCTCCAAAAACTAATTTGGACCCCAGCAACACAACTCCAAGCATCTCTATAAGCTGTTTGCCAATGTCCTGCGAGAGATGAGTTATGTCAGTCCAAATTATTTTAAAATTATTCTCAATGAAAGTATTCCAAATGTAGTCATCACAATAAGTGAAAGAAATTAAAATAAGTTGACAACTACTCCCTGAAAGATATGCACTACTCTCTGTACGATGCTCGTTCATTGTGGAGAGGGATAAATGATTTTGAGACAAAACTGGAAGAGGGAATGGTTCTGGCTCCATGGCGATAATCTCAAAACCTTTGTCCCTAGCTGTCTCCTCCTCTCGTTCATCCAAAATTGCTAGCTCGTCCTCTCTTTTGCACACACTTTCTGCCATGTGGATATTTTTATTCGTGTCATCAACGTGACATAGCTCGCTCGATATTCCTGCAATAGAAGATGAACTCGTATTAGTTTCTTTAAATTGAGTTTCAAAATAATTATTTTCTTCTAAGCAAGCGTCAATCAAATTAAGATCTTCAATGGATTTTTGAATCTGCCGACTCCGTGCAAGGAAATTCTCCTGGAATTGATGGGATGTGGCCTCCTGTGTCTGAATAATCGAGTAAGCTTCCTCTTTCAAGGATTGCAAAGGCACGTCTACGCTTTGCTCTTCTTGATCGAGGCACGAAGGCTCCGTTGAATCGCTCTCTGAAGTCTCTTCCCCGGTTTCTTCGTTTTCTTGCAGAGACTCCATGTATTCCCACGCCACTGTCGGCGTCATGCCTCCCAATAATTCCTACAGCTGCGGTTGTAGTCCATCTAGGAAGAACGCCATAAGCTCTTCATTTATGTACCCATACTGCGGATAGCTCGATATAATGTCTGTGAACCTCCTCCAGGCCTGAAAGAAAGTTTCACAGTCAGTTTGATTAAAATTAACAATTTTGAGCTTCTCCATTCTATGTTTGTGTGCATTAGCATACTTTGCATCATACCGATTATTCGTGCAAAAAAAATTCATATACTCCATTTTTAAAAATTAAAATAAATAATAAAAAAAGTTTATGTACAGTAAAGTGGAAAGATCTCACCGAAGGTCCTCTGAATGAAATAAATCGTAGTCACAAACCATTCCTCCCCGGCAACGGCGCCAAAAACTTGGTGGGCTCCGAAAGGTGCTTCTCTCAAGCGCAAGAGTCCGTTCAAGTAGTAAAATCTGGGAGTCCAGATGTCGAATCCTCGGGAGAAATCTGTTGAAACCACAAGCTTAAATCAAATAGAGTAACTACGAATAAAATCTAAGCACTTTAATAGTGATGGTGAAGGTGGTATGAAAAGTGTGTGATGATGGGATTGTTACGTGCGATAAATGCAAACAACGAACTCTAGTTTGTGAAAAATAGATATAAAAGGCATGTACATGGCATGGGTTCATTAGGATCAGCGAATCGTAAGCTTTGGTTGATCAAGTATAACACAAAGAAACCTCCTTTTGGGAGCGAATCGTCGGAAGATGTCCTTTTGGGAGTTAACGCATCAATTCTAATAGTATATCGCTAAAGTTGTAAACGTACATATGAAGTATGAAACTCTCTTTTGGAGAGATCAAATCTCACCCTTGTGGGGTGATCATCAACTAGATCAATTCTTTTGGAATATGAAAAAGTAGATTTAAGAGCGACGATTAAACTTTAGCAAATATAGCGATTAAGCGCAATAATACAACCAATGAATACGATTCACATCACCTAATTACTCCATACCATGCACATAAAATATTTAGCTACTCATGGTGCAGAAATACACAAATTTCAGATCAGAATTCATAAGTTTATTAGCAAAATACGGAGGTTTAAGGGCAAAATACAAGCTAGAGTTGAAGAAAATATCACCAATTCTCTTTGAAAAGACTTCAAAACTCTCTGGAAATAAGAAAATAGGCTCTGGAATTTTACAGAATTTTTTAGGGGGAAAATACGGCTCCTAGAGCCTCCAATACGCTCAAAATAAGCCCCAATCTGCTTGTATACGCACAAAAACCCTAGGAATACCTTTTATAATAAGATTGCGGGTTGAATAGGGTTAACGGGTCAAAACCCGCTTCAAGCTTGCGCCCACATCCATTTATAATCACCGGAGCAATTGTCAGCCGTCCATCGCATGCGAGATCGAACAAGAGAGCGCCATGTGGCCTTTGAGATTCGTGCTCCACCCGCATCCGATATCGCTCGCCGTTCAGATCCACTTCAATCTGGGCCGTGGGATCGCGATCGTGCGGTCTCGATTCAGCCACGTCACTCGCCCGCGAATTTGAGTTCTCTTCGCAAGCGGGTTGCGTTATAGTCGTTCGATCTTGATCGTGTGGCTGTTGCGGAGCCACGTCGCCGCGAGATGCGAGCTGCGCTTCGAGTTTGGGCGGGAAAATTGTGGACCGTTCGATCGAAATCGAACGGACTAGAACGTGCCACGTCGCCGCGACTCCGAGATCGCGTATTTATTTTATTTCCAATAAATGGTATTCTGCATTCAAAAACTCACAGTAATTAGCACAGATCTCATAAAAATACAAATAAATAGTCGTTGGAATCGTGAGATCGAGACGGTACTAGGAAAAATATAAAATGTGCAGAAATGCGCCGTTAATTGCTGTTTTGTGCTCAAATTAAGTGTTTTCTCTAATAAATAATTGTGTACAAAATACGTATGAATTAGAGAACAATGTAGCATCTCATGAGCACAAAATAGGGCTAAATGGGGGGTTAAATGTGTAATATTGAACTCGAATCACACCCCCCCAACTAGCGATTTGCTAGTCTCTAGCAAAAAGAGCGATAAATACGGATGGTTAATAAAACAATAAGTTCTTTCAAATCGCTCATGGCATGGCTCAATAATACGCATTCCAACATGATCTTGACCATCAATATACACATCCATGAACAAAATCAATCACATGATATTTTCTCTAATTTGGTATGAATAAATAACATGCAAGCATCGTTTTGCGCAAGCGAAAGTATAACACGTCGTTTTGTTCTAGTTTTCTTGTTTCCAAGGAATTGGCCTATCAAAATAATCATTCAAGACATGGGTATTGAAGTTGCTTAGTATATTCACCATTTCTTTTCTTTTATTCGTTCCGCGTAACGCGCATCAAGCAACATTCGCAGAAAAAAGTATAACTTGGATCGCTCCATCAAATGAGTGAGTTTCCTGTCAATGGCTCCCAAATCAGACGATAATAGGGCATTAGGCCAAAAAGGACCCCTCGGACTGTACTACTCGAGCCAACCAAGTTATTTATTAGTGACATACTCATTCATTCATTTTTCATCATTCATTTTTTCATTCTTTTCATTCTCTCTTTTTTTTTCCTTTTTTCTTTCTTTGTAAGCAACTCAACACCCATTTTTTTTCAAACATAAACATTAACGACCATGGCCACATTCCTCTTCAACTTGAAGACTATTCTTAAAAATCGTGTATACTTAAGCGTTTTCATCACATTAGCATGCATGGAATAAATTCAAACTATTTCGAGATATTAATCATGGAAATTGAAAATTTTCATGAATAGCATATTAACGGTAATTCCATGAAGGAAAAATAATTAACTCAAGCCCCAAACAATTTTAAGAACAAAATCAATGTATAATCATCCACATTTGAGGCATATGAATGAGTTTTAAAAGATGAGATTTGGTGATTTATTCTTCTCAAAAAAAATCCTAAGGTCTCATACACACACCCCAACTAAAGATGGACATTGTCCTCAATGTCGGAAGAGGTACGAGTTTATTCAAGCAAGCAACCTAGAAAGCATATAAAAACTACACTACTGGAAAGAACACACCGTGATCAAATGGCGGATCCCGAATCTTTAATTGTGGAGGAAGTTGTTCAATTTGCTCCTTGCGCTCCTCGGCGATTATTCTTCCTCCAAAAACTAATTTGGACCCCAGCAACACAACTCCAAGCATCTCTATAAGCTGTTTGCCAATGTCCTGCGAGAGATGAGTTATGTCAGTCCAAATTATTTTAAAATTATTCTCAATGAAAGTATTCCAAATGTAGTCATCACAATAAGTGAAAGAAATTAAAATAAGTTGACAACTACTCCCTGAAAGATATGCACTACTCTCTGTACGATGCTCGTTCATTGTGGAGAGGGATAAATGATTTTGAGACAAAACTGGAAGAGGGAATGGTTCTGGCTCCATGGCGATAATCTCAAAACCTTTGTCCCTAGCTGTCTCCTCCTCTCGTTCATCCAAAATTGCTAGCTCGTCCTCTCTTTTGCACACACTTTCTGCCATGTGGATATTTTTATTCGTGTCATCAACGTGACATAGCTCGCTCGATATTCCTGCAATAGAAGATGAACTCGTATTAGTTTCTTTAAATTGAGTTTCAAAATAATTATTTTCTTCTAAGCAAGCGTCAATCAAATTAAGATCTTCAATGGATTTTTGAATCTGCCGACTCCGTGCAAGGAAATTCTCCTGGAATTGATGGGATGTGGCCTCCTGTGTCTGAATAATCGAGTAAGCTTCCTCTTTCAAGGATTGCAAAGGCACGTCTACGCTTTGCTCTTCTTGATCGAGGCACGAAGGCTCCGTTGAATCGCTCTCTGAAGTCTCTTCCCCGGTTTCTTCGTTTTCTTGCAGAGACTCCATGTATTCCCACGCCACTGTCGGCGTCATGCCTCCCAATAATTCCTACAGCTGCGGTTGTAGTCCATCTAGGAAGAACGCCATAAGCTCTTCATTTATGTACCCATACTGCGGATAGCTCGATATAATGTCTGTGAACCTCCTCCAGGCCTGAAAGAAAGTTTCACAGTCAGTTTGATTAAAATTAACAATTTTGAGCTTCTCCATTCTATGTTTGTGTGCATTAGCATACTTTGCATCATACCGATTATTCGTGCAAAAAAAATTCATATACTCCATTTTTAAAAATTAAAATAAAATAATAAAAAAAGTTTATGTACAGTAAAGTGGAAAGATCTCACCGAAGGTCCTCTGAATGAAATAAATCGTAGTCACAAACCATTCCTCCCCGGCAACGGCGCCAAAAACTTGGTGGGCTCCGAAAGGTGCTTCTCTCAAGCGCAAGAGTCCGTTCAAGTAGTAAAATCTGGGAGTCCAGATGTCGAATCCTCGGGAGAAATCTGTTGAAACCACAAGCTTAAATCAAATAGAGTAACTACGAATAAAATCTAAGCACTTTAATAGTGATGGTGAAGGTGGTATGAAAAGTGTGTGATGATGGGATTGTTACGTGCGATAAATGCAAACAACGAACTCTAGTTTGTGAAAAATAGATATAAAAGGCATGTACATGGCATGGGTTCATTAGGATCAGCGAATCGTAAGCTTTGGTTGATCAAGTATAACACAAAGAAACCTCCTTTTGGGAGCGAATCGTCGGAAGATGTCCTTTTGGGAGTTAACGCATCAATTCTAATAGTATATCGCTAAAGTTGTAAACGTACATATGAAGTATGAAACTCTCTTTTGGAGAGATCAAATCTCACCCTTGTGGGGTGATCATCAACTAGATCAATTCTTTTGGAATATGAAAAAGTAGATTTAAGAGCGACGATTAAACTTTAGCAAATATAGCGATTAAGCGCAATAATACAACCAATGAATACGATTCACATCACCTAATTACTCCATACCATGCACATAAAATATTTAGCTACTCATGGTGCAGAAATACACAAATTTCAGATCAGAATTCATAAGTTTATTAGCAAAATACGGAGGTTTAAGGGCAAAATACAAGCTAGAGTTGAAGAAAATATCACCAATTCTCTTTGAAAAGACTTCAAAACTCTCTGGAAATAAGAAAATAGGCTCTGGAATTTTACAGAATTTTTTAGGGGGAAAATACGGCTCCTAGAGCCTCCAATACGCCTCAAAATAAGCCCCAATCTGCTTGTATACGCACAAAAACCCTAGGAATACCTTTTATAATAAGATTGCGGGTTGAATAGGGTTAACGGGTCAAAACCCGCTTCAAGCTTGCGCCCACATCCATTTATAATCACCGGAGCAATTGTCAGCCGTCCATCGCATGCGAGATCGAACAAGAGAGCGCCATGTGGCCTTTGAGATTCGTGCTCCACCCGCATCCGATATCGCTCGCCGTTCAGATCCACTTCAATCTGGGCCGTGGGATCGCGATCGTGCGGTCTCGATTCAGCCACGTCACTCGCCCGCGAATTTGAGTTCTCTTCGCAAGCGGGTTGCGTTATAGTCGTTCGATCTTGATCGTGTGGCTGTTGCGGAGCCACGTCGCCGCGAGATGCGAGCTGCGCTTCGAGTTTGGGCGGGGAAAATTGTGGACCGTTCGATCGAAATCGAACGGACTAGAACGTGCCACGTCGCCGCGACTCCGAGATCGCATCGGGGCAGATCTCCTCCGTAGGATCTTAATCGGACGGCCAGTAGTCGACCGCTTCGCCTGCGTCTGCTGCTGCGTTTTGCGCTGCTGATGGCCGTTGGATCGAGATCCAACGGCGACGAATAATCCACGTCGCTCGCTTCTCCAGGCCGTCCGATATGAGCAGGAGCCGTTCCGATGCTGCCACCGCATGCGCCAAGATTCGTGCGTATTTATTTTATTTCCAATAAATGGTATTCTGCATTCAAAAACTCACAGTAATTAGCACAGATCTCATAAAAATACAAATAAATAGTCGTTGGAATCGTGAGATCGAGACGGTACTAGGAAAAATATAAAATGTGCAGAAATGCGCCGTTAATTGCTGTTTTGTGCTCAAATTAAGTGTTTTCTCTAATAAATAATTGTGTACAAAATACGTTTGAATTAGAGAACAATGTAGCATCTCATGAGCACAAAATAGGGCTAAATGGGGGGGGTTAAATGTGTAATATTGAACCCGAATCAGTAATCCCCTGGCTCGACACACGTGGAGGGGTAGGGATAAACGGTCACTTGAGCGTAAGAGTTGGTCCGTACAGCCACTCTAGCCAAAGGACGGAATCCCTGTGCACGACGTGCTTACAATTTTTGTACTTGTCATTTATTTGTTTACTTTCCATGCCATGTTACTTGCCATGCTATGATCATGCCATACCATAAACTGCTGTCGTTTCATTGCATAAAATGCCATGTCATACTATACTCTAGAACTGCTAGGTTGTTACCACTTTTCTTTAGTTTCCTTGCACAAGTCTTGTAGACTTGCTGACATGTGCCCCTTCTCTTTGGGTGACGCATGTTAGTTGCTGAGCCAGAGATTGCTGTGGAGGGTGACGAGTTCATGGAGTTCGTGCCCGATCCTGTCGTTGACGTGGAGTTCGAGGACACCGGTGACCAGTCCTAGTGTTCCCTCGCTGTTCCTTCTTTGTTAGTTGTGTTGTTGTCGGTGAGTAGCACTGTTGTTGTTAGATTCTTTGTTGGCCATGCTAGGCCTTTTCTTTGGACTCTTTTTGTTTGCCTGGTGGCATTTCTGGTTGTTGAATTTATATCTGGACTCTGAGTTGAATAATTTTAACTATTTGACTCTTTTCTATTATTGTTATTGTTGCTTCCGAGTCACATTACAGGGACCTGCTACTTTGTGATAATTGACGCTTATTGGACTTGCGGCTTTGTAGCCTCAAGTCTGAGCGGACCTTCTCACGCTTCGCCACCATATTTTTGGGAAGCGGGGCGTGACAGGTTTCTTTGGTGGCCCATGCAGGTCCTCCACTCTGTAACTGTGTGACTTAATCGGAACAACGATAAGAATTATAGAATGTCTGATAAACGATTTCAACACCGGGTCATAAGGCTGAGAGTCTAATTTGTTTCGTTTTCCTGTGTCAATAGATGGCTGGGAGACGGAATACCCGTGCTGGTGGTGGTGTGCCCCCTCGTGTCGAGGAGCCGGATCGGGAGCCCACCAATGGAGAGATTATGCGAATGATGCATCAGATGATGCAGGTGCAGCAGGGGATGCTGCAGAATGCCCGAAATGTTCCACCTGTTCGAGCAGCGTAGCCTGTTCAGAATGTCCCCCGCTTCGAGCCTGGAGCGAAGCAGTTTCGGGAGCTTGGTCCCGCTTACTTTGATGGGACCGAAGGACCTCTGGCTGCGGATGAGTGGACCATGAACATGGAAGACAACTTGAAGATGTCGAAGGTCGACCCGGCTGGATGGGTTGACTTGGCAAAGAGGCAGCTTAAGGATAACGCTCGGAACTGGTGGGATGCCGAGGAGGAGTTGCTGGAGGAGCCGATATCTTGGGCTACTTTCAAGTCCAGATTTGATGAGGAATATTTTTCGAAGGCTGCCAGGAGGGAGATGGCGCAGCGCTTCATTGATCTGAAGCAGGGGAGCTTGACGGGGACCAGTACCACCAGGAGTTCATCAGGCTGAGTCGCTTCGCACCGAAGATGGTGCAGGATGCTGATGAGAGGGCCCAGAGGTTTCTGCAGGGGATTTCTTTGGATCTTCAGAGCTATGTGACTTCTTCTGATGCGGAGTCCTATCAGAAGGTTTGATTGCGGCGAAGAGGCAGGAGCGGATCGTGAACCAGAAGAGAGGACAGATTTCTGGAGCTGGGAAGAGGCCTGTGGAGTAGGCCAGGGCAGTGGTGAGACCAGGGTTCGGGCCCAATCAGCCGGTGCAGTTCAAGAGGCCCGGAGGACCTCCTACTCTGAAGACTTGCAATTTCTATGGCAAGACTGGGCATGTCAAGGATCAGTGTCGGAAGATGTTGGGGCAGTGCTTGATTTGTGGTGATCCTGCGCAAGCCATGAAGGACTGCCCGAAGTCCAAGCAGCCGTGGAAGGGACCTGTTGCAGCTCAGCCATTGCAGTAGAGGGCGCCTGTACCTGCTGGACGTGGAGCACCTCTCGTTCCGCAGAGGCATGCTTTTCAGCAGGCTGTTCAGCCGAGGCGGCAGGCGTTTCTGATGACTGCTGTTGAGACCGAGGCGGTGGATGAGGTTATCGCAGGTAACCCTCAATCTAGCTGTTCCTTCCGTAGTTAGTTTTAGTTATTAGATTATGTTTGGTTGCTTACATATGTTTGTTTGCTAGAATAGAACTTGATTGTTAGATTGTTTGTTAGGTGTGATTTTGGTTTGCACATTTCCTGCACGAGTCCTCTTCGACTCAGGTGCATCGATGTGCATTATTTCCCGGAGCTTCGTGGAGAAGCATTCCTTGTCGACTTCCCCTCTTCTCAAGAGTTGGAACATCGTTACAGGAAATGGCATGGTCTCGGTGCATCGTGGTTGCAATTCTTGCCCTTTGGTGGTCTGTGGACATGAGCTCTACGTAGATTTTATTGTCCACGACATCATCAACTATGATGCCGTCCTTGGGATGGACTGGCTCGGGAGTTTCTACGCCACGATCGATTGTCAGAGGAAGAAGGTGGTGTTCGAGATCCCTGGACATCCGGTGTTCGAGTTCATCCGTGGTAGTAGTTCGCTTGGTCTGGTCAGGTTTCAGGCCAAGCCGGTGGAGATCGTTGCTATGCAGATGGAGCAGTGTCGGCCTGCGGTAGTGCGTGATTTCGACGACGTCTTCCCCGAGGAAATGTCTAGATTGCCACCCGATCGAGCTCTCGAGGTTTCGATCGATCTCATTCCGGGAGCGCAGCCTATTTCGAAAGCGCCGTATCGCATTGCACCAGCAGAATTGGAGGAATTGCGGAAGCAGCTGGATGAACTCCTTCTGAAGGGTTACATTAATCCTAGTGTGTCTCCATGGGGAGCACCGGTACTGCTGGTGAAGAAGAAGGACGGTTCGCATCGCATGTGTGTGGACTACCGGGAGTTGAATGCGGTGACCGTCAAGAATCGATATCCTTTACCTTGCATCGATGACATTTTTGATCAACTGGGAGGATCGAGGGTATTCTCTAAGCTGGATCTGAGGAGTGGTTATCACCAGCTGAAGGTGAGGAAGGAGGATGTTCCGAAGACAGCATTCAGGACGAAATATGGACACTACGAGTTCGTGGTTATGCCTTTCAGTGTAACCAACGCACCCGCGGTTTTTATGAATCTGATGAATATGTTCTTCTATGAATTTTTAGATAAGTTTGTTGTTATCTTCATTGACGATATTCTGATCTATTCTAAGTCAGAGGAGGAGCATGCGTCGCACTTGAGGACAGTATTGGAGATCTTGAGGAAGCATCGGTTGTATGCTAAGTATTCCAAGTGCGAGTTTTGGCTGGATAGAGTTGCTTTTCTCGGGCATGTGGTGACTGGAGATGGTATTTCGGTGGACCCCGAGAAGATTAAGGCTATCAGGGAATGGCCTGTTCCGCAGTCAGCGTCCGAGATTCGGAGTTTCCTTGGACTTGCAGGTTATTACCGGCGATTCATCAATGATTTCTCCCGTATTGCTGAGTCGATGACCAGACTGACGCGGAAGGATGTATCTTTTGTTTGGTCTGATGACTATGAGGAAGCTTTTGGTGTTCTGAAGGAGAAGCTGACGTCTGCCCCTGTTCTTGCTGTGCCTGATCGGAGTGGAGGATTCGAGATCTTTTGCGATGCTTCTGGCAAGGGTCTCGGTTGTGTCTTGCATCAGCATGGGCACATGGTTGCGTATGCTTCTCGTCAGCTTAAGGCTCATGAGAAGAATTACCCGATGCACGATTTGGAGTTGGCTGCTGTCGTGTTTGTGCTGAAGATTTGGAGGCACTTCCTGCTGAGTGAGAAGGTGAAGATCTTCACCGATCACAAAAGCTTGAAGTATATTTTCACTCAGTAGGAGCTCAACATGCGACAGCGTCGGTGGTTGGAGCTCATGGAGGATTATGAGATCGATTTGCAATATCACCCTGGCAAAGTGAATGTGATTCCTGATGCGTTGAGTAGGCTTCCGGCGGTGATGTTGTTGACTTCGCAGTGGAGATTGTAGCAGGATTTTTGCGAGTCTGGTATTGAGATTGTTCTGCCTGGAGAGACCTCTTCGTTGATGTGTATGCAGATACAGTCGACGATCGTGGATCGGATCAAGGCTGAGCAGGCTGGAGACCCGAAGTTGGTGAAGATTCGGGAGATGGTGGAAGCCGGTCTGCGGACTGACTTTTTGATTCATGAGGATGGCTCGTTGAGGTTTGGAGCCAGGTTGTGTGTGTCTGCTGGAGATATCAGAGAGGAGCTGTTGGTGGAGGCACACAGTTCGCCGTATTCTGTGCATCCTGGTGGGACCAAGATGTACAAGGACCTTCGCCTGAACTTTTGGTGGCATGGTATGAAGAGGAGTGTGGCTCGGAGCGTAGCCAAGTGCTTGGTTTGCCAAACGGTAAAGGCGGAGCATCAGCGTACGGCGGGGTTGCTACAACCGCTTCCGATTCCGGAGTGGAAGTGGCAACACATCACTATGGACTTCGTGACTGGACTACCTCGGAGTCCGAAGCAGAATGACGCGATTTGGGTGATCGTAGACCGATTGACCAAATCTGCACACTTTATTCCTTTCCGAGTAGGACAGTCTACTGAGGCGCTAGCGAGGAGTTATATGGAGGCAAATCTTTTACTCTCCGTTTTAATTCCCTTTTTCTAGTTTAGATAGTGATGTAACGTGAATCGTGCAGGAGATCATACGCCTTCACGGAGTCCCTGTGAGTATCGTGTCGGACAGAGACACGAGGTTCATGTCTCAGTTCTGGCAGAGTCTGCAGAAGGGTTTGGGTACGAGTCTGAGTTTCAGCATGTCGTACCATCCGCAGACGGATGGCCAGTCCGAGAGGACGATCCAGATCTTGGAGGACATGCTGAGGGCGTGTATGTTGGACTTCAAGGGTTCTTGGGAGGATCATCTTCACCTTGTTGAGTTTGCCTACAATAACAGCTACCAGGTGAGTATTGGTATGGCGCCTTTTGCCGCGCTATACGGGAAGAAATGTCGATCGCCACTGAGCTGGGATGACATTGGAGATCGGGAGCTGTTAGGACCTGAGATGATCGTGGAGGCTGTGGATGTTGTGAGGAACATACGGGAGAGGCTGAGGATTGCTCAGGACCGTTTCAAGCATTGGGCTGATGCTAAACGGCGTCCTTTGGAGTTTCAGCCAGGTGACCATGTGTTCCTGAAGATTTCCCCGAATCGAGGAGTGATTCGCTTTGGGAAACGAGGGAAGCTGAGCCCGAGATACATTGGACCGTTTGACGTTCTGGAGAGAGTTGGCGAGGTAGCCTACCGCTTAGCATTGCCGCCGTCTTTGGAAGGAGTTCACGATGTCTTCCATGTGTCGCAGCTTCGTCGGTACATCAGCGATCCATCTCACGCTGTGGATTTCTCGGAGATCACCGTTCGCCCTGATATGACGTATGACCAGCTGCCAGTGCAGATCTTGGACAGGCGTCAGAAGTCACTTCGGAACAAGACCGTCGATCTTGTTAGGGTGATGTGGCGACACGGCTCGCCAGGAGAGTCTACTTGGGAGAGAGAAGACGAGATGCGAGAGCGCTACCCACTTTTGTTCCCTGACACGTGAGTGTTAGGAAATTCCGAGGGCGGAATTTTTCTTAAGGTGGGGAGGATGTAACGACCGGTTTTTGTAATGACTATTTTATATGAATAATATTGGATGTTTCCCCTCTTTGTGTGTTTTCTCGATAAAAGTTCCTACGATTAGCTTCATAGCGCCTTAATTTTAGATCTAGAGTGATCCTAGAGGCCATAGAAATCTTCCCAAAGCTTTGCGCTTCGAATCGGCACTTCTGGTGCATCTTAGTTGGTTCATGAAGGAGAGCCAACAGACTAGATTCCAATCTAGTCGGTCGGTAACACTTCACTGACCGACTAGTTCTTCTCAGTAAATTTCGACTGAGTTACTGTTTACAATTAGTCGGTCTAAGCACATTCATCGACCGACTAGTTGTGAAACTAGTCGGTCAAGACTTGTTCTCAGACCGACTAACTGTCAGTGCTCATTATCTATCTTATTCGACCCTTAGTCGGTTCATGAACGTTCACCGACCGACTAGATCCCAAACTAGTCGGTCGACGGGTCTTCACAAACCGACTAATTATGCCTTCCCTGCACAGACACTGTTCACTGTTTGATTTTAGTCGGTGTCAGTTGGACGACCGACCGACTAGATTCCAAACTAGTCGGTCGACCACCCTTCTCTGACCGACTAAATTGCCCAGTAAACCTAGGTTAAGTCGTAGCCGCCGCTTATTTTCTTTATTTAAACCCCCAACCATTTCTATTCTTTCTTCACTTTTCTTAGCTCATCTTCTTCCCCAATCATTCCCCAATCATCCTCTTACCTTCCTTCATCCTCCCGAGCTCCCCCTCACCTTCTTTTGCGTCGGCACCACCCTGTTGGCCGCCGACCGACACCAAAAACCCTAAAATCTCCTTTTGCTCCAGTTTTTCCCGATGAACGCCAAACTCCAGATCTGTAGCATTTTGGCCGCGAGGAACTCTTTTCAACCATAGTTCTTCCGGATCGCTCTTTCCGTTGTCGTGCTAGATCCGATTTGGCGACGGCAATCCGGAAACTGGCGAGATCTTCTCCTACCACAGATCCGTAGGCGTCTCGATCTTCGCTTCGTAAACGGTTAGTGATCTATCTTTAATTCTCCGTAAACCACACTGTAAATTAGAAAACCCTAATTAAAAATGGATTACTAGACGTTATAGGATTCCAATGCAAACCGGTTCGAACTCTCAATCTAATTTTCTATTTTGCCATAACAGCGAACCCAATTACCGTAGGATACCGATCTCGTGACTCTCGTCGAACAACAACTTCAGTACCAGGCAAGTGAAACTTGCCAACCTTGCTTTAGGCCATGTTTTTAGGCCCATACTTTGTGTTAGCGTGAAAGAGACTAGACCGTGAAATGATAGCGGTCTAGGCGCAAATTCAATTCTAGCTTGACAACGAAGCTAGAATTTTCCCCTGTCATGCCATGTCATACAATTGCCTGTCATGTTTAATTTTCTTTAACGGTACGCAAATTTCATTCCAAATAATTGTCATGTGCATCCATTTTACATATCATGTTGCATGTTGCATCGTAGCACACGCTACAAATCCTTGTACAAATCCGTGTTTCCGTGTTACCGGCTAGGCACCCGTTATGCGGGCATAACCATACGCCATACGTGTTAAAAACACTTCCTGGCTCGTGATCCAGAAGCGAGCATTACGTGTTCGGGGGTAATGCCCTGGCTCGACACACGTGGAGGGGTAGGGATAAACGGTCACTTGAGCGTAAGAGTTGGCCCGTACAGCCACTCTAGCCAAAGGGCGGAATCTCTGTGCACGACGTGCTTACAATTTTTGTACTTGTCATTTATTTGTTTACTTGCCATGCCATGTTACTTGCCATGCTATGATCATGCCATACCATAAACTGCTGTCGTTTCATTGCATAAAATGCCATGTCATACTATACTCTAGAACTGCTAGGTTGTTACCACTTTTCTTTAGTTTCCTTGCACAAGTCTTGTAGACTTGCTGACATGTGCCCCTTCTCTTTGGGTGATGCATGTTAGTTGCTGAGCCAGAGATTGCTGTGGAGGGTGACGAGTTCGTGGAGTTCGTGCCCGATCCTGTCGTTGACGTGGAGTTCGAGGACACCGGTGACCAGTCCTAGTGTTCCCTCGATGTTCCTTCTTTGTTAGTTGTGTTGTTGTCGGTGAGTAGCACCGTTGTTGTTAGATTCTTTGTTGGCCATGCTAGGCCTTTTCTTTGGACTCTTTTTGTTTGCCTGGTGGCATTTCTGGTTGTTGAATTTATATATGGACTCTGAGTTGAATAATTTTAACTATTTGACTCTTTTCTATTATTGTTATTGTTGCTTCCGAGTCACATTACAGGGACCTGCTACTTTGTGATAATTGACGCTTATCGGACTTGCGGCTTTGTAGCCTCAAGTCTGAGCGGACCTTCTCACGCTTCGCCTCCATATTTTTGGGAAGCGGGGCGTGACAAATATTTTGGTCACACCCAACCAGCTACCTCTTTATCTCGCTTTATTTGAACTCATTCCTTCCGATCTTATTACGGTACACTTTTGGGTTCGGCTTCCTTTCTGTTGGGTAGACATTAGTGCTTGTAGTTGCCTGTGTCAACACTAGTTTAGTTGTGGGCCCATTAGTTTTTGTGATATCGTCGTGAGGTATGTTAATTTATAGGTAGAGTGTGTGGACCTATATGAGTGTGTTACCTTTAGGATCTTAATGGTTATCCCTTGTGTCATGTGTGTATACTCAGTGTGGTCCGTGATATACGTATAAAATTGTCGGAATGATGGTATTCATATAGGTATGGATAGCGTCATAGCAGGCAATTCCTTATACTTAGACTTTCGTATTATTGAATAGTTTATCTTTGGCTGCATGTGATTGTATCAAAACTTTTGTTTCCTTTTAAACCAAATCTTTAAAGTTTTGAAACTAGGCCACAAAGATCACACCCATTATCCTCCCTCATCCAATACCACAACTCCACACGTTTTTTTCCTGCAAGTTTTTTTTCTAAAACATGCCTTTCTATTCTTTCCCTCTCCAGAGAGTTATTTCATAGTTGCTATATTATTAGAACTGGTTATTATTTCTATAGGATTATGTTTACAGGTAGGCTTAGAGTGAGGTGAGATATGTTGTAGCGATGATTAATTGATTTTGGAACACAAGGATATTAGGTTAGATTTCTTTGGATGAAAAGAATGAGGTGTCCAAGACTTATTTATAATACCAACGTGTGACGGACTAAATGGAGAATTTTGGTTGGATGAAATTATATGCAGAGAGATGAGTACTTAATCGATCTGAAACTTGGACGAGTGATAGATAGGAGTAGCTAGGACGGGATAGTATGAGTTAGGGTGATCATGAGAATGAGGAGAACATTTAAAGCTTCAAGATTTGATTATTAAGTTGAGATGAGAAGGCATTGGAGATAACGCGACATGTTGAGACGGATGGATGTTATGAAGATGGATTTAATATGATTAGGAGATTAGATGATATGGATAAGGATAGATGTGGCTTGATCGTTCATTGACTATGGAGGATAAAATTATGAGTTAATATGATGGAGATTATATTGGGGACGTGATGATTGTTGAATTGTGGACGGTAATGTGGATTTATAGTTAAGTGCTAGGGTGTGATTCTAGTTGTAGCATTAGCCAATGGAGAGACGGGTTATGATGTATTATTTGAGGAACGATGTTTGAAGCTATAGGATTAGAGATCATTATGTGGAATATGGGAGTGGTAGGCATAAGTGTTTATAGATATTATTATTATTATTATAGGAGATTCCGAGGGCAGAATCATTTCTAAGGTGGGGAGAATGTAACGACCGCTTTCCGGCCGTTCGTATTTTCTACGCGTACGACTCTTTCCGTGTGCGTATTTATTTTTGGCTCTTTCTTGGATTCAGACTATGCGATGTGATGTGTCGTTGTGACCGTATGGAAGAGTAGTTATTTGTGGGATTTTTTGGGAACGTCATTTCATGGCTCGTTCTTTCACAGAACAGCTTTGAATGGGATGGCGTTTTGGTCTTTTGGCTTCAACGCTCAGTTCTTGATTTTATAATATTCCTCAGAAGGATTAGCTCCCGACCAGACTCACGTAACCTTGAGCCTCTCGTCGCTGCGATCGCTCCGGTATTTTTGGATTATTTTTCTTATGCCCGTAGGACGAGCTATCCCCTAATCCTTTTCTTTCCTTAATTAACCCTTAATCAATTTGAAATTCAAATTAACCCTAATCCCCCTAATATCTCCAACGTATCAAGGAGATATGATTCATACACTATTGTCACCTTCCTTTTTCCCAAACTCTACTCTCCCTATCTCTCTCTCTCTCTCCCACAATAACCCAAAACCCTAAAGGTATTTAGCAATATGTTTCATCTTTTAACCCAACTCATCGCAACCCATGCTAGGGCACGCATGAACCCTTGGCCGCCGCTTCTTTTTGCGTTTCCCCCTTCCTCGCCGTCGGCAAGGCCAACTCCGGCCATCCCCCGACCTCCCTCCTCCGCGGCAACCTCCTCCCCTTCCTCTCCTCTCTTTTCTCTCTCTTAAAAGCACAAGAAACCCCCATGGCCGAATTTGTGACAACCCAGCCCTAACTCTGGTGCTCCAGCCTCCACGACCGCCGTCGGCCGTCCTCCGACCTCCCACTTCTTCCTCGACAACCCTTCAACCTTCCTCTCCCTCCTCCCTACCTCAAAATCCCTTGAAACCCATTGAAACTCCATTAAAACCCTCTAAAAACTGCCGTTGCCCAGATCTGCCGTTTGCCGCCTTGTAACGCAAGCCCGTCGCTTTTCAGCCACTGCCGGTGACTCCCACCGGCCGTCGATCACTCCCCTCGACGTCCCCCTACCCATTAGTAGCATCCCCTCGCGACAACTCTTCCTCTTCCTCCCGTAAACGGCGCGCAAACACCGAATACACCAAATCTGTCCTCCTCCATCAAAAACGTGTGGCCACCCTTGTCCGGCCACTGACGGCGACCACCCTACCACCGTTGGACTCCCCTCGAGTCCCCCTATCATCTGTATCCCTCCTCGCTCAATTCCATCATCTCTACCTCCTCGAAACACCTCTCTAACTCGCCTTAACGGTAGTTTTGACAGATCTGCGCCATCGCCCGGAAAACCCGTCGTCCGGCCACCTCCGGCCACCTATGATGACCACTCCACCACCATCGGACTCCTATCAAACCCCCTATCAACTGTAACTCCCCTTCCTCACTTCTCTCATCTCTATCTCTTTGAAATCCCCTTGAAACCAAGCCCTAAAGGCTATTTTTGACAGATTTGTGCGCTGATCTTCAACGCCGGCGCACGGCCACCTCCGACCACTTCCAGTGACCAATCCACAACCGTTGGATTCTTCTTGAAGTCTTTTAGTACTGCAATTTTTCTTTGACTCTTTTCATCGCTGTTTTTCCGCTGAGACGCGCGACAATGACCATTGCGTAAATCTGTCCTCTTCGTCTTCTCACGGCCGCCCACCGCGGTACGCTCACGCCGTCGGCCACCCACCAGGCCGAGCAACCTCCACTGAGCTACTTCAATCACGACAGCCTCCTTGGACCCTCGGAGTTCACGTGCATCACCGTACTCACGTGTTTTTACACGACGTCGCAGCCGTCGTGAAGATCCATTGCGCTACCTGCAACGGGAGAGAGATTGCTGCTTGCTCGCTGCTTTCGTGCCACCACCTCACTGTCCAGAGGTATCTCGCTGCGCTACCCGTGGCTGAGACATTGCAGATGACGCCGATCCATTACCGTTCAGACCCGACATCCGTTTTTCGATCAACGTCAAAAGGTTAGCCTTCTAACACATAGTAAGAACCCCCACTGTAGCAAATCGGAAACCTAATCTAAAAGTCATCAACAATAATTAAAATTTATTTCTGCTCCTTTAAAGCGTTGCTAAATTTTAGACATCGATGAAGGACTTGAATTTCTGTGCACATAGGATAGATCGTCGATTAGGCTGAACCAAAACGAAACGTGACTGTGACTACTAGGATAGCTCCGTTGAACCTAGAAATGAACTCTAATAGGAATGATGAAAAACGTGTCCTAACACCGCCATTGACCCGTTTCAGACGGACCCTCACTGACGCATCGCTTCGACGGGACGCTCCGGACAGACGACGCACTCGCCACCGCAGACAAGTATTTACACTTGTACTCTTACGGCCACATTTAGGCCATCTCTTACTTAGAATGTTAGCATGCATTTAAAGAGAACCGGACATGAAATGATAGCATCCGAAACCCCCCTTGACAGCTTAGACTTGACGACGAAGTCTAAGCACAATAACAACAACTGACACCTTAGGGTTTTCCTGTGTGTGCGTGCGTATGGACCCCCTAGAAGAACAATTTCTTACACGTGTCATGTCGTGTCATGTTACAAAAAGCCTATGGACGTTTCAGATGCTCTCCATGCGAGAGTGATCTCCGTGTTACAAAAAGCCCTCGGCGTTTTAGATACTCTCCATGCGAGAGTGATCTCCGTGTTACCAAAAAGCCATCGGGCGTTTCAGATGCTCTCCCTGCGAGAGTGATCTCCGTGTTACCAAAAAGCCTACGGACGTTTCAGATGCTCCCCACGCGGGAGTGATCTCCGTGATACAAAAAGTCTACTGGTGTTTCAGGTGCCCTCCATGCGAGGGTGATCTCTAGTTGTCTTCTCTTGAGCACTTGGGTTTGGGGTAGGGTTGGGCGGTTGCATGGGGAGAGGGTCTGGCCGCCCTCAAACCGTAAGGCGTGAACCCTTCGAGTCACACATGTCTTGTCCTGTCCTGTCCTGTCCTGTCTAGCTTAGTCCCGTAGCCGGTAGCACATGCTACGGCTACTGCATGTTACGTTTTACTTTCTTGCACCGCTTTACTTTTTGCATATAATTGATGGAAATTAAATTCCACCCCAAGTGATTTTCGACTTAGTCGGTTCAAGCTCATTGACCAACCGACTAGATCGTCATCTAGTCGGTCAGTTCTTGAACTGTGACCGACTAAGTGGGTTAGGGCAAATGTGTCTTTTTGATTCCAGACCGACTTATACACACTTTCTATTCGACTAAAATCTTATTTAGTCGGTCTCCTCTCAGCTCAAGCCCGAAAACCCCAAATCCCCCTTCGAGCCCCTTCGCATTCCGTCGTCTCCGGCCGTTTCTCCGGCCATCGCCGCCGTCCGCCGCCGTCGACTCCACCCCCCCTAGGTATTTTCCTCCATCTCCTTGGTCGATTCCTACCCTAGGGTTTCCGATTCGTTTCTCTTAGGGTTTGTGCTCCTAGGGCATTACATTTGTGCTCCTAGGGCTTGTGCTTCGGTTTCTCACTTCTAGGGCTTGTGATCTCTAGGTTGTACTTGATCTTATTATCAGTTGCTTGTGCTCTTAGAACTATGGCTAAGACTCGCATTCCGATCGCCTCTTCCGGGGCCTCTCCTATGACCGTAGGGCCTTCCGACCCTAGGAATCCCCCGAAGCCTAAGCGTCGTGCCAAGTCTACCCAAGCCTCTCCTTCGTCGCCTCCTCTTAAGAAGCCTAGGACTGCTTCCGTCAAGCCCCGCAAATCCAAGACCAAAAAGCCTATTCTTCATACTCCGGCTACTCCTCCCGATTCCGACTCTGAATTTATCCCTGAGGATGAGCCTACTAGGGAACCTACCCCACCTCCGAAGACCCGTAAGGCCAAGGGTAAAGCTCCTATGCCAGTTGGCGGTGTAGACATATCGTTGTGCCGCGATGACCCTCAGTGTCTCGCCGCGTACAACCGTATAGAGCACTGTCCACTGTTGTTAGAGCATTACGTTCAGTTCTCTGATTTCCTCGGCCTTGCTGATCTTCTGTCTTATAGTGGCCTTCTAGATTATCTCCGATACGACCCCAAGGCCAATCCCAAACCGTACCCTCGCCTCGTGAAATTTTTCTATGCCAACCGTATTCGAGGCCAGTACGACGCCAGCCACTCCATTGAGACGACTGTCTTGGGAACTCCTATCGTTCTCACGGCAGAAATCTTGGGGGAGATCCTTGGTTGTGCGTCGTGTGGTCTCCTCCCCTCGGACATTTCTGTAGACGACATTTCTTCCTTGGATCAGTCTATTCTTGCAGATATTTTCCAGGTTATCCCCTCCGCATTCATTGGTGTTCCTTCGAAATCCTTTAAGCCGAATGCGTGGTTTCTTAACCTGATTTTGAAATCATGTATTCTTCCGAAATATGGATCCTCTTCACTCCCCTCTCAGCCGTTTTTGAAGCTCATATACGCTCTTTTCTTGGGGTGCGAGATAAATTGGGCTCGCGTGATACTCGATAAGATGGATTCTTTCGAGTGTATACGCAAGACCAATAAGTCTGCGCACATTCCATACCCCTGCTTGTTGACTCTCGTATTCCGTCATTTTCGAGTTCCTCTCCCACCTGACGATGAGCGTCCTTTGGGTACGCCTCTGAACGCGACGGCCGTGAAGAAATCTTTAGCGGCACTTCGTCACGTGCAGAGGTCTACCGCATCTGCTTCTCAGTCTACTCCGTCAGCCGCTGCAGCCTCCTCTTCCCCTGCTACTTTGGACGATGTCGTACGTCTACTTCGTCAGCACGACTCCCGTTTGGCTCGTACTGAGGAGGTCGTATGTCGTATGGCTCGTATGATGGGAATTGAGCTTCCTCCCTCGGTGTCTGAGGCCGAGGAGATGGACGATGAGGAGCTTGACGAGCTTGTCACTTCTTTTGCCCGTGGCGATGAGGCCACTGCTGCTGCTGCTGGTGTTTCCACTTCTACTCCTGGAGTTGGCACCACTTCCGGTGCTCCAGAGCCTTCTGCTTCAGCACTTCAGTCTTCAGAGCCTGCTGTTGACCCTGTTGCTGAGCCTGCTGATATTCCAGTTGACACTTCTGCTGTCGAGACCCTTGCTGCTGTAGAGCCTATTCCTGAGATCTCGACTCCTGCCCCGACGATTCCATCTGTTGAGACGCCTCTACTCCCTGCAGATCCTGAGTCCACTCCGTCGACTGGACCCACGGACGCTGCAGATCCTGCCTCCTCCTCGTGATCGTTGTTCCGAGGACTCTCCATATACGCTTTGGATGATATATCTTAGCGAGAGTATTATGGGTTAGGATAGGGTATGAGGGTTATTATGTTTTGATGTATTTTGGATGTCGTCGCTGCTGCTGTATTTATTTTGATGAGAATGATGATGATGATGGTGTATTTCCTTTTGATGGGTATATTGTATCGATGATGTTGATGTATTTCTTTTTGATGATATGTAGCGCTTGATATGATGTATCTCATATATTCGATGTGATATCTTTTTGGATATACTCATGTTGTCTCTGCATATATATATGTTCATCGTCATTCACTTTGTCTTTTATTCGTCGTGCAAATTTTAATATTCGTTGAATGTATTTGACATGAGATTTCGTCGCTCGACGCATGAAAACTTGGTTAAATAGATTTAAATTCTATAATTGTATAGAATTGTTTTCCATGCACAAATTTAACCAAGAATATTGAATATTGAAGGGTATGTTTCTTTATTCAAGAAATGAATAAACATTTGGTATTTTTGATGATTTTGATTATAGTTGATTTTTATTGATAATGGAAAATTTGACACACCTTGTTTTGATTTCCACATTTTTCCCTTGGTGTCAAGTTGGTCCATTGTCTTTGTCTACGACTCTCGATGTTGGATTTACATTTCCTAATTATTGTCGTTGTATTCCCCCCATTTTTGGGATAATGCCAAAGGGGGAGAGATAATGATAATAAATAGCGCAAATGAAAAATTTAACTCAATTTCCAAGAATCTAGTTTGATATGTTAGATTCAGGGGGAGTTAAGATACATATAAGGATTTTTCAAAATCCGATATTTCAAAAATCAATTCACTTTATTTATCTTACTCGTCTGCTTGATGCAATTCATTTATATTCATGTTGGAATTAACGTGTCATCAATGCAGGGGGAGTAAGTATTTTACATTTGAATTATTATCTTTGATTATTATTTATGTTGGTTTGTCATCACCAAAAAGGGGGAGAATGTTGAATATTGGACTCCCCGGATTTGGTTTTGATGATGAGCAAACATAAATAATCCATGAACTAACAATTTGTGAGCGCAGTATTGGAGATCGTCGCCAATTTCACGAGAATATTCAAAGCGACATCTCAACACTTCCAAAAGCTCGTATTCAAGCCTAAAGATTCAATCGAAGCTCTCAAAGACCGTTTATTAAGGTTTTATTTATAGTCTTTTAGTTTCGATTGATAGAATGTTAAGCCTTGAGTATATCTTACGTTTCTATCTTCATTACGCTCATTTCGTAGCTCTAGGATCCTTGCACAAGTTCATTCTAACTTCCTCGAAGCGTCGCGCTTCGATTCGGACTTTGTTGTGCATGTTAGTTGGTACAAGAACAAGTACTGACCGACTAGATGGTGATCTAGTCGGTCGGCAACTGTTCTTGGACCGACTAGTTTGATTCCTTAATTTCTTGGACTTTACTGTTTACAGTTAGTCGGTCTATGTTGACTCACCGACCGACTCGTTTGTGAACTAGTCGGTCAGTGATGCTTCTTTGACCGACTAGTTGAGACTTACTGTTCACTCCAAAATTCTCCTAAGCTACTGTTTACCGTTAGTCGGTCTAAGAACGTTTGGTGACCGACTAGTTGACAATTTAGTCGGTCAACTTTTGTTCTTGGACCGACTGAGTCACTTTGCTTCAGAATAAGTTATTTTGCCTCTTAGTCGGTCTACGTTCATTGGCTGACCGACTAGTTGTGAAACTAGTCGGTCAGACAGTGTTCTTGGACCGACTAGTTTTCTAGGTCTGAAATTCTATCTCTTCTCTGATCTGCTCTTAGTCGGTCCATGCTTTGTGACTGACCGACTAGTTGATGAACTAGTCGGTCAGTGAGTGTTCTTTGACCGACTAATACTCACAGATTTCTTTCCGTTGGAGATTGACCTAACTTGTTTTTATGGGACCCTATAAATACGAACCTAGGTCATTTCTATCTTCAATAGAGCTGCCATTAAGAGATTCATTGAGTTCTAAAGAGATAGCTATTCTCCCTCAAATCTAAAGCTCTCTTCCTCACAAGAAACCCATTCTCTCTCATTTCTAGATCTAGAGAGAAGCTTGTTCTTGGTGAGCTCTTCAAGCTATTGCTTGATCCAAGTCTCCAACTCTTCCCTAGGCACCCATTGCTGCTCATTTCCTTGGTGCTAGGGCTTGGTGACTTCATCTTCCTCAAATCCTTCATTCCACCTATTGGGTAAGAAAAACTCAAGGTATAGGATTTTGTGGTAAGAGTATTTATTTCATATAAACTCTTTATATTGCTTATTGGCTCTCTCGGTTGTGAGAGAAGTTTGTGATCCCGGGTTGTGGGATTCACTTTGCCATTGCATGTATGATTTGATCTTGTGAAGGTTTTTCACAAGATATTCATAGTGGAAATCTTGAGTTAGGGTTTCTAACTCAAGTATCCGGAAGGGATCCGGGTGGTTGGGACGTAGGATCACCGGGAACAAGTCGGGGAGACTTGGGTGGATCCGAACCCATTAACTTCATTTGTTAGCATTGTTAATTTCATTGCTGTCATTCAATTTAAGCTTCCGTAAATTGACTTGGTAGTTGTGTGCAATTTAATTTGGAATAATACGCCTTATTATTTTAAAGTACTATTCACCCCCCCTCTAGTACTTGTGCAGTAGCTGGTAGGGCATTACATTTGGTATCAGAGCCAGATACTCAGCTATGTCTGCCAACGACAACAAGACCGTGCCTCCACATTCCAACTACGACACCTTCAGGAACCGTGAAGGAGCGTCATCGGTGATGGAAGGACATTCCTCTACAAGGCCTCCATTCTTCAACGGTACCAACTACGGGTACTGGAAATGTCGGATGGAAACCTTCCTCCGAAGTGCATCTTTGTGGAGGACTACAATGAAGGAGTACAACGAGCCCGAAGAAGAAGATTTTGAGAAATGGACTACCGCGGAGGTCGCCGCGGAGGTAAGCAATGCCAAGGCAATGAACGCCTTGCAATGCGCATTGGAGCCCGAGGATTTCAATAAGATATGCACATGTAAGAGTGCATATCAAATTTGGAACTCTCTCCTCATACTACATGAAGGGACGAGTCGGGTAAGAGACTCTAAACTCGTTGTCGTAACCAAAGATTACGAAATGTTTCACATGCAACAGGGCGAGAAGATGAAAGAATATTACGCTCGCTTCGTTGACATAATAAACGAGTTAGAGGCCCTCGGCAAGATCTACACTCAAAAGGAGAAGTGCTTAAAGCTTATTGAAGGACTTCCCTCTTCTTGGGAAAAACGTACCTTCGCCATCGAGGAAGGTAATGACATGAACAAATATACCGTAGTTCAACTAATGGGTACTTTGATGTCATACGAGGTACGCAAAGATAGCAAGGTGAAGCTACAAGAAAAGATGAAGTCATATTTGAACCTAGATGCGCCTAAGAAAAAGGCGATTGCATTCAAGGCGGCTTCATCCACATCTTCCGATGATGAAGACTCGGAAAACGAGTTGGACTTGGAGTCCATGGCACTCATGGCCAAGAAGTTCAACCGTTTCTTCCAGAAAGGTAACTTCAAGACCAAAGGTAAATTTGGTTCTTCTAACGCCTCTTCCTCTCCTTTGTGTTTCAAGTGCAATAAGCCAGGACACATGAAAGCGGAGTGTCCTCTCAACAAACAAAAGGAGAAGTGGAAGGCGCCAAAATTCGATAAGTCCAAGAAATACAAGAAGGGGTACAAGAAAGGACTTGTCGGAGCAACATTCACCGACTCCGAGGATTCCTCAAGTGGAGAGTCGGATGATGAGAAAGTGGAGCAAGCACATATGTGCTTCATGGCAAGAGAGGAGAACGATCGAGGATCCTCCTCTTCCGATGATAGTAATGACGAAAGCGATGAGGTAACGATGGATGATCTTAGAAATGCTAACTCTCAACTTTGGTCAAAATATACCAAGTTAGTAAATAGATATACTAAGGTAAAAGATGACCTAGCTAGCATTCAAACATCGCCTAAGAATATCATCACCAACAACGACACCGTTGTTGAAGAGTTAAGAAATGAGATTGTGAATCTCAAATCTAAACTTGAACATGTTAGCATTGAGGATGCGGAAGAACATGAGATAGCGGATTTAACTTCTCAAAACTCGACTTTGAGTATTGAGAACGAGAATCTTAAATCTCGTGTTTATGTGCTCACATCGCAAATATCCGCTTTGGATACTTCTTTGCGTTCTCTCAAAGAGAAATATGAGGACACATTGGGCCGAATCAACAAATTCAACAAGGGTAAGGGCCATTTGGATAATATCCTAAAAGATTTACTTCCGGCCAAACACCACATTGGCTTGGGGTATATGATGGGAAATTCTTCCAAGACGGTCACTACTTTTGTTAGGCCAACTTCCGAAGCCTCAACGAGTGGGAGCAAACACTCTATTGGTAGTTCATCTACCAATGGTGCTTCCACCTCGTCCACACCCTCTTTCGGAAAGAAACCCACTTTGGGTGGACCTCCAAAGAAGGGGCATGCTTATATGTACACAAATTCCATGCCACGTAGGAACACACGTCCTACTCCACCATCTCACACATATGATGATTTTTATGCAACACATTCTCGGGCACGTGCACACCATGTGAGACACCCTCACGCACGTGTTTCCACACATGCATATGTACACCCACCTCATCATATGAATAATTCTTTTCGTGCACCATTTCATCATGTCCCGTATGCCTATCCACAACATGCATCACGTAGAAATCAACGTCGCATGCATGCACCCAATAGGATGATGGCTCCCAAAATTTTCACTATTTGGAGCCCAAAGGACACAAGCATGGACGAAAAACAAATGTACATGAATGCTTATTTTTCGGATGTTGTGCATAGTAAGAATTATGTGGGGAAGTCTAAGTCCACTTGGACTTGGCTTCCAAAGGTCTAATCCCTTGGACCCAATGACCTTGGGTACCATGATATGAAAGTGTCTATCTTTAGGTACTCAAGGAAAAGAAAAAGAAAAGGAGCATCAAATTTAAATTTAGCTCCAAAGGGAATTGGATACTCGATAGCGGGTGCTCCAAACACATGACGGGTGACGCTCGTTTGCTCTCCGGAGTGGTTCCCATTGCGAATGGAAACCGCGTCGTATTTGGAGGCAACGAGAGCGGAACCATCATAGGTGTTGGTAAAGTCGGCAACCCTTCTAACCATTAATTAGTGACGTTTATCTTGTTAGTGGTTTAAATCATAATCTTATTTCAATAAGTCAACTTTGTGACAAAGGTTACAAAGTTAGCTTTGCGAAAGGATTGTGTCACATTTTAAGAAAGGATAATGAAAAATTATTATTTTCCGGAACTCGTCGTAAAGACATCTATATTTTGGATCTTCCTAAGTCATATGAACAATGTCTCGTTGCCAACACAAGTGAACAACACTTATGGCATCGACGCTTTGGACATGTGAACTTTGGAACACTATATAAGCTTTCAAAATTGAATTCTATTAAAGGTTTTCCGAAGCTTGTTTTTGAAAAGAAAAGTTTTTGTGATTGTTGTCAACGCGGCAAGCTTCCTAAATCTTCATTTAAACCTAAGAAAAGCATCTCTACTAAACGACCACTAGAGCTATTACATCTAGATTTATTTGGGCCAACTAGAGTAGCTTCCTTAGGAAATGCAAGGTATGGACTTGTCATCGTAGATGACTATTCAAGGTTTACTTGGGTATTTTCATTGAGTAATAAAAATGAAGCTTTTGAAAACTTCACAATTTTTGTTAAGAAAGTACAAAATCTCTTAGGAACCACCATTGTCACTATTCGTAGTGATCATGGAGGTGAATTTGAGAATGAGTCTTTTGAGACATTTTGTGATGAAGTTGGTATTACTCACACCTTCTCTTTCCCTCGTGCACCTCCTCAAAATGGTGTAGTTGAGAGAAAGAATAGGACGCTAGTGGAGTGTGCTCGCACTATGCTTGATGATAGCCAACTTGGCCATCAATTTTGGGCGGAAGCGGTACACACCGCTTGCTATGTGTTTAATAGAATACTTTTGAGGCCCGGCACTAAACAAACTTGTTATGAATTGTTGTTTGGTAGGTTGCCTCAAGTTAAACATTTTCGTGTCTTTGGTTCGAAATGTTTTATTAAGAACACATATGGTAGTTTGGACAAATTCGATCCGAGATCCGATGAGGGGATTTTTGTTGGATATTCTACGCGTAGCAAAGCCTACCGGATATTCAACAAACGAACCTCAACGATCGAGGAGTCGCTTCATGTCTCATTTAATGAAGGATTTGTTCCATCTAGAATTTCTAATGAAAATGATTCTTTGGATGTTTTATGTGATTCATTTGAAAATTCTAAGTCTAATGATTCTATTGATTCTATTGAGACTAACCCAACTAATGAAGTTGTTGAGAATGTTCCAAGTGATCAAGGTATTCCCAAACGGCTTCATTCGGTTCGTGACCATCCCCATGAGCAAGTCATTGGCAATATCTATGATAGTGTCAAGACGAGATCCCAAGTTCACCGCTTCGCAAATTGTGCCTTTGCCTCATCGATAGAGCCAAAGAATATTAATGAAGCATGCGAAGATAGCGCTTGGATCTTAGCCATGGAGGAGGAGCTCATTCAATTCGAGAGGAATGAAGTTTGGGAGCTTGTTCCATTGCCATCAAAGAACCACACCGTCATAGGGACAAAGTGGATCTTCAAGAACAAAACCGACGAAAACCAAGTCGTCGTCCGGAACAAAGCTCGGTTAGTAGCTCAAGGCTATCGTCAAGAGGAAGGTATCGATTTCGAAGAATCTTTCGCTCCGGTAGCTAGATTAGAATCAATTAGATTACTTTTGTCTTTTGCATGCCATAAGAATTTTAAATTATTTCAAATGGATGTTAAAAGTGCATTTTTAAACGGAGATGTCGTTGAGGAAGTTTACGTTTCTCAACCTCCGGGCTTCGTAAATGAAAAATTTCCAAATCACGTTTTTAAACTAAAGAAAGCTCTTTATGGTTTGAGACAAGCTCCTCGAGCTTGGTATGATCACCTAAAGAATTTTCTTTTGGATTTGAATTTTAAAATGGGCGAAGCCGATTCAACACTTTTTATTAAGCATGCGAATAATGATATTTTATTAGTTCAAATTTATGTTGATGATATCATTTTCGGTGCTACTAACTTCGCTCTTTGCGAAGAGTTTTCTAATGTTATGAAGGAACAATTTGAGATGAGCCACATGGGCGAACTCAAATATTTCTTAGGTCTCCAAATTCGCCAAATGAACGATGCAATCTTCATCCACCAAACGAAGTACACGGTGGAGTTGCTAAAGCGATTTGGAATGGAGAATGCCTCCGGGAAAAAGACTCCAATGAGCACGACTACGCATCTTGATAAAGATACGGGCGGAAAAGATGTAGACATTCGTCTATATCGAGGTATGATAGGTAGCTTACTTTATCTTACCGCGAGTAGGCCCGATATTATGTTTGCCGTATGTATATGTGCTCGTTATCAGTCTCAACCTAAGGATTCTCACTTAGTAGCGGTTAAACGTATTTTTCGCTATCTAAGTTACACTTTAGATTTTGGATTACTTTATCCGAGATCTAGCACATATGAGTTAGTCTCATATAGTGACGCTGATTATGCGGGATGCAAATCCGACAGGAAAAGTACTAGTGGCACTTGCCATTTTCTAGGAAATTCTCTTGTCTCTTGGTTTTCCAAGAAGCAAAATTCGGTATCACTTTCAACCACCGAGGCGGAATACATTGCCGCCGGTGCCGCTTGTGCCCAGGTTCTTTGGATGAGACACACATTGAAGGATTTTGGCATTCATTGTGATACTAGCCCTATCATGGTGGATAACCAAAGTGCTATCTGTCTTTCAAAGAATCCGGTGCACCATTCCCGATCGAAACACATAGATGTCCGACACCATTTCTTAGATGATCATGTTGCTAAAAAGGACATCATTCTAGTGTACGTTGAAACCCAAAAGCAAATCGCCGATATTTTCACGAAACCCCTAAAGGAGGACTCCTTTGTGCGGTTGCGTCGAGAATTGGGGATTATGGGTGAATCCGAGATATAGGATTCATATTTAAAATTCAATCATCTTGCATGCTAATATATTTCGCGATACTTTATTCATGCTAGATTAATTGAATTTTTGGGAATTTTATGTGATTTATTTGAATTTATGATCGTATTTCAATGTCGTATTTAAGATTTTGACGTTTTATGGGGTAATTTAGATGACTAATGAGTGAGTTAGGATGTATCATCCAAGTGGTTTGTGAAGAGAAATCAAATTTCTACTTTTGGACTCTTCTAGTCGGTTTCAGTTCACTTGTCAACCGACTAGATGCTCATCTAGTCGGTCAGCAAATGAACTCAGACCGACTAGATCAAGCAAATATCCATCTCCTATCATTTTCTTTCGTTAGTCGGTCTTAGTACACTTTCCGACCGACTAGATTGAAAACTAGTCGGTCAGTAAGTATACTGCGACCGACTAAATCTAGCCCTAAAAATCCATCTGTGCCTCTGTTTCGACTTAGTCGGTTCAAGCTCATTGACCAACCGACTAGATCGTCATCTAGTCGGTCAGTTCTTGAACTGTGACCGACTAAGTGGGTTAGGGCAAATGTGTCTTTTTGATTCCAGACCGACTTATACACACTTTCTATTCGACTAAAATCTTATTTAGTCGGTCTCCTCTCAGCTCAAGCCCGAAAACCCCAAATCCCCCTTCGAGCCCCTTCGCATTCCGTCGTCTCCGGCCGTTTCTCCGGCCATCGCCGCCGTCCGCCGCCGTCGACTCCACCCCCCCTAGGTATTTTCCTCCATCTCCTTGGTCGATTCCTACCCTAGGGTTTCCGATTCGTTTCTCTTAGGGTTTGTGCTCCTAGGGCATTACATTTGTGCTCCTAGGGCTTGTGCTTCGGTTTCTCACTTCTAGGGCTTGTGATCTCTAGGTTGTACTTGATCTTATTATCAGTTGCTTGTGCTCTTAGAACTATGGCTAAGACTCGCATTCCGATCGCCTCTTCCGGGGCCTCTCCTATGACCGTAGGGCCTTCCGACCCTAGGAATCCCCCGAAGCCTAAGCGTCGTGCCAAGTCTACCCAAGCCTCTCCTTCGTCGCCTCCTCTTAAGAAGCCTAGGACTGCTTCCGTCAAGCCCCGCAAATCCAAGACCAAAAAGCCTATTCTTCATACTCCGGCTACTCCTCCCGATTCCGACTCTGAATTTATCCCTGAGGATGAGCCTACTAGGGAACCTACCCCACCTCCGAAGACCCGTAAGGCCAAGGGTAAAGCTCCTATGCCAGTTGGCGGTGTAGACATATCGTTGTGCCGCGATGACCCTCAGTGTCTCACCGCGTACAACCGTATAGAGCACTGTCCACTGTTGTTAGAGCATTACGTTCAGTTCTCTGATTTCCTCGGCCTTGCTGATCTTCTGTCTTATAGTGGCCTTCTAGATTATCTCCGATACGACCCCAAGGCCAATCCCAAACCGTACCCTCGCCTCGTGAAATTGTTCTATGCCAACCGTATTCGAGGCCAGTACGACGCCAGCCACTCCATTGAGACGACTGTCTTGGGAACTCCTATCGTTCTCACGGCAGAAATCTTGGGGGAGATCCTTGGTTGTGCGTCGTGTGGTCTCCTCCCCTCGGACATTTCTGTAGACGACATTTCTTCCTTGGATCAGTCTATTCTTGCAGATATTTTCCAGGTTATCCCCTCCGCATTCATTGGTGTTCCTTCGAAATCCTTTAAGCCGAATGCGTGGTTTCTTAACCTGATTTTGAAATCATGTCTTCTTCCGAAATATGGATCCTCTTCACTCCCCTCTCAGCCGTTTTTGAAGCTCATATACGCTCTTTTCTTGGGGTGCGAGATAAATTGGGCTCGCGTGATACTCGATAAGATGGATTCTTTCGAGTGTATACGCAAGACCAATAAGTCTGCGCACATTCCATACCCCTGCTTGTTGACTCTCGTATTCCGTCATTTTCGAGTTCCTCTCCCACCTGACGATGAGCGTCCTTTGGGTACGCCTCTGAACGCGACGGCCGTGAAGAAATCTTTAGCGGCACTTCGTCACGTGCAGAGGTCTACCGCATCTGCTTCTCAGTCTACTCCGTCAGCCGCTGCAGCCTCCTCTTCCCCTGCTACTTTGGACGATGTCGTACGTCTACTTCGTCAGCACGACTCCCGTTTGGCTCGTACTGAGGAGGTCGTATGTCGTATGGCTCGTATGATGGGAATTGAGCTTCCTCCCTCGGTGTCTGAGGCCGAGGAGATGGACGATGAGGAGCTTGACGAGCTTGTCACTTCTTTTGCCCGTGGCGATGAGGCCACTGCTGCTGCTGCTGGTGTTTCCACTTCTACTCCTGGAGTTGGCACCACTTCCGGTGCTCCAGAGCCTTCTGCTTCAGCACTTCAGTCTTCAGAGCCTGCTGTTGACCCTGTTGCTGAGCCTGCTGATATTCCAGTTGACACTTCTGCTGTCGAGACCCTTGCTGCTGTAGAGCCTATTCCTGAGATCTCGACTCCTGCCCCGACGATTCCATCTGTTGAGACGCCTCTACTCCCTGCAGATCCTGAGTCCACTCCGTCGACTGGACCCACGGACGCTGCAGATCCTGCCTCCTCCTCGTGATCGTTGTTCCGAGGACTCTCCATATACGCTTTGGATGATATATCTTAGCGAGAGTATTATGGGTTAGGATAGGGTATGAGGGTTATTATGTTTTGATGTATTTTGGATGTCGTCGCTGCTGCTGTATTTATTTTGATGAGAATGATGATGATGATGGTGTATTTCCTTTTGATGGGTATATTGTATCGATGATGTTGATGTATTTCTTTTTGATGATATGTAGCGCTTGATATGATGTATCTCATATATTCGATGTGATATCTTTTTGGATATACTCATGTTGTCTCTGCATATATATATGTTCATCGTCATTCACTTTGTCTTTTATTCGTCGTGCAAATTTTAATATTCGTTGAATGTATTTGACATGAGATTTCGTCGCTCGACGCATGAAAACTTGGTTAAATAGATTTAAATTCTATAATTGTATAGAATTGTTTTCCATGCACAAATTTAACCAAGAATATTGAATATTGAAGGGTATGTTTCTTTATTCAAGAAATGAATAAACATTTGGTATTTTTGATGATTTTGATTATAGTTGATTTTTATTGATAATGGAAAATTTGACACACCTTGTTTTGATTTCCACATTTTTCCCTTGGTGTCAAGTTGGTCCATTGTCTTTGTCTACGACTCTCGATGTTGGATTTACATTTCCTAATTATTGTCGTTGTATTCCCCCCATTTTTGGGATAATGCCAAAGGGGGAGAGATAATGATAATAAATAGCGCAAATGAAAAATTTAACTCAATTTCCAAGAATCTAGTTTGATATGTTAGATTCAGGGGGAGTTAAGATACATATAAGGATTTTTCAAAATCCGATATTTCAAAAATCAATTCACTTTATTTATCTTACTCGTCTGCTTGATGCAATTCATTTATATTCATGTTGGAATTAACGTGTCATCAATGCAGGGGGAGTAAGTATTTTACATTTGAATTATTATCTTTGATTATTATTTATGTTGGTTTGTCATCACCAAAAAGGGGGAGAATGTTGAATATTGGACTCCCCGGATTTGGTTTTGATGATGAGCAAACATAAATAATCCATGAACTAACAATTTGTGAGCGCAGTATTGGAGATCGTCGCCAATTTCACGAGAATATTCAAAGCGACATCTCAACACTTCCAAAAGCTCGTATTCAAGCCTAAAGATTCAATCGAAGCTCTCAAAGACCGTTTATTAAGGTTTTATTTATAGTCTTTTAGTTTCGATTGATAGAATGTTAAGCCTTGAGTATATCTTACGTTTCTATCTTCATTACGCTCATTTCGTAGCTCTAGGATCCTTGCACAAGTTCATTCTAACTTCCTCGAAGCGTCGCGCTTCGATTCAGACTTTGTTGTGCATGTTAGTTGGTACAAGAACAAGTACTGACCGACTAGATGGTGATCTAGTCGGTCGGCAACTGTTCTTGGACCGACTAGTTTGATTCCTTAATTTCTTGGACTTTACTGTTTACAGTTAGTCGGTCTATGTTGACTCACCGACCGACTCGTTTGTGAACTAGTCGGTCAGTGATGCTTCTTTGACCGACTAGTTGAGACTTACTGTTCACTCCAAAATTCTCCTAAGCTACTGTTTACCGTTAGTCGGTCTAAGAACGTTTGGTGACCGACTAGTTGACAATTTAGTCGGTCAACTTTTGTTCTTGGACCGACTAAGTCACTTTGCTTCAGAATAAGTTATTTTGCCTCTTAGTCGGTCTACGTTCATTGGCTGACCGACTAGTTGTGAAACTAGTCGGTCAGACAGTGTTCTTGGACCGACTAGTTTTCTAGGTCTGAAATTCTATCTCTTCTCTGATCTGCTCTTAGTCGGTCCATGCTTTGTGACTGACCGACTAGTTGATGAACTAGTCGGTCAGTGAGTGTTCTTTGACCGACTAATACTCACAGATTTCTTTCCGTTGGAGATTGACCTAACTTGTTTTTATGGGACCCTATAAATACGAACCTAGGTCATTTCTATCTTCAATAGAGCTGCCATTAAGAGATTCATTGAGTTCTAAAGAGATAGCTATTCTCCCTCAAATCTAAAGCTCTCTTCCTCACAAGAAACCCATTCTCTCTCATTTCTAGATCTAGAGAGAAGCTTGTTCTTGGTGAGCTCTTCAAGCTATTGCTTGATCCAAGTCTCCAACTCTTCCCTAGGCACCCATTGCTGCTCATTTCCTTGGTGCTAGGGCTTGGTGACTTCATCTTCCTCAAATCCTTCATTCCACCTATTGGGTAAGAAAAACTCAAGGTATAGGATTTTTTGGTAAGAGTATTTATTTCATATAAACTCTTTATATTGCTTATTGGCTCTCTCGGTTGTGAGAGAAGTTTGTGATCCCGGGTTGTGGGATTCACTTTGCCATTGCATGTATGATTTGATCTTGTGAAGGTTTTTCACAAGATATTCATAGTGGAAATCTTGAGTTAGGGTTTCTAACTCAAGTATCCGGAAGGGATCCGGGTGGTTGGGACGTAGGATCACCGGGAACAAGTCGGGGAGACTTGGGTGGATCCGAACCCATTAACTTCATTTGTTAGCATTGTTAATTTCATTGCTGTCATTCAATTTAAGCTTCCGCAAATTGACTTGGTAGTTGTGTGCAATTTAATTTGGAATAATACGCCTTATTATTTTAAAGTACTATTCACCCCCCTCTAGTACTTGTGCAGTAGCTGGTAGGGCATTACAGAAATCTCGTACCGGATTGGTCGAGGACTGGACATACCCAAGTTATGGGGAACCAGGATAAAAATCCTTGTGTCTGCGTTTGCTTATCTGTGACTGTTTATCTTTGCAAGCATTTCTTATCTAACTTGTAATTATTCTCTGTTTAATATTTTTGTAAATCTTTTATAATATACTACAAAGATCAATTTTGTATTTATACTTCTGTGCAAATTTTATATATCTCCTTTAAGCATTTAACTATCTGAGTTGTGCTTAATTTCCCTCTGGGGTCGACTACTGTTCATAGGGAGTCGACTACCAGAAGAATTTTATCTCTGATTTGATTTGAAGATTTATTGAGTTGATTAAGAACCAAGCGTAGATCACTCTACTTAGTTTCTTAGGCAACATTAGAAGGCTTTGTTTTTTGTTGATTTATTAAGAATAAAAAAGTTATCTTTATACAACACTATTCAATCCCCCTTCTAGTGTTGTTTACCATCCACAGGATCCAACACTTGGTATCAGAGCGAGGCTATAAAAGTGATGGCGTCAACATCTTTCCATTCTGAAGGACTGAATACCATGCGACCACTACTGTTCAACGGAACTAACTACGCTAGTTGGAAGATCCGAATGAAGACTCACCTAGAGTCATTGGATATTGAGGCATGGAGAGTTACTAAAGTCCCGTACATCGCACCTACCGAAATTGAATTTGGGAAGTGGTCAGCCGACGACAAGAAGAGAGCAAATCTTAATGCAAAGGCAATGAATGCATTGTTTTGCGCCGTAACAGGAAATGAGTTCAATCGAGTCTCCCAATGCGAGATAGCACATCAGATATGGCACACTCTTCAGGTAAGTCACGAAGGAATTGAGAAGGTAAAGGAATCCCGCATAAATGTTTTACATTCTAAATTCGAATCTTTTAAAATGGAAGAAGGAGAGAGTATCACCGATGTGAATACTCGTTTTACTAATATTACGAATGAGCTTGCAGGATTAGGAAAGAAACTTTCCGTATACGAGCAGGTAATGAAGATACTAAGATCTCTCCGACCCGAGTGGAAGGGAAAGACAACGGCTATTTGAGAAGCTCATAACGTAAAGGACCTTACCATCGAAGAACTAATGGGAAATCTCATGGCATATGAGATTGAACTTGAAGAAGATAAGAAGATCGAAGAAAACCCAAAGAAGAAGAATCTTGCGTTTAAGCCCAAGAAGAAGATTCCGACTACACGGACAAAGAAGACCATATTGCCTTCATCTCGAAGAACTTTAAAGAGTTCATCACAAGTTAGTATGGTAAACGCTCTTTTAGACCTACTAACGGTATTATTTGTTTTGGTTGCAATAAACCAGGGCACGTCAAAAGACTGTCCATTGGAAAGAAACAATCGTGATTCCAGAGATCGTGCGAGGAACAGAGACAATAATGAAAAGAGAAACAATGGAAGAAACAAATTCCGACGACTAAAGAAGGAAGCTTACGCAGCCTTCGACCGGAGCGACGATTCCTCGTCCGATGAATCCTCAGTAGAAGACAATGATGAAAGAAGAGAAACAACACACATGTGCTTTATGGCTTCTACATCCTCCAAGGTAAGTTCGCATCATGATTCATTTAGTGATAATGATTCGTCATCAAGCGATGATGAAGACATGGACTATAGGGGAGCATATAAGGAGCTATGCAAAATGCATGAAAAGCTCATAAAAGAACATAGACGAACACTTAGAAACATTAAAAGGGATGCTAAAGAAAAGGAAGATGCCATTAAGGAAAATAGTTTACTTAAAGAAAAGAATGATTCTTTGCAAAAAGACATTCTATCCGTAAATGAAAAAGTTGAGAATTTGAATAATCTTCTCGTATCTGTCAAAGATAAATATGACGCTACGATGAAATTATTGAGAATTTCAACAAAGGAAAAGGGAAGCTAGATAGTTTAATAAATAACCAAAAAGCATCATCTAGCAAAACCGGACTCAGTTATTATTCACATCATACCAATAAACGGGTTAAGCATAATAGGATGCATCATTCTAACAAAAAATTTCTGAGCATCTGGATACCGAAGAATCTTTCCGATCAAAGAAAGAAAAGGTATGCTACAAATTTTGTTCAACAATTTCACTTAAGCAAAAACTATACATATATTTTTCATGAAGGAACTAAACCATATTGGGTTTGGCTTCCTAGAGACTAACCCTCTGGACTCAAAAGCAAAAGAGTACCATAAACGTTTATCTCTCAGGTACTCTAAAGAAAAAGAGAGGAGAAAACAAGATCCAACGCTTGATAACTGGAGCAGCATCAAAAGTTTTCTTTTACGACTTAATCATTTCTTTTGCAAAAATACATATGCTTAAATTTGTTTAAATGAGTTAATATTTTTTTAATCTCTTTATATGATTATAAATGTTTGCGTTATATTTTTAAACACCGCTTGTTCAGAAAACACACTCAGTTTTGGATCAAAACCCTCGGGATGAGAAAACGACTCAACCCAGTAGGGAGTCGACTACCTACATGAGGGAGTCGACTACCAGCGTGTGTGCGGAATTCTGGGTTTGATTTTTTTTACTAACTTCTATTGGGTTCTATTGAGTTAATGGGTTCATATCCACATGGCAACTTATACCCAATAAGCTAAAACCTAATCCCAACCACTCATCTCTTGATCCAATGGCCCTCATCTTTCATCCTCTTTCACCTTCTTGTTAAAAACCTCCAAGAGAAAACCCTAGGGTAGCTGACTACCCCAATCTCCCCTTCTCTTGAAAATTTCTCTTGGTGCTTGGGTTACTTGGAGCTCTCTCAACTCTTGATTTCATCTCTTTCTTAAGCTTACTCAAGGTAAAATCCTTTCTCATCACCTCTACTTCATGTTTTCCTTACATATCTAGTATTGTAAATTCGTGTTTTTACTCTATCTAGATGCCTATCAATAGAATGATCTCTAAGAAAAGGAAAGCTTCAACTGAATCTATTTCTGAGAAAGAAACAATCTTGCCCTATCTGTTTAGGAGTACTACCTATGAACACTTTGTCAAAATCTCCAAGAAACCCATCCTTCATGAGAGATTTGTCAAACTTGATCATGTTGAAAGTTATGCGATTGATAGCATTCTAGAATTCCAAAACTTGGCTAACCTATTTTCTTCTAAAAACACTTATCTCTGCTATCCCAAACTTGTGCACATATTTTATGCTAATATGGATTATGATCTTGCTAAAAGCCGATTTGTCACCAAAGTACTCGACACAAAACTTGCCATAACCGTAAAATCTCTTTGGAGAAGCCCTAGGCATCCCATACACTGGCATGTTACTTGATAAAATAGAGATGATTGATGGTAGTATCTTGGAGAGAATGTATTTGCCGGAAAAGTATTTCCAAACTAAACTCCTTTGTAGCGATCTTCGCTATCCGGGAAGAATTCTCGCGAATATACTATCTTACAATATCACCCAAAAATCTGGTAGTCACTCTATACTATCTGAGAAACATGCCAAGTGCATCTATGCTATGTTAAGGAACATCCGTGTCAATTGGGCCAAAGTCATTATGGACTCCATTCTTGCTTCAGCTTCTTCAGATAGACCATCATCCACTCTAGCACATGGACATTACCTCACAATCCTCTTTATTAGCTATAATGTGCCTTTGGATAATGAAACCACAATTCTGGAACCGGCACGCATATTTGATGTCCATGCTCTCGGGAGAATGAACCTTCACAAAGACATTGATCAAAACATCCCTGAAGAAAAACTTGCTGCTGAAGGAGGATCGTCATCCTCTAGGAGAGGTAAGAAAATTGTTGTTTCAGATTCTGATGAGGAAGAAGGAGAAGAAGAAGAAGGAAGCGAAGAAGAAGGAGAAGACGAGGAGCCACCGGCATACATCATTGAACTTCAAGAGATGCTCTTGAAGAAAATTGGGAAGTTAAAGATTTCCCAAGAGAGAGGTTTTGAAAACCTCAACAAAAAGGTGGACGACCTCAAGGATTTCGTAGCAAAGAGCAACAAAATGACGGAGGAGACGCTTGTCATGATCCTTGATGAGATCAAGGAATTGAAGAAGAACGGCAGACATCCTTGATCTTTCAAACAATGGTTTTTTAAAACAAATGATTTCAAAACTTATGGTCTGTAATAACTATATTATCGTGTGATGATTGCCACTCCTTTATTACTATGCATATGAATGAACTTATCTATTTTTTGCTAAAACATTGGTTGATCATATGCTAACATTTCTTTTGCAGGAATAATAATTGAATTCCCCTCCAAAAATTCTTGTTATCATTCATATGTTGTTATAATATGTCATTAATTTTTTTTGTTGATGACAAGGGAGAGAAAAATATGAAATGCAAAAATGAATGTATGAATGTATTGTTTTTTTGCTAACGGCTTCGATGCAGGGGGAGAACCGCATCAAAGCAGGGGGAGTAAGTGTATTTTCATATTTCAACTTACTTCATTTTTTTCATTTGGTTATCATCATCAAAAAGGGGAAGAGTGATGGAAATTGAATTCCACTCCAAGTGATTTTGATGATGAGCACACCAAATGAAGCTTAAGTTTACTAACTATACTACGACTAAGTGTGCAGGTTATGCGACAGATGAAAAGCTTTATGCATACTCCAAGAAGCGCAATCTACGCTTAAAGACAAGGACAAACGTTGCTAAGATCAATGATGAAGCTCAGAGCTCAAATGGACAAGAAGCTCAAGTGAAGCTCACATCTACTCCATCAGTTGATCAAGCTTCCGAAGTCGTGTCCTAGTCTATAGTGAGTGTGTTGTGTCTTTCTTAGGGTTATGTTAAAGCCAATCGTATAGACAATCACACACACAAATGATTTCAAAAACATCTTACATATCTTTTAAATCATTTTCAAAAAGATATTGAGAGCTTTTTCTAGTCGTTTTATATTTCTGTAGTGAAACTTCACTACACCCTGGAGTTAACTACTTGATTGACTAGCTGTGGTTCAGAAGAAACTCCTCTGGGAGTCGACTACCAAAGGTAGGGAGTCGACTACTAGCTGAGAATCAAGTTCTCCTGAAACACACTGGGAGTCGACTACCACTCCTAGGGAGTCGACTACCAGCTGTCAAAGTTTGACGTTTTGACATATCTTTAATTGATTTTCTCCCATGATTTTCGGGACAAAAGGCAAATGAATTTGAAATTCAAATTTTCAGATTTCTCCTATAAATAGAGGACCATTTTCATTGAGAAATCACAACAACTATTGAAATCAAATTCTCTTGTGCAAAACGCTCTCAAATTCTCGGCTCTCATTCTCTCTTAGCCAAATCTGTTTTTACTTTTGATCTTGCAATTTCTTTTAATAGTATTTTCTGAAGATCATAATTTTATTTGGCTATATGTTTTTAAAAATCCATATTATTTATTCTTGAATTTTTATTTAAAGGATTTTTGAAAAATATTCGATCTAGATCACAAAGATTTCATTCGTATCTTTGTGTGATCTAGAATCTTATTCTATCAAGCCACTGTACACGTAATTGTCTATTACTATTGGCTATAGAAATTGGGTGTAAGTCCAATCTCCACCAATCTATTGTGGTGAATTGGATATCAATTTTATTTTGTGGTTACCCTTTGTTGTAAGGGTGTTGTCGTTGGAAACCCTAGACAGTCTAGGTGTTGCGGTTGAAATCCTGGTCAAGACTAGGTTGTTGAAAATCCTAACAAGTGAAGTTAGGTACTTGTATTTGCCAAGGCAGATAGTGGAGATCTCGTACTGGATTGGTCGGGGACTGGACGTACCCAAGTTGTGGAGAACCAGCTATAAAAATCCTTGTGTCTGCGTTTGTTTATCTGTGACCGTTTATCTTTGCAAGCATTTCTTATCTAACTTGTACTTATTCTCTGTTTAATATTATTGTAACTCTTTTCTAATATACTACAAAGATCAATTTTGTATTTATACTTCTGTGCAAATTTTATATATCTCATTTAAGCATTTAACTATCTGAGCTGTGCTTAATTTCCCTATGGGAGTTGACTACTGTTCATATGGAGTCGACTACCAGAAGAATTTTATCTCTGATTTGATTTGAAGATTTATTGAGTTGATTAAGAACCAAGCGTAGATCACTCTACTTGGTTTCTTAGGCAACATTAGAAGGCTTTGTTTTGTGTTGATTTATTAAGAACGAAATTTTTTTATCTTTATACAACACTATTCAACCCCCCTTCTAGTGTTGTTTGCCATCCACAGGATCCAACAAGAATAACTATCATGTCATAACAACAGCATGTTAATCAACCAGTAAAATGTTGCTCTCAAATCACATTACACTTGCAATAGAGTCTAACCCTTTCTTGTAGACTTTACCAGACGTACAGTTCCTTTTCTCTTATGTGTTGTACGTCAGGTGTTGAGCCAGAGTACGTGGACGAGTCAGACATACCGGAGTACGTGGAGCCAGAGGACGACGACCCGAAGTATGTTCCTGACGAGGACCAGACCTAGAGGTCTTTTCCGTCGCTGTCTTTCAGAGGCTACTACTTTTAGTTTTCTCTCTTTCGGTAGTTTTGTTGCCATGCTTAGGCTTCTCTTTTTAGACTTTTGTACTCGCTGGATATTATCTCTTTATATTAATGAATGCAACTTTCTTTCTGTACTTTCTGTTGTTCCGAATTTTATAAATGCAAGAACCTGTAATATTAAAATGGTACCCCTACAGACGCTTATTGGGTCCGAGCTTCACAGCTCCGGCCCAAGCAGGCCTTAGTCACACTTCGCCTCCGTAGTTTTGGGAAGCGGAGCGTGACAAATGTCCAGTCATGCCACATCTATGGATTTTGTCCACCCAGTTCTTCTTGGGAATAGACGGTTGGCCATTGTTGTTACTTGTCCACGTATTCTTTTTCTTCCCCTGGTTGTACTTATTATTCTACGGAGGTCCTCTAGCCGGTTACATCACAGATTTATCCTTGTAATTTCTGGCCTTCCGTGTTCTTCGTCTTCTGGGAAGAAACAAGATGGGCTTCAAGGAAAGGAGCAGTCCAAGCAGGGCATAGATTGTGAGTGGTTAGTAAGAAGGCTCTGTTCTGCTCCGCCCTTAGGAGGCAGGAGAGTAAGTCAGAGAATTTCGTGAAATGTCTTTCACTGTACTGTTGCATGAGGATTGCATCCTTTTCATGGAAAGACGTGAAAGTCTTTTCCAACATGCATTGCTCCGAGACTTCTTCACCGCACAGCTTCAGGCGTTAGGTGATATTATGGAGTGCTGAGTTATACTCAGACATGGACTTGAAATCCTGAAGTCGGAGGTTTTCCTACTCATAACTAGCGCGGGGCAGTATAACATCAATCTGATGTTTATAACGTGCCTCCAGTGTCCTCCACAACTCAAGTGGATCCTCTACTATCAGATATTCGCCTTTTAAGGTTCGATTTTGTGTCTCCTAATGTAGATAATGGCCTTCGCATTATCTATATCAGAGACAGATGGCTGCGCCGTTTCAGGGGTCGTGATTGAAGTAGCCTTGCCCGCTGCTGGGGCTGCAGGTACAGTAGTAGGAGCCAGATTCGTACTTATAAGAGCCATTGAGCACAAGTGTAACTTCAGGTCCACCCGACAACTTAGATAGTTCTTTACTGCCTCATCCAGTACATCAAAATCAACGCTCACCAATATTGCCATTTATTTATGCAATTAAATATGCACGAATTAATATTTGTGAAAAATAAATTCATGCAAAAATAAATAAATAATCAGTCATGTGGGGATCGGCCAGATACCCTTAGAAATAAAAATGTCCCAAAAGTGTCCGAATACAGTCCATGAGGATGAAATACAAAGAAATGAAAAATACAAATTGGAAACCCATTTTAGGTCCCCAGCATATTGCAGATTTCATCTTCGTCTTCAATTTGGCTGAGCTCCGGTCTTTTAGCATTTTACATTATAACCTCATTACAATTCCTTTAAAACAGAAAAAGAAAGCGAGAAATGTAAAAAGGTGTATCAAAATGGCCGATCCCAAACCACAAGACTGAATTATTTATAACATCCACGTAGTTTTATATATGCTACATGCAAATAATAATTTCACAACATCACAGACATTTCAAAATGCATCAAACACAATTTATTGGATAAAAATATTAAATTTACGTTAAAAAGGTTACTTGGACCACTGGGAAACGTCATTACCCGTTAGGTTAGATAACTAACCTAACGACAGAGCGGTCTCAGGATCCTTGTAATTATTAAAACGTAAAGTAATTTTTTATCCAATTATAAATAAGACGATGAATTACACATCAAATTCATTAACAAATTTCTAATTTGCGCCAAATACCATATAAAGAGTTAATAAAACTTAATATCCTCACCCTGGTTTTCCCTGATTTTTCCCGGATTTTTTTCGATTTTTCCAGAATTTTCTGGAATTTTCAGGGTTTTAATAGGGTATTTCCTGAATTTTAAATTAATTTAGCCTGCAGGCCAGAGGCTCGCGGGCTGGCTATTGGCTGCAGGCCCGTTAGCCAAAAAATACCCAATATTTATTATAAATTTTGTTAATAACTGAGCTTCTGGCCCATCAGGGGAGGCCCATGCCTGGAGGCCCCGTCAGGAGGTGGTGGCCACGATCGGCATGGCAGGCCCCCCCTTGACAGGAGGGGGCGGCGAATTATGGGAGGCGCCCCGCGACAGGGAGGCGCGCTAGGGCAGGCCTCCCTTCGACAGGGAGGGGGGCGGTGGAGCCCCCCGACGGGGGGGGGGGGGGGGGGGGGGGGGATTGTTAGACAATGCCCCGAGGGAGCAGCGCACGTATGAGGACCCCCGACAGGGGGGCGGTGGTGTAGGAATTGTGCCCCATCTTGGTGTGGCATCTTCTGGACACCAAAGTTGTATTTCCCTAAAAATTTACTTTTTACCAATGTCCTATTTAATAATTGATATTATATGGACCACAAAATTTGTATCGTGCTGATACAAATTCATAAGCCCAATGGAATTGATCGATGCATCACAAATAAAACATAAGGACGTGCGAATTCGTAAAACGAGATCCCATTTCCATAGTTAATATCAATTTAACAAAATCCAATAGGAATCTTACAGCTTAATTATAATATAGTGAGCCTATTATAATATCAATTATGTGTTAAGATTAATATAATCCGTAGATAATAAAACACATAAACGGCGACTATCTCTGCTGAGGTGTTCCTGCTTAAAATCACACATCCATCTTCATACGTTATTTAATTTGCCTAAAAATTTGAGTTTTGATGTTGCCCAATTTAGTTATTCAATGGGTAGTGGATGGAATTTCGTATTTAAAAATCCCCTAGATCAATTGCAATTTCGTATTTAAAAATCCCCTAGATCAATTGCAATTTCGTATTTAGCATGCTAAAAGTATGATCATGTGGAAAAATAATTTTACCTCTAGATCAGATAGATCTAGTGACGAGCGTCGAAAAATATTAGATCCGTAGAATGAATCCCCGTCCGATGCCCCGGGAAAATGTCGCAACGAATCGCTACAATAAAAAATTCATAGGGATCGAGCTTCAACGTGCAGAAATCGCTGCAACGGATCGTAGCAACCAAGATTCCAACGCGCGGTGCGAGTGATTTGAGGGGATAAAAGGAGAAGCTCAAGAACGAGAGCTAAAGTGCTGATAACGTGTTGGAAAATCAAAAGAATGAGTAACGGTGGCACAAAGCCATGGTTCTCTATTTATTCATAATAGTAGAATATGAAAGGACATGGGATACCAAAGGTCCCCATTAGTAAGCTTGATGGGGATTAATGGGTGAATAAAGATGAGGGGAGGCCAAAGACCTCCCTCATTCATAACAAGTATTTGTTTTTCATTTTTGGTGAGGATTTTTAGGGGCTGTTCTTTTGCAAAGAAAGTAGCCAGGAATCCAGAATTTGCTACTATTCACAAGCTTTCTAACACAGCTTTCCCATTTCGTGTTCTTTTGACCATTTCAACTTTCCTGAAAAGTTTGCTGACGTGGACATCTTTTTGGAATCCAAATTCACTTTTTGTAATCCATGGTTTTTGTTGGAAAATCTTGGGAAAGTTGGGATAGGTGGGGCCCACTCTCTCATCTCTCTCTATCTCTCCTCCACCTCACCAACTTTCTACGTTCTCATTCCAACTTTCCAAACCCAAAAGAACACAAGAAAGGAGAGTGGACCATACTTTACTTTCTTAACCCCACTTTCCATACAACTTTCAACCCAAAAGAACACAAAACTCAAATTTCTCTCTCCTCAGATTCCAAACTTTTCCAACTTTCCCATTACTACTTTCCAGCAAAAGAACATGACATTGGCGTATCTGTCCTTTAAATCTTGCGTATTTTGATATCTGTCCCTCAAAAGTTCGTATTTGCTCTCATGTCCCTCAAAAGTTTGTATTTACATTAATAGTCCCTCTCACTAACTTTCTGTTAAAATCTTAACAGAAAAGGGAATACTCCGTTAGTTTTGAGCTAATTTCTCATTGGGGGGAGGATTAGGGGGGTCTGAGGTTTCTTGGGGAAGGCGGCGGCGTTGCCACCCCTCCTCCTCAGACGAGGAGGAGGGGGAGGGGCGCCGCCTCCTCCCCCACTGAAACCTGGGGGAGGGGGCGCCGCCCCCTCCCCCTCGTCGGAGGTGGAGGTGGGGGAGGGGGCGCCGCCCCCTCCCCCAGTTTTCATGGGGGAGGGGCCCTCCCTCCCCATCGTCGGAGGTGGAGGGGGAGGGGCACCGCCCCCTCCCCCAGTTTTCAGGGGGAAGGGGGCGGCGCTCCCCCTCCCCCTCGTCGAAGGTGGAGGGGGAGGGGGCGCCACCCCCTCCCCCAGGAAACCCCGGGGGAGGGGCGACGCCCCCTCCCCCTCCCCCTCCGAGAGGGGGAGGCGGAGGCGGCGTCGCGGCCTTCCCCCCAGGAACCCCAGACCCCCCCTAATTCCCCCCAAATGAAAAATTAGCTATAATTAACCTTAATTTCTTAATTACTTTATTAAAATATTATTTAATCGTTAATCATTAACAAAATACATAATATAGGGACTATTAAGGTTAACGTTTAAAATTTGAGGGACTTGAGAGGAAATATGAACTTTTGAGGGGACAGATATCAAAATACGCAAGATTTAAGGGACAGATATGCTAAAATCCTTTTGGTAAATATTCCAAGCAGTACACCTTATTTTTCGGTGTATATCGTCGTACTCAAAATAAAAATACAGCTAACTAGGAAAAAGAAATCACATGACCTTTTTTGGGTTAATTTCATCCTTTTGTACTAATTTGACCCATTTTTACTAAACTCTTAATTTTTTTATCGAGCCGATAATAATTATTGTGACGTATTTTCTACAAGACCGTAAACTTTTATTTACAAAGAAGAGTTCATACAATAGTGTGGGATACATGATTTATGTAGGATATGAAATACTAATCTAATACACTCCCTGTTATCCAGCCATTAGTGTGAACTCATACTCATGAATACTTCGAGGTTTCTGAGTATTGTGTGAGCATTACTAGAGGTGGATACTTAGGGATCCAGAGTTAAAGAGATTTGCCTCATTAAAACCTTTGACTATGGAAAACACAGTAGGAAAAACCATAGTTATGGAAAAGAGTACAATTCTCTTTTAACCCCCTGATCTGTACAATATCTAGGCTTGCAGATCTTTTAGGCGTCTAATCTTTTGTACAAATTTCCGAAAAGTAGCTAGGGGAAGAGACTTAGGGCATGTTCCGCTGCGGGAATATGGACGAGGAAAGTGTAAAAATTCTACTATTCATGCACTGTTTATGCATTATTCCTCACTTTTTAGGGAACTTTCAAGCGGGTCTGTTCCTATCTATAAAAATTTTCCAGAGAAAATGTGCAGTCGTGGCTCCTCGCTGGCGCATCATTTCTCAACTTCGTAATCTGCAGATATCCGTAGATTACAGCTGAGAAATCTGAGAAATGTGCAGTGTGGGCCCCACTCTCCTCTCTCTCTCCGCTCTATCGCTCAATCGAAGCGGGCGCTAAATGATCGCGCCCCGGATACACGTCCCGGAGCGGCGACGATCGTAGTCTTACCGCAAGCGCACGGTGTAGGGCGAGCGGGTATCGAACACAGGGAGGCCTAATAACAGTGTCTTCTTCGAATCACCTGGCTATAGGGATAGTCGGGAGAATGTTCGCAATGTGCGGTCATAGTCTTTTAAATGTATAAAGGAATTAACAAATTAATAAAGACGCTTAGGGGATAGGGAATCCCTGCTACTTGCCGTATCTCATCATTGTGACTCGTAGGTTTCACAATTGCTAGACTTGAAATTTGGATGAACTAGTTGCAACTAAATGTGGAACCAAGCTCACGCTCTCGCGCTATTGCCGGTCTATAGCCGACCTAGGTTAGGGTCCAATCTCTTGCAAACCCTAACCTAGGCAAACTAGTTTGAAGGACAACATCATCGTTCAATCGTATCTCGAGCCCACTCTCGTGCAAACTCGAGCTACGACCAAGGATGGGATAGTTCCTACCCATCCAATCTCTTGCAAACGGGTATTGGTATAGAATTGCAATCGAAAAACCCTAGTTTCGGTCCAATCTCTTGCAAACCGATTCCGGAGAAATTCAATTGCAACCCGATTCGAATATCCAGCGCTTCCTATCGAATTGGGATCCAATCTCTTGCAAATCCCAATCGATATGAATCTCTAGCTATTCGTATTATAGCAATCCCAAACTAACCCTAATCAATCCTAGCAATAGTTTCCCCAATTCATCACAAATTCGAAATTGGGCACGTAGGGTTCATCCCTACGCCCTAAGACGATGAACTACTCACAATTCATAATAGAATGCAATAGAAATTCACAAATAAAATCAATGGAATTCATAGCAATATTCAAAATATCAATAAAAATGGAGTTTTTGAGGGAGAGAGAGACAACCCAATGAAGAACAAGCTATCATCCAACAAAATCTCACTTTTCTCTCCTCCCTTCAAGCTAAATCTAATCCCTAAAAAGTTAATCTAAAAAGCTGCAAAAAGTTATGAAAAGCTCTCCAAAACTAGGTTAAAAACTGGGGTTAAATACCCCCCAAAATCGCCCAAAAAACCATGACGAAAATGCCCCTGCGCAGCCTCAAATCCGCATTTTTCGCTACAGGCAGCGCGGCTCACTCGGCCGAGTGACAAATGTCACTCGGCCGAGTGACAAATGTCACTCGGCCGAGTGACGAACCCTGTACAAAAACAGAGAGTTGGGGGTCTCGGGGGTCGTCTCCTCGGAGGTCACTCGGGCGGACGGCCTTCAGTCACTCGGGCGGACGTCGGTTGTCACTCGGGCGGACCGTCTTTCTCCACTCGGCCGAGTCAGTCATCAAGACTGACAGACGAAAAAACAGAGAGTTCAGTCTCTTTTGTTGCCGTCGTCTTGGCTCCACTCGGGCGATGGGTGACTCGGTGCTCAGCCGAGTGGCATGGTGATGCTCGACCGAGTGCACGCTGATATTGCTCTGTTGCGTGTCCGATCTGGCCGGCCGAGCGGGCTTCCTATGGTCGGCCGAGTGGCTCCTTCACTCGGCCGAGTGAAGTGCTAAAAATGCCCAAACTTCATATCTTCGCCTCCTCGTCGCTCCTACGACGTTCTTTCTCCTTCCACTCCTCTCCAACAGCAAAATACCCCTCAAGAGAGTCGTCGGTGACACTCCGGAGTTGGTGCATCTCAGAATCACTCCAAATCGCTCCAAATCTCCTGAAATACGACAAAAACAACAAATCGTGAAAAGCATCGCAATATTGCCGAATAAACATGAAAAACACGATTTGAGCGATCAAAATGACATGCAAACATGCAGAAAAAAGGTGTAAAATATGGAGTGACCACTAAAACCTTTTTTTTAATTTGGTCGGAGGCAAGGAGTGCACAGTAATACCAAAAACGGTTTGTCCTATTCGAGAGAATTGCACATTACTTTCGAAAATGCACAGTACTTCTGTTTTTTGTCTTATTACACTGTTTTGCACTGTTAATTAAATAGGTTAGTATTAAGTAGTTTAGTTATTTAATTACTAAATAAGTTAGTTTAATTAAATATTTTAATTTTTTCTACTAATATTTATAATTAAAATTGTCATTTAACTTAAAAGAAAAAATTTAAATTAATTAAATTATGATAATTACAAGTAATTTATTATTTCAAATCCTTAAACCCCACATCAAGCATTCCCATAAAACTTTCAAACCCATAGAAACACTAGAAAGTTTTGTAGGCCTCACATAAAACTCTCATACTCACTTTTCACACCACTTTCAAGCCCAAAGAAACAAAAAAAACTTTACTTTTCTCAATCCAAGATTTCACACCTCATCAACTTTCCAAAATCCGCGTTCAAGTTGTGGAACAGGCCCTTAGTGAACATATCAGCCAAATTTTCACTAGATTGTAATTGCTTCACGTCGATCTTGCCATTCTTTTACAGCTCATGTGTACAGAAGAAATTTAGAGAGATGTGCTTTGTCCTGTCGCAGGCTATACATGGGCATTGTCTTCAAATATGGTGGTTGGCTCAAGGTTGCCAGTCTTCAATCCGGGTCACCAGTCTTCAATCCGAGAAAGTGATGCTCAACTGAGCGTAACCAGACACACTCTATGCTTGCTTCATGGATGGCGAGAATTTTTGAATGATTGGAGAGGTCGCAGTCATGGTTTGTTTTACAAATCTCCAAGAGATGGTCGTCCTACCGTATGTAAACATGTACTCAGTTTGCGACTTCTCATTATGGGGTTGGACCTGTAACCTGCATCTGCATAGCCAATAAGCATGGAAGATGATCCTTTCTTAAAATATATGCCCAAATTTATCGACCCTTGGAGGTAGCGCATGAGATACTTAACTTCGGTCCAGTGGCACTTTGTAGGTGCATCAATGTGTTTGGCTAGTACATTTACTGCAATTGCTATATCAAAATGGGGGTACAGTTAGCCAGATAAAGAAGTGCTCCATGTGCACTTAGATAAGTGACTTCATAACTTAGAATATCATTCCCCTCTTCCAACGGGCAAAAGTGGTCTTTATGTACATCCATTGAACGTACTACCATAGGTATACTCAATGGAGGACATTGGTCCATATAAAAAATTTGTAATAACTTCTTGGTATATGTGGTTTTCTGTAACAGGATGTCATCTTTCAGATGTTCAATCTGTAAGCCAAGACAGAATTTCGTTTTGCCTAGGTCTTTCATTTTGAATTCTTTTATCAGACTTTCAGATATCTCAGTTATCTCTTCAGGAGATCCAATGAGATTTAAGTTATCTACGTAGACTGTAATGATTACAAATCATGTTTTCTTTGCTTTTATAAAGATGTAAGGGGAGACTTCATTATTATGGAATCCTTATTGTACAAGTAATTCACTATGTATGTCATACCACATTCTTCTTGATTGTTTACAACCATATAATGATCTTTGTAGCTTAACAGAATAGATGTCTCTGAGTCGATCTTTGACAATTTTCGGCAATTGGAAGCCATAAGGAAGTTTCATATAAATATCTTTATCAAGATTTATATATAGATATGCAGTATCAGCATCCATTAGCTGCATATCTAATCCTTTCTTTGCTGTTAAACTAATTAGAAATCAGAAAGTGATTGCATCCATCACTCGGGAGTATGTTTCTATATAGTCAATGCCCGGTCTTTTGGAAAATACATGAGCTACAAGCATTGCTTTATAGCATACGATCTGATTCTTTGCATTTCTTTTTTTTGACAAATACACATTTATATCCCACGAGTTTGACACCTTTTGGTGTTTGGACTACTGGTCCAAATACTTCGTGTCTCTTAAGCGAGTCCAACTCTGCTTCTATTACCTCACTCCACTTTGGCCAATCATCTCTATGTTTGCATTCAGTAACAGAGTGTGGATCGATATCATTATCCATGAATAACAATATGGAACGCGAAGTTATCATCGACGATTGTGCTTTTTCTGTCCAATACCTCTCAACTACGTACAAAGTTTAATGATATTTCAGTTTTTCCCTGATTCTCCACTTCTGGGGGTTTCGGGAGGGGAGAGGTTATGTATATGAGCTCATCTTCATGTGGTGGTATTGTCTTAATAACTCCAGGAGTTTTCCTATTTCTGGGAATTTTATCCTTTAAACCTGGTGGTCTGTCTTTTTTCAGTTGAGTAACAACCACTTCTACTGCTAGTGGATTGCATCCATTCTCATAAATATCAATCCTAGCTGGAGTGTTAGCAGCAGGTGCTCGAGTCCGCAAGTGCACGGTGTTAAGGTTTTGTAATATAGAAAGGTTGTCGATCCACTTGGAAGACGATTGGTTAAGGTCTTGGGTTTTTGTTCAAAGTTGTATGACAGTGTCAGTTATGGGGGGTATCCAAGAAATTGTCACATAAATCCTCTCACAAATAATATCAATAGAATGGAAACTAGAGAATTAGGAGTCACCACTATGATCGTTGGATGCCAATTCTAGGTTATACTCTCTAGATTGGATTGGTTTTATAGGGCACGATTGTCGCATCTTAAATGTAAAATTCATAGCCAACTATCTTAAATGTAAAATGCACTTAGTCCCACCATCGTAGGTGGCCTTGCACGTGATTCGTGCATTATGATTGACAATTATTCTCAATCTCCACTCACGACACTATCGTGAATTAGAGCTTCGATCTGTGATATGATAGCTCTTATTGGTGCTACTATCGTAAATCACCAATTAGTGATATAGGGCATCGGTGGAGACCCTTAAAGTGTGTGCCACTATCGTGGATCACGAACTCCAAGTGAATTCACTAACGATCATAATCAAGCCTATAGGATAGTATCTAAGGCAAGTGCTACCATCGTGGATCACAAACCCTAGATGAGAATACTATAAACTTGGTTAGATCAACCATAACACATCCTGTATTCACCAAATCAACCTAAAAATCACAACTTTACATCTAAATCCTAAAATCCTAGGGCTAATCCATTAGCCCGAGATAAAACTACTCACGATTCATAGAAAGACCGATAAAAGCAATAGCAATAATAAGATTCAACATCATCGCAACAATTATCATCAAAACGATAAGAGATAGATAAGAAAACGTTACCAACCAAAGAGAAACAAGAAATATCCTTCATGGAATTAAGATCCAACAAGATTCCATGCGCAAAAAGCTCCAAAGATCCAAACTTTGTTCAAGGAAATAATAAACGACGGCTAAGGAATTCTCTAAAAACTCTTTAAAAAGAAGTCTCCCTAGCTTAGGAATAAAAAATTGTTTATATACATATGGGTTGGGACCCACAAAATAAAATAAAAACCCAAAGGTCGGCTCAAATCTGGGCTGAAGATCCGCCCGACTCGACCGAGGGCAAAGCCGATCGGTCCGAGTCGCGTCGCGTTGCTCTGTCGACACCTTGAATAATCAGTTGGGGAGTTAGTTGCTCTGACCGAGTGGATGGCCCACTCGGTCGAGCTGCAGGGCCTCATGCTTGGCCTCAAATCGTCGCTCTGCCTCATATTCCACTCAATCGAGTCGCCTTAGTACTTGGTCGAGTGGGCGTGTATGCTCGGTCAAGCTGCAGAGGGTCGCAATAGACTTGAAAACATCGTTCTGTCGGATATCTCACTCAGCCGAGTAGCAACGCTACTCGATCGAGTGGCTTTCTTGCTCTTCTCAGTGGCTAAGTGTCGAACTTCTTTATCTTTTGCACCTTCGCTCGACCGAGTAACTAAATCTACTCGGTTGAGCTGTAAAACTCAAATTTTCCTTGAAGATGGTGTGCTGCCGTATCATTCACTCGACCGAGTAGCTGAGCTACTCGGTCCGAGTGGACTGGGAAAAGCTGAAAGCTTTGTGAAGCTCTCATTCTTTTGCTCTCTTCTCCTTCCCTCTTCTTCTCCTCCTCAAATCTTCTCCACTTCCTCGTTAAGCACCTAGGAGGCATCGCCATTGATGCTCTGGCAATCTCAGACGGGTCTATGACTCCATTTTGCTCCAAATCACATCAAAACTCCTGAAAATGAGAATACAACTCCAAAAGTGATATAATATGATAAACAATCAAATGAGCGATGAAAGTGAGTTTCGAGCAACTAAAATGGTTTGAAATGATGCAATAAAAAGTATAGAAAATATGGACACATCAAAACCTCCCAGGCTTACCTCTTACTCGTCCTCAAGGAAGACGAATAAGAAGTTCACCGGGAGATTAAAATAATAAAATGGAAAAGAATGCAAAGAAGAGTATGTCACTAATTCTCTCAGGTATCATGCTATTCGCCGCATATCTCAACGACTCTGAAAATAACTCACATGCTACCATAGAGATTTCATATCTTAAATAACTGAAGTACTTGAGAGTTTAAGATTGAATAAAAGGGATCTCTCTAGAGTTCATACATTTGGCCTATATTCACATCCTATGTTTCATAGCATCGAATATACATAACATCAGATACACACTTTTCAATCAAAAGCTATAAATGAAGCGTAGAAATTTCATACCAGGCATGCAATATAGAATAGAATAGAAATCAAGACATACACATACTCATATCAAATCATAGGAAATCCTCGTAACTCAATCATTTCGTTAAGTTTCAGGATTATCAGACTTTTCCGTTCGTGCACAATTCCACTCTAATGTCATGCTCACTTATTGGGTCAAAAGATTTTTTCCTCCCAAGCTTGAATTGATGCATCACATCCAAAGAAGTTTTTGGAGAAATAGGAATTTTTGTTTTGGTTTTCCCAAAAGTATATGTATTGGCTCCAAGAGATGAAATTTGACTTTTTCTTTGATTTTTGAAACTTTGTTTCTTCTTTTTGATTTTTGTTGGAGCAAAGGAGTTTTGAATACTTGATTTTGGCTACTTTTTAGCTCTTTGGCTCAATTTTGACTTTTTTGATCTTTTTGGAGCAAACTTTGTATTTATATAAAATTTTGGGAATGGGTGTGATGAAAATAGTTTGGGAATGAAAATCAAGTGACATGTAGAGAATATAAGGTATAGGTGGAGAAGTAATTGATATAACACTCGGTTCACTCAAAAGCGTGCTGATTCGGGATATAAATTGCATATTTCCCCATATTTCTGGGCATTTTATGTGTATATCATGTTTAATTTGGCGTTGATACGTGTGTTTTCATGATATCTTGGATTATTAACGCCTAATCTCCTTTTATACATAAAATGTGTGTTTTATAAACTAATTTTTACTTCTCCTATTTTTTAGGTACTCCTGGAAGTCCTGAGGATTTTCCAGAATTTTCTAGAATTTTTCTGGAATTTTTTAGCTATTTTTGGAGAATTATTGGAGAAAGAAAGGCCATTCTGGAATTTTGTAAAAAGAAAATTTTAAAAAAAAATATAAAATCAGCTTTTGGGCAGGCCCACTGGCCGGCGCAATCTCGCGGCCTGCTCTTGGAGCGGGCCGCTGCATTCGTTAAGTTAAAAAAATAAAAAAAAATTTAAAACAGCGCGCGCTGGCATGCGGGGGCACGCGCTCTACGCGTGCCCCGCATGTAATTGCGGGCGGCCGCATTTTTGCGGGTCGGGCGCCTGTGCGCCCGACCCGCAGACCCATTTGTGGGTTATTTTTGGCCTGCTGCGATTTTTGAGTGGGGGTTTTTGTTGCGTTTTTTTACTATTTTTTGAGGGTTTTGGGGGCTCTCTTCTTCCCCAAAGCCAAAGCTAGGGCTTGGAGGCCATTGATGAAGCTTGGAGCTTGGAGGAGCATTTGGGAGAGGAGGATTTCATCTTGGAGTGACACTTGGGTGAAATTCCTCTAATATTTTGTGTATTTGATTTAGGTTTTGGTGTTGTAATTTGGATGATAATTTTGAGTAAAGATTTCTCCTTTTTCATCATGATTCTCTAAATTTTGCTTGTGTGGTTGTGTTGTTTGATTGTTGTTGTTGGGTTGAGAATTGTATCTCTAGCACATTTTCATTTCCTAAATTGGTGGATGAAATCCTAGAGCTTTGTTTATTGGAACCCTAAAGGGAAATCCAAGAAGAGGATTATCCTAGTGGACCCTCTCTTATGTGCTCATTGTCTATTACTCGCATGGGTTTCATTCATTACTTATTGCACCCCACTTGTTCGATGAAATGCCGCATCCTCCGATTGATCGGCACTTTGCTGGGAGATCAATTGAGTTATATTTGGGATGAATTCCCACGCCTACGACCTCATTCACACACACCACATGAGTCCTCCTCGTTGCTTACCGATTCGGCTCTCCACCCTTAGTGCGTAGGCTAGGATTGTAGATTCCACACTTTTTTCCACTCATCCACCGTTAGTTGAGGTTGTTGTATTACACTTTATTTTTCTTTATCGATCAATTTTGTGAATGTAGAACGACTTGTCCCTGTGATCCGACCTGGTACTCACCGGTTATTTTTTATTGCATTGACACTCCTACGCTTGGAAGTGGAAGGAGTGCTTTTGTGCGTCCTCCAGTTCAACCAATTAGCGCCATTGCCGGGGACAACGGTTTCTACTATTTGCAATTTTTGATTGATTTTGAAAGTTTTAGTGTGATACTACTATCTCTTAATGTGAGTCTTGTCGATTCTTCATCTTTCACTTATTGTTCATCCTTATTTATTTTACGCTTTTTGAGTCTTTTTGATTGTTTGTTTTTGTTTTTTTTCAAACATGGCAAGTACTTCAAACTCTCTTGGGTTTGACATGCGGGTGATCAAATCCCTACCGAGATTCCTTTGTAAGGATGCGGAGAGCCCATACCTACATATTAAGAAGTTTGAGAGTACTTGCAAGCTTCATTTTGATGGGAACACGTGTGCAGAAAAGTTTTATCTTAAATTCTTTCCCTATTCGTTGGATGGTAGTGCATTAAATTAGTTTAAAGTTTATATCCCTCATCTTAGTCCATCTTGGTCTGTACTAAAGCACAAATTTTGTATAAAGTTTTTTCCATCTTGCAGGACCAAAACATGGCAAGGAAGAATGGTGAACTTTGCTCAGCGCATCGGTGAGACATTTTTTCAGGCTTGGATGTGATTTTCAGAGTTAGTGTACAGTTGTCCACATCATGGATTCGACAGGGTGCGTCATCTTGGATTCTTCTTGGAGGGTCTGCTTTCGGAGATGCATGATTTTGTGGATTTGTTGGACAACGGCCACTTTTTGGACATGGATGAGAATGCGGCTTGGCGTTATTTGGAGTCCTATAAGGAGGAAGATCACACATTGGTTGCGACTCCAAATGAGCCAAGCCATGAAGTTTTGGTCCACCAAGCCCCAAATGAAGAAGTTTGTGTGGATCTCACCCCACTGGTAGTTGAAGAATTGAGTGCCCCATGCCAAGTAGTATTTGAGGAACCAAGTGTTGGCATGGAGGAGTTGGTTGAGCCGGTGGAGGAAATTGTCTTGTCGGCACCTACTATTTCTGCTGGGCCGTGTCAATTAGTTGTTAAGGAATTGGTTGTTGACATAGTGGAGATAGAGGAACCGATCGCGTGCACACTTGGGAGCGAAGTGGGCGAGGAGGATTGTTCTTGTATTGATGAGCCCGAAGAAGAGGCAAGCGAGGATGAGTTTATATCACATGCTATCATGGATCCCGAGCTTCCCTCTCCTTCGGTAGTTTCTATGGAGATAGCACTTCCTCCCCCGATTGATGTTGAATGCCGCGGGGATGAGCTTCAAACCACATCATATTCAACCATCCAGGGAGTTTTCTCACACATTCATCATACTTTTCATTCCGTATTTTATATTGATGATTATGTGTGGATGTCATTTTTTTGGGAACGTGTCCCCATCTCTCTCTTACACAACCTGTCTTCTTCCTTATATAGGTACACACTTTGAGGAGATGCTTGGGGTTGTGTACGTGGCCGCCATTGCCACGTTTTGCCGAGGAGCATTGGCGGAAGAAACAAAAGGAGCGTTGGAACAATTGCCACCTCCGATGGAAATTTTGGATCCGCCAATTGCTAAGGTGTATTCTTTCCAATAGTGCAAATAAATAAATATTTTATATTAGTGCTTTTGTGTGCTTTTATTTTCTTTCTAGGATCTTTTGCCGAGATCTAATACTCTCCCAACATTGAGGGCAATGTTTATTTTAAGTTGGGGGAGAATGTTAGAATCTTTAGGATTGTTAGGATTTTGATGTTAAATTTTTTTTGAGATACCTCCATTTTGCCATCACACATTGCTCTTTATTGCATATCTTATTTGTCCTCCTTGTCCCTACGCCATTAGCTTTATGTGTAGTCCCTACATACTTCATGCCATTCAATTTTTTCGGATTGTCATTTTGGTATCAAATTTCTTGATGTTGGATTGGCATGTTTCATTTCTTTTCCAATTTGGAGTCAAATGCTAATATGCCATGTATGAAGCTATTTTATACGTCGTGATATCTCTTTGAAATAATTTGGGAATAGTTTGGTGTAAGTGGTTGCATGATTTGGGATGATTGGCTTAGTTTTTAATTGGATTGGGTATGGCCAATTGTGTATGCTTTGTTTTCCTCTTAAGGAGTGGGTGGATGAGTTGATAATTCATGTTTAGAATGAGAAAGAGAGTTAATATAAGTGAATGTTTCTTTCTAATCAAATTGAGTAGCCGATGCCCCCACGAAACATTGGGGATGACGCCAAAAATGAGATTTGGGGGATCATTCCATCCCTTTGCCTATATAGTGTTATCGCGTGTATGGAAAAGGTGGCCGTGTTTGCATTTCATAGCGTTATCGCGTGAATGCAAAACATAAACATCCAAAAAAAGAGAGAAAAAGAAAAGAAAAGAAAAATGAATGAATAAATGAAAGAATAAGCAACATGAGTGATGCAATCTCATCTCCCACAACTTAGGGAAAATTTCTTTTGTTTTGGCCACTTCCTTGAAAATTGGAAATTTTGACACTGTGATATATTCCAAAGAATGCGATACGGTGCTTATTACTTCACTTTTCTTTGAATTGGATTGATGAGAATGTCATTTGTTATTTACTTTCATACATTGAGTATATTGGCTTTGAAATCATTTGGAAATATCATTTGGGGTATGCCATGAGGATATCTTGAGTTGGTGCATGCTTTCAATTTAATCCGAATTTTTCGCATATTTTGCTAGAGACTAGCAAAAAGCTAGTTGGGGGGTGTGGTTCGGGATATAAATTGCATATTTTCCCCCTATTTCTGGGCATTTTATGTGTATATCATGTTTAATTTGGCGCTGATACGTGTGTTTTCGTGATATCTTGGATTATTAACGCCATATCTCTTTTTATACATAAAATGTGTGTTTTATAAACTAATTTTTACTTCTCTTATTTTTCAGGTACTCCTGGAAGTCTTGGGGATTTTCCAGAATTTTCTGGAATTTTTAGCTATATTTGGAGAATTATTGGAGCAAGAAAGGCCATTCTGGAATTTTGTAAAAAGAAAAATTTTTAAAAATATAAAATCAGCTTTTGGGCCTGCCCAATCTCGCGGCTCGCTCTTGGAGTGGGCCGCTGCATTCGTTAAGTTAAAAAAATTAAAAAAATTTAAAACAGCGCGCCCTGGCATGCATGGGCACGCGCTATGCGCGTGCCCCGCATGTAATTGCGGGCGGCCGCATTTTTGCGGGTCGGGGGCCCGTGCGCCCGACCCGCAGACCCATTTGTGGGTTATTTTTGGCCTGCTGCGATTTTTGAGTGGGGGTTTTTGTTGCGTTTTTTACTATTTTTTGAGGGTTTTGGGGGCTCTCTTCTTCCCCAAAGCAAAAGCTAGGGCTTGGAGGACATTGATGAAGCTTGGAGCTTGGAGGAGCATTTGGGAGAGGAGGATTTCATCGTGGAGTGACACTGGGTGAAATTCCTCTAATCTTTTGTGTATTTGATTTAGGTTTTGGTGTTGTAATTTGGATGATAATTTTGAGTAAAGATTTCTCCTTTTTCATCATGATTCTCTAAATTTTGCTTGTGTGGTTGTGTTGTTTGATTGTTGTTGTTGGGTTGAGAATTATATCTCCAGCACATTTTCATTTCCTAAATTGGTGGATAAAACCCTAGAACTTTGTTTATTGGAACCCTAAGGAGAAATCCAAGAAGAGGATTATCCTAGCGGACCCTCTCTAATGTGCTCATTGTCTATTACTCGCATGGGTTTCATTCATTACTTATTGCACCCCACTTGTTCAATGAAATGCTGCATCCTCCGATTGATCGGCACTTAGCCGGGAGATCAATTGAGTTATATTTGGGATGAATTCCCATGCCCACGGCCTCATTCACACACACCACATGAGTCCTCCTCGTTGCTTGCCGATTCGGCTCTCCACCCTTAGTGTGTAGGCTATGATTGTAGATTCCACACTTTTTCCCACTCATCCACCGTTAGTTGAGGTTGTTGTATCACGCTTTATTTTCCTTTATCGATCAATTTTGTGAATGTAGAACGACTTGTCCTTGTGATCTGACCCGGTACTCACAGGTTATTTTTTATTGCATTGAAACTCCTACACTTGGGAGTGGAAGGCGTGCTTTTACGCGTCCTCCCGTTCAACCACATGCACACACGGTTCAGTAAGATAATACATCAACTAAACTCATTTATAAACATGTGTATTCCTAATCCTATCAACAAGTAGTGCAGTCTAGAGTCAAAGTTTTTTCAAACAAGCATGCAACAAGAATTTTGAATAAGAAGCAATAGTATGGCTTCAGATATGCTAGTGATGCGTGAATCTTGGTGTGTATCCAACGAAAGCATACTAAACACTACTCTACACATTCAGTTTCAATAGGGTTCATGCATCACACTAGAGAGGTCATCAAAAGAAATTTATTGCAGGCACTTATAAAGATTAAGATAATGAGATACTATAAGTAGCATGTCATGAAGAATAAGCATTGTGACGACAATGAAAGCATAAGATATAACATCACAGAGAATTCATCTAGCAAAACAAAGAAAAGAAAATAGAGAAAATAAAATAAAAGTCGACATGCGAGCACACAAAAGAGAAAAATAAGATGATGCATCTAAAAAATAAATGGGGCAAAAACGATGGATAAATAAAGAGAGAAAGAGAAACAAAACGATAGCGCTCATCCCCCAAACTAAACACAGCAGTGTCCTCATTGCAGAGAGCACGTGTGTAAAGATGGAAAACAATGTTAAGGGTGGGTGGGATGGAATAAAACAAAATAAAAATCCTAGAAATAAAAGAAATATAAAGAAAATATAACTAATGCAGATGCATGATCATAATGAACATGCATACAGATGATGGAATGGTATGGATGCAATGGAGTGGGTTCTCCCCCAAAATATATGATAGGCCCATACTTTACACTTTATTTCTGCATTTTTTCATCCCATAACGATTGCCCATATCACGATTTTAATGCTTAAACGACGTTTTTCCAATATATTTCACTATTCCTTTGTTTCGTCTGATTTCAGAAAATATGGAGCAATCGGGAGCAATTTGGAGCCACGAGTGCTTACACGCATGCCGGAGCATCATTGACGATGATATCAGAGAGCTAACGGCGCTGGAGGATGAGTAGAAGGAGAAGAAAGGCAAAACAAACGACGAGGAAGCGAGAAGAAGGGGAAAAGAGTACTGAAACAGGCTACTCAGCCGAGTGATGCAGTGCACTCGGTCGAGAGAAGCAGCGCACTCGACCGAGTGAAGCTGACATGCCCAATCCAGCCTAAGGAAGAGCCGTAATGTACTCGGCCGAGTGGAAATTTCCACTTGACCGAGTGATAATCCCACTCGACCGAGTGCAGACAGAAAACGTGAAGAAAATATTTGACACTTCTCTGTTTTTTTAGAGGATCTACATGTAGGATCCTGTCCAAAACAGAGTTAGGATCGATAATATGAAGTTTAGACTTACGCTTGCGTATGCGGCACGGTAGTCTACGAACTTCGCCTTCGGATTCGCCACGACGGATCGAGTCTTCTCACGAACGGAGTAAGGCTACTAATCCACAATCTAAATCTCTACTTTATATTAAGAACTTGGATAAGAGGGAGAGAAAGGATTTCTGCAGAGCTTCGCTAGGATGAAGATGCATGCATGAATTTCATGCAAAAGGTGTGAGAAATGGCTTACCCTTGGGTCTTATTTATAGCCCCCAAGGTAGTTATTTTAGGGTAAGTTGTTCCTTTGGAACAACTTAATTAAGGTGTACCATGATACATGGCACATTATAAGCTTAAGTTGTACCATATGCATGGTACAACATAAGCTTAAGATATTCCCCCTTTATTAGCCATATGTCGCATGCACTTATGCATATATAATGCGACTTTCCCACTCATCCAGAGATCCTCTCCGCAAGGGAACAGATTCCCTTTGTACACGACTTCGTGTACGCGACGTTCGAGGTCCGTATTCCCTCGTACATCCCCCACAAGGGTGTACAAACGTCTTCCATATCCAACATCTCCCACTCACACTTGAGGGGATTGTAAGAGAATGTCTTTCCCTTAGTTCTTTCATCTATCATACCGAGAAATAGACCGTGCGACCGTCATGCGTGTAGAGTCTGTTGTTGTGCACTTGTTAGAGATACACAACGACCTCGAAGGTGCAAAGTTGAGTAGTTCAACGCATGCTTTACCCTAGATTATTTCTTCGCATTTCTTATACTTTATATTCAACAATTGAATCCCATCTGGATTACAATTGGCTGGCCAGCTTTGAATCATTAAAGTCCAAATGCGAATATGAAATCAATCTTCCTCTTCTTGCGAACCTTTTGATCTTGACTTGATTCGCTTTTCTAACGTGCCCCGCCGAGCCGAATTATCATAGCCCATAAGTAACACGCTAAGATAGCGATCATCTCGTCAAATCTAAAGGAACCAATTGGAGTCCTTGAGGGTAAGAGTTAAGACCCGTATGGCCTTTGAGTCTCTCATAATAGCAAACACTATTGCTACTAACTCAGTGGTCGAAATGCATACGTGGTATGAACACGTATTACAACATCACTCCTTTCCCATGGAGAGTATGTCTTAATGATGTTGTACGGATGAAAAGATCAGACACCACAGTGCCTATCTTTTTGAGTCCCCTTACTACTCGTGAAATAATCACGGACTCTCATCCTGCATAAGACAGATAGGATTTAAAAAATCCTACGAGATCTCTTTCAAATATCCTTGTGATACAGATCTCAGATCTTTTGTAAGCATCCATATGATGCAGATCTTTCATTCGACTATCTTGTTTAAGTCATGACTCTAAATCATTCGTCTAATGATTTTGACTTTAAACTAGTCTCATCTCTATCTTATCCATCTGATAAGATAAGGCGGTTGCTCATGTGAGAGAGCCAACCTTTATCTGTCCGACATACACACAATTCAGCTGAGATTTCTCAAAAATGTACACAAACATTTCTTAAGAAATTCATATGCAATGTTTGAAAAAGAACTTATTCTTTTATTAAATTTGATCTTTCTTAGACATGGGAATATATATATTGGTACAACTCAGCTCATACGCAATCCTTGGAATGATAAGTGTTTATAAAACACATTTCTGGGGATCGCTTTCGTAAGCTGATCCTCTATCATCTCATGCGTAGATATGTACCTTATGTCTACCTTCTTGGTTTTATCATAGTCTTTTGCAAATCTGCAGTTCCTTTAAGATACTGCATTATCCTCTTAACCGCTTTCCAGTGTTCTTGCCCTGGGTTGGATTGGTAACAGCTTACCATTTCCAACGGCAAAACAGATGTCCGGTCTCGTACACACCATAGCGTACATAAGACTATCAACTGCACTGGAATATGGAACTTTTTCCATAATTTCCTTTTCCTTTTGGTTCTTTGGACACGATTCCAGATATAAATTATCGCATATGCTTATATGAATATCAATGGACTTGCAGTCATGCATATTAAATCGTTCTAGAACCTTCTTTATATAAGTCTCCTGTGAAAGAGAAGAAGTTTCTTCGAACGATTCCTTGAAATCTTAACTCCAAGGATATATGCGGCTTTTCCTATGCCTTTCATCTCAAATACTGATGAAAGCCAAGCCTTGATACTCATCACAAAGCCCTTGTCATTTCTGGCTATTAAAATGTCAACTACATATAGAGACATGATAATATACTTGCTTTTAATCCTCTTGATATATACTCAGTTATCTTCATCAAGCATGGAAAATCCATTTGATAAGACAACTTCTTGAAATTGTATATACCATTGCCTCGAGGATTATTTAAGACTATATATGGACTTACGAAGTTTACAAACCTTGTGTTCGTTTCCTTCTTTTACAAACCCTGTTGGTTGTTCCATATAGATCTCCTCGTCCAATTCTCCATTGAGAAAGGCAGTTTTTACATCCATCTGATGTAATTCGAGGTATAAGCAAGCTACCATTGCCAGAATCATGCGAATCAAGGTAAAACGCACAACAGGTGAGAAGGTCTCTTCGTAGTCTATCCCTTCCTGTTGCGTAAAACCTTTCGCGACAAGGCGAGCTTTATATCTGTCAATAGAGCCATCAGCCTTATGCTTGATCTTGAGAACCCATTTGTTCCCAATTGCTCTATGTCCTCTGGGTAAGTTAACTAAGTCCCAGACTTGGTTAACTTTCATGGATTTCAATTCCTCCTTCATCGCTTCCATCCATTTGTCTTTCGCAGTGCATGATGCGGCCTGTTTGAAAGTAGCAGGCTCGTCATCATCTTGTAGTAAAGTCATAAAGGTTTACGGAAATTCATCCTCAAATCTTAGAGGAGCCAACCTTGTACGACTACTACGTCGTATTTGAGATTTCTTCAAGTCCTTGTTGACTCGAAGTTAGATCAATTCTAATATCACTCCCACTTGGAATGTCGTTAGAATTGCTCCCACTTGGATCATTATTCCCGTATGGAATAGGATAATCGTCATTCGTATAATCCATTGGTGAAGGTTGAAACGTATTTTCGTTTTCACCAAGAATTCTCCCACTCGAATGAGGTAATCCTTCTTGATCATAAATCTCAAATAAAGATAAGTCCTGACTTATCTCGCCCTGTCTTGGAAACTCGTTTTCCAAGAAAGTGACATCCCTCGACTCAAACTCAATTAGCCCACCATTGTCTTCCTGACTAACAAACATATAACCTTTGGAGTTTTCTGCGTATCGTATAAAGATATGTTTCCTTCCCCTTGGCCCAAGTTTGCCATACTTATGGGAGGAAATATGTGCGTAGAATGCACAACCCCAAGGTTTCAAAATGTCTAAGTCAGGAGAACTTTGGTTCCACAACTCATAAGGAGTGGAGCTAACTGATTTCGAGGGTACGCGGTTCAAAATGAAAGCGGCCGTCAATAATGCATCATCCCAAAAGGTGATTGGCAAGTTAGCTTGCTCCATCATTGAACGGACCATTTTTCATTAAAGTCATATACCTCCTTTCTGCAACACCAATTTGTTGAGGAGTATAGGGCATAGTTACCTGATGTACTATGCCTTTTTCATCACAAAGTTCCTTTAAACTTGTAGACTGATATTCACCGCCCCTATCGGTTCGCATGAACTTAATCTTGCGATCTAATTGATTCTCCACTAAACTCATATAGTTTTTAAAGCAGTTTTAGTGCTTTCACTTTGTGGGATATCAAATAGATATGATCGAATCGGGTGAAATCATCAATAAAAGTGATGAAAATAGGACCTCCCGCGTCTTGTCTTGACATTCATCAGACCACATATGTCCGAATGGATAAGCTGTAATGGAACCTCGGCCCTTGTGCCGGTTCCAAACGGCTTGCGACAAGATTTCCTCACAAGGCAATGTTCGCAGGTCGACATTTCAACCTTTGAAACATTAGATAGAAGGCCACGTTTGGCAAGTCTATCTATACGCATTGGTCCAATATGACCAAGCCTTGCGTGCCAACAAATTATATTAGACTCATTAGTCAAAGAATTTGTCACAAGGAAATTTTCATTACATGAGGAAATACATTGTACTTATTACAATAAATCCTTTGAAATACAAACCCAGTACAAATAAAGGAATTATTACAAAATAGGTCCATATTACAATCATGAAGGAACCAACCAAGACCCATTAAATTGACCACAGTATTAATATTCCTTTGAATATATGGAATGAAGAGAACATCATGAAGTAGGAGAGTGCGGCCGTTGTCCAAGACTAGCTTGCGAGTCCCAACGCCTTTCTCTACAACACGTGTGTTGTTTCCTACATTGATCCACTTCATTCCTTGGGGTATCCGGTGATACTCCACGAAGGACCGTCTGTCCCTTGCTATGTGGTCGGTGGCACCTGAATCAATTATCCCAAAATGGATTAGATTCCACAAGAAATATTGAACTAGAAACACATATGTAACTAGTATTACAAGTTACCTCGTCACTTCCACTCGTACACGAACGAGCATAGTGACCGAGCTTGTTGCACTTGAAGCACTTGATCCTTTTCAAGTCTTTCTTCTTGTGCCATTTCTTGTGCCCACCCTTATGTTTGGGTTCCTTGGTAGACTCAGGTTGCTTATTACGTTCATTAGAAGACTTCGAACGATCTTTACGTTTCTTTCCCCCGTGTGAGGAATTAGCAACCATGTGCACTTCTGCACTTGGCTTGGCAGCCGCAAGCCACTCTTCCTCTAATTCGAGGTGCTTGGAAACGTCGTTGAAGGTCTTGATGCTCTCATTGTGAGTGAGATGCATCTTCATTTGATCCCACCCATTTGGTAGGGAACGTATGACTGCTTGGATTTGTTGCTCATCAGTGAGCACATGACCTGCGTCCTTTAACTCCGAGATAAGGTTCGCCATATGTCGCAGATGTTTCCCCATGGAATGATCTGGACGTTTCTTATATGTATCGAACCTTATAGTTAAGGCGCGAAGTTTGGACACCAATGTGCCACCGAACTTCTCCTCTAGCTTGGACCATATGTCCATGGCTAGGTCATATTCTCGGAAGATGCGCATCATGTCATCAGCCATACTGCTTAATAACGTAATGCGCGCTATCTTATTCTTCCGAGACCAAGCATCAAAAGCTTCCTTGTCTCGTCTGTGTTGGGCCGTAGTGCCCAATTCGGGTTCAATCATTACGTTCTTTAGAGTTTCGAGCACTTCTTGCTCCTCTAAAACGTATTGTATCTTAATGGACCAAAGTTTGTAATTATCGCCGTTGAGTTTTTCACCTTTGTTTAACTCAGCGACGATATTCTTTGAAGCGGAAGACATTTTACTTTTAAAATGCTGCAAAAGACACAAAACCGAAGGTTTGATCAAAACATTGCATAAAAATTCTTAAAATATAACTCCCACTTGAAATGATAATAGAATATCCCATTTGGATAGTTCTAAAAATTCAAATCCCGCTTGGAATTATATTATATTTGATAAGTTACTTTCGAAAAATATTGAAGATGTTGTTCTAGAATCGAAAAGGTCTCTTCGATTCCAATCACCATCTAGAACAACCTTCAATATTCCCCCATCACTTATCAAACAATAGTACTCTTATAGTACTAGCAGCGGAAAACGAGTTTGAAAACGTATTTTTCAGATATAATTCCCACTTGAAATGATAATAGAATATCCCATATGGATAGTTCTAAAATCAACTCCCACTTGGAATGATATTCATAATTTGATAAGTTACTTGTCGACCGATTAAGAATCTCACACGTCCGAGTGAGCAGACTACTCGACCGAGTGGTCTGAACTTCCAGAACGCCGAAAATCCTTATTTCCTGCAGATTTCTCACTTGACTGAGTGAGTAGTTCACTCGATCGAGTGCGCCGTCGGCCAGCTTTTAAAAACTAGGGTATGCAGCTGTTCTGGGGCAGCTTTGTGATGATTTTTTTCACTTTTTGGGTGGTTATAAATACCCAGTTTTGTTGGTGGCCCAAAGAAGAGAATCTTTAGAATAATTTTCTTAGTTTTAATTATAGTTCTAGTTTTCTTTTGGCGAAAGGATTGGAGAGAAGGATCTAAATTTCTTACTCTTGAAGCTTGTACTCAAATTGGGCTGTCTAAACTCTAGCAAATTGATATGTTTATGCTATATTTCTTTCTACATCCGAGTTATGTGATTAATTCTATTGCACATCTTGTTTCCATTGTGATTTTTATGATGAATTGTGAGTAGTCTTTGCTCTAGGATAACGGGATGAACCCAATGGATCTAAAGTATGATTTGTGAGATCTATTGAATTGATATGTCATTAAGCTTGTTAAGGGTTAGGTTGTGATTGATTTACTACGGATAGCTAGGGATTTCTATTGGATCTTGAGAGCTCGAGAGAGGATCTTGATCTAAGGGAAGCCCTAGATATTCGATTAGATCTATAATCGAAATTCCCTAGAATTGGTGTACGAGAGCGACCAAAGATAGCATCTTTATTATATTTCTATAATTATATTCGTTTGTATGACGGTAAAACGGATACGAATTATCACGATCTAGATTGGAACTTAAGTTGCGAGAGAGCATGCTTGAGTTGGAATTGGATATTATTGACGATCTTACTGCTAATAGTTTGAACTAGGCTTGCGCAAGAGCGAGGCTCTAGTTTAGATTACTATAGATTTGCGTAGCGCAAGAGCGTGCATTGGTTCCCAATTTAGTTGTAACAAGTTCACCCTAAAATCAAGATTAGTAATATAGAGATTCGTGTTTCATATTGATTGCTTGAGATCTATAGTGGGGATTCCCAAGCCCTAGACATTCTTATAAATTGAATTTACAACTAACACTTTGAACGATTGTGACACCAACATTTCTTCGCCACCATTTCACAACAGCTTAGTAATATATATGGACACCAATAGTTCATCCCAGTGATTCAATACCCGCTCTCCACTTCATAGTGCGCTTGCGGTAAAACTACATTGCTTTCGGAGTTACTATCCGGGACGACTAAGTTTTTGGTGCCATTGCCGGGGAGGAACGATATTCTGTGTTCTTTACTAAATAATCACACATTTACTGACGTCACTTTCCAAATTGTTCTGTAGGTTTTGATCAGGTATATCTGGGAGATGCAATGATGAGTACAGACTCTAACCCGCAACATGATGATACTTTTGCATCCCCACTAGGGGGACTCGTGGATGAAGTTTGGGCCACAAGACCTATTGTCATCAACATGGAGGACCATCTTGAGCAACAATTTGCCAACTTCATTATTAACCAAATCTTCCCTGAAGGAACAATCGAGGGCGGCATTAGAGTCTATGTTGAGGATAATGAGCTACATCTTCAAGCTGATGAAGTTCCTCAACCCACAATGAATGAATGCATTGAAGCATGCACAGTAGAAATCGGTGTTCGTGAAGAACAACCTTGGGATACCGACATTCAGGGAAGTGCACTTGATGACTCCTTTTGTGACACCCATCTTTATACTGACTTATCTTTTGATGACAAGTGTGGACAAGAGGAGAGCGGTAGTTCCATTGATTCGGGAGCAGAGACACCTACCATATACTTTGACGCTCCATCTTCATCGAGTGATGATTTTGAGTCTATATGTGAAAGCCTATCTTCTGAAGAGGAAGAGAACGAAGATAAGGCCGAGGACGCTATGTTTTCACAGGAAAGGAAAACATGGGGTACAACGCCCCCTGAGGTAGAACTGAAATAATTACCTCCTAACTTGATATATGCATTTTAGGTGATAAGTTGATCTATCATGTGATTGTTAATGCTAGTCTTAACCACAACCAACTAGAGAGCCTTTTAAACGTTATGAGAAGCCATAGGGATGTCCTTGGCTATAGCATTTCCGACCTAAAGGGAATTAGCCCTAGGCTATGTACCCACATGATCCACCTAGAAAACACCGATGCCACCTCCATCGAGCCTCAAAGGCGGTTAAAACCAACATAAAGGAGGGGATTAAAAGGAGATCCTTAGATTGCTTGAAGCAGATATCATCTATCCTATTTCTGACATCAGATGGATCAGCCCGGTTCATGTTGTCCCTAAGAAGGGATGAATGACTGTTATAAAAAATGATAAAGGAGAATCGATATCCACCAGAACCGTCACGGGTTGGCGCATGTGCTTTGATTACAGCAAATTAAACAAAGCCACCTGGAAGGACCATTACCATTTACCCTTTATTGACTCAATGCTAGAACGTCTTGCTAAACACAAATATTTTTGCTATTTGGATGGGTATTCATGATTCTTTCAGATTTTCCTCCATGAAGATGATCAAGAAAATACTGCTTTCACATGCCCTTACGACACCAATGCATACCGTAGGATGACCTTTGGTCTTTGCAATGCCCCTATCACCTTTCAATGGTGCATGAAATCCATCTTTTCTGATTATATTGAAGACATCATGGAAGTCTTCATGGATGATTTTTCTGTGTATGGCAGTGAATTTGACTCTTGCTTGGCTTAGTTAACCAAAGTTTTAAAAAGATACCAACAAAATAATCTGTCGCTTAATTGGGAAAAATGCCATTTTATGGTCACTGAGGGGATAGTTCTTGGGCATCTAGTCTCATCCAGAGGGATTGAGGTGGATAAAGCTAAAATTGAAGGTATAGAAAAGCTACCTCATCCTATTAATGTTAAGGGCATTAGAGGATTCATTGGTCATGTGGGGTTTTATCGTCGCTTTATCAAGGATTTTGCTCAAATTGCCCGTCCTCTTACATCTTTGCTGGCTAAAGATGCACCTTTTGTTTTTTCTGATGATTACTTGTAGGCGTTCAACACACTAAAGGTGGCGCTTATTTCCGCTCCAATTATACAACCTCCGGATTGGACTCTTCCTTTTGAGTTGATGTGTGATGCTAGTGACCAAGCAGTTGGAGCAGTGTTGGGACAAAGAAAGGACAAAAAGCTTCACGCGATATATTATGCAAGCAAAACTTTGGATGAAGCACAAAAGATCTACACCACCACTGAAAAGGAGCTCTTGGCCGTGGTTTACTCTATTGAGAAGTTCCGTTCATACCTTCTTGGATCAAATGTGATTGTGCATATGGACCACGCGGCATTGAAGTACCTCTTGAATAAAAAGGACGCCAAGCCTAGGCTAATAAGATGGGTTCTCCTTATACAAGAATTTGACTTGGAAATTAAAGACAAAAGGGGTACATACAATCTTGTAGTGGACCATTTATCAAGGCTAGTTCGTGATGGGAAAGATGAAAGCTTGTCGATCGATGACACATTTGCCGACGAGAAGCTCTTTGCGTTTAGACCCTTGGAAGTACATTGGTTTGCAGATTTCGTGACTTATTTGGCTTGCGGTATTAAACTGCATGGGTTAGCTACGCAACAAAGAAGGAGATTCATGTATGAAGCCCGGAGCTATTTTTGGGAAGACCCATATCTCTTTAAGATATGCAAGGATGGTATTAAACGGAGATGCATTTCGAAAGACGAAACCACTTCTATCATCTCACATTGTCACGATATGCCATGCGGAGGACATGCAGCCGCTTCCAAAACCACCACTAAGATATAACAATGCAGATTCTATTGGCCTACAATGTTCAAAGACACACACGAGTTCGTCAAAAAGTGTGATAGATGCCAAAGGATGGGAAACATATCCAAACGGAATGAGATGCCAATGAATCCCGTCTTGGAGATCGAGCTCTTTGATTGTTGGGGAGTTGATTTCATGGGACCTTTTCCGTCCAGCAAGGGGAACAAATATATATTGGTGGCCGTCGACTATGTTTGAAAGTGGGTGGAAGCTATTGCAACCCCAACCAATGACGCGAGGGTGATTGCCAAGTTCTTCAAACAAAACATATTTCCCCGCTTTGGAGTACCTTGAACGTTGATAAGCGAAGGAGGGAGCCATTTTATAGAGAGCAAGTACGAAGTCATGCTAAAGAAGTACGGGGTACACCATAGAGTTAGATTGGCATATCACCACCAGACTAGTGGACAAGTGGAATTATCAAATAGGGAAACCAAGCAAATTCTGGAAAAGACGGTTGACAAATCAAGGAAAGATTGGTCTATGAAACTGAACGATGCACTATGGGCATATCGCACGGCCTTCAGGACCCCCATCGGTACGACCCCATACTGACTAGTATATACCTGCCGGTAGAATTGGAGCACCGCGCTTATTGGGCCATCAAAACTCTAAATTATGGCTACAAGAGCGCGACATTACGGCGATTCCTCGATATCAATGAACTTGATGAAATTAGAAGAGACGCCTACAAGAGTTCCAGAATATACAAAGAAAGGACCAAAGTCTTCCATGATGCTCGCATTACAGTGAAGAGCTTCAATGTTGGAGACTAGGTCTTACTATTTAATTCAAGGCTTCGACTCTTCCCCGGAAAGTTGAGATTCCGTTGGTCTGGATCATTCACCATACGCCATATACATCCCGGAGGAGCTATAGAGATCGAAGGAAATGACGGTACATCATTCAAGGTTAATGAGCAAAGACTCAAGCACTACTCCGCGGGAGATCCTACAGGTGAAATAAAGAGCATCTACCTTAGAGAAACTTGGACTCAAAGTTTGTCAAACCTACTTAATGAGGTCATCGATGAAGCCATGCCATATGCCATTGGAGCTTTGCACGTGGATAGTTGATCGCGCCTGGATATACACCCGAAAAACGACTGTAGTCTTACCGCAAGCTCACGATGTAGTGGCGAGCGGGTATCGAACACAGGGAGGACAAATGACGGTACTTTATTTTAATCACCTAACTATTGGTGGTAGAATGGAATGGTTTCAAGAATGTTGTCACAGTCGTTCAATTAACAATTGGAATTATATATAATAAAAGCATCTAGAGCTAGGGAATCCCCACTACGGGTCGTCATTCATCTTTGTGAATAGTGAATCTCAATGTTGCAAGGCTTGAATTGAGGTGAACTAGTCGTAACTGAATAGAGAACCAAGCTCACGCTCTCGCGCTATTGCCGGTTTATAGCAACCTAGATTAGGGCCCACTCTCGTGCAAACCCTAACCTAAGCCGCTAGAATGAAGATCGACATCATCGTCCAATCGCACCTCGAGCCCACTCTGGTGCAAACTCGAGTTACGATCTTGGTTATGATAGGTCGTATTCGTCCAATCTCTTGCAAATGAATATGTGTATATATTTATAATAAAAATCCGAGCTTTGGTCCAATCTCTTGCAAACCAAGTCTAGAGAATCTCGATTATAAACCTAAATCGACTATCTAGGCCTTCCCATCGATCGAAATCCAATCTCTTGCAAACCCCAATCGATGGAGATTCCTAGCTACTCGTAGTAAATCAATCATAAACCAACTGTCTATCAATCCTAGCAACATATTGATTCGTTTATCACACTTCTAACATCGGATCCACAGGGTTCATCCCCATGCCCCAGAACGGCGGAACTACACGCAATTAATCATGGCAATCACAGAAATAACGAATAGAAACATATAGCAATTCATGGTTGAGAGAAAACAATTCATAAAAACAAGAAATTGAGATAGAAAGAACAAACTAAATCTCTAATCTTCAATCTCCAGCTGAGAATTTCAATTAGAATAATGCTCAAAAACTAATTACAGGTCTCCCCTAAACTAGGAAGAAAACTAGCCTTAAATACAAGCAAAAGTCGGCCAGAAAATCCTGACAGATTTGCCCATGGCGCAGCCCAGAACCCTAATTCGCGATACATGCAGACTGCGCCACTCGGCCGAGTAAAAAATGTCACTCGGCCAAGTGACGGACCCAAAGAAAAACAGAGATATTGTGGTTTTGGGGGTCTGTCACTCTGTGCCACTCGACTGAGTGGAGTTCTTTACTCGGTCGAGTGGGCTTTCTCACTCAGTCGAGTGAGTCTTCTGATATTCTCCTCCAAATTTCAGAGAGTCGACTGAGATTCTCTTTGGAAGGCTCTGACGTACTCGGGCGAGTGGGATTCTTCACTTGATCGAGTGAGATCCTTCACTCGCCCGAGTGGACTTTGACTCCAGAAGCTCTTGTATCCGTTGTACTCGGCCGAGTAATTTTGTTAGTTCTTGAGTTCAAGATTAACGTTGTTTTGATGATGATCAATACATTATGTTAGTGTGCTAATCAATCTTATGTTTTAGTCTCAGTTTATCTTAATGATTATATGTTGATGAGACAAAGCATAAGACTTGGAGGATATTACAAGGGATATCTTAAAGACATCCAAGAGTGATGGTGTGCTCAAGCTTGGATGAAGTCATGAAGATCATCTAATGAAGCCAAAGCTTGGAGCATGATAATGGATGGACATGTAGAGAAGCATTGTCAAAGCTTGGAGCTTGATGAAGGGAAGCTCATCAAGGAGTGCCAAAGCTTGGAGATGATGGGGAGCATCAAGGTATAGTGAGCTTGAAGACTTAGCCTCTAGGAGATGCAATTTATAATCCATGTAATTTCATTTACTTACATTTCACTTTTTGAGTCTAGGACTATTGTAATGCCTTGATAGATGGTCATACTCTCATGCATTTGCATTTCACCATCTTAGTGAGCCTTAGGATTATCATAGAATCCAACCCAATAAGTTCATCTTGCCCAAAGACTCATTTGGAGTCTCTGGCTCTCCTGCAGTCGCCTGCTGAAGGTTTTACAGTCGAGTGGGTGATTTCCAGTTGCCTGTCGAGCCTTCTACAGTCGACTGTGATGCACAGCTCAAGTCAAATTTTCTATTGACTCATCTTGAGCTTTTCGCATCAGTCGACTGATGTTCAATTTACAGTCGCCTGTACTCTGACAGTCGCCTGTGAATTGGTCGACAGTTGCCTGTGCGCTTCTTGCATTTTCTGGGCTTCATCCCAATTTGCAAGACAGCCGTCTGTTGATGTTTTTACAGTCGCCACGACAAACCCTGGACCGATGTCCAGTCATGCCACATCTGTGGCATTTGTCTTCCCAGTTTTTCTTTGAAGCAGACGTCTGGTCAGAGGTATTCCTCTTCCACGTGTTCTTTTTCTTCCCCTCAGTATTGTTGTTCTGGGGAGGAGCTCTGGTCTGCTTCTTCGCAGCTTTTCCCTTGTTGAATATTCCTCTGTGCTTGTTCTTCATCTTCAGGAAAGAAACTGTTTGAGCTTCAGGGAGAGGAGCAGAGCCAGCTGGGCGTAGGTTATGAGTGGCCAGTAGGAGGTCTCTGTTCTGCTCTACCATAAGAAGGTAGGAGAGTAAATCAAAGTACCTCGTGAACTTGCGTTCACGATACTATTGCATGAGAATAGCATCCTTCTCATGGAAGGATGTATATGTTTTCTCAATCATTCAGGTTTCCGAGACTTGTTCACCACACAACTTCAGGCATGAGGTGATGTTATGGAGAGCTGAGTTATAATCAGCTACAGACTTGAAGTCCTGAAGTCGAATATTTTCCCACTCATAACGTGCACGAGGAAGGATAACATCTTTCTGATGTTTGTATCTGTCCTCAAGTGCTGTCCACAGTTCATGAGGGTCTTCCACTGTTAGATATTCGGCCTTCAGGGTCCGATCAATATGTCTCCTGATATAGATAATGGCTTTCGCCTTCTCTACATCGGAGACTCTAACAGTAGAAGTCACTTCATCAGTTGTCACAGCCGTAGCTGGAGCCTGAATTGTGTGACATATGCTCTGTGAGCACAGATGGAACTTCAGGTCCAGCTGCCAGCTCAAGTAAATTTTTCCAGCCGCATCGAGAACATCAAAATCGACGCTCGCAATCTTTGCCATTTATCTAAGCATGGAATAAGCATGAATTAAATATTATTCAAAAATTAAGACATGCATAGTAGTAAAACTAATACTGTTATGGGGATCGACCGGTCACCACCAAAAATAATAAAAGTCCAAAGTCTCTAATACATTTTGAATTACGTGAAAAATAAAATTACAATTTGGAAACCCTTGGGGGACCCAGCATTAGCAATTTTCCTCCATCTTCAGGTGAAGTTTCTCCGGGCTATGGCTTTTACATTTAGTTCCTAGCTACATTTTCACTCAAAAAGAAAAAATAAAATGCGAGGAAAAATAAATGGTGGTGACTAATAACGGCCGATCCAAAAAACCACAACACAGTCTTACCAACATTTCAGGCAGTTTATAAAAGTATGCAACATCAAGGCATAAATAATATATTAAATTCAACATCGCAGGCAATTTTATTGGATAAATATATTAAATTTACGTTTAATAGTTACTTGGACAACGGGGAAACATCATTACCCGTTAGGTTAGGTAACTAACCTAACCGACAGAGCGGTCTCAGGATCCTTGTAATGATTAAAACGTAAATTAATATTTATTTTTATCCAATTAAAAAAATAAAGCGATTAATAATGAATTTAAACATTGAATTAAGTAACAAAATTATTACTTGACACAAATACCCCGAGAGGAGTTAATCAAACTCAATATCCCCACCCTGATATTCCCTGATTTTTCTGCATTTTTCAAGGTTTAATAGGGTATTTTCAGAAATATATATTAATTTCTGAATTAAAATTAATTTGGCCTGCAGGCCAGAGGCCCGCGGGCTGGCTGCGGGCTGCATGCCCGTTAGCTAAAACAAAATACCCATTTTGTTAATTATTGGGCTTCTGGCCCATCAGGAGAGGCCCATGGCTCTACTCCCCCTTACCCTAATTAGGGCTTTAATGGGAGGAAGTGAGGTTATTTAGGGTCAGCCGCCAGGGCAGTCGAAAAGACCCACTGGTTTCCCTTCAACTTCGAAGGCAACAGAAGCCCCCCCGGTCAAGGGGGGTTTGCCGATCGCGATGCCCCCCGTCGGGGTGGACGGAGGCGCCCCCCGACAGGGGGGGCGGCACGGACGGAGGCGCCCCCGATAGGGGGCGGTGCGGATCTACGGCGATTCGAGCGGGTATATAGCGATTCACAGATCTACGAAGGATCTACGACGATCCGTGCACAAGGAGCCCCCCTCCGACGGGGAGGGGGCGGCGATCTGTTGGTCCACCCCTAATGGGGGGTGGTCGCCGTCGAAATGGGAGGCCCCCCGTCAGGGAGGGAGGGGGGGTGTTTGTCCAATGTAGCAGGCCAGCCCCCGATAGATATAGTCGCAAGGCGGCCCGGGTGGGGGGGGGGTGGGGGGGGGGTGGAACAGTGCCCCCACCTTCTTTTTCTGATCGCAGCTCCCCCGTTCGAAAATTCGGGATGTTGCTAACAGTAGACCTGGGGGTCAAGGAAATTTCGGATGTTGCTAACAGTAGACCTGGGGGTCAAGGAAATTTCGGATGTTGCTATACCCATTAATGATCTGCAGGTTCGGAAATTTTTGGGAGGGGGGGGGGGGGGTTCGCGACAGTAGACCCCCGACAGGGGGTGGTTGATCGGAGGTCTCTTTCAGGGAATTTGGGGATTCCTTAAGGGAATTCGACATTTGGGGAATTTTCATTTGGCACATATCAAATTACTTCCGGGAATTCGACATTTGGAGATTACTTGTTATTGTTTTTGTTATTTTAATATATTTAATCTATTTAAAACAGATGTTAAACAGTAAACCTGTGTTTGTGAAAACTGATTTTCTTGCTACAGATGTTGCTATAGTTCTCTTAGAAAATTAGTATCACAGATTTAACAACATGTGCATGTAAGAATATTGATCTAGGGATTTATTAGAATTTACCCCTAGATCATACCCACCGGATCTAGCTAAGGTCGGAGAAGGAAGCCCATCCGCGTCCTCGCAGTTCGTCCGTCGGCAGGGATTCGGCTCGGCTTCAGAGCGTGCTGATAATGTGTTGGAGAGCAATCAACCATGGCTATATCTCATGGTGCCATTTTGTTATATCAACATATTAAAGAGGGGAGACCAATGGTCTCTAGTAGACCAAAGGTCCACCCCACTACCATGTAGTGGGGTGTTTACGGTGGCTAAATGAGGAGGAGACCATAAGTCTCCCCCACTCATAACAAAAGAGATATTTTTATGAAAATTACATCAAACAGAGATCCAAGCTATGGGCTAGAGGAAAAGGCTCAAACCTGAAACCTTGGCCAGAGCAATGCCATGTTCCAAGAAGAAGAATTAACTGCTTCATGAATTCTTTGACGAGTGACATCATATCCTTGCAAGTCAAAGGACCAACGACTTTCAAAACACAAATGCAAGCGACACCATATCCTTCTGCAAAGAAGGACTAACCACTCCACAAAGGGAATTGCTAAATGCACCTCAAAAATGAGATGCATCTAAAAATCAGTGTGAACTTTTCTTTTCGGTTCTGCTTTTGGCACGCATCGCGTCTCAGTACCCTTTTGGGCTCTACATTTGGCATACATCAACCATCGGCATGCACCTTCTTGTGCAAATAGGATCCAAGAACAACCAACAAAAATCATGCACATGCTAGCCCAAAGAATGGCATTTTCCCGACTTAACTCACCTTCAAGGACAATCTCCGAGTCCTTGTTGTCACCATGGGATAAATTTCTATACCTAAACTCTCCATCAACCAATCTTGCAAGTACACACGCCACTTGCCCAATAAAATGATGCAACAAAATCTAAAGATATAAATGGTTCATATGGCCAAATTCAATCATGCTTGCACCTGCGGCCTACACACACACAAGCCTTTTGCCTTTGGCATCCATATGACATGCTTAAGTCACTGATGCAAGCAACTAGTTCAAAGAGATTTCTCAGTCAAGCATGGTAATCTGACCTGGAAGTCTTCAGGATGTTGCCTTGTAATTCCAAGAAGCACATCATTAAGAAATGTACTTGACCAAACACGAATAGGAACCGCTGCCTCCGCCCCCACTCAACAGATCACCTTAAAAATACTCTAATCTTGTGAAACTACAAGACGAAAAGAAAAAAAACAACACTTAGCTAGATTCAACTGAAGCGAATCAGTCTCGGACGAGAATGTATTGGTGTAAAATAGGTCGGGCCGGGTCAAGTACGAGTCGGGTCGGTTTGATTATACCCATTTAAGGGTCTACCAACTCGACCCAGATTTAATCTTGGTTGGTAAAATTGAAACCCCGTTCCCAACATAGATTTTATTCAGGTCACTGAACCCACATGGATTTCAATTTTGTCCCCACTTGTGATTTATCATCGCCATCTTTCCCGACCCCTGTCGTTGCCCCTTGGCATCGCTCCTTATTGTAGTCAATATCATCATCACCACCCCCACTCCCTCGTTGCTCCCAACACCGCCACCCTATGACCTTCCCCTCCCCCTCTTTCAAGATCTCCTTTGTCTTCTACTAGTACTATTGTCGCAACCGCTTGTTCTCATCACCATTCATGCTAGTCGACACAATCACCGACACATGTGTCACCGTCGCTCACACCGGCATCGCCTAGACTAACCACTATGGTCTGCTAATGCTTTCCTCTTCATCGTCATCATCATCGTCTTCTTCTTGCCATGCTATTGATGGCTTTGTTGGTGTTGTTGCTTCTGTTTGCTTGGCTATTGACTTAAGTAAATAATGATAGGGATGAGGATGATGTTGATCAAGGTAATGGAATGGATGATGAAGATGGAGAAGGTGATGGTGATGGGTGGTGAAGAAGATGAAAATGGTGATGAAGAGCAATCACACACACATAAGAATAATGTATAAATGCTATCTACGCGGGAAATTTCCCCGCGTTGAAGCACATAGACATCATTTTTTAAATTTTTAAATTTTTTCCGGATTTGCTCTGCACATTATGAATGATCAACGTACCAAAAATTAAAAGAAACTAATGATATTTGACCCTCGATACGATTGATGCATATTCAACGTTTCAGACCAATTCAACTTTTTGTAACGAGTAGATCGTATGTCAAATTCATTTAGAGTTCACTTCTACTTAAGATTTTCTAACGTTAGAATGTGTACAACAATCTTTAAAAAAATTCAAAATAAAATCAGGAAAATGCATTTTTATGCTCTCAGTGCAGGAAATTTCATGTGCTAACAATACATATCTAGTTCACTCTATACACACATATCGTCATGGGCTGGATTTGGGTCTATTCGAGTCGGGGTATTGAACCTGCACCCAACCCGCATTCTATCTGGTCCGGCGACTTGACCCAAATATGATCCTAACCTGTTTTGAGTCCCACTCGAAGCTGAAAATACGGGTTAAGTATGGATCCTTTGCCATCCCTATAAATAGGAACTACTGTTAACATACCTAATTAGCCCATGACGGTCCTTCGGACCGTCGAGATTCAATTTCATTTTGGCCAAGTAAGGAGATCAAATCGGTCCATAAGATAATTATCAGACCAAGTGTAAAGTCATTAAAATGCACATGACCTATCCTACAAGCAATTCACCTCTCATGAGAAAGAAAGGTATCTAGTTTTTTGTACCTAGTCTCTCTCTCTCTCTCTCTCTCTCTCTCTCTCTCTCTCTCTTACTGATATTAGAGCATGTGCTTATCAAGACTTTAACTTGAATGTTGGATGAGTCGGATCGGCATGTCCCACCTCCAATTCGGCAGAGCTAATGCTTTCATCACCTATGATTTGCAATCTTGTGAGAGAAACTTCTACTCATTACTTGTTCACAAAAAGAAATACAAGGCTATATTGCCCGCCTACAAGGTATACCTACTGCATCACATATAGCTAAACCACCAACTCATTTTATATGCAGACAAACGAAACATGCTGTTTCAAACTATATGCATGATTTATGTATATGGGGTTAGAAAGAAAATTATGAAGGTCCTGGGAAATTAGGAAATTATGGAATCATGGTCGGAAAACAAGAGAGACGAAAGAGTTTAACAAGAAGTACAATTAGAGGGAAATTGAGGAATTACAATAGTAAGACTTAAGAAATGAACGAAGTAAAAAACAATTGGAGTTGCCTTTGAAAATCCGCCTCCATTGTTGTCTACCTCTCCTAATGAGTTATAAGTAACCTCGATCCCTCGCCTCCCACAAGAAGGGGAAAGAGATGCCAACCGAGCAAAAGACTTTTTGGCAAAAATAATCTGTGACTCGGATAACAAGTAGAACCAACACAAATTTGTATGCAACTTTTGTGAAAATAAAGTCACACTATATTGTATTTTTGAGAACTTTCCCTACACATTTCGATTAAGGCAGCAAGCGGTTCTTTACCCCAAAAAAATATTTAAGAATATTTCGATTGTTTATTTGCCGTGAAATATCTTTAAGAAGCTGCAAGCCTTCCTTCCGGCTTCATTAATATTGATGACAACTAATCTCAATAAGCTTCTTATGGTCGAATCAAACTACACAAATAATTAAGGACAAATACCAAAATCAATCACCAAAGCGAAGTCCAGGCATGCCCAACATTCAACCCGAAAAGACACGTAAAAATCATGCGCAAAATTCTAATGGCTAGTTTTCAAAATATTAATCATTTATGTTTCATCACTTTCTCAAATTATTAACATGAATATATGAACTTTGAAAATAACAAAAAAAAAACTACCATAAACTTCATTTTTCACAAATTAATTATTTAAAGTTATTACAAGAAAACTGTCTTTCTAGAGCATGCTCAAATTATTTCCTCCAACGTTTTTACAAGTCTAAAAACCCACCTTAATTTTTAAATAACATTTCAAAAAACTACATCATATAGCAACTCAAAGAACAATAAAATGGAATTCAAGTTAATGTTCTATTATTTTTAAAGTTTAATATAGTAGCAGAAATCGGTGGTAATTTTTTGAAAATTAGCATCTCCTAACTCAGAAGGCACATGTAAGTTTGAACAAATTCTCACTACTGCTATCAACCTTACGCTCAAAAACAAATACAATACCTAGTCCATGCCAGGCAACAGGAATATTACCTATGAGGAACCGCTTTTGTATGTTAGATGTCAGAATTTCTCAAGAAAAAACTGCATCATGACAATTTTTCCTGAGAACCAAACATGTGTGAAACTTAAAATTAACGCTAGCAGCCGTTAGCAAAGTTAAATATGAAACAAATTACATTTACCGTAAGGTTTGTTGCTGAGAAAGGCAGCTCATTTTGTCCAACAACGCTGTAACATCCATCCATCCTCAAAAAAATTTCGTCACAAGGATGCATCACGCCCCTAATTCCAAAACAAAAGTTGCAGCATATACATATTCCATGTCAGGGGGCAGCACGAACACAGATCAAAACGACGGCAAACTAACCCGCTCAACACCCTACCCCCAGGCAAAATGTGTTACTATCCCATGAGAACCCAAAACAGCAGCACCTCTGAAGTTGGAGATATAACGTCGTGCGTGTGGCTGTTTTTAGTGTGAACAACATGAAAGCCACCCTTTACTGCACTAGTCCAATAGATACATGAGCTGAGTGATATATGCACCAAGAATTTCTTGACAATGATTACCAATTAAATCAGTGGGTTTATTCTTACGGGCTTGTAAATCCCAAACTAACCATCTAATTCTTCAAGTGGAATCTGTAACCACTAACAAATCGGGTAAAGCTGCAGGATCCAGCTCCCAGTAGCCTCGCAGTTTTCCTCCTCTTTCCCCCGTAAGCCTGAAAGAAGGAATTTTATGAGAGAACTTCAAACGCTCACCAAATGGAATGTGCATTGTCCTCAAGGAAACCCCATTTTCTGCCTTAAAAACAGCTCTGTAGCCCTTGACTTTTGATAATACCAGAACTTTGAACCCGGAACTATCGGTAGCAAGGATTTCCACCAGATCAAAATCACAGTTCTCATGGTCCGAGAGTGACCACCCAATACTCCACTTCTTGTACACCGCCCAAATTTCACCAATATGCGGATATATGTCGTAATGGTTCTTTTTTGACATTGGCTTTGCATGCACAAGGTGAGAAAAGGTATCTGTTGTATCTAATACAATAGTTTCTCGTGAAACCTTAAAGGTCCCACAACCAACGGGTAACTGTCCTTTAAACCAAAGTTTCTCATGCTCTTGCTCAGAATAACCGTCGAGCCACCTGACATGCACTTCAAATCTCTCCAACTGAACCTTGCTTATCTGACCATAGTAGTTAGGGTTCTTGTCCACATCACTATATAGTGCCCAAATCTGCCCTTCTTCAAACTTACCAGACAATCTCTCTTCTTCAAAGTTATGGAATTCTGAATCAGGATACACATACCAGGTGGGGATTGATGATGACTGCTGGGAGACTGCATGGTTCTTCACAGCCGGGCTCGTACTAGGATCTCGAGCATCCTCTTCCGCACCAACTTCCTCTTTGGATGTCATTTCACTTTCAGCATAGCACTTTGACCCACCAGCAATCACATTCACTTCAGGGCTACTCTTGTTGGTTGTACAGGTTGGAACCTCACCCTTACTGCCTGCTGACTTAGAATGCAAGCCATTGCATACATTATTCAAATCTTCAGTTCTTCCCAAAACACTCTCCACACTAACTGAAGGAAACATATCCGCAAAGTTGAGGGGTAAAGATGCACAATCGAGTTCCAACGAACCTTTTGGAATACCTTCTCTTTCTTTTCCTTTCAATCTGTATGAGGGGATATTATGCGAAAACCTAAGTATATCTTTACATTGTATATTTAGTCGGCTTGATCCGCTATCTATAGCTTGCACAAACACGCTCACAAACCCTTGCACCTTAACCAAGCGAACAACACTGATCACACGACCCTCAGTGAAATCTGATATTACTTCTACGATTTCATACTCATAGTGCCTATTGGTATCGATACAAGAGCTCCATTCAATATCCCAATTCTTGAACACTGCCCAAACTTCACCTTTTCTAGGAAGTATATCATATGTATTTTTCTTTGTGCCTTTTTTACAGGGCATAAGATGAGAGAACATAAGACGCTCATGGGTCAGCTCTGCCTCCCCTCGTTTGAAGGTCCCACACCCAATAGGCAAACCCCCGACGTACCATAGACTCTCAGCTTTACTTGTGGGTTCATATTCTAACCAGTTGAACCGCAGCTTGAATTTTGGACCATAGATATGCCTAATCAATGCATAGTAACGGGGCATTGCATCCGAGTTATCATAGATTGCCCAGATCTGATCAACAGCAAATTTACCTTCATCCCTCCCTCCTTCAAAGTTATAGAATTCTGTATCAGGGTAGCTGTACCCTTCAGGGTCATCTGGTAAAGCCTCATAGATAAAATCAACACTAGCACTAGCCCTTGAACTGGCACCAGCATTCAAGCCTTGATCCTTGTCATTTCTGGCATGTTCTCTTTTGTGCAAACCATTTGGTAAGCTTTCAGATGAGGCCCGTCCTTCCCCTATGCTGCCTTTCCCACCACCACCACCAGCAGCTTCGCTAGTTTGTCCATTGTTGCAATTTGGGTCATTTTGCTCTGTGTTTCCAGACGTACTTCCCGTCCTTAACTTTTTATGTTTTGGACTCACAAATTCATCATCACTTTGATCCTCATTGTAAGAAATATTCTGCTTCTGCCTGGACGATCTCTGAGGACAACTGCCAGAAGTTCCAGTATTCTGTCCTGAATGATAATTATCCCCAACAACCACATCACTGTCGCTCTCAGACTTGCTAAATTCCACTGTTATCTTTCTTCCTCTCTTTTGACTTCTATTTGTTGTGGAAGGCTTCACAGCTCGGTCTCTCCTGTTCACTTCCGGAAGTTTCACCCTTTCAAACTTCACATCATTAGTGGTTCCACTGTCCATGTCCACTTTGACATTTTCCTTCAAGTTAATATTAGATGCACCAACAAAATCAGCATTGAAATCCCATCTTGAGCCAGGATCTGCTTCTGCAGAACCTCCACCAACATTACTTTGAGAGCCGACATCAGAACCAGTTCCAAAGTTCCATTTCGGTCCAGTAAAATGACCAGTGGGGGCTCGTTTCTCCTGCTGAGGGATTCCATTACGATTCCATGGTGCTGCAGATGGCACAGAATGTGCACTTATATCATAGGCAATAAAGGGATTCTTGCAAGTCTGACAACAAAGTGCTCTATTCATTATTCTCTGATAATACTGATATCTTACACCACAGGAAGTACATATGGTCCAGAAAGTCTGATTAGTCGAGAATGAACTTGGTTGCTGATTAAAACCATTGGACTGAGTAGAGGTACTATTCACAAAACTGCTTGCAACTCCAGGCTGTTTCCTAATGGCTGAAGTCATGTTTGTTTGCGGCACGGGTTGCCTTCCAGAGACTGTCCTGAAACCACCTCTTTTCATGTCATGTATAGCACGCTTCGATTTATTTGTCAGCGTCATGTGCGCCTCTCCCACTAGCTTGAATGCTGCTTCAGCACCCCCAAATTTGTTCTTGTCAGGATGAAGTAATAGAGCAAGCTTCCGGTATTGCTTCTTGATGGTTAATTCATCTGTGGTTGGCTGTACTTGAAGAATCCCATACCAGTCCATCTCCCCATTGACCTTACTTTCAGCAGAACAATGAACCTCACAAACGGATAACATCTGGGATACATTCTCAAGGTCGGGATACAGCTGTTGGGCCTTGAGCACAATCTTTTTTGCCGCAATGAAATCTTTGTTCAGCATCTTGTTTTCTGCAATGCCTTTGGCTCTGATGGCTTCATCCTTGTTACACTCCATGCATTACAATTTCAGTGGAGTCTCTTGATCTCCCTTGAGTGAAATGAGAAGACACGACAAAGATAACCTTGCTCTCAGTAAAAGTAATTGTTCAAGTCATGAATAGGGAAAAGTTAATGATTTTCTCCACCCGTGAATTAGTCACCATAGACCATGAACAAGCAATAAGTTCTTCTGCACGACTAAGTATTTGCAATAATAAGTAGATCAGTTGGAAGTGGGTTATGCAGTCATAACATCTACATGAGATCAAAAGAAAATGCCCAATCGTCATTAATAAAGAAAATTCCAATTTCAAATAAGTAACACTCACATGACTTGATTCAAGAGTACACAACAGCACAGGTTCACTACTAAACAAACAAAAAAGGGCAAATACAGATTTAACCACCTAGGGCCAAAGATCTAATTTTTACCGTTGTATGACCACGCTAAATCATATGTTCTCTTCAGCATTTCAACTAAAACAATGGAAAAGACGGTCTTCACAGCTATTGAAAATAAAGAGATGAGAGGAAAAATGTAGTGCAGAGATACGAAAAAAATTCCCCATCATTATTGCTCCCATCATATTGAGCCTCATAATCAGGTATCTATTGGTGTTTAACAAGTAGGTTTTCAATGTCTCTTGGGTGCACACAAAACCCAGAATCATTGTGATTTAAATCCAACAAATTAGATTTTCTAGTTATAAGGGTGGTCATGTCAAACTAAGAATCTGAATGTTTCTCCATAAAAATTGAACTAGATAGTCATCTCTAAATTAGAAAGCTTATGTAACCATATTAGCAATCAAGTTATGCTCCATTGCACTTCTACCTCAAGAATTCTTTATCAAGTCGAGGGCTAGCATCTTCGACATGGCAAATACAATAAAGATCTACAATGGTTTATTAACCTTTTCCCCTCATGTGAATTATTTGCCTACAAAAACACCTCTTTAATGCAATGATTCAAGTTTTGAATAAAGTTATTCACATCAGTTACTTCTTACACTAGTAGAACAACAACAAGATTCGGCTATACTGAAACATGCGGGGCAAAAAATGTATTACTCCTTAGTTTCATAGCAATAGTTCAAATTAAAATAATAGTCATAAACTTGATTAAAGGGTGGACGTCTTAACTTGGATCCATCTACACATCTAGTCTCCTACACGTCTAGTCTCCTGCTAGTAAATATGCTGCTGCTGCTGCTGTTTTTATTGATGTTTGTGGTCTTCTTTTTCTTCTTCTTAAATCTGAGTCCACACGTAGTAAATGCTAATTAACATTGAGATATATGCAACATAGGATTCTGCTGCTGCTGCTACTTTGGTTCTTCTTCTTCTTCTTGGATCTGAGTCTACACGTCTAGTCTTCTGCCAGTATGTTACTGTTATTGTTATTATTATAGCAAAGAAGGATCGCTACTGGAACCTACTTATTATAATACAACCTTGACAACCCACAAAAAATCTTGCAACGGCTCATGCAGTAAATTATCCAGACTAACTACTGAGCTAGACACATAGATCCTCCTCTCGACATATAATCCACCGCACATCCCCTTCCCTTGGCAGATAAGTGGTATTACTTAATGTTGGGAAAACAACCAAAGCAAGGTTGTCATATAGTGATATACTAGTCATAACCCGTGCCCGTAGGGCACTATTCATTTAAGATATTGCCCCCTCAAAATCTTAGTTCCCCCGAAAATTTAGCTCATCCCATGAAACTTAGTTCCTTCCAAATCTTAGTTCATCCCAAAATTTAGTACACTTAAAATTTAGGGTTTTAATTGCTAAAATTTTCACTTTTCAAAAATTTTAGTTCCTCCAAAATTTAGTTTTTCCAATTAGTTCACCCTAAAAATTAATTCCCTCCAGAATTAGTTCCCCAAAGTTCCATCTCGATTTAATTGTTCGTAGAATTTTTTGTTTCCCCCCAAAAAGTGAATTCAAAGTTAAATATTCTCCCCCATTAGCTTTTCCCTCCAACACAAAAATCAAGCCTCATTTAAGTTTTCCCCCAAGTTTTAATTTTCACCCCAATATGTTCCCCCAAATTTCAAATTCAAATCATTTTCCTATTATCATTGTCCTGGTCAGCATCCTAGTCATCAATGTTTGTCCTAGTCAACTTTGGTGTCCACGTAGGACAAAGATTCAAAAAAAGGTCCTCATTTGTATAATAGACCAGTCATAACCCGTACCCGCAAACACGGTTCATTTAAGATTCCCCCTTGAAATCTTTGTTCCCCCAAAAACTTATTAAAATTTAAAAGTACAAATTAGCGTAAAAACATTTAGTGGCACGGACGCCTTCGGCGCAGATCAACAAATTCGATGCAGGAACCTTCGATACGGAATAACAAATTCGACACGGACGCCTTCGCCGTGGAACAACAAATTGGCATAAAAACCTCATGCCCGCGGCACGGTTTATTTAAGATTTTCCCCCTGTGAAATCTTTGTTTCCTAAAATATTATTAAAATTTAAAAGACCAACAAATTAGCGTAAAAATATTTAACAGCACGGGCGCCTTCGGTGCGAAACAACAAATTCGGCGCAGGCTCCTTCGACACAGAACACCAAATTCGACACAAACGCCTTCGGCGCGGAACAAATTAGCGTAGAACAACAAATTCGGCGCGGACGCATTCGGCGCGAAACAACAAATTAGCATAAAACCCTCCGTGCCCGTGGACATGGTTCATTTAAGATTTTCCCCTGCGAAATCTTTGTTCCCCTAAAAATTATTAAAATTTAAAAGAACAAATTAACGTATAAATATTTAGCGGCAAAGGCGCCTTCGACACGGAACAACAAATTAGGCATGGAACAACAAATTCGGCGCGGTACAACAAATTAGCGTAAAAACATATGCTCGCGGGCACGGTTCATTTAAGATTCTCCCTGCGAAATTTTTGTTCTTCAAAAAATTATTAAAATTTAAAAAACCAACGTAACGTTAAAATATTTAGCGGCACCGGCGCCAAAGGCACCGCGTAACAACAAATTTGGCGTGGGCTCTTCGGCGCGGAATAACAAAAATTTAGCGGGCGCCTTCGGCGCGAAATAACAAATTAGCGTAAAAAAATTTCGCGGACGCCTTTGGTGCGAAACTGGTTCACTGGTAGCTTTCAAAGTTGGACCAAATTTCAAAGCTGGACCAAATTTCAAAGCTCACATTCATGGTTTTAAAGCTTCATCTCAACCTTACATTTTCCAAGATAAAATCCTAAACACTCTTTATCTTGTCATATTCAGCCCTAGAATTCAAAAAAGGTTGTCAAATGTATAATAGATATCCGTTTTCGTTAATAATCACATCATATATCATATCTAAGAAAAATTTATCTAGTGTAAAAAGTAAGAAAATTACAGGAATAAATAAATATATCACAAAATATTGCATATAGAAAAAGTTATAAACGAGGATACGCTAAAAGTCCACTCGGATGCAATGGTCACATGTAGGACGAGACAATTTAAGACTTCTCTAACGTCTACCAATTTCAAATATAAAAAAGAGTTTACTAAAAGAAATTCAATAACCTGAACAAGATTGAAAACAAACAACAAATTATGTTTTTGGTCTATTGTGTCCAATGAACCAATTTTAGTCAATCAACTAATCGATCGATCGATTTAACAAATTTATCTAATGCTTAATTAATTAACACAACAAAAAGATCTAGGCAGATTGAGGGCAAAAGGACATGTGGAAAGAGAAACGGAGATGAGGAAGATAAGAGAGAATGAGATAAGAAGAGTGAAATATAGAGAGACATGGAGACCGAGACAGAAAATGAGGATGTGTGAGAGGGAGGGATAGATTGAGAGAGATGGAGAGTAGACAGAAAATGAGGATGTGTGAGAGGGAGGGATAGATTGAGAGAGATGGAGAGTATATGGTGACTGCATACTTGAGTGTGGAGCTCAAACAAGGTCGCCAAAGCTCGGGAGAGGATAACAAAGCCCAGGCACGGTCATTGGAGGCACAACGACAACAGAGGCAGTCATGCCACTTTGGTGGATGGTCAAGCAAGTTTGGAAGGGGCTGAGCGAGGCTGATGAAGCTGAATCAATGTCGTCAGAGGTCAAGCAACTACGGGGGAGCACGAACAAGTTCCGTGGAGCCCAGTTGATAAGTTATCAATGATCAAAGAGTATTTTGTATAGGGAAAGAAAAGCTTCAATTGCATTTCGTCGAGAGAAGTTGGGAATAATGTAAGTTAAAACACTCAAATTTTGAACCAGATAAATAAGTCAAATTTTTATCGTAATGCTGCAAGTATCACCCGATATAAATCGTATTGTACATTACAACTTCAATATCGAATTATAATAAATGGGTTGAGATAGAAGAGGCCGATATGTACTGAAATACTCCAGAATCGTATTGTTATGTGCATTTTGTATTGGGCGATTCGACTCACTTCATACAATTTTGACTGCTATGAAACAAAGTATCATCCATTTCAAGGAGTATGCCGGATAGATTGTGAATATCCTCATCTAAATACATAGAGAGAAATGGTTGGACCACAAGATTTGTGAAGTAGGCCAAGCATAAGTATGCAAGATTTGGTGGCATGCTAGTTTCAATCCGTGAAACTAAGAATACCCTAGTTTCTTCTCACTTTCTCACTTTCTCCCTCAGGAAAAGAAAGAACAAAAATTACAACTTCAATATCGAATTATAATAAATGGGTTGAGATAGAAGAGGCCGATATGTACTGAAATACTCCAGAATCGTATTGTTATGTGCATTTTGTATTGGGCGATTCGACTCACTTCATACAATTTTGACTGCTATGAAACAAAGTATCATCCATTTCAAGGAGTATGCCGGATAGATTGTGAATATCCTCATCTAAATACATAGAGAGAAATGGTTGGACCACAAGATTTGTGAAGTAGGCCAAGCATAAGTATGCAAGATTTGGTGGCATGCTAGTTTCAATCCGTGAAACTAAGAATACCCTAGTTTCTTCTCACTTTCTCACTTTCTCCCTCAGGAAAAGAAAGAACAAAAAGTAAAAGACCATAAAAGAAAAAGAAAAAGTCAAGTACAAACTTTTGATAATTGGTTCAAATCATATTTGGGAACACTCTTTAAAATTTTCTCATGGTATTCAAGAAAAGAAGATAGTAAAAGAGTAAAGTGTCGAGACAAAGCTTGATAATAGGGCAACAACAAGAAAGTCTTTTAATACAACCCATCTCAATTAGCGAGCAAAATGTCCTTTTTCTTCAATCAGTTTTCTTCATGGCCACTTGACAGAAACATTACAGTTGTATTTACTATTTAGCAATGAGAGTTAGCTCAACGCTCCCTAGCTCTTGTCAAACAGCTTAAAGTAGCCAATAGTTAAAAGTGAAATGATGAGGTTGGGGTTACTTCAAAACAACCCAATACAGCCCATCAGAACCACTTCAAAAGTTCCTGATTCTAAAGTTGACAACTCCAACAAAAATTTTGAGTTATTCTATCCTCATTTCCAGTGTTGTTAAAGCGAAAGAAAATAGCAAATAGCTATCTAGGTTGAGCGCTTAAGCGTCCACTTAAATGCAAAGTTTGTACGAGTTCCAGTTGAGCCACTTAATATGGTTTTTCTCTGTTGATTGTTTAGAAAACATGAAATTCTGACTCATGTCTAACATTCTGTATGATTTTTTAACGTTAAAACAGTTAAGATTCAAATTTTGAATCATATGCATCTAATGATTGTCTATTTATGGGTATGGGTAAGTTGTTAGTACTATTGGTAGAATTGAGCACTTAAGAGATCAATCAAGAGTTGTGCCATTTGCTATTATTTATAACTTGTCGCCTCTTCTAACCTAACTTGTAACCAAGGTTTTAGATCTCGGTTTCGGTTTCAGTATCGCTCTTCCTAAAATTTAGGTTTCGGTATCGCTCTTCCTAAAATTTAGGTTTCGGTATCGGTATCGTCCGTTTCGGTGGTTTCGGAAGCAAGTTTCGTTTTCATCCGTATTGGTATTTTCGATAGGTTTTCTAAATATTAATTAATACTTTTAATAAATAAAAGTACATACACCATTTGAATACACGGTACCAATATCATATATCAAATACTAACTAAATTTGTATTGCTAAACATATTACTTGCAGGCTGCATCATGAGGGCTTCTTTATTTAGCTAAACAAATTACACTTTTTATAAGGTTGAATTTCATGCTTTAAAATGGCAAACTTGTAAATAAGTGTGTTATATTAGCTAGAAAAATTTGTAGGTGGATATCATAAATAGCATTGCAATCAAATTACAAAATTTGAGAAATATTTTACATTTATTTACAACTTTACCATTTCCTTTCTTTAATTGTTAAATGAGAATGTCAAACTTGTAAATAAATGTGACATGCCTAGCAAAAGTGTAATTTGACAGCAACACTAACTCCCCTAGCTTCACGTGGGCTTCTGCAATTTTTTATCACATCTTCCTCATCGAGGCGATGGCGGGAGGGCTTCTTCTAATTTTTTCTTTCCTCTTCCTCGTGGAGGAGGCGACGGGAGGGCTGTGTGAGGGAGGCGGCGGTATGCAAGTGGGAGGCGGGGGCGAGAAGATGCGAGAGGATGCGGGTTGGCAGCGGGATGGCTGCAGGAGGCGGCGGCGCGGCGAGATCTCCAGGTATGTTCACTATTTCCACTTTTTCTTGGTCTTCTTATTTTTTTTATTTCCTCTTCCTCTTCCTCATATTTTCTTGGTCGTCTTCTTCTTTTTTTGTTTTTTTAATTTTACCTTCGGTTTCGGCCGGAACGGCACCGTTCCGGCCTAAACCAAGACCCGGTCGGCTGTTTCGTCTCGGTGTAGGCCGATACCGAGACGAAACTCCCGATACCTAGCGGCATCGAGCGAGACCTCTAACCTTGCTTGTATATATCTATATCATTACTTTCAATTTACAAAACTTAAGTTTTCTTGTGTTAATGGATTTTTATGACTTTCTGGTTTGGTTTCATGTTCCGGCATGCAAATGGTGATATGAACAACAAAAATAAATAAGTGTTGATAATGACAATAACATAATACATGGCATATTAAAAACAAAATTACACGTGCGCACACGATATTTGCTAGGTTTTCACAAGTTTTAGTGGTATAATATAGGGAATATCGAACAGAAATAATGTTTTGAACTAAAAAATAACACAAACAAATGAATATACAGAAAAGATAAAAATCCGAAAACAGTAAGTAGATGAATGGAACAAAATAAAAAAATAGGACAAGGGAAAACCATATTCGAAAGAAAGAAAAGAGACAATGAAAAGTAGAGAAAAATGTAAAAACAGAAGACAAAGACAGAAAATATAAAAAAAACTATGTAAATAGTTGGAAAAATAAGAAAAAATTGAACTAGAGAAAAATAAGATTACAGAAAGAAAAACGAATATAAGATGAAATAAAAAAAAGCATAGGAAAAAAATTAGCAACATGGGAAAAGCTTTGGAGTTGCATTATGCGTCCCTACTCCATCTTCGGTCTAAGTTCTGGAAATAAAAGTTGGGGGAAGGGGAAGATACATAGGTTTGATTATAGTCGTATGCTGATATTTTTGCACCCATATCAGTCTAAATTCACACAAAACCCCTAATTATAGAGTACAAGTAAAAAATGAAGTAAGAATAAAGAATGATATTCTTAAATATGTTAAAACTAACATGTACCCATTAATGAAAAAGAAGCGATGTGTATTTAAGAAATAATAAGATGAGAATAGATCGCCGCTAAAGCGGAGCTAAGCAATATGTCTGCTAGCCAATAATGCTTAGGCGGCCCACCTATGCGCATATGTGGGTGTTTTTTTTTCAAACACTACTCATTTCTCTTTATCTTAGTTCCTAAGTGGTGCTAATTCTTTCTCTAACCAAACAACCAACACAAAATCTATTCCCAGCTCTTTTATTATTATTTTTCATGAAAGTCATAACTCCAGCACCCTAACTCATGTTGCCAAACACAACCTACAAGTCTTATAATCTTCCCTTAAAGCTCAATATAAGCTTATTTCAGTGTAAGCCTCATTCTAGAACCACCTCTAACTACTTCCGCTACAAATAGGACTTTATTATACATGTCCAAACAACACCAAATGATTTTAGTTCTTATTATACTTGATCTAAGTGACCTCCAATTTGCTGTGCATATCCTCAGTTTGCTATTGTCATCGGCCACTCGCCCCTCATGATATTCTACTCAACTGCTTGTCTTTAGACAACTTTTTTGTAGTCCAATATTCACCCAAACGCAAAGATGGTCAACTCGTTAATCTTAGAATCATAAGCTTTTCTATCAATAAATCAATACAAAAATTGAAATGCTTATCTTCATGGATAGATTGCTATTAGACCAATCACTCAGTAATTAATTATCGGAACTCGGTCTAAATTTTATCAACTGTTCAAAAAATCGTATTAAAATGTTGCTCACCATCTGAATTTTTTAATAGTTTGAAAACTAAAAACTTAAGAAGCAGTCGGTACAGCTGATCCAAGCAATCAATCAATATTTCACAATATTGACAATATTGATACTATAAACCTTCGGTTGATACCGATACCGATAACAATTTTGAGATCTCAAACCTTGGTTTGTATAACTCTCATATTCGCAACGTAAACTATATTTATATAAAAACACTGAAGACTTCAAGAACTCACATAGAATAACATCAAGCTTCAGTTTTTTCGCTTTTTTAATTTTCCAGAACATACTATACTTTCACCAACCCTCATTTCTAATCGTCAATATCATATCTAACCTAGCCTATGTCATTATTTTTCTGTACTTAGATCTTCTACCGGCTTCTACTGAATCGTTACATATTTGTTTCTAAATTTAAACATATGTATAACAAGTATGTATCTAACACGATAGGCACTTTCTATATATATATATATATATATATATATATATATATATATATATATATATATATATATATATATATATATATGGAGAATATGCTTTGCATCTTTATTGATATCAGAAAAAAGGTACAAGACTCTCCCAAAGGTGGAAGAAGGATGTGTGTATGGAGAGGTAAGGTACAAGCACCATTACCACAACCGATACATGACACCTTCTGCTACCCGTAGAGCCAAAGAAGCAACAAAATACAATATACTGAAAACCTAGCCAATAAGCCCCCAGTTAAAAGGGGCAATACCATCTTCTTGCTCCCAACACACATGTCTCAAGGCGATCCTGACATCCTCAGCAATATCTTCGAACAGAGCCGTTTTAATTTGGCTGGTTCCCTCAAAGATTCTCCTGTTTCTTTCTCTCCAGATGTGCCAGACCATTACAGCTAAAACAGTCTTAGCCAATCTTCCTGAGCTACCTTTGCAATGATTGAGAATAAGGTTCCCGACTCCAACCAAAGAAGATGGTAAATCAGAAACGAATCCCAATTTCAAAAGACTCCTGCAAAGGATGTAGTTAGAATAACTACACTCAAAAAATATATGGGACATATTCTCACAAATATTATCAGAAGATAAAACACAGAAGGGTGAAGTGGGCACTCCCCATTGTACGAGCTTGTCCCGGGTAAGAAACTTCCCATGGAAAGCTCGCAATAAAGAAATAGCCATTTTGGGGATGTGCCCCTGAAACCAGACCACCTTATAGAAAGGGAATAAGGGTTTTAAAACCCTGGTCCCAGCCCAAGCATTATAGAGGGATGGAGATTTGGAGATCCAGGCCCAAGAATCATCCCCAGCAGACAGAGTTATATTATTAAGAAGATGCCGCACACCGGAGAGAGAGTTGCTATTAATCCACCCCATGTCCTGCCAGTAGCTGTTGACCGTGCGATCCTCCTCCCCCGCAGGGACCTCATAGGAGTCATTTAACGCCCCACAGGGGAGCCAATTATCATACCAAAAAAGAGTGGAAGCCCCATTCCTAACAATACGCCGAATGAGTTTTTTGGAGTAATCACGGCATTGCAAAATGAATTTCCAGGTCCCAGATTGCATAGGGTGGGGTTTAGCCAAAGAGAAACCCATATTACTCAAATACCGCCTCCTCATATAATCAGCCCAAAGACCCCCATGGGTCATCATTCGCCAAGACAATTTAACCCCATGGGCTTTATTCAGATCAGTGAAGCTACGGAGCCCAACACCTCCTTCTTGTTTAGGAACACAAACATCATCCCAGGCCCAGGTATGGTTTTTCCCCCATATAAAACCTCTGCATAAGGTGGTAAGGGAGCGTAAGACAGATTTAGGGATACGATAGGCCTGCATCCAAAAAGCAACCATGCCATAGATGACAGTTTTAACAAGCTCAATACGACCAGCTATAGATAATAAAGTCGAAGACCATCCCTGAAGCTTGTTCCTACATCTGTCCATCAGACGACCATACATAGCAGCATTAGGGTATCTGGCAGAGAGAGGTAGACCCAAATACGAGGTCAGGGTCCGAACCCTCCTGATGCCCAAGATATCAGCAAGATTGCCCGCCCCCCTGACCCCCTTGCTGAAAATGCCAGCGCTCTTGCTCCAATTAACATCCAGACCAGAGAGATGGTTGAAAGTAACGAGGAGGTTTTTCAGCCCCTTAAAGGACACTTCATTAGCCCGACAAAAGACCAGCAGATCATCAGCAAAAAGAAGATGAGTAATGGCGCCAATTCTTTTCATAGGTTGGATACTTCGAGTGACATTGGCTCTAGCCATTAATAATGAGAAGGCTTCCATAACAATGACAAAGAGATATGGGGAGAGGGGGTCGCCCTGCCTCAACCCTCTATTTGATTGAAACATACCAAAAGGGGAACCATTGATCAGAACAGAGAAGGATGGGGTAGAGACGCATTCACATATCCAGCTGATGAATTTATGTTTAAATCCCATTTGATGAAGCATGAAATAGATAAATTCTCTATTGACGCTGTCGAAGGCTTTCCTCAGATCAAGCTTGAGACATGCCCTAGAGCCCATAGGGTTATTGAAATCCCTAATGTGTTCGTGGGCCAACAAAGCACAGTCAGCTAGTAATCGATCTTGTAAAAAAGCAGCCTGATTAGGAGAAATGAGCTCAGTAACAGCTTTGCTGAGGCGATTGCATAGGATTTTGCTGATAATTTTGTACAAAACATTACAACATGCAATGGGCCTGTAATCCCCAAGACCAGAAGCATTGATATTTTTTGGAACAAGAGTAAGAAAGGTATGGTTGACCTGGCGATAGAGCTTGCCAGTTTTGAAAAAATTAAGAATAGCCATGGTGACCTCATTCCCAATAGTATCCCAGGAGTTCCAGGAGTTCTGAAAGAAAAAGCCATTGTAACCATCCGGACCAGGGGCCTTATTAACCCCGATTTGAAAAACAGCATTTTTGACTTCTTCAGCCACAACTGGCCTTTCAACCCAAATAGCAGCTTCATGAGATAAAACTCTTTTAGTAGTAAGGCGAGGGAAGACTCTCCAGTAATTATCTTGATTATAAAGATTAGAGAAGAATTCCGGGGCTTCAGTTTTAAGCTTGTCAATGGAGTTATTACAAGAACCGTCAGCAGAAATAAGATGGCTAAGGTTGTTACGACTCTGTCTAGTCCTCATAGCAGTATAGAAGAAGCGAGAATTACGATCCCCAAGACTTAACCAATCTTGCCTACTTTTCTGTTTAAGATTAGATTCCTCAATATCAATGGCTTCAGCCAGCTGGCTAATAAGGGTGCGTTCTTTTATCTGAAGATCCACACAGGAATGGATAAGCTGATTCTGCTGGACAGTAGCAAGCTCAGAACGAAGCTTAGAAACATTATTATCCTCTCTGAATTTTAATCCAAAAATCTTGAGCTTGCCTTTCAAAATTTTAAGTTTATTGACAAGGCGAATCATAGGACAACCAAAGGTTTGCAGACCCCAGCAATCCTTTAAAATTTTAGAGAATTCAGGACTGAGGTGCCAGGAGTTGAAGAATTTGAATGGTTTAGGGCCAGAGCTCCCTAACTGATGGGTATGGATGATAAGGGAGGAGTGGTCACTAGAGCCTCCCTCAACATATTCACAGTAAGAAGCGAGAAGAATATTAATCCAGTAACTATTACAAAAGGATCTATCCAGAGTGGCCATGATACGCCTCTGCCCAATATTGCGATTATTCCAACTCAGAGGGTTGCCAACAGTTTTTAGCTCAATGAGACCACTAGAATTAATACAATCATTGGACTCGTCAACCATGCAACCAGACACTATACGACCCCCAACTTTATCAGAAGAGTATCTGACACAATTAAAATCCCCTCCTAAGATCCAAGGCAGATTTTTATAATTGGAGGCACTGGTGATCAAATTACTCCAGAGGCTTCTACGATCAATATAGGAGTTGGCAGCATAAACTATAGAGATGATAGAGAAAAAACCCGCTGCATTCTCCCCTTTCAAGGATATGTGTTGAGTCGACATATTATCAACAACACAAGTCCAGATATCAGGATCATATAGTATAACAATACGCCCTTTACACTGGATATTGCTATTATTGATGATCAACCACTTCTTCGGAAAACATTTGGTAATCCTTTGACTATTGTTATTGGTAACCTTAGTCTCGATGAGCCCTACGAGAGAGGGCTTATACTTCAAGCAGCGATCTTTAAGCTCACGACGCCTAGCAATACTATTGAGCCCCCTAGTGTTCCAGATGAACAAAGTCATGGCAGGTTGGTAGACGAAGGATGCTCGACATCCCTATTAATCCTAGAGCTCTTTCGGATCCCCTTAATAACAACATTTCCAGATTTGAGTTGGTTGGATTTCTTCTTGCCTTTACTACTAAGCCTTAACTCCTCTTGTTCCGCGAGCCAGACTTCATTTTGAATAGTCATGTTACTAGGCTCGCTATCAGAATCAGCGGTATCAACAGTATTATCAATAAGAGATCCCCCCTACGCGAAGGGGGGTTAGCTATAGCGGGAGAGACAGGCTTCTTACGCCCCGTGATGGGGGACGAAGCCTGCAGAGACGATTTGGCAGGAGAGAGGGGCTTGGCGAGCGCCAGCCCCCGATCCCCCCTCCCAATTTTATTATTTTTGTCCCCTATACACGGGCCTTCAACAGCCCTCAAGCTATCGTACAACAAAATAGCTTTGTCAATTACCGGGCCCTTATCAAGATCCTTCGTCTGCTCCGTAGGAGAGCAAGACTCTTCATTGCTGCATCCGGTGCAAGAGGGAAGCTGGAGCTCAGCTCTTATGGCTCTATCTAAGATCTTGCTGCTGCTACGCTTCAAAGAGTGGTCGCCCTCAGCATCTCCGATGTGGGTATCACTTTGACTTACCCTGAAATCAATAGAACACCCCTCACCCAATGCCCTGTCAAGTCCCCCTTCTCCACAATGCCCGCTGCCACCGCTACTACGCCTCTGGAGATAAACCGGGCTCTCCGGAACAACCGCTGCCCCCCTATCGCTATTACATCCCACTTCATAACTGGTCGCAGCCAGCCTATTTACAACCTTACTGTCATCAACATTAACAGCAGTAGCCCCTGGAGCAAGATCACCCCCCCAAGCATATTGCTGCTGCAGAAACCCCCCCTTAATACTGCTACCCGCCTCATTACAAACCCTCACTCGGTTCCCTATACATCCACGCTCATCGCCCATAGGCCCTTGCCCCCTTCGATCATCAACGGATTTACATTCAGTGGGACAATTCTCGACTTCAGAAGCGATCAAATTGCCCAACTCACCACCCGTAACAAGAGTAAAAACCATGCCTTCCGCATGACATCCCTCCTTAGTACAATTATCAACCCCGCTCAACACTTCATAGCTCTCGTTACAAACCACTCCTTCATCCATCGAGGGATGATCACCACAATCCATAGCATGAACGTAATCAACCATCCCCCCAGAAGTAGAGGTAGTAGAAGATAAGATTAAAGGGATCTGGGCACTTACGGAGTTACGCTTGTCCCCCGTATCAGCAGCAGCATTCAGCATATCTCCCCCTCCTCCGATGGTACCACTGGCATCTTCAATTTGCCTGTCGACACAGTTCTTCTCTCCAGCTCTCGTTTGTCCACCCTTAGCCGAGCACTGCTTTATAATATGACCAAAGCAATTGCAATGCGAGCACCTAGGGGGCAATCCTTCATACCGAACTTCCAATTCGATGCATTCTCCATCTTCCACACAGACTGTAACAGTGCGCGGCGGCTCGCTTTCCGCGGAGACTTCAACCAAGCAACGAGCAAACGTCATCTTCTCCATGGAGGCGGTGGCTCTGTCCACACAAATAGGAATCCCCAACACGCTAGTTATAGCATTAAGAATCCTAATGGACCAGAATTTAAGAGGAAGATTAGGGAGAAGGACCCATATAGGAGCAGTAGCTAGCATATCCCGCTCATACGCCAAATCTGGAGCCCACCGTTGGATCACCACCAACCTGCCGTCGAACATCCACGGCCCTCCATACAAGACAGCATCACAATCACCCTTGTCCTTGAAGCGGAAGAGATAGAAGCCATTATCCCTGGAGAAGACAGCCATACCTTGCTTTTTCCATGACCTGGTAGCCCAAGCCTTCATTTGACTGAAGAAGGGGACGTCCCCTAAAACATACGCCACCAGGGTGTTATCCCAAGACCTTGCCGCCTCATCAATGGCTTCTTGAGTTAGCATCGCAATCGGGGCTCCATTTTCATCCATGCTCGGGGGAATGTAGGCCATCTCCAGCGAGTCAGCGATCTTCTTCTTGTTTGTACATACTTCAAGCCAAGAAAGCTTCGCAGTAAGAGGATTGATTTTAACCTCGTACGCTGGTCTCATCCTCCTCCTCTCTTGCATTGAGAGATTCCTTGAGGGGCCAGCCCCTGCTTTGAACAGAGTATTCTCATTAGCCAGAGCCCGCTGTCTAAGATCCGCTCTGGGGTCCTTCCCATTGTTAGTAACGGCAAACCGCCTCCTCCTATTCACCAATTGCCAATCCCCCGACAGAGCAGGAGCAATCTCTCCAGGAAGCCGGGAAGAGGACTCAGCCATGTCAAAGGGAAGCAAGAATTAGAAGTAAACGAAATCTCGCCGCAATAACCAAACAAAGGAGTGATGCTTACCACCGGATCGAGAACTCCACCCGAGTTCCCGATCCGACCAGCAAAGTCTCCGCAAAAGGATCCGATCAGATCAGGTCACCGATCGTCACCTCCCAGCCTCAGAAGCCGCCAATGATTCACCAAACAAAACCTCAGCGACAAGGCAATCAAATCGATAAGGAAAACAACCAAAGAAGCCAGGAAACCAAACAGATCGGAGAACGAGAGGGACTCACCGCCGAATCGGAATCTACACCGAGATCCCGATCCGAACAGCAGGGGGAGATCAGGTCCTCATAGATCCGAGAGCACAAAGCCGGAAATCGAAAGATGGCCGCGAGATGATCGCGAGATCCGATTCGACTCGAAGCGAAAACAAGTTCCGATCGACTCAAAGGGATCAATCTCAGGGTCTAGCGAAGAACAGGTCTCCGAAGACAAGGAAAACAGACAAGAGGCAGCCCACAGCGCCTCGGCCAGCCGCAGAAGCGGCCGGCGGCGATCCCCTAAGCGAAGTCTCCTCCGGAGCTTCTCTCACAAGAAAAAATGAGGAGAGACAAACTTATATATATATATATATTCAGTAATCATTTTATTATAAGTACGCACGCACGGACCATGCGCGCACGCGCGCGCGCGCGCACACACACACACACACACACAGAGAGAGAGAGAGAGAGAGAGAGAGAGAGAGAGATATATATATATATATATATATATATATATATATATATATATATATATATATATATATATATATATATATATATATATACGAAAAATCTGAAAACATCCACTTCTGGGTTGTGGTTAGTTCCCACTTGCCACGACCAGTCCTCAAGATGAAGCGCAGGCAAGAGTATGTTCACCATCTGGTCAAACAAGAATCAATGAACCTACACAATATGCCTCCAGATTGGGAGAAGTTGTAAAGAGCTACAATCTCAATAAATCAACAGTCAAATCCTGTAGAACTCTAGCAGATTTGCCTTGAAGAGATCACGATCCAATTCAGGGATTTCAATTCAAATAGCTACACCTGGAAAGAATAGGCGCATATTCAAATACTATGCCTAGACTTAGGAAGAACAGGTGCTAATCAAATACTAAGCACAACCCGTAGCATCTCAAATAAGTTAAACATTCAGATCAAACAAGTCCAAGGTACCTTCAAGTCCAAACAGGTTCAAACAATTTATTCCCATTTTCTTTTTCTTTCTTCTTTGCTTTCTTTTCTCAGATTGACGAGGGTGGATTTATATTTATTTATTGCCAGGGGTTTCATTTCCTCATAGGGCCATCACTTCCAGCTAGCCAAAAAAACACGGTGGCAACTTAGCGACAATACAAGCCATAAGAATTGAAATATAGCTGTGATGAGGACCATTCTCATATGTAAATTTCCTGAATATCCAAATAAGCTTTAGATTTACACAAAACTGACCATATATGTCCTTTTTTTAGAATTTAAAGTATGAAGATCAAACAGTAACCCAAAAAGAAATATGATTCCCTAGGCATTGCATTATACACTGGAAACAACTAATGCCTGAAGATCCACCTATTTCCAACTCATCCAAGAGCCACAAATTTCAAAGTAGCTTCGTCGTGATCAGAAGAGAGTTTGATAGACTCGGAAGTAAAGCTTCCGTGATTTAGATCAAAAAAAAGAAACTGAGGTTGCTGGCAAAGTGGAAAGGTTCTGCCAGTTGATATGAAGCTTAAGTGGTTAGTGGAGAATGGAAGACAAAAACACTTGCTCTTGGCTCGTTATCAAAGGACTTTGCATGGATTACAAGTAGGAGTGACAATCTTGACCATGATCCAATGAACCAAATCACACCCAAACTTTCTGGGTTTGGGACACTTGAAAACAGGTACATGCTATAACCAGGTCAACCCACCTGACCCAATTATCAATTGCATCATGTTAAAGTCAGACCCTTTGGCCCACATTGACATGTGGTAACCTGCTCATATTTAAACATTAAAGTTAAAGTTAAAAGTGAAATTGTACAATTGACTAACTAATTCAATGGCTTATGGTTAGGTTACTTCTTTAACTGATGGTCAGGACCAGGTTCACATCTCAGTTCTTTTTTGGGTTAATTTCACTAAATCCCCTAGAGTTTTGCCTCACTTTCATGAAACCCTCCTACATTTTTGCCCTTCACAGAGCCCCACATGCCGTTTAAGAACACAGTATAGTTTTCTAACCGAAATGACAATTTTGCCCTCATTTACAACCCTTGAAAAATTCAAACTTTTCAAAGAGTGCAAAATAATCATTTCATTTTCTAAAGATAAAATATGGAAGGGCAAAATAGTAATTTCAGTTAGTAATTTCAGTTAGAACACTAAATGGCATCAATTTTAAAATGGCATATGGAGTTCTGTGAAGGGGAAACTCCGTAAAGAGTGATGCAACATGAGAATGTTCCATGGTGGCAATCAGAAGATACGTTGTGGCCAAGGAAAAAAACGTTTAAGCCATTTCTAACGTTGACAGGTGAAAACCCACACATTAGCATCTATTTAGAACAAACATTTCCATTGTGAAGACATGACAATGCATACACCTTATAGATACTTTTTTGCATCATTGATTATTCATATGCTACTATTCTAAAATTTTCTATGTGATCACATCCATGTTGGCTTGATGATGTCTGTTCTCCTTTAGAAGCTTGTGAAGGGAAGCTCTCAAAAGTCAAAAGTGATACCACCGTGCAAGGCTCAAATCTAAAGCCTATACAGTAGGGGTGAGGCAGCCCATAAGTGAGACAGCCTGAATTTTCAGGCTGCACCGACATGGTCTGAATGACATTGGTTCAGGTCTCCCTCTCCCTCTCCCTCTCCCTCTCTCTCTCTCTAAAGCAAATAGTTTTGTTCTCCCCTCCCCCCCCTCTATATATCAGGGTATTTAAGTATTAGCTATTCCTAGAATTTAATATATTCAGAAATTCCATCTTTCCTCTACAAAACACAGAAGAAATTAGCAAATGGAAAAAACTATAAGAAACAAAGTTGGTTGTTAAAATTTTCATGTTTCTGTGTTTCCCCAAGGTCCCTCTGCACAACTACTGTGACCCCCCCCCCCCCCCCCCCCCCCCCGGCGCGGAGATCCAATCCAAGATTACATCCCCAAAAGAATTCTAATCCTTGCATTTCTATCTTTTGTCTGTCAGATTTTTCTTTTACAAGTACGTAGAGATTTTTTTTTTCACTTTCATGTTAAGATCAACATGCTTCTAAATGTGTTTAATACATTCTCTATATCTTTGTCAAGCTAATACACCCTTGCAAGTATCAAACCCTATTAATACCTACTTTCTTTTTGTGTTCTAAATTTATTAGCTTTTGTGAATTATCAATAAACTATTTGTAAACTATTCAAGATAAATGACAACTGTGGAGATTTATATTATGAATTTCCAGTGCTATGAATTTTCCATATCAATTTGTTTCTGAGCCCTCTCTCATCTTTTCTTTCTTAATTTCTTAGGACTAAGAGCGGTAGAACGCCAATGACTCCCTCTACAAAAATGGACAAGGATGAACAAAGAGTCGTCGTGGACCAAAAACTATATCGATGTATGATTGGTTCCGTGTTATACTTGACTGCCTCTAGGCCTGATATAATGGTGCTAGGAATTTCCCAAGTACAACCACCACCTAGTTCCTCAAACTAGGAATTTCCACCACCACCACCACCACCACCTCACTACGTGAGGAACTCAACACTTGAGGCTTTTTCAACACAATTAATACAACCTCAAAACTTACCACCGCTTCTCAAGTGGGTTTACAAATCTCTTTTGGAAGATGAATTGCTCTTACACTTTTTTATAGCCAACATAGATGAAGCTTTTTGTGAATGTGAATGGCTTATGGAAAATCCTTTGAGATCTCAAGAAAGATGAAAATTAAAACAAGATATCAAAGGAAAACTTCAATTAGAATATCAGAATAAACGAGATTAAGCATATGTAGATTCTCAATTGATCAAGGCAAGAAATGCTTAAAAGCTTGAAAACAATTTTAAACCAAAAGCCTTGAAAATTTAGAGAGCTAGAGAGAGTTAAAAACTTGAAGATTTTTGCTCAAAGATAGATCATAAAGTTTTTGCCAAAAAATCTCACCAATATCCCCTTAAATATAGCCATTCACATTCACAAAAAAGCTTTTGGATCCTATCATTGTCCTAATTGGACAGGCCTCTTTTGAATTGTCTACATGTTGAAGTCACTGTTATTTTATTTCAGTTTTTACTAATAATTTTCAGATCTCTTTTGGATCATATCATTGTCCTAATTGGACAGGCCTCTTTTGAATTGTCTACATGTTGAAGTCACTGATCTGAAACCTGCCATCTGTTTTTCTTTTGGTTAAATTAATTAATATGCACCCAATCTGTGTATTATCCTAGTTAGTCGGGTGATCAGACCCACCCGATTGCCACCCCTAATTACAGCAGCCTACTTATCATACAGTAAAAGGGAAAGATGTGGATACAGCACAGATTTTGACTGAAATGAGGGGGAATTAAATGAGATACTGAACATAAAAGAAGCTACAGTAATCACAAGACTGAAGAATCCATAGGCGTGTGAGGAGCTGATAACAGAATGCATTATAGAGACACGAGATACGGCAGTTCTTAATTCTCGAGTAAGTCGGTAACATCAGGGAAGAAAGGCAGAAAGATAAGCAGAGGCAACAGAACCTGTTGGTGCCAATCTGGTAACAGGTCAGATCTGATGGTACGGGCTTGACTTCCTTGGGTTCTTGATGGTAAACTCCGTAAAGAGTGATGCAACATGAGAATGTTCCATGGTGGCAATCAGAAGATACGTAGTGGCCAAGGAAAAAAACGTTTATGCCATTTCTAACGTTGACAGGTGAAAACCCACACATTAGCATCAATTTAGAACAAACATTTCCATAGTGAAGCCATGACAATGGCATACACCTTATAAATACTTTTTTGCATCATTGATTATTCATATGCTACTATTCTAAAATTTTCTATGTGATCACATCCATGTTGGCTTGATGATATCTGTCCTCCTTTAGAAGCTTGTGAAGGGAAAGCTCTCAAAAGTCAAAAGTGATACCACCGTGCAAGATTCAAATCTAAAAGCCTAGACAGTAGGGGTGAGACAGCCTGAATTTTCAAGCTGCACCGACATGGTCTGAATGACATTGGTTCAGGGGTCTCTCTCTCTCTCTCTCTCTCTCTAAAGCAAATAGTTTTGTTCTCCCCCCCTTCTTATAAATCAGGGTATTTAAGTATTAGCTACTCCTAGAATTTAATATATTCAGAAATTCCATCTTTCCTCTACAAAACACAGAAGAATTAGTAAAAGGGGAAAAACTATAAGGAACAAAGTTGGTTGTTAAAATTTCAAAAAACATCCTAATGTATCTTCTCTCCCCTTAACTTGTATCATATCATGACCTTCTTGAGCCTTTTTTAATCCCTGCGTTTCTATCTTTTGTCTTTCTGATTTTTCTTTTACAAGTACATAGAGATTTTTTTTCACTTTCATGTTAAGATCAACATGATTCTAAATGTGTTTAATACATTCTCTACATCTTTGTCAAGCTAATACACCCTTGCAAGTATCAAACCATATTAATACCTACTTTCTTTTTTTGTTCTAAAGTTATTAGCTTTTGTGAATTATCAATAAACTATTTGTAAACTATTCAAGATAAATGACAACTGTGAAGATTTATACTTTGAATTTCCAGTACTATGAATTTTCCATATCAATTTGTTTCTGAGCCCTCTCTCATCTTTCTTTCTTAATTTCTTAGGACTAAGAGCTTTAGCATTTTATATGTGAATACTACTTTTTATTTATCTTGATTAATCAAACCCTATGAAACAAGGATTCAATTATTTGTACATTATTCATGATGCACGCCTCTTGTTGGGAGTTACATGTTTTTCGCTGCTGTGATTTCTTTTTGAATTAATTTTTGTATGAATAATGTCAACTTATGTATAAAAGTTTCTTAATCGTGATAAAAGAGAATTAGGTAATAGATAACATGATTTTCCAAAATATTCAAATTAAATATCAATTAGGAATAGTTCCTTTGACAATTTATGATCAAAAAATTTCTCATTTGAATATGGAACTTGGATAAGCTTTCATTAGAAAGCATGAAGGCAGATAATGATTTAAAAAGGTGAAGCTTTTTTTTGACCATCCGTTTATAAAGAGAGTTTGTTTTTTGAGTATTTTAAATAATCTTTATTTTTGGCATTTTAGGTATGTCATCACTATTTTTCTTTTAAAAGAGCCAAACTGAAATTAGGAAGATGGCTTTATACTGGATCACGTGAAGGGAAAGGAGAATAGATAGAACGATGAAACGCATAGACAGAAAGAAAAACAAAGTGTAATAATTGAATTAAAATTTAATGTGAGAAAACTACAATTCACATTGGTATTTTGTTCGATTAATTTATTTGAAAAGTTTCAGTTTCTGATATTGAAGTATAATCTCAATAATGAACTATAAATTACTATAAATTACTGAGGTTTACCCCAAATTAATTTGAGAAATAACGTCACTCTTGATGGCCATACAAATGAACTACTTTGTTACATTTCTACCTAGTCAATGCAATTACTGTGTCAATGCTAAATGTCTTGCTTTTATATTTCCAAGTTAATCAGTTATAGTTTTCTTTTACTAACTGTTTTCTTTCAATTTGTTAATATATATTAAATAATTGAATTAGCTGAATCATAATTCTATGATCCTAGTAAAAGTTATAAAAATCTTTACTATTATAAATCCCCCCCAATTGAAATTGGGTGTCCAATTTGATGTCATGGATAAAATAACAATTTTTTAGAGAATGATTTTAACATTTATTTTCATTCAATTTTAATGATATTTGTGCTCATTAATATAGACTTTATAATAGTCAATTTTCAATGACATCTCCACAATAAATAGCTAATACATGATTTAAATATCATACTTTTTTCAATGAATCATTTAATAAGTCAAGATACCATGCTACAATTTTGTACAAATTGTTATTTTTTACACGTGCATTTGCACGTGTGGAAAAAATTAGTTATGTATAACTACTCTTAAAAGAAAATTAATATAAACATTATTCCCCTTCTTTTTCTATCCATCGAGTTATCTTGATAATGAGTATAAAGGCATCTTCCTAATGTCATATTAGCAAGATATATATTGAAATTTCTATTGAAAGATAGTTTGCTTTGTTAGAATCATATAACTCCTTAAATTAAATCTAGATTAATTTAGCATATTTGCTATTTTCTGTTTCATCTCTTAGCTAAGACTCATACAATTAAAATCTCAATACATATAGAATATACTTCTAATGCATACATAAATAATAAGTTTACATGAAAAAAGATAAGTTATCAGAATAAACGGAAGTATAGACCAAAATTCATATGAAATCAGAATTCCATTATACCAGAAAAGATGTCGAAATAATATAAGATAAAATTCAAATCAAAATTTCAGTTTACTTAAAAAGCATGTCAAAATCTTAATTTACTTAATTTGATATTAGCATAAGCTTATTTAAGTTGAATCTCGATTTAACAAAACTCTAAAAATTAAGATAAACAATTTTATGATATATTTTTACATGCAAAGAGCGTGCCTAAAAACTGGTGTGCGCACAAGTAGGTTAGCTCAATGGCATGACAAGACATTCTCTAATGGGAAATCATGGACTTGAGTCTCTCTATCAGTAATCGTATGTGGGTGGTTAAGAAGTTTAACTTTCAACTGTGTGTGTCGCTATAACTACCCTTAAAACTAAATAGTTTAAAACCATGTCTTTGCTATTCCCCTAAACATGACATTTTTAGTAATAAATTCAAATTACAAAGATTTAAGGGACTAATATCAAAACACACATAATTTAAGGGACTAATATGAGAAAAACCCAATATAGTAATTACTATAACAGTAAAAAATAAGAAGAGAAAAAACTAGTCTATTGATAACTTTTAAAATAAAATTAATATTCTATTGAGTTGAATGGATATGTGCTGACATAGTAAGAAATTTTCTACACTGTCAACACCCAAAAACCCAAAAAATATGAAAAAAATTCATTTATTGGTGTACCCATTCTGAAACCCCAAACACCAAATATGGGTGAACCATAGGTGGATTTAAAACTCGACCCATTCGTTGCAAAATATTCTATTATTCTGAAATCATTCTGAAATTACTGAATTTGCAATGGTTGGATCGAGGGTCAAATGGAGTTAGATTCACTTGATTTTTGGTATGATGATCATCCATAATGTGTAGAACATATCTTTAAAAAATTTAAATATAAAAAAAATGATGTATATGTGCGTCAACACGGAAAATTGCACATATACCTTATTGGCTATGCTATTAATTATATATTTGAAAATTTTTAGTGAATTCTAAATAAGAGTTAACCAAATAAAAGGAAAACACAGTAAACCAAAATTCTATTATGATTCCTAAATTAGTTAGTATTAACCAGTAATTTTAAAAATTATAATTATTGTTGATTTATAACTGCTCCCAAACACCAAGTATTAACCAGCAAATTAATATATTATTAGTGATATATTCAAATCAGGAGTACAGGCAAATTGCAAAAGAAAACATGGCAATTTAACAGTACAATCATATTATTATTATCTCAAAAGAATTTTAAATTAAAATTAAATCAATTAAAAGGAACCACATCAAATTAGAATTCAAGTATAAATCATAAATTAGTTAGAGTTGACAAATTTGAAGTTATAATTAGTATTAAACTATAGCTACCCTTAAATGAAAATTAATATAATATTACTTATTATTTGAAAGTTTTACTAGATTCATATCGCATTGAAATGCTAAATAAAATTTTAATCAAATTTAAAAGGAAATACATCAAATTAGGATTCACTCATGACTCCTAAATTAATTGGAATAAATAAATTATTATTGATGCTTTCATAAAAAATCTCATTAAAAATATTTCTCTAATGATAGAATTCAAATTAAGAGTTCAATGAAATGCAAAAGCAAATTAAGAGTTCAATGAAATCCAAACAAAAATTCATTAAATAATAATTTAATTATAACTTTCAGGTTAATTTCTCATTAGAAATTCTATCATAATGAAATTCTAAAATTAATTAGAAATTCTATCATAATGAAATTCTAAAATTAAAAATTCGATCAAACTAAGTATAAAACCTATCAACTTAGAATTCAAGTATGACTCCTATATTAATATGGTTTGACTAATTAACATTGTCAGCTCCATAAAAGATTATATTTTTTAAAATTTCTAATAGAAATTTACGTGCAAGTCGCGTGCTTAAAACTTGTGTGTGTGCGCGCGTGTAGGTTACATGTTGGTCAATTATCAGATTTACTATTATGAAACTGAAGAGACCAAAATAATTGAATTGTTTATAAATATTTGATATATATTGAAAAATGGGTATCAGCTACCCAAAAAGAAAAGTTTTCTTCTTGGTAGCGTGATACCTGCACCCCTATTTATTTTTTTAAATTTTTTAGTATTTGTAGAATACATGATGGATTATCACCAACCAAAAATCAAGTGAATCCAACGCTATTTGACCCTTGATCTAACTGTTGCAAACTCAACGGTTTCAGAACAATAGAACTTTTTGTAACAGGTGGATCGAGAGTCAAATACCCCTAGGGTTCACCCATATTTAAGGTTTTAGAATGTGCATAACCTTAAAAAATTTCAAAAAATTGGAGGAATGGGGTGGGGGTGGCCGTAAGCTAGCCAAGTAGAAAATTCCACCTTGGCTAGCTGGCCTATAAATTCCTAATTTATATATACTAGAAATAACACGTGCACAAAGTGCACGGTGAAGGGAAAACCCCACACAGAGTATGCGGTGAATAATCGGAACAAAAAAAGAGCGAAAAGCGTGAGTGTGCGTGGCGGCATTGTCGGGTTAAAAAGGCAAAAAGCAGGAAGCCGAAGTGCAAAAAACATGTTGGGGTGCTAACTTAGAAAAGACCAATGGCATACATGTGAGAGTTTAGAGAGAGATGGAATTAATTTAATTCATAAAAAAGGGATGGCATGACTGTAATAAAGAGAAAAAGCATGGTTCAAAGTTTGGTTTCTCCACCAAGACACCCCAAAACCAACACCCAAACACACACATCCAAGAGGGCCCCACCTTGCCCATGTGGCACTATAATGGACAATCCTTTGTCCCAGTCAACTTGTAACTGGGACAAAGTCTTGTGACTGGGACAATCATAGACGGACATCTTTCTTTTGTATAATAGATATACACACATATATATGAGAATAATTGGTATCATATGTCAGATGAGGCAAGCCTCATATGCCCTCTCACATAAAGCAACCAAGTACAAGCCCACATGTGCTTGTACTTGCTTGTACTTGGTTGCTTTATTTTAGAGGGGATATGATGATTTGCCTCATATGGCGTATGATACCAATTATTCTATATATATGTGTGTGTGTGTGTGTGTGGGACTGCGCTGGAAGCACACAAAAATCTTCCTGTGCTGACAGCGTTTTGAGGGGTTAAAAGTTTTTTTAATTTTTTTGCAGTATGTTCTACAACTTGTTGGCTATCACCATACCAAATTTCAAGTAAATCCAATACTTTTTGACACTTCATCCATCCATTTCAAAAAACTGGATCTGTCAGCGCAATCTTTTTGAAATGGATGGATGGAGTGTCAAAAATTGTTGGATTTACTTGAAATTTGGTGTGGTGATAGCCAACAAGTTGTAGAACATATTGCAAAAAAATAAAAAAACTTTTTTAACTCTTAAATCACTGACAGCACAAGAAAAAAGATCATGTGCTGTAAGAACACATCCATATTCCTCACACACACACGGAAAGGAATGATCTTCTACTTTGATCATCAAGGAAAAGAGTTCAATTGAAACATGAAAACATAGAAATAATCTTCTACTTTGATCATAAATGAAAAGAGTTCAATTAGAACATGAAAACATTAATGAAATGGTTTTAGTTACTCTGTAGTACAGTGAGAGAGAGAAGAGAATCTCTAAAAAAGAAAAAGATCCAATTCAATTACTTCTATAGAATTGAATGAGGAATCATATAAGGAAAAATCTCATACACGGTTTTGTTTGTAAAGTAACTAATATGAAGGGTGACTTATCTATTAACTTCTCAACAGTCACCTCTAAAAATCAAAGTTTACCTTACGTAAAGTTGCCAGAGTATGATTAATCTTCGGATTTAAAATTGCTACTTATATACATGATATTGGCCATAATTCACAAGAATATTCTGTAGTATCGGTAAGAGGTGGAAGGGTTATGCATTTTCCCGATGTGTGTAATAACATAAGTCGAGGAACCCTGGATTTTGACGGAGTGAAGGATCATCAACTAGGGCATTCTAATGTGTTCTCCATTTGGAAAAGGGAGAAGAATTTCTACTTTGCACGGGTGTTTTCTCCCAACTGATATTGTTGGATGATTCTTGATGATGGTACGGTTGCAGTAGCTGGCATAAGATAACATCGGCAGCTGACTGTGTACTAGACGAGCTAACCCTGTGCTGAATAGACTTCAATCCGAGCTATTTCAGCCAAATCCGAGCTATTTTTGGGCTAACTTCAGCTTCCTATTACACGAAGAGCTCGTTAGGAAGAGTCGGATCTGGGATCTGACCTAATCCCCTCCTATACTTAAGACAAATAGTAACTCAAAGGGTGCTAATGGTAACTACGATAGATCTGTTAGGAGATCAACCGATAGTTATCGTGCCGAGCCAGTGAGAAAATGTAGAATTTTGGGTGAAACAGACGTATAGGAGTACCTGACTTTTTTGATCTCAGAAATTGTCCACTCTACCATTGTCCGAGAGACTAATTATATGCAATTGCTTTTTAGGGATGTTAGAGGGTAACGTCCGAGAGACTAATTATATGCCATTGCTTTTAGGGATGTTAGAGGGTAACTTCCGAGTTTTTAAACTGCTTTATTGCTTTTGACCTGAGCTGTCGCCATTGATGACGACTTTAATGGTCAGTCATTGAATGCATTCATACTGAGCCGATACTTTAAAATGAAGAAGCCCAACGGTCAGCTGGGATGTCCTCTTAAATGAAAAAACGGGCGGCCTCACGTTAGGGCTTCCGGGCTGTTGGCCAAAGTTGTGTACTTTACTGGGCTTTTGAGCATGTTCGCTCAAATAAACAACTGAGTGATCATTGGCCTGGCCGAATGCTGTATCAATGGCTCCTATCTCCTGAGCTCAACCGCCGCGATGATTGAGGTCGGGTGATGTGACACGCATTAATTGGATTGGTACAACAGTCGAGGCGACATATTTAATTTTGGCTGCCAAAACGCCAAACCCTAGAATTTGACCGCCAAAGAAAAACACGGAATTCGGAGTGTCGGTGCTCGAGATGCCGACACGCCTCGTAGATCGTCAAGGACCTCCGAGCCAAGTAGAATTTCTGCATCAGGTAGAAGACTTAAAGCAACTCTACGGCTTGAAAAAACTCTTAAAACTCTAAAGTATCTGACCATAGAGGACCAAGCTCGACCCAAGTGCCATCTCTGTGCCTCTCGATAGCTTGGGCTCATGCACTGTGAAGGTGGTGAGTACGAGATGTGGAAGAGTGTCCTCCATGTTCATGGTTAAGTCGGACATATAGAAAAAGCAGCCTCAGCCCCTATGGCCAGAGCAGTTTGGCGAGGAGAACAGAGACAAACTGGACATCAATGGCTCGTTGATATCATCGCAATCGAGCATACTGACTTGGCATAACAAAGAAGAGATGACCTGCGAGGTCGACTAAGATGGCCCGCGAGAGCGGCTACGTAAGCGGCCCCCGATCGTATAGCCAGATCAGCCTGCGAGGTAATATCAAGGTATCCACGCTGATCTGTACACATGTGCATTTTAAAGAAAATAAAATTGAAAAAACAGATCATATTCTTCCCATTAATGCTCTCTTAGAGTATATTTGTCGCAGATATATTAGCTCTGCAAGACCTAATCTTCTTTAAAATGAAAACAGAGAAATCGAAATAAAAAAATAGCACATGGGTTTGCGCGGTTTACATGTTTTTACTGATAATATTTTCGCAGATGTTCTGCATTCCAAGATGGACGAGCTCTCCATCATCTATTGTTAAGAGTCTGTATATTGCGGGACCAAGAACTTCCGTCTTGTACGGACCTTCTCACTTGGCAGCGAGCTTGCCTTGATGGGCGATCTCTGGAGAGAATCTGAAACCACATATACCGCTCTGCTCTGATAAAGAGCTAATACAAGCTGCGTGATAGTTTATGATGCAGAGATTCCATCAAGTTTTCACACCGAACCTCCTTGAGTGCAGTGATGGTCACATCGTCACTGCAGCTCTCGACATTTCGCCTCTCTGAATTGAAGCGCTTCAGGAAGCTTCTTAATGTCTCCCCCCTCTTTTTGCACCAACATGATTAGGTGGTCCAAGCCTACTTCCTACTTCTCCATGTCATAAATTGTTGGTAGAAGACTTGGTCCAAGCTCTTAAATGACCCGATAGACAGATTGGAAAGTCCATTGTACCACTCCTTCGTAGCCTTCCGTAGAGTTGTTTGGAAAGCCCGACAGAGGAGGAAGTTGTCTTCCCATGTATTTCCATCACTCCTTTATAGTTTTAGAAATATTCACGCGGATCGTTCGAGCCATCATATTTGTCTAGGTCGGACATCTTGAATCGGGACGGCAGCGGGGCCTATGTGATTCTTTTTCAAAGGGTTTGCTCCTTATCCAAGCTCGACGACGATGAGCGATGTCGTACATGACCTCGACGCTTGGATCTCTTAAGCCAGTTGTTAGAAGCACTAGAAGAGTCATCTTTATCCTCATCCGTACTATTAGACGAGCTCAGATGGCGAAGGCTATCTCTCTAAGCCTTCCTCTTGAGACATGTGTGAGACCTACAATGAGGACCACAACTTTACCCACGATGGCTCTCTCTATGTCGATCATCAGCCAAAGTAGGACAACGGTCCTCATCTCCACGGAGTAAGGGCCGCGGGCCCCTGAGACTGACTGTAGTTAAGATGTGTCCCCCAGTCTCTTCGTCGTGAGCTCCTTCAGGACGAGTGGAGATGTGACTTTGTTGTTGTTGCTATTATTGTGGGAAGGAAGGCAGGGTGAACCGTTGCTCCGATTTAGGAGGAACAATTCCGGGATCCACTAGCAAGACGAGTGGCACTTCTGGGTGCTGTTGAGGAGTTGGGATAACCGATGGGCTCGTGGTTGGCTAGGGTTGTGAACCCGTCAATCGTTCTATCACGATAGTCAAAGCTTAAATATTGACGCTCACCTTTCGTGAGAACGCATGGAACTGCTCCAAAGTCACTAATTGTGGCTCGAGCATTCCATGAGTGGTATAATTGGGATCCACGGGGTGCGACAAAACATATGTCGTCCCTAATGTAATTGGCCTTTCAGACCCTTGATTGGTGAGACGAGACATCAGCGGTGTGGCTGAAGACGTGGATGTCAACTCGAAGTTTCCACGGACGGCGCCAAATGTTTACGGGTGTTTTCTTACTACTGATATTGGTAGATGATTCTTGATGATGATATGATTGCATTAGCTGACGTAGGATGATATTGGCAGCTGATTGGATACTGAACGAGCTAATCTCGGGCTGAATCGATCTCAATCCGAGCTATTTCAGCCAAGTCCGAGCTATTTTCGGGCTACCTTCAACTTCTTGCAACACGAAGAACTCGTTAAAAAGTGTCAAATCTGGTGTCTGACCTAATTCACTCTGATGCTTAAGTCAAATAGTGACTCAAAAAATGCTCGTGACAATTATGGCGGATCTGTTGGAAGATCAACCGATAGTTATCGCACCAAGCTATGGAGGAAATGTAGAATTTTAGGTGAAGCAAATGTATATGAGTACCTGACTTTTTGGTTCTCAAAAATTGTCTCCTCTCCCATTGTCCGAGAGACTACTTATAGGCAATTACTTTTTAGCGACGTTAAAGAGTAACACCTGAGATTTTAAATGGCGTTATTACTTTTAGCCTGAGCTGTCGCCATTGATAACAAGATTAATGGTCAGTCATTGAATGCCTTCATTCTGAGGCAATGCTTTAAATGAAGAAGTCCAACGATCAGCTGGGCAGTCGTCTTAAATGAAGAAACAGTTAGCCTCACGTGAGGGCCTCTGGGTTGTTTGGCCAAAGCTGTGGGCTTTCCTGGGCTTTTGGCCTGTCCGCTCAAATAAACAACTGAGTGATCTCTGGGTTAGCCTAGTGATGTATCACTTACAATGACTTATTAGATAATTATGGAAGGATTCCACCTAAGATCACGCCATCGAGCAACCTTATAGTAGACTTTATTTTCCGTTTATATGACATCCTTGTTCTAAAATGGTTGTACATGAAAAAATCACGGTAATTAGACTTTTTTACCGCCAATCAATTAATGTTAATTGTTCTATTATAAAGAAACTGTTCATTTATAACCACTTGACACATGGTTAAATAATCAAAAGTCAATGATCTTTTATAGACAAAAATTTAGAGGCGTGTAGTTTAGGTAAATCGAACAAATCATACATAAGATTGTCCCATTGTGTGATTTTAGGCGATCCATTAGATAAGTTATCTAAAAGTCACATTAGCAACATTGTTCCATATGTGTGTGTGTGTGTGTGTGTATATATATATATATATATATACACATATATACATATGTATATATGTATCTATATACATATGTATATATGTATGTATGTATATGTATGTATGTATATATATACATACATACACGCAAATACACACACATATATATATGAGAATAATGGAAAACATATGACATAGATGGCTAAGCTATATATACGACTCGAAAAACCACTAATTTTTTAAGGATCAACTTTGTTAATTTTGATGTTCATATCATAAAACCATAAAACATCAAAAATATTAAGTAAACCCAGAGATTTTTTTGCTTGTCGATCTCAAGGAGACAAAAGCTCTATTGATGTAAAACTGTTAAGTTTCCAACAAAAAGATCAACGAACAAACAGCTTTGTTTACACTCGAACTCTGGTATTTTGAGTTTTTAAATATAAATATCAAAATGAATGGAGTCGATCCTTAAAATAATGGAAAGTGAATTTTCCTAGATCTTATTGTAGCTTAACCACATATGGCATATGTTTCTTTTATATATGAGAATAATGGATATCATACGCCATATGAGGGGTGCCTCATATGCCCTCTCACATAAAGGAGGGCGGGTACACCAAGTACAAGCCCATATGCTTATACTTGCCCCATTTATGTGAGAGTGCATATGAGGCACCCCCCTCATATGGCGTATGATACTCATTATTCTATATATATATATATGAGGAATATGTGCCTGAGCTGTCAGTGCAGGAAATTTTTCCTGTACTGCCAGCGATTTCATGCTCAAAAAAAAATTTTTTTGAAAAAAATTCTGCAATATGTTCTACAACTTTTTGAGCCCCCATCCCTCCATTTCAAAAAGATTGTGCTAACAGTTCGGGTTTTTGGAGCGGTTTTTTTAGCGCTGATAGCTCAGGCAATATTCATATATATATATATAATACAATTGAGGACTTTTTTGAATCTTTGTCCTACGTGGTAGTTTTGTCCCAGACATATTTTGGGTTGCTGACTGTGACGCTGACTAGAATAATGAAAGTGTTTGTATTTTAGAGGGAAGACTGTGAATTGTATTTCGGGGGACTTTACATTTTGAGACAACCTCCCATTTATAAAATTTGAAATTTGAAATTTTGTCACAGTCACAAGTTGACTGTGACAAACAATTGGCCATGGTCGCGCCACGTCATCCCGGTGGGGGCCCCTTGAGGGTTGGGTGGGGTTCTGGGCTTGGGTTTGGTGTGGGTTTTTAGTTTCTTTTTCGTTTTAGTCCCTGCTTTTCCTCCTTTTGCCCCCCCGACCCTCCTCACATACACACCCACGCTTTTTTCGCTTTAGAGACCGCTTCACTCTGCATTTGCGCTCGGTCGACGACTGCCTCCGTGCCCTCCGGGCACGGGTAATTTCTAGTATATATCTATATATTAAAACACAACTGTTTTTGAATTCTAGGTCTGACTAGGATAATCTGACTAGGACAAACAGGTTGATAGAAAGACTAATTGGCTTTAATCTTTGAGGAATAAATGGTTGAGATGAGATTTTGTGAAAAGTTTTGGAGGGAAAAACATTTCTAGGAAATGAAAGTTTCTGGAGAAATGAAACTTTATGGGGAATGAAAGTTTCTGGGTAATAGCAGAGTGCACGCAATTAATGCATTTGGGAAAAAACTTCAACTTGCACGTAATGCTGCAGATCGAATGTTACTGCAGATCGAATGATCTCTCCCTCAACGCGGGGCCCACCGTCTCTTCGACGTATGTGGCAACAAGATGAGAATAATTTTCCACACTGCAGGCGTTCGCTAAATTTTTTTACGCTAATTTGTTGTTCCGCGCAGAAAACAACCGCGCCGAATTTGTTGTTCTACGTCGAATTTGGTGTTCCGTGTCGAAGGCGCACGTGCCGAATTTTTTGTTCCGTGTCAAAGGCGCCCACGCCGAATTTGGTGTTCTGCCTGTGCCGAATTTGTTGTTCCGCTAAATATTTTTACGCTACTTTGTTGTTTCGCGCAATTTTGGCCGTGGAAATAATTTTTTGGGGAACAAAGATTTCGCGTGAGAAAATCTTAAATGAACCATGCCTACGGGCACGGATTATGACTAGTATATATATAATGGAGAAAATGTGGCATCCGATCTAATAGATAAGGTACCAAGACACAAAAAGTAAGAAAGTACAAGCCTCACATGCAAGAATGTACATGGAATTGTAGTTTTTGTGGGTCCCGCCTTTTTGTGTCTTGCACCTGATCTATTACACCGGATCTACATGATTCTCATATATAAAACAATTGAGTGTTGTTTTTGAATGGGATTGCTGACTAGGACAAAAGGTTGGGTAGAAAGATGGTTGTGATTGAATGCTGAGAAATCAATGGTTCGGATAAGAGTTTGTGAAAGTTTGATGGATCCTACAATTTTGAGGGAACTTAAATATGGAGAGAACAAAATTTTAGAGGAAACTAAAATTTTAAATTTTGAGGGAACTAAATTTAGAAGGAACTAATTTTGGGGAACCAAAATTTAAAATTTTAGAGAAACTGAATCCAGAGTGAACAAAATTTTCAAGGGAACTAAATTTTTCAAGAAAATATTCAGAAAATAATGGAACTCAACCACCATGTCCAAACAAAGATAGTAATGGAACCACCCCTTTAACCACCAAACTGACAGCTGAAATTATTTACACGCAACCATTTAGATTTCAAATAAGGGATCAACGGCGAGAATTGATTTCAAGATCCCAATTAACTAACCTTCAACTTAGGCAATCATTATAAAACCAAATCGAACATCAAACTTCAAATTCAACTGGACAACAGTTTTATAGAGTGGTACACAACAAGCTACAAAACATCGGAATCCCCAATGTTTCCGAAAAATCCAACATTTCACAGCCACACAACAACACCCTAGATTTTGCAACTACAAGCACAGCCCAAAAATGCAACGGCATATGGCTCTAAAATTCGATAAATGTACGTAACAACAACAAATCTCCAAAAGCAGCTCATAACTATCAGTAACCTTAGATTGACATACATGTAAGCTCAGCACAAAAAAGCCAGAAGGCGCATATTTCGCATACCACTCATCCCCAAACCAGCAAGTAAAAACCCTAGAAAGCCAATCCGAAATGCATAACATGATCATAGATACAAATTAGTGGAATGAAACAAAGGGGATCAGTAAAGAAAGCATGCAAACCCTAAATTGCAATGGCTTGACAGCTCGAAACCGTAGACCTATAGCTAGAGAGAGGTAAATGGAGAAAAGAGTTCTTACTCCGATTCTTCAACTTCCTGCTCTTCGGCGATATCAGAGAGTAAGAGGTGACGAGATAAACACGGATGGAGCGCCGGCGGGGAGAATGCTTGCGGCGGACTGCGGCCTCGGTCCGCGCTCCGCCAGCGGGAAGTAAAAATAAAAGGGAGTTGCTACGCGCACGACCGTTTTCGGAATGCGCACGACCGGATTATTTACAAGTTTGCCATTGACTATCACGCACAACCCACTTATTTAAAAGTCAGCAATTATTCCTCTTTTACCCTCGTATGCCAGAGGATAGGACTGGGTTGTCTGCGGAGGGAAGATCGGAGGAGGAGAACGGCGGAGGGAAGATCGGATGAGGGAGAGGCGGGTTGGGGAAGTTGGAGGAGGGAGCGACGGGGCTGGTGAGGTCGAAGGAGGGGGAGGTCGGAGGATGGGGAGATCAGAGGAGGGGGAGGTCGGAGGATGGGGAGATCAGAGGAGGGAGAGGCGGGTTGGGGAAGTCGGAGGAGGGGGCGGCGGGGCTGGTGAGGTCGAAGGACGGGGAGGTCGAGCAGGGGAGGTCGGAGGAGGGGGCGGCGGGGCCGTGGAGGGTGGCAGGGTCAGCGGCAGAGGGGGTGGCCGCCGATCGGCCGTTTTACGCGCACAGCCAGTGGCAGTTTCGGAAATTTGCTCCGGTTGTGCTCGTTGAGCAATTTTCAGTGACAAACTTGTAAATACGTGGGTGACAGTCGTGCGCGGAGTTAAAACGGTCATGCGCGTAGCAACTCTCAAAATAAAAATGCCGAAAAAACAGTTAACGGGGGAAGAGACTGGAAATCACACGTCTTTTTTCCCGTTCTTTTTTATGGGTTAATTTTGTTGGATCCTGTAGATGGCAAACAACATTAGAAGATGGTTGAATAGGGTTGTTAACAATTATATATCTTTTTCGATTAAACAACTATCAGTTCTCCGTGTTGCCTAAGTATCAAATTAAGTTGCCTCAGATTTGAACTTAATCAACAATTATATGCTTGTAATAGATGACAGTTAAGAACAGCAGAGATAAAAGCGTACAAGCAATAATAAGTAAGGAATAATAGAATCAAAGTCACAACGCAAACACACGATAATTTACCCTGGTTCGAATACGCATGTCCCACCTGCCCACTGTATTCTACTCCAGTAACAAATCCACTAGCTCTCAACGAGCGCAAAGCTTGCCTCAAACGAAGAGGACTTTGTACAATCACCTAGCTTCCCTCGCTAGGAATTTTAGCATCTAGTTACAACACAACTAGGATTTCCACTATTCCCTTATAACACGAGAATTTACAATCCAAAGTCTTCTTCAAAGACTTACAATAAATATGAAATAAAGTACAACAATTTTTCCTATAGCCAATAGTATTTGTGAGTTAAAGTGTGGCTTAAGAAAAATTCTCTTTTGATCAAATATATGATATTGAATATAAACATGATTTGATCAAAACTTTATCTTGAAAGTCGATTCTCTAAGTAGCACTTGGGCTTTAGAGATCGAAACTTAAAGTATCTTAATCTTTGAAAAAAATAAGATTTAAAATCGATACAAAGATTTAAAATAAGAAAGCTTGTATTTTGAATCTCAAATAAAAAGCAATTAGATCTTGGGGATCAAAATATCAAGTCTAACAAACAAAAGGCTAAAAAGATTACCGAAATAATAGATCTTAGAAAGATTAGAACTCAAAATTAAAAAGTAGCCTTTTGAACTTTAAATCTCAAAGATTGAAGAGAGAGCTTTTGATCGCTTAGAGAGTTTTTCAATAAGAATAATTGTGTTTAAAACATATGAAAACCTCTTCTATTTATAGGCAAATAGAAGCTTCAATTCTGCTCAAAATCAGCATAAAATTAGCTCTCAAAGTCAACTCTAACGGCTAGTTAATGGCTACCTCTAATCAAGGCGGATTTCCAAATTTGGCATGTGTTGACCCATGTAGTCGGCTATCTTCCCAGATAGTTGACTATCTTCTCCAGATAGTCGGCTATTATTTTGACAGAGAGTTTTTACAAAATCTCTGTACAATATAGTCGACTATCAATCAAAATAATCGGTTATTTAGAGATACTATATAATATATACTTCAAAATATTTCCAAATTAATTTTGAACAATTATATTTAAGAAATATAAGTAATGTAATTTAAAAACTTTTTTAGAAGATGTTAGAATGTGTGAGATATACTCTTGGCTTTACAAAAATCTAAGTAGAAACACACACACTATATCTATAGTTTTTTATTTTGCTCATTGATCTTGAGTTAACTTATATTGTCCACAGATCTTCATTAGCTTCACGATCCAAGATCATTATGTGCTTCAATTTGTGGGGTTTCTTGATCGTAGCTTGAAGTCTTCAATTTGCGTCACAATGTTTCCAATCATTAAATGCATTTATACACACTTAAAATAATATTGTTAGTCATTATATCACTTGTGCACATCATCAAAACCACTGGGTGGGTCTCAATATCCCAACAAATTTCACCCGTTTCTACTATTTGACCCGTTTTTACTAAACTCTTAATTTTTTTTACTCAAGCCACTTTAAAATACATCATCTTGTAAGATGATACGATTGTAATCTATTCTAAAAATTGTTTCATATCCATGTATGGACTCTCCCCATCCCATATTAATAAAGGACTGTGGTCTCCCTCAGAAAATACATTCACAACACGTTATCAGCATGCTCTCCCTGAGATTGAAGGCCCGTAAGTTGCGAAAGCTAGGAAGGAGACGGTTGATCCATCACGTGCGGACGTCACTCACCTCTACGCACTCGTCTTTTTGATCTTTGAAGTATATCGAAAACTTTTTATCATGATCATGATGCTTATGATATAGATCGCCCAAGATCGAACTCGAAAAACATCAAAAATAGATGTTTTTAGAAGAAGGACGGCAGCTCCTCGCCGCCAATACTTTGGGGGGGGCTGCCACTGCCACCCTCTCCTCTGTTGCCCCGCTACCCCCTAGCGGCGGCGGTGGCGGCGGCACCCCGCCGCACACAGCAGCGACAAAACCCTTATCTAGGGTTTCACAAAAAACAAAACAAAATATTGCCAGCTGACGGCACCCTTACTGCCGACAGCCTACCTCCCTCCGTGGCTCCGTCGCTCTCCCAGCGGTGGTGGCACGCCGCCGCATACAGTGACGGCAAAACCCTAACTTAGGGGTTTTCAACAAAATTTTTTTCATAACCATAGCCCCGACGGCCCCTCGTCGTCGGCAACCTAGCACCGCTGCTCTACCCGGCAGCCTGGCCCCCCCACCCACCCATCTGCCCGGCACAAAACTGCCGCGGGGAGTGGCAGCGACGGCTAACTCCTACATTCCCCTAAAATTGGTTAGGTCGCTGGCCCAAATCAAAATTTTTTTGTTTTCCTTTAGGACTGAGGCCTGCAGCTCTACTGCGGGCCTCGGCCCACTACCAAAAAATAGGTAGCAAATGGACTGACACCCGTAGTTATCCTGCGGGCCTCAGCCCAAACTGAAAGAAAAAAGGAAAGGAAAGGAAAAAAGAATAAAAGGGGGGTTTTGTGCCTTAAAATAGGAAATTGGAGGCGAAATATGAAATAATAAGGGGGAAACAGGGGGATAAATGTGAAAATTTTGGTGAACAAAAAGGAGAATAAAAGGGAAAAATTATTTTTCCTTTTAAACAAATTACGAGAGGGCATTATTCAGTTTTATTTGAATTGACCCCATGCGCCCAATTTATTACTAGCATATTATCATGTATGATGCATGTGTTTAGTATCGTATTTATATGCCTTACATCACAAATATTTGTCATAAATTCAAGGATAAATTTTATGCTTATTTGTGCGAGCATTAGCTTAATAATTATGAAGATCCTGTGGACTGCTCTGCTGTTAGTTACCTAACCTAACGGTGCATGACGTAGACCTGTGGTCCAAATAATTATTAAGCACAAAATATGATGATTCTAGTTATTATGTGAATCTATGATGCTTGTGATGTGTTATAAACATGTTTTCTGAGCACAAATTTTGCTTAAATGACTAATTGTGGTTTTGGATTGGCCTTTTTAAGTCCCACATTTATTTTTTCCAGCACTTTTCTTTTCTTTTTGAGAGAAATTGTAGTGATGAATATTATGTAATGTCCAAGACTAATGGTCATTTCCATGTAGGTGGAGGACACCCCTCATGAAAAAGAAGCTTTATGGAACCCATGTGGTTTCTAAAGTTGGATTTTCTTTTTCATTTATGTAAAAGGGACGGTATAATTGAACTTTGGACATGTTACGCCCTAAAGATCGTGATACACCGAACTTCAATCCGAGCTCGCCGAACATATAGCCAGCCCGTCCCTCCTTCGTTAAGGCCACCTCGACTAGCGGAAGGGCACCCTTCGCCCTAACCTCGCCGACTGATCGTTTGCCCCCTAGCCCGTTGGTCGCCTATCAACCCTGAAGTCCACCTCGACTAGTGGGAAGGGCGCACTTCGCCTCGAACCTCGTCGGTTGGGCGCCCGCTTCCCTTCCAGCTCGCCAGACAAACTATCAGGTCGCTTGTCATCTACCTTGATCGACCAAGTGATTCAGATGCGACCTCGCACCACGAACGCACCTCAACAACCCTTTGGCTCATCGGACACGACAAACAACCTTGTACAAGGACGCCACTGACACTTCCACCGCTCGACAGCCTGACAAAGCACCCCCTGGCCGCTACGCCCCCTGACGTTGGTGCTTTTGGCTCTGACACTCTGACAAAGCGCTCATGGCCGTTGCACCGTCTGACAAAAGCATGGCTAACACGCACAGCTCTGACATCCTCGGCCGAAGCTTCTACTGACAGACGTGCCAGCTCAGCATGCCAGGTCAGCCCACCTAACCGCCTCTATTACCTATAAATACCCTTCATCTACATCGAGAGAAGGGTTGGTAAATTGATTCTCACACTCTTACATACACACATGAGCAAAGGTCATCCATATCTTTGTTCTTCCACTATAGCTCGCCATACTAGGTCGACCTGCACTTAGCTCGACCTATGTGTCTAGCCCCCTTTTCTAAGCCCTAATACTAACTTAGGCATCGGAGAGGCTACGGGTTGGAACCCAACCTGGCCTTTCTGACGAGCTGCTCAGTGCGCAGGTCATCTCCTTCCAAGCAGCGTGCAATCTGTGCCTTACTCATGGTGAACGGCGAGCCACAGGCGGACTTGTAGGATCGTCCCAGAGATCGACCTACGAAGGGCGCCCAACCTCTCAATCCCCTCATAACTTGTAAAAGGCCTACCTACTCCTCATCCAACTCTAAAGCACTATGCCCTTGGTTCCCCTCATTACAAATTCATTGTATGCGGATCTTACCCCACAACAATTGGCGCCGTCTGTGGGAACAAAGGGTCACACCCATGTATAATTCCATACCCATCAACCGAAGTCCCGACCGTAGCAAAGCCCACATGGAGGAGGAGTCGCAATCTCATCATAGGACTCCCTCAACGGGCCCACCCCCCGAGGGGATGGCTGAGACCGGTCAGGCCTCGGCCCGTGCTCTCCAGCAAAGTTTCGAGGCTTTCACCAAGATAATGAAGGACTTCGAGGTGGTCAGAGCTGATGCACAGCCATGCCCCTCTGAGCCCCCGAACTTGAGGCGAAACCTTCGACCTCAGTTCGAAGAAGAAGCAGGGCGAAGAGGGCTCGCCGAGGAGATAGCTGCCCAGCAAAAGCTCCTCGACGAGGAAATGGAGACCGCGCGGTAGCGGAGATGCAACAAAGAATCTACCACCGACAAAAGATGCCAAGAGGATGAGGCGGACGCCACCCATCAAGCCCGCCTCGACGAAGAAGCCTGTCTCACAGGGGAGGACGCTCGTCGACAACTCCGCTTCATCATCGCCGAGTGTGAAAGGCTCCGGAGGGAGAACCGCGAGGTCCCAGAGATGTCGACCTCGGGCCAACGATGTAGGGACGCGCGTAGTCCGCCCTCGACGGGGTCCTTGCCGCTCATGAGGAGCCCAATCTGACAGCCGCGTTATTCACCTGAGCGCAAAGATCGTTGTGGACGAGGCCGCGACCTGAGCAGATCCCTCGAAAGACGGAGAGGGCGTGCTCCTGATCGCCCAGGCGTCTCTCCAACCAGGTTCGGAGGTCGACATGAAGGCCGAGACTGGTATCGCAACGTCCGAAGGTCACCCGAGCATCCCTGCTACACGGAGGAAGCCACCCCATTGGCTAGATGGATGACTTCGTCCTCGAACCCCATGGATTCAAGCTCCCCGACTGGAAACCTATAGTGGTACGGGTGACCCCCTCGCGCATGTGCAGAAATACCAGGGGCCATGGAGATGCAGGGTGCAGACGACATGATCCTGTGTCGGGGCTTTATGAATAGTCTGAACGGCTCGGCCCTGGACTGGTACAACAGTCTGCCCTGCCCACCCGAACCATTGAGTGTTTTGGCAAATTGTCTCATAAATTCTACCAGCAATTCCGGGCAGGGCGACATAGGAGGAAGCCCACAGACTATCTGTTCACGATCGTCCAGAAGGAGGGGAGACGATTCGGAAGTTCTTACACCGCTTCTAAGATGAGAAGCTGGGTGTGGTGGCCTGCAGGGACGAGCTAGTCATGGCGGCCTTCAAGAAGGGATTGACTAGCCGGAGCCTCCACAAATCCCTCATCCGAGACCCACCTGCCGACTTTGACGCGCTCGTCGTCAGGCGGAGAGGTACATGCTGAGCGAGGAGGCCCTGGGGACGGGGAGATGGACCACCAGGACGAAGGCACCCTGCAGCGAGCACCTGCCCAACTTCTCGCCGAGACAGGAGGAGAGACCCATGGGCCGTGACCAGCCAGCTCAGTCGAGGTGTGATCCAGAGGTGCGTCGTCCGCAAGATCGCCCCGGCCCGGTGCGAGAGTTTACTGCCGCCAGAGAGCCTACGCGGGTGGTCCAAAGGCCAAAGAGACTACATCGGGCCCGTTACACACAGCTCAATGCCCTGATGATCGAGGTGTTAGCCGCTGCAACGAGGGCTAGACTACTACAGGACCCGCCTCGGGAGTTGAGGTCGGACCCGGCTAAGAGGGATCTGCAGAAGTATTGTCGGTATCATAGAGATCACGGACATGATACCGACAATTGCTTCACTCTAAAGAGGGAGATAGAGCGGCTGATCCAAGCAGGCCACCTCCGAGGCTACGTCAAAGGGAGAAGGCCCGCCCGAGAAGAGAGAGCCCCGTCGGGAGCACAGAGGCCAGACCCGCCCCCGAACGACGAGCAAGAAGCACCTCGCCCCCCGAGACCGGCCATGCGTATAGACGTGATAAGCGGTGGGCTGTCCTTGGGAGGCACGTCATCATCAGCTAGGAAGGCGTACATTCGACAGGTGATGGCGGCGGACCTTGGCGCTGGAGAAGAAGAGTAGCTCGACCGCCTATCACTTTCACCGACGATGACCTGGAGGGGGTCAATCTGCCGCATGATGATGCCATCGTCATCGAAGACCAGATCAGGATGGCCATCGTTAGTCGCCTCCTGATCGACACGGGGAGCTCCTGCGACATCGTGTTCATGTCGACAGTCGAGAAGATGGGGCTGAAGCAGGTAGACCTAATGCCTTGCACGGGCCCGATCGTCGGCTTCACCAGCCACTCAGTCCCTATTGCCAGGGTGATCATTCAGGCCGTGTCTCTGGGGGAGGAGCTGAGGGTCATCACCCATATGACTATGTGTTGGATCCTGTGGATGGCAAACAACACTAGAAGGGGAGGTTGAATAGTGTTGTGTAAATATAAACTTTTTCGTTCTAATTAGTTAGCACAATTCAAAGCCTTTTAATGTTGCCTAAGAAACCAATTAGAGCGATATACACTTGGTTCTTAATCAACTTAGGCAATCTTAAAATAGATCACAGAGAAAACACTTCTGGTAGTCGACTCCCTATGAACAGTAGTCGACTCCCAGAGAGATTTTATACACAGCTCTGCTAAAAGAATGAGATAGATATGATTACAAATAATACCAATATTATATCTTTATTCACAGTGGATAAAAGAGAATTGATCTTTGCAACAGATGTATAACAATCAGCAGATAATAGTGTAAGTGCAAAGATAAACAAACACAGAAAGACTCAAACGCAAACACACGGATTTTTATCCAGGTTCCCCGCAACCTTGGGTACGTCCAGTCATCGACCAATCCGGTACGAGATTTCCAATATTTGCCTTGGCAAATACAAGCACCTAACTCCAGTCGTTAGGATTTCCCACACACCATGCCCTGACCAGGATTTTCGACTGCAACGCTGCAACACCTAGACTTATCTAGGATTTCCAACACCCTTATAACAAAGGGCAAATCACAAAATGAAAACCAATATCCAACTCACCACAATATTTGGTGGAGTTTGGATTTACACCCAAATTCTATTGCCAAGAGTAAATTATAACAAGTGTATTCGTGGCTAAATAGAATTTCAAAATATGATCTTAGATCACACAAAGATATGAATTTATTCTTCGTGATCTACGTCAGTGTTTTCAAAAATCCTTTCAATAGAATCAAAAATAGAGAACAAGGATTTTGAAAAACGATAGCCAAATAAAATGTTGATCTCAAAAAATAATAATAATAACTTAAAGAAAAGAGATCAGAAATATAAATGCAGATTTGGCTGAAAAATAATGAGAGCTGAAACTTAGAGATCTTTTAGAATTTTTGCACAAGAGAGAATTTTGAATTCAAGTATATGTATTTTTAATCTAAAAAAATGATCCTTTATTTATAAGTAAAATGAGAGGATTCGAATTTCAAAACTGGTTTGACTTTTGCCCCGATAATCATGGAAGCAATAATTGGAGAGACAATTGAAACAAGTCAAAACGTTGAAATTCGACAGTTGGTAGTCGACTCCCTTAGGGTGGTAGTCGACTCCCAGAGCGTTTCAGGAGAAAAACAATCCCCAGTTGGTAGTCGACTCCCACTCTTTGGTAGTTGACTCCCAGAGCAGTTTCTACTGAAACTTAGCTAGCAAGAGATGTAATTAACTCCATGGTGTAATGGAGATTAATTACTTAGGATAGGAAAAAGACTAGCAATTTGCTCTCAAGAGTTTTTGAAATGATTTGAAAATATTTGAAAACATTTTAACTTTAAAATCATTTTGAATGTGTGTGTTATAATTACTTTTGGCTTTAACATAACCCTAAGAAAGACACAACTCACACACTATAGACTTAGGACGAGTCTTCATGAAGCTTGTGTTGGATCTGGATCCTAGCCTAGAGGGGGGTGAATAGGCTTATAAAAAATTCTCGTGCAACTCACGAGAAATCACACGCAGTTATAGCACAACCATAGTAAATAAAATGCAGACACAGAGTACACAGCAGATTTACTCTGGTTCGGTCGTCCCAACGACCTACTCCAGCCCCCAAAGCAGAACTAGATTGAATAGCGCAATAGGTACAAAACCACAAGTTAGAGCACGCTCAGAGCACCCTCTACGTCTCTACACTCGCCAGGCTCTCAGTACCCCACACACAGTGTTTCCTCTCACTATCAATCCTAGCAAAGCTTTCTACCAGCTAGTCCCAAACTAGCTGGGTCCCACTTGTCTAGTCCCAACTAGACAAGTCCCAAAATAGTCACAAAATAGGTAAAAGTTTCCCCTACAGAGAACGTTACACTAATACACAAATAAAGGAGTTTAGAGTTTAGAAATGCTCAGTTTGTGTCTGTGTAGGCGTCTCTGTCAGTCAGCACGTCGTCAGCTCCACTCTGACGCAAACGGTGTCTCAATCCGACTCCTGGATGTCAAGATACACACTGGTCTGTGTGTAAAGCAATTGCAGTTCAATCTTTTAATAAACTGGCGGTCTGTGCGTGTAGCAACTCCTTTTAATAACTTAAGTCTGTGCGCTGAGAAGCTCAGTTCAGCCTTTTTAAATAACGGCCTGTGCGCAAGGCAATCCCCTTAATATTTCTCGCCACGTCAGCACGAGAAATAACCCCCGCTTCGTTCAATCGCAGTCTCCCAAATCAATCTCCGCCGTTGGTTTCGTTTTGATCTCACGGGGGCAGCCGTCGCCACGTCAGCCCGAATAAATTCCTCCCTCGCGTTCGTCTTCAGCTTTTAGGGCATGCAGGTGGCCGCTCCTCCGACCGACGACGACAGCGGCGGGCTTCGGCTTCTCTCTACGGCTTCGACTGCAGCGACGAGTTCCGACTCTTCGACGGCGTTCGTTACGGCGGGTGGCGCTGTCTTCTCCGACTTTCGACAGCGGCGAAGACTTCAACGGCGATATGGCGACGGCGACTTCCTCGTCTTCTCGAGCGGTGACCGGCGTTCTTCATAGCAGCTGCGGTGATGAACAGCGTCTTCTCGTCGTGGTCTTCTTCGGAGAGCTCGACGAGGCGGAGATTGTGGTGCTCCGATCAGCGACTTCGTGTAGAGCGGCTCTCCTTCGTCAGCTTTGATCTTCCACGACGACGGACTTCGTCTACAGCAGCAGCAGGCGAGCTCCGGTGATGCAGCGATGATACAGCGGCTGTCTCTTTTGTTGGCGGCGACGGCGATTGTGTGCGGCAGCAGTGTCGGTGGAGTTTGTCTTCGTCTTTGGTAGAACGACGACGAGAGATAGCAGCTGTCGACGGCGAGATCTTCGGTGCGGGCGTCGGCATGGGCTTCTTCTCCGAGCGGTCTTCGTCGTCAACGGCGATCTCTAAGCAGTGGTGAGAGCTTCGACAGTACGGTTGGAGATTGACGGCGGGAACAGCGCTTGGTCAGTCGGCGGTCGTTGATGGTGTGTTTTACGGCAGCTTGGATCGGAAAACTTTGCAGACGGTAGGCGGATAGGCCGTTCTCGTTGATCGGAGAGTTATGTAGTAGTTGGGTCCTTGAGCCTTGATGACGTTTAGCTTTGCTTTGAAGATGAAGGAGAGCGGCTTTGGAGAAGGTTACGGCACAGGGAGAATTGATAACTATAGGAGATTATAGGCTTGTGGATTCTTTGTTTTCTTCGGGATTTTTGATATGAGGATGCCCCAACTAGAACTTAGGGTTTTGATAAAAATTGTATGCCGTATGTTTGTAGCCACCTCTCACAATATTTTTGTTGCCACACATGAAAACTTGTAGCCCTTCTTTTTCTTTGTTTGCCGCACACAGAAACCCTAGAATGAACAATAGTATTTATAGCATAAGGTAGGGTTTGATGATATTTGGCAATTGGATAGGGATTTTGAATGTGATAGAATTGTTTTGGCTAAGGAATTTGAATAGGAAAAAGTTTGGCTAGGATGAGGGCACAACCAACTAGGAATTTTGTAATTGGCTAGTGATTGGGTTGAGTCAATCAATTTTGGGATTCTATTTGATCTTATAGTAAAACTAATGGGAATAGGAAGAATTCAAAAATTTGTAAATCTTACTAAAAGATTTGATCAAGTCCATCTCATCCCCATCTCATCCCATATTGGACCAAGTCCAAATTTTGCTCTTCATTGACCAAGTCAAACTTCTTTGTGCACACACGCTCCATTTCTCCCAATGTGCTATACGAATAGCAATTCCGCCAAATATCGAAAGTATATCATTTTACCAAGCCTGAAACATACTAAGCACACACATTAGATATACCGACACGTTTGTCATCATCAAACCAAGATCCGAGATCGTTGCTTCCAACAGCTTGATCAAAGATGAAGTAGATGTGAGCTTTTCTTTGAGCTTCTTCTTCTTCTGAGCGTGAGCTTCATCATATGAATTTAGCAACGTCGTCTTTGTCTTTTGAGCGTAGTTAAGCTTCTTCGAAGTATACGTAAACCTTTTCATTCATCGCATAACATGCACACTTTAGATGTAGTGTAGTTAGTATACTAACTTCATTTGGTGTGCTCATCATCAAAATCACTTGGGGGTGGAATCCAATTTCCATCACTATCCCCCTTTTTGATGATGACACCCAAATGAAAAATGAAGTAAGTTTAAATCAATATTTGACTTTAATAAAATTACTTACTCCCCCTGCTTAGATGCGGTACTCCCCTGTATCAAAGCCGTTAGCAAAACAATACATTCATTTTTGCATTTCATACTCTTTCTCCCCCTTGTCAGCAATCAAAAAAGGATGACATACCATATCAACAAATATTTCATCCAAACTGTATTCAACAAGTATGAAGTTGGAGAGAAAGTAAATCAATGACCAATTCTGCAGAAAAGTGTTAGTATATGATATGATCAACATATTTTTAGCAGAATATATCAGATAGTAGTTAAGCATAATGTTCATCCATAGGCATGACTAAAAACATAAGAGTATCAACCGCCATAGCATAAAGTAGTTATTACAGACCAAGAAGTTTTTGAAAACATAGTTTTAAAGAAGCCATTGTTTTGAAATTAAGAATGATCACCATTCTTCTCCCTCTTCAAAGACTTGATCTCCTCAAGGATTGTCTTGAGAGTTTGCTCGGTCATATCATTGCTCCTTACTACCAGATCCTTCAGATCATCAACCTTCTTGTGAAGAGCTTCAAATCCTTGCTTTTGGGAAATTTTCAAGTTTGAATTCTTCTTTATCAGCATGTCTTGAAGTTCAACAATGTATGCCGGTGGTTCTTCTTCGTCGCCCTCGCCATCTTTTTCTTCCGCTTCTTCATATGTATCAGAGATAAGGGGTTCTTTACCTTTCTTCTTTGCAGAGGATTCTCCTCGCTCAGCAACAAGAGTCTCTTCAGTGACGTTTTGGTCGAGATCAATATGGAGCCCCATTCTACCGAGCGTGTGTACATTAAACACAACAGCCGGTTCCAGAATTTCGGTTTCATTATCAAGAGGAACATTTTGACCAATATATAGAATTGTAAGATAATGGCCATGAGCTAAGGAGGAAGAATACCTGTCAGATGATGCAGAGGTAATAATGGAATCCATGATAACTTTAGACCAATTTATGCGGATATTTCCTAGCATTGCGTAAATACATTTGGCCTGTTTTTCAGAAAGGATGGAATGGCTACCAGACTTCTGCGTGATATTATAGGATAGGATATTTGCTAAAATTCTTGCTGGGTAGCGCAAATCACTACAAGGTAGTTTAGTTTGAAAATATCTACCCGACAAGTACATTTTATCAAGAATATCGCTATCAGTCATTTCAATATTATCAAGCAGTTCTCCAGAGTAAGAAATTCCTAAGGCTTGCCCAAGGACTTAACAGTCATAGCTATTTTACAATCAAGAACTTTTCTAACAAATCTAGATTTGATAAGGTCATAGTCCATGTTGGTGTAAAACAGATATACAAGCCTAGTATAGCACATGAAGACATTGTCAGATGAGAATATGGTTAGAAGGTTCTGAATCTCTAGAATATCAACAATTCCATAATTCAGAACATGATCTAAATTAACAAATCTCTCATGGAGGATTTGTCTTTTAGAGACATTTAGAAATTTGTCATAAGAAACATTTTTGAAGAGATAAGCTTCAATAATTTCCTTTTGAGAAAGAGATGATTCTTTGAGGATTTTCCTCTTCTTGCCAATGACCTTTTTGAAAGGCATTCTAGAGAAAAAAATTGAGTCACAATGCTAGAGGATACAAGAATCAAGACTTAATGAAAGTAAAGCAAGTTTATGAGAGAAAATTTTTACCTTTGAAGTTCTTCCTTGAGATGAAAATGGTTTTTACCAAGGAGAGGAGAGGAGACCCAAAATTTTTCAAGAGGATGGGTAAAAAGAGGTAGTCGGCTCCCCCTAGGGTTTGTGAATTGGGGTTTTACATCATGGGATGAAAGATGATGATGAAAGGTGGCATTTGGATCAAGAAATCAAGGATTGAGATCGTTTCTCCTTATTGGGTTTAAGTTGCCTTTTGTCTTTGAACCCATTTGACTCAATGGAACCCAAAACCAGTAAGAAAGAAAGAAAAGAAAATAACCCAGATTTCCACATAGCTTATAGGTAGTCGACTCCCTCATATAGGTAGTCGACTCCCTGCTGGGCTGAGTCGTTTTCTCATCCCAAGGGGTTTTGGTCCAAAGGTGAGTGCGTTTCTGTAAAAAAATGTTTTATAGATATGAAATAAATATTTATAATCATATATAAACCAATTTAACAGAGTTTAACAATCATTCGATTACTTAAACACATCAACAAATAGTTTTGCGAAACAATTTTTGTCGCAAATTTTTTTGACGCTGTTCTTGTTTCTCCTCCTCGTTCCTTTTAGAGTACCTGAAAAGATAATCGTTTATGGTACTCTTTGCTTTTGAGTCCAGAGGGTTAGTCTTTAGGAAACCAAACCCAGTATGGTTTAGTTCCTTCATGGAAAACATATTTATAATTCTTGTTTAAGTGAACTTTTTGAATAAAGTTTGTAGCATACCTTTTTTATTTCTGCTCGGACACATTCTTTGGTATCCAAATGCTTAAAAAGTTTTGTTATAATGATGTATCCTAGTATGCTTAACACGTTTCTTGGTATGATTTGAATCATATCCAAGTTCGGTTTTGCTAGATGAGGCTTTTTGATTATCTATTAAACTATCTAGCTTTCCTTTTCCTTTGTTGAAATTTTCAATAATTTTCATCATAGCGTCGTATCTGTCTTTGACAGATACGAGAAGATTATTCAAATTTTCAACCTTTTCATTTACGGAAAGAATGTCTTTTTGCAAAGACTCATTCTTTTCTTTTAATGCAATGTTCTCTTTAACAATATCTTCCTTTTCTTTAGTCTCTCTCTTAACTAATCTAATTGTTTTTCTATGTTCTTTAATGAGCTTTTCATGCATTTTGCATAGCTCCTTATATGCTCCCCTATAATCTATATCTTCTCATCACTTGATGGTGAATCACTATCACTGGATGAATCATGCATGGTGCTTACCTTAGACGACGTGGAAGCCATAAAACACATATGTGATGTCTCTCTTCTTCTGTCTTTGTCGTCTTCTGAGGATTCATCGGATGAAGAAACGTCGCTTTGGTCAAAGGCTGCATAAGCTTCCTTCTTTGGTCATCAAAACCTGTTTCTTCCATTGTTTCTTCTCTCGTGACTTTCTCGGTTCTTTCCACGTTCCTTGGAATCATGGTTATTCCTTTCCAAGGGACAGTCTCTTTTGACGTGCCCTGGTTTATTGCATCCAAAACAGACAATACCGTTAGTGGGTCTAAAAGAACGTTTACCATACTTACTTGTGATGAATTCTTTAAAGTTCTTTGAGATGAAAGCAATATGATCCTCTTTGTCCGTGTAGTCAGAATCTTCTTCTTGAGTTTTGAAAGCAAGATTCTTCTTCTTTGGGTTTTCTTCGATTTTCTTGTCTTCTTCAAGTTTAATCTCATATGCCATGAGATTTCCCATTAGTTCTTCGATGGTAAGATCCTTCACGTTGTGAGCTTCTCGAATGGCCGTTGTCTTTCCCTTCCATTCGGGTCGGAGAGATCTCAGTATCTTCATCACATGCTCATATTCTGAAAGTTTCTTTCCTAGTCCTGCGAGCTCATTTGTAATGTTAGTGAAACGAGTATTCACATCGGTGATACTCTCTCCTTCTTCCATTTTGAAAGATTCAAACTTAGAATGTAAAACATTTATACGTGATTCTTTTACCTTTTCAGTTTTCTCATGACTTACCTGAAGAGTGTGCCATATTTGATGCGCTGTCTCGCATTGGGAAACTCGATTGAATTTATTACCTGTTACGACGCAAAATAGTGCATTCATCGCCTTTGCATTGAGATTTGCTTTCTTCTTGTCGTCGACTGACCATTTTCCGAACTCAACTTCGGTAGGTGCGATGTATGGAACTTTAATGACGGTCCATGCTTCGATGTCTGTTGACTCCAAGTGAGTCTTCATTCAGATTTTCTAGCTAGCGTAGTTTGTTTCGTTGAACAGAGGTGGTCGCATGGTGTTGAGTCCTTCAGAGTGAAACGCTGTTGATGCCATCACCTTTTATAGACTTTCTTTGATACCAAGTGTTGAATCCTGTGGATGGCAAACAACACTAGAAGGGGGGGTTGAATAGTGTTGTGTAAATATAAACTTTTTCGTTCTAATTAGTTAGCACAATTCAACGCCTTCTAATATTGCCTAAGAAACCAAGTAGAGCGATCTACGCTTGGTATTTAATCAACTTAGGTAATCTTAAAATAGATCACAGAGAAAACACTTCTGGTAGTCGACTCCCTATGAACAGTATCGACTCCCAGAGAGATTTTATGCACAGCTCTGCTAAAAGAATGAGATAGATATGAATCTAAATAATACCGATATTATATCTTTATTCGTAGCGGATAAAAGAGAATTAATCTTTGCAATAGATGCACAACAATCAGCAGATAATAATGTAAGTGCAAAGATAAACAAACACAGAAAGAATCAAACGCAAACACACGGATTTTTATCCTGGTTCCCCGCAACCTTGGGTACGTCCAGTTCCCGACCAATCCGGTACGAGATTTCCACTATTTGCCTTGGCAAATACAAGCACCTAACTCCACTCGTTAGGATTTCCCACACACCTAGCCTTGACCAGGATTTCTAACTGCAACACTGCAACACCTAGACTTGTCTAGGATTTCCAACACCCTAACAACAAAGGGCAAATCACAAAATGAAAACCAATATCCAACTCACGACAATTTTTGGTGGAGTTTGGATTTACACCCAAATTCTATAGCCAAGAGTAAATTATAACAAGTGTATTCGTGGCTAAATAGAATTTCAAAATATGATCTTAGATCACACAAAGATATGAATTTATTCTTTGTGATCTAAGTCAGTGTTTTCAAAAATCCTTTCAATAGAATAAAAAATAGAGAACAAGGATTTTGAAAAACGATAGCCAAATAAAATGTTGGTCTCAAAAAATAATAATAATAACTTAAAGAAAAGAGATCAGAAATATAAACGCAGATTTGGCTGAAAAATAATGAGAGCTGAAACTTAGAGATCTTTCAGAATTTTTGCACAAGAGAGAATTTTGAATTCAAGTATTTGTATTTTTAATCTCAAAAAAATGATCCTCTATTTATAGGTAAAATGAGAGGATTCGAGTTACAAAACTGGTTTGACTTTTGCCCCGATAATCATGGAAGCAATAACTTGGAGAGACAATTGAAACAAGTCAAAACGTTGAAATTCGACAGCTGGTAGTCGACTCCCTTAGGGTGGTAGTCGACTCCCAGAGCGTTTCAGGAGAAAAACAATCTCTAGCTGGTAATCGACTCCCACTCTTTGGTAGTTGACTCCCAGAGCAGTTTCTACTGAAACTTCGCTAGCAAGAGATGTAATTAACTCCATGGTGTAATGGAGATTAATTACTTAGGATAGGAAAAATACTAGCAATTTGCTTTCAAGATTTTTTGAAATGATTTGAAAATATTTGAAAACATTTTAACTTTAAATTCATTTTGAGTGTGTGTGTTATAATTACTTTTGGCTTTAACATAACCCTAAGAAAGTGACGTCCCCTAGATTTAGCAATATATGCAGTGGGATCGGGGATACCAGATTTAAATATTTGTAACCGCAAGCGCATGGTGTTGTAGTGTGGCTTGGGGGTCGAACTCAGGGAGGCGTGTGTTGTGCTTGTTGTCAAGAAGGAACCGGTTCACCTGATGGGTGAGCTAGCCCGATCATCGGTAGGTTGTCACAAAATAGAAATACGAAGGATATAAGATATAAGAGGAAACCCAGGACTTTAGTTTCCACCCTATCATGTGCCCTCTCTATTACGGCCGACGGTTAGGATTACGATTGGATTTTAGGGTTTAGTGGTGAGACGGTGCTTGTAAGAGTGATACCTAGCGTCCCATGGGCCTGATATTCCGGTCGATACCCAGGATGATACGCTAGGTCTACCCGGGTTCGGATGGTGGGCATTCCCATGTCCATTAACACCGACCGACTCCGGAAGCACTAAGCTCGCAACGATTACTCCCAACATTTCATCCTACCGTTCCCACGCGCTAGGATTCAATGTCTATGCTAGGGGCGTGAGCTGTGGTTAGGGGATCAAACGCCAGTTTTATTTCCCCTTGGCCCGATGGTCAGAGGCGGTCTTTCTCCCGCTAATGACAATAAAACGCCCCGCGTAACCATCTAAATTCCTAAATCCTATTGACACCCTAATCCTATGGTCGTTCTAGGGAGAACCCACGAAGGGGCTTCCACCAAAATCCCAGATTTAGGAACTACTCACGATTCATAGCAAAAATATCAACACAACAAAATTTAGCCATCAGAATCAAAATTAGGCAATAGATATACGGAGCAAATAGTATTAAGAACGAAATATCAAAGTTACAGAACAATCAGAAAACTTACAAGACAGATTAAATTTCGAGCCGTCAAAAGTCCCCAAAAAGACAGAAAATAAATGGGTTTCGTTCAAGAAAAACCTAGGTCAATATATATAGAAAATACGGCCACCCGATCGGTTGAAGCATCAACCGATCGGGTGAGCTGAAAGTCGTCTTGGCCTTCGGTTCTTCAGATACATCACCCGATCGGTTAAAGCGATCGGGTGAGTCTTCGGGTCATTAGATGGGAAATTCGGCTACAGATGAACCGATCGGGTGAGATGTCACCCGATTGGTTGGAATTCAGCTCCAAAAGACAGAGCTTTGTCGGTTTCACCCGATCGATGAACCGATCGGGTGACTGCTTCTCTTCTGCTGCTCCTGTCCGGGTCGGATACGCGTGTACCAACCGATTGGGTGGCTCTGTCCACCTGATTGGTTGAGGGCTGATATATGTAATTCTTCGACGTTTGGCCCTCGGGATCGCGCGTGACACCTCCCGTTGCTCCGGGGACTCATGATATCTGCTTTATATGTACCCAACGCTGGCAATCTCCTACATTGGCACAAAAACACAAAGAAGTGAAAGAAAACTAAAAATCACGAGAGAATGTATACGAAACACCGAAAAATAACGGAAAATCACGAAGAAGACGTGCGTGAATATATAAAATATAAACGCACGTCAAAATCCCCCAAGCTGAACCCTTCCTCGTCCTCGAGGAAGACGAGCGAGAATAGGAGCTCAGAGGGAAAAACAGAACGGAAGGAACAGAAAGAAAGAAAACAAAATCCTAGATCTCCCGTCAGAGCCAACAAAATCAAACACGCCACACTAAGCAAGCATGCGATAAAACACATCACTAAACCAAGGAATATGAGTCCATACAAGTGTCGTGGGCCCACGCAGTGAAGCACGAGTGAGTGTGGTCGTGAGCTAGCAGACTGTGTTACTATCTAAATTGTGCAATAAAGCTCCATATACACATACCCAAGGAATGACCCAAATATCAATTCAATTCAAATTAGCGGTGAATAATAGCTCAAGCATGCATGAGAATAGAATAAGAATTAAAGCGTATCATGTGTCAGGGACTCCACTGCTAGGGACTAGAAAATCACCACACTATAGCCTAGATAATCGCTAGAAAGTTCCTATGCCAAGTGTGTTCGAAAACGAAGGAGGTTGACAAGGTGTGTAGTAGAACACTCGGTGCAAATTCTCGCCTTCCCTTTATTCACGGTGGATAGGAATGATATTCACAATGGGAATTTTTTTTGGGTTTTGGGTATTTGTATTTTTTTTGGTTTTTTGGACTTTTGGCTATACATTTTTTTTTCTTTTTGGATTTTTCTTCTCTCTATTTTTTTTTCTTTTTGGGCTTTTGGATTTTTGGCTATATACTTGTGTACTCTCCCAAGTGGGAGAACGGTACACGAGAGTGGATTTGCACCAAGTAAAATAAAAAAGAAATCGAATTCTAAACACTTGGGCAAAAGAAAGTTTTTCTCGCAAATCAGAGCATAAGCTAAATGGGTTATCCTAGTCCTATTGGTAGAGTCCCGACACATGCGAATTGAAGTGTACTATATATATATATATATATATATATATATATATATATATATATATATATTTCATGCATAGAGAAACAAATAGTAGAGGCAGTATACCACATATTCGAAATTGAAGCATGATAGTCTAGGGGTCAACCAATGACATGTATATAAATTAAAATCACAAAGTAGAAGCACACCAACCAGCTAGTCACGACAAACACTCACATAAAAGCAAAGTGAACCCACGAAGCATGAAATGCAGTAGGACTCGGCTTCCTAGGGTTAGTGAAAGTGATTATTGTAGCTAAGCTAGGTGTGTGTGTATGTGTGTGGTTCTGTGGCAATTCATCATGTGGGGTTATCTCTAGGAGAGGGAGAATAGAAAGATGAGAAGAAAAAGAAAAACACGATGAAAACGACTCAAAAACGAAGAAAAAGACACAACTGACGCACAAAGTGCGACTCCCCAAGCTGAAACTTGCATTGCCCTCAATGTAATAGAAGTAAATACGGGAGGACAAGGTAAATGGGGGGGGGGGGAGTACGCACCGACACAAAAAAGTGAAAAACATGAAAAACACATCTAAAGAACACAAACACACAAAAAAAGATATAAAAAACACATCCAAAGAACACATATAAACAAGCACACGAAAATGACATCACACGACAAAACACAAAAATCGATTTCCCCCAATCTGAACATGACAATGCTAGCAAAATGATATTATCAATGTGATGCAGAAATAAAATGCTAGGGGGAAAATCGGAAAAGAAAAAGAAAGAAATCAAAATGCAGGAGAGGAAGTGTCCTCGTCCTCCTCGAAAGAGGATGGAGGGGTGTAGGTGGGAGAGGTGATGGGTGTGCGGAGAAGTGGAGAAAGTGATGGAGGTGGTGGAAGGATGGGTGTGGTGGTGGTGTGGATGATGGGTGGAGTGACGGTGATAATGGCAAGTGGGAGGGATGCGGTGATGACGTCCCCCGCGTTTGCACGCGTCAGATGTGTGCAGTATATAATTGGGGGCGTGAGATTTAAATATTTATAGCCGCAAGCGCACGGTGTTGTAGTGTGGCTTGGGGGTCGAACACAGGGAGGCGTGGTTGTGCTTGTGTCAAGAAGGATCGGATTCACCCCATGGGCGAGCTAGCCCGAATCAGATGATGGGTTGTCACGGAAAATGGAATGCGAGGGATAAACAATATAAAGGGAAACCCAAGACTTCGGTTTCCACCCTATCGTGCGATTCTCACCGTTACGGCCTACAGGTAGGATAACGATCGGAATTAGGGTCTAATGATGAGACGTTGCCTCTAAGAGTGGTACCAGCGTCCCATGGGCCCGATATTCCGGTCGGTGCCCAGGATGATACGCCGGACTTCCCGGGTTCGGTCAGTGGGCATTCCCATGTCCATTAACACTGACCAACTCCGGGAGCACTAAGCTCGCAACGATAACTCCCAACATCTCATCCTGCCGCTCCCACGCGCTAGGGTTCGACGTCTACGCTAAGGGCGTGAGCTATGGCTAGGGAGTCAACCGCCAAGTTTATTCCCCCTTGGCCCGACGGTCAAAGGCGGTCTTTTCCCGCCGATGACAATAAAACACCCCGCGTAACCGTTAGATTCCTAATCCCTATCGATTTCCTAGTCCTATGGACGCATCGGAAAGAACCCACGAAGGGGTTTCCACCAAAATCCCAGATTTGGGAACTACTCACACATATTTACTAAAAAGCGATCTAAACCAAAATCGACCGTTAAAAACATGATTAAGCGATTGAAAAGCAGTAAGAGCAATGCTAATAACACTATATTAAAGTTTGGTAAAGATCGGAAAACTTACAAATATCTGAAAAATTACAGCCGTCAAGAGAGAGAAAAAACAGCAAAAAATAACAACTCATGTTTCTGGAAAACCTAGGGGTCCTATATATAGAATACGATATCACCCGATCGGTTGAAAAGTGAACCGATCGGGTGACCTGCTTCGTTCTTCGGCAGCTCAGCATAGGACTTCACCCGGTTATACAGCACGGTCGGTTGAGGGTTGAAGCTGACCGGTTGGATCTTCGTGCCGTCGGGTGAACCGGTCGGTTGATCTCTCCGTGTCTTGGCTTTGGAGAATAGGCTACAAATGAACCGATCGGGTGAAGGTCACCCGATCGATTGGCATTCATCATCAAATTCCAGAGAGTTGGGGCGTCTGAACCGGTCTCTGAACTGACTGGTTGACTTTCCGCCCGCTCCAGCTTGTGTCCGAGTGGTGCACGCGTGCATCACACGATCGGTTGGAAGTGACCAACCGGTCGGGTGAGGGGCTGAAAGATGATATCTTCGTCGTTTGACCCTTGGATCACACGTGACTCCTCCCGTTGCTCCGGGGACTCACGATATCTTCGTTATATGTCCCCTACGCCGGTAAACTCCTGCAAAATACAAAAAACATGGAAAAGTGAAAGAAAACAAGAAAACACGAGAAAACGAATACAAGACGGCGGAAAATAGCGGAAAAACACAAAAGAAGACGTGCGTGAATATATGAAATATAAACGCACGTCAAAATCCCCCAAGCTGAACCCTTCCTCGTCCTCGAGGAAGACGAGTGAGAGTAGAAGCTCGGAGGGAGAAAATAGAGAGGAAGAGAGGAAAGGAGAAAACAAAAAAAATCCTAAATCACCCGTCAGAGCCAGCAAAAATAAAAAACACACACCAAGCTAACAAACGCCAAATCACACCACTAAACCGAGGAATACGAGTCCAGACAAGTGCCGTGGGCCCACGCCGTGAAGCGCGAGTGAGTGTGGTCGTGTGCTAGCAAACAGTGTCACTATCTACATTGTGCAATAATCTCCATATACACAAATCCAAGAAATGACCCAAATATCGATTCGATTTGAAATAAGCGGTGAATATATGGCTCAAGCATGCAAGAGAAGAGTATGAGAATAGAAATGCATCATGCGTCATGGACTCCACAGCTAGGGGCTCGGACATCACCACACTATCACCTAGATAATAGCTAGAAACTCCCTATTCCAAGTGTTTTCGAAAGCGATGGGGGTTGAGATGATGTGGAGTAGAACACTCGGTGCAAATTCTCGCCTTCCCTTTATTCTCGGTAAGTAGGGAAATATTCACACTCATATATATATATTTTTTGGGTTTTGGATATATGTATTTTTTTTGGCTTTTTGGCTATACAATTTTCTCTTTTCTTTTCTTTTTGTGTTTTTCTTTTCTTTTCTCCCTTTTTTTTTGAATTTTTGGGTTTTTGGCTATACACATGTGTACTCTCCCAAGTGGGAGAACGGTACACGACAAGGGGATTTGCACCAAGTAAAACAAAAAAGAAGTCGGATTCTAGACACTTGGGCAAGGGAGAAATTTCTCTAATCAGAGCAAAGGCTAAAATTGGTTATCCTAGTCCTAACTGTGGAATCCCGACACATGCGAAATGAAGCATACGATATAAACATATAACATGCATATAGAAACAGACAGTAGAAGCAAATACCGCATATTCAAATCGAAGCATGATAATCTAGGGGTCATTCCTGGACAGGTATATAAAATAAAATCACAAAGTAGAAGCACACCAAACACTAGTCACGACACACGACTCACAAAAAAGCAAAATGGACCCACGATGCATGAAATGCAAGAGGACTCGACTTCCTAGGGTTAGTGAATGTGATTATCTATGCCATGCTAGGTGTGTGTGATTTTGTGACAATTCATTATAGGGTTCATCTCTAGGAGAAGGAGATGAAAAAGAAGAAAAGAAAAAGAAAAATAAAAACACGATGAAAAGGACTCAAAAACGAAAAAGAAAGACTCAAATGACACACAAAGTGCGACTCCCCCAAGCTGAAGTTTGCATTGCCCTCAATGCAATAAAAGTGAATACGGGAGGGCAAAGAAAATGGGGGGGGGGATACGCACCGACACAAAAAGATAAGAAAGACAAGAAAAACACACAAACGGAACTGAAAATAAAGAAAAATCACACCCCACGACATAAAAATAGAAAAAAGAAGACAGAAAATGGCACGACTCAATAGATAAAACAAGCACACACAGAAAACAGCACACGACGACACAGAAAAAAATGACTTCCCCCAAGCTAGACATGACAATGCTAGCAAGATGATATGATCGTGAAAATGCAGAGATATGCAAGGGGGAGGTCAGAAAACAAAATGAAATCAAAAAGTAGGAGATGGGGAGTCCTCGCCCTCCTCAGAAGAGGGTGTGGATGGGTGGTCGGGGGAGGCGGGGGGTGTGCAGAGAAGTGGGAAAAGAGGTGGAGGAATAGGTGCAGTGGGGGTGTGAATGATGGGTGGAGTGTCGGTGGAGGTAGGTGGTGGTGGAAGTACGACGATCAAGGCGATGGTAGAAGGGATAGAAATGGGGAGAGAAGACGTGATGGTGACGGTAGTGGATGGCGGTGGGAGAGATCTGGAGCGCACCTGCAATTTCTTGCGACACACATATGCAGTGACAGTGGAGGAGGGAGGAGGTGGTATGGGGGCGACAGAAGTTGTCGTGAGAGGAGAAGTGGATACGGGGATGGGAATAGATGTGGGAGGGGGAGATGATCGCCTAGGTGGGGGTGAAGGAGGTGGGGATGGGTGGGATGGTGGAGGGGAAGAATGTGATGGGGGAGGTGACGATCGTCGAGGTGGTGAAGGTGGTGGTGAGGGGTGTGGTGTGGGTGGTGGTGGTCCATGGACGTGAGTGAGAAGGCGGAGGATGGCGGCCACGTTCCTCTCAAGTGCGAGGAAACGTGGGTGAGTGAGAAAGGAGGACTGTGATGGGTCTGAGGGGACAGAGGACGTGGCAAGAGCACGGAGAGCAGCGATCTCGGCCTCGAGACCAAGACGAGCTGAGGTCTGGCGGCGACCAAAAGAAGTGGACTGACGTGAAGCGGAAGTGGTGCCGGGAAGTGATGTGGAAGTAGTGCTGGCGGCAATGGTCATGCCGGCAGTGGACACAAGGCCGGAGATGGCCTTAGAAAGATCCTCAGCAGTGATTGGGCCAGGAGCACGGGTGGTGTGACTCGGGCCAGCCCCGATATCTCCCCGGGACGCAGGGATATCCTGCTCGCCTAAGCGGGCGGCAGGGGAAGGTGGTCTGCGTGCGTCCTGGGGAAAGAAAGGAAGGCGCAACCCCGCTAGAAACTCTGGATCGGGCGAAAAAGTCCAATCTCCCACTAAAGCAATAGTCATGCGAGCAGGGTTGGGGAGAATGGTGTAGGGGGCTGGGGGGTGGCCGTAGTTGAAATTGAAACGATGATCAGGACGGGGCTTAATCATATGAATATGCCGCAGGACATCAAGATCTAGATGTGAGGGTCCTGCGGCAACGGGAAGACCTTGGGGGATGGTGATATTAAATTGGGGAAAAGAAGCAATGATAGTGATTATTCCCCCACAACAAAGCTTGCCCTTACCGGCCCGGCTAATCTTGAGGAGCTTGTAAACAAGCCAGTCGCCGGCATGGACGGGGATAGTAGGGGCCCTAAAGCTAATCCCATCATCGTCTCGAACGAAAGGGAAAGTCATGGCCCATAGAATGAAAAGATCAGGGATGGTCACAGTGCCTGACTCATCCCTGGGGAAAAATGCGGAGGATATGATCCGATGGGCCAGACAGAATATATGATGGATGATTGAGTAGGCCTTGGCCTTACCTCGGGGATAGCGACGGAGTAGGGTGAGGCGGAACCAAAACTGATCGACGTCGAATTCGGGTGGATACCCGTAGTGTCGGATAGCGTCGTCCCCAAGGATGGGGAAACCAAATATATTATTGATCGTGTTCAGGTTGGTGCGGATGGTTTTGTTACGCACCCGGAAAATGACGGTCGACCCTGACTCACAAACGAGTGAGGAAAGAAATTCTAGTGTGAGGGACGGGTAAGACACCGCGGTGGTGTTCAGGAAGGCTAACCAACCTAAGTTCGCGAAAAGAGTCTCGACCTCGGTGAAAACACCGAGATCGATAAGCGATTGGGTGTGGGTGAATTTGGTCGACAGATGCCCCCGAGCATCAAGCCTAAGGTAGAAGTCCTTATGCTCTTGGTTCCTAAACTGATACCCATGTGGGCCCATCATTGGGTCCTCAGGGGGGATAACAGGTGGGGGAGGGGCTAGTGATAGTGCACGTGGTGTATTAGGAGGAGGACATGTTTGTTTGGGTCTCTTTCGAGACAGTTCCTCCTCCCACAGGATACCCTTCCCCTTATCTCGTTCCGGGCCATAGTGGGTGTGTGAGTGTGATGCAAATGAGTGTAGAATACGATAAAAGTACACGCACACAAACAATCAAGCAAGTAGAAATTCTAGGGTAAAAAAGTAAAATTTGAGCAGTGGAGCGAAGTTACCCAGCAGAGATTGGAGTTCCTCGCTTGAAGTTGACCCCAACGCCGTGCAAACGGACAAAGTGTGGAGCCGCGGCACTGCTCTTCAGCGAAAATTCGAAAACGGGGGGAGATCGTGGAATTAGGGCTTGAGGAGGCGAAATGGGGGGGGGAGAAAATGATGGAGAGATGCAAGGGGTAGGTGTAGAGAGAGGCTAGAGGGGGAGTGGAGGTCGTGGGAGAGAGATTTCCGGCCGTTGGGAGAGCGGGGAAGACGAAATGACGGCAGGAGAGTCGAGATCGGGCGAGAAAATGAACGGTCGGGGCGGGGGCTTTTATAGGGTTTAAGTCGAACCGATAGGGTGAGTTGTCACCCGATCGGTTGACTTATGGGTCGAGATTTTCAGCTGAAGAGACACTACAGGCGAACCGATCGGTTGATAACTCACCCGATCGGTTGGCCGCTCCACAAATTTTTCCGAGAGTTTGGTGTTGTTCACCCGGTCAATCAACCGGTCATGCTTCTAACGTCCCCCGGCTTTGCGCGTCGGATGTGTGCAATGTATAATTGGGGGCGTGAGATTTAAATATTTGTAACCGCAAGCGCACGGTGTTGTAGTGTGTCTTGGGGGTCGAACTCAGGGAGGTGTGGATGTGCTTGTGTCAAGAAGGATCAAATTCATCCCATGGGCGAGCTAGCCCGAGTCGGATGATGGGTTGTCACGAAAAATAGAATGCGAGGGATAAACAATATAAAGGGAAAACCCGGGACTTCGGTTTCCACCCTATCGTGCGATTCTCGCCGATACGGCCTACGGGTAGGATAGCGATCGGAATTAGGGTCTAATGGTGAGACGTTGCCTCTAAGAGTGATACCAGCGTCCCATGGGCCCGATATTCCGGTCGGTGCCCAGGATGATACGCCGGACTTCCCGGGTTCGGTCAGTGGGCATTCCCATGTCCATTAACACTGACCGACTCCGGGAGCACTAAGCTCGCAACGATAACTCCCAACGTCTCATCCTGCCGCTCCCACGCGCTAGGGTTCGACGTCTACGCTAAGGGCGTGAGCTATGGCTAGGGAGTCAACCGCCAAGTTTATTCCCCTTTGGCCCGACGGTCAAAGGCGGTCTTTTTCCCATCGATGACAATAAAACACCCCGCATAACCGTTAGATTCCTAATCCCTATCGATTTCCTAGTCCTATGGACGCATCGGAAAGAACCCACGAAGGGGTTTCCACCAAAATCCCAGATTTGGGAACTACTCACACATATTTACTAAAAAGCGATCTAAATAGAAATCGACCGTTAGAAACATGATCAGGCGATTGAAAAGCAGTAAGAGCAATGCTAATAACACTATATTAAAGTTTAACAAAGATTGAAAAACTTACAAATATCTGAAAAATTATAGCCGTCAAGAGAGAGAAAAAACAACAAAAAATAACAACTCTCATTTCTGGAAAACCTAAGGGTCCTATATATAGAATACGATATCACCTGATCGGTTGAGAAGTCAACCGATTGGGTGAGCTGCTTCGTTTCTTCGGCAGTTCAGCACGGGACTTCACCCGGTCATATGGCACGGTCGGTTGAGGGTTGAAGCTGATCAGTTGGATCTTCGTGCCGTCGGGTGAACCGGTCGGTTGAGCTCTCCGTGTCTCGGCTTCGGAGAATCGGCTACAGGTGAACCGATCGGGTGAAGGTCACCCGATCGGTTGGCATTCAGCATCAAATTCCAGAGAGTTAGGGCATTTGAACCGGTCTCTGAACCGACCGGTTGACTTTCCGCCCGCTTCAGCTTGTGTCCGGGTGGTGCACGCGTGCATCACCCGATCGGTTGGAAGCGACCAACCGGTCGGGTGAGGGGCTGAAAGATGCTATCTTCGTTGTTTGACCCTCTGGATCACGCGTGACTCCTCCCGTTGCTCCGGGGACTCATGATATCATCGTAATATGTTCCCTATGCAGGTAAACTCCTGCAAAATACAAAAAACACGGAAAAGTGAAAGAAAACAAGAAAACACGAGAAAACGAATACAAGACGACGGAAAACAACAGAAAAACACAAAAGAAAACGTGCGTGAATATATGAAATATAAACACACATCAAAATCCCCCAAGCTGAACCCTTCCTCGTCCTCGAGGAAGACGAGTGAGAGTAGGAGCTCGGAGGGAGAAAATAGAGAGGAAGAGAGGAAAGGAGAAAACAGAAAATCCTAAATAGCCCGTCAGAGCCAGCAAAATCAAAAACACACACCAAGCTAACAAACGCCAAATCACACCACTAAACCGAGGAATTCGAGTCCAGACAAGTGCCGTTGGTACACGCCGTGAAGCGCGAGTGAGTGTGGTCGTGTGCTAGCAATCGTTGTCACTATCTACATTGTGCAATAAGCTCCATATACACAAATCCAAGTAATGACCCAAATATCGATTCGATTTAGAAATAGCGGTGAATATATGGCTCAAGCATGCAAGAGAAGAGTATGAGAATAGAAATGCATCATGCGTCATGGACTCCACAGCTATGGGCTCGGACATCACCACACTGTCACCTAGATAATAGCTAGAATTCCCTATTCCAAGTGTTTTCGAAAGCGATGGGGGTTGAGATGATGTGGAGTAGAACACTCGGTGCAAATTCTCGCCTTCCCTTTATTCTCGATAAGTAGGAAAAATATCCACACTCATATTTTTTTTTGGGTTTTGGATATATGTATTTTTTTTGGCTTTTTGGCTATACAATTTTCTCTTTTCTTTTCTTTTTGGGTTTTTCTATTTTTTTTTGAATTTTGTTGGATTTTTGGCTATATACTTGTGTACTCTCCCAAGTGGGAGAACGGTACACGACGAGGGGATTTGCACCAAGTAAAACAAAAAAGAAATCGGATTCTAGACACTTGGGCAAGGGAAGTATTTCACTAATCAGAGCGTAGGCTAAATGGGTTATCCTAGTCCTAACTGTGGAATCCCGACACATGCGAAATGAAGCATACGATATATATATTCATGCATACAGAAGCAGATAGGAGAAGCAAATACTGCATATTCAAATCGAAACATGATAATCTAGGGGTCATTCTTGGACAGGTATATAAAGTAAAATCACAAAGTAAAAGCACACCAAACAGCTAGGCATGACACACGACTCACAAAAAAGCAAAGTGGACCCACGATGCATGAAATGCAAGAGGACTCGATATTCCTAGGGTTAGTGAATGTGATTATCGATGCCATCCTAGGTGTGTGTGATTTTGTGGCAATTCATCCTAGGGTTCATCTCTAGGAGAAAGAGATAAAAAAGAAGAAAAGAAAAATAAAAACACGATGAAAAGGACTCAAAAACGAAAAAGAAAGACTCAAATGACGCACAAAGTGCGACTCCCCCAAGCTGAAGTTTGTATTGCCCTCAATGCAATAAAAGTGAATACAGGAGGGCAAAGAAAATGGGGGGGGGATACGCACCGACACAAAAAGACGCGAAAGGCAAGAAAATCACACAAACGAAACTGAAAATAAGAAGAAAAATAAAAATCACACCACGTGACATATAAACAGAAATTAAAATAAATGAAACAAAAGGAAAAGCACACGATACGACAAAGAACCAAACACACAAAGAAAAACGACACACGACAGCACATAGAAAAATTTGACTTCCCCCAAGCTAGACATGACAATGCTAGTAAGATGATATGATCGTGAAAATGAAGAGATATGCAAGGGGGAGGTCAGAAAACAAAATGAATCAAAAAGTAGGAGATGGGGAGTCCTCGCCCTCCTTGGAAGAGGGTGTGGATGGGTGGTCGGGGGAGGCGGGTGTGCGGAGAAGTGGGGAAAGAGGTGGAGGAATAGGTGCAGTGGGGGTGTGAATTATGGGTAGAGTGTCGGTGGAAGTGGGTGGTGGTGGAAGTACGACGATAAAGGCGGTGGTAGAAGGGATAGAAATGTGGAGAGAAGAAGTGATGGTGACGGTAGTGGATGGCGGTGGGAGAGATCTGGAGCGCACCTGCAATTTCTTGCGGCGCACATATGCAGTGACGGTGGAGGAGGGAGGAGGTGGTGTGGGGGTGACAGAAGTGGTCGTGAGAGGAGAAGTGGATACGGGGATGGGAATAGATGCGGGAGGGGGAGATGATCGCCTAGGTGGGGGTGAAGGAGGTGGGGATGGGTGGGATGGTAGAGGAGAAGAATGTGATGGGGGAGGTGACGATCGTCGAGGTGGTGAAGGTGGTGGTGAGGGGTGTGGTGTGGGTGGTGGTGGGCCGTGGATGTGAGTGAGAAGGCGGAGGATGGCGGCCACTTTCCTCTCAAGTGCGAGGAAATGTGGGTGAGTGAGAAAGGAGGACGGTGATGGGTCCAAGGGGACAGAGGACGTGGCAAGAGCACGGAGTCTAGCGATCTCGGCCTCGAGACCAAAACGAGCTGAGGTCTGGCGGCGACCAAAAGAAGTGGACTGACGTGAAGCGGAAGTGGTGCTAGGAAGTGATGTGGAAGTATTGCCCGCGGCAGTGATCATGCCGGCACTGGACACAAGGCCTGAGATGGCCTCAGAAAGATCCTCAGCAGTGATAGAGCCAGGAGCACGGGTGGTGTGACTCGGGCCAGCCCCGATATCTCCCCGCGACGCATGGATATCTTGCTCACCTAAGCGGGCGGCAGGGGAAGGTGGTCTGCGTGCGTCCAGGGGAAAGAAAGGAAGGAGCAACCCCGCTAGAAACTCGGGATCGGGCGGAAAAGTCCAATCTGGCACTACAGCAATAGTCATGCGAGCGGGGTTGGGGAGAATGGTGTAGGGGGCTGGGGGTGGTTGTAGTTAAAATTGAAACGACGGTCAGGGCGGGGCTTAATCATATGAATATGTCGTAGGACATCGAGATCTAGATTTGAGGGTCCTGCGGCAACGGGAAGACCTCAGGGGATGTGGATATTAAATTGGGGACAAGAAACAATGACAGTGATTATTCCCCCACAAAAAAGCTTGCCCTTGCCGGCCCGACTAATCTCGAGGAGCTTGTAAATAAGCCAGTCGCCAGCATGGACGGGGACAGTAGGGGCCCTAAAGCTAATCCCATCATCGTCTCGAACGAAAGGGAAAGTCATGGCCCATAGAATGAAAAGATCAGGGATGGTCACGGTGCCTGACTCATCCCTGGGGAAAAATGCGGAGGATATGATCCGATGGGCCAGACGGAATATAGGATGGATGATCGAGGAGGCCTTGGCCTTACCTCGGGGATAGCGAGGGAGTAGGGTGAGGCAGAACCAAAAGTTATAGACGTCGAATTCGGGTGGATACCCGTAGTATCGGATAGCGTCGTCTCCAAGGATGTGGAAACCAAATATATTATTAATCGTGTTCAGGTTGGTGCGGATGGTTTTGTTACGCACCCGGAAAATGACGGTCGACCCTGACTCACAAACGAGTGAGGAAAGAAATTCTAGTGTGAGGGACGGGTAAGACACCGCAGTGGTGTTCAGGAAGGCTAACCAACCTAAGTTCGTGAAAAGAGTCTCGACCTCGGTGAAGACACCGAGATCGATAAGCGATTGGGTGTGGGCGAATTTGGTCGACAGATGCCCCCGAGCATCCAGCCTAAGGTAGAAGTCCTTATGCTCTTGGTTCCTAAACTGATACCCATGCGGGCCCATCATTGGGTCCTCAGGGGGGATAACAGGTGGGGGAGGGGCTAGTGATAGTGCACGTGGTGTATTGGGAGGAGGACGTGTTTGTTTGCGTCTCTTTCGAGACAGTTCCTCCTCCCGCAGGATACCCTTCCCCTTGTCTCGTTCCCGGGCCATAGTGGGTGCGTGGGTGTGATGCAAATGAGTGTAGAATATGATAAAAGCACGCACACACAAACAATCAAGCAAGTAGAAATTCTAGGGTAAAAAGTAAAATTTGAGGAGTGGAGCGAAGTTACCTAGCAGAGGTTGGAGTTCCTTGCTTGAAATTGACCCCAATACCGTGCAATCGGACGGAGTGTGGAGCCGCTGCACTTCTCTTCAGCGAAAAATCCAAAAATGGCGGAATTAGGGCTTGAGAAAGCGAAATGGGAGCGAGAGAGAGAGGAAACGATGGAGAGATGGAAGGGGTAGGTGGAGAGAGAGGCTAGAGGGGGAGTGGAGGTCGTGGGAGAAGTTTTCCGGCTGTTGGGAGTGCGGGGGAGACGAAACGACGGCGGTTCTGTGAGATCGGGCGAGAAAACGAACGGGGGGGGGGGGGGGGGGGTATTTATAGGGTTTAAGTCGAACCAATCGGGTGAGTTGTCACCCGATCGGTTGACTATTAGGTCGAGATTTTCAGCTGAAGAGACGCTACAGGCGAACCGGTCGGTTGATAACTCACCCGATCGGTTGGCCACTCCACAAATTTTCCCAAGAGTTTGGTACAGCTCACCCGGTCTGTCACCCGATCATGCTTCGTATCAACCGATCGGTTGATCATTTCCCAAAAATTCCCGAGACTTCAGCCCTAGTTCACCCGGTCTGCCAACCGGTCTCACATGCCTTCACCCGATCGGTTCGTTGAGCGACTGATACGGCCAGCAGCTGATACATCCCAACCGATCGGTTGAGTCATCAACCGATCGTTTGGGGCCTTGTTTTCTGCAAAAGTCCATAAATGGCCTAAGTCCCTCAACGGAAGTTCTTGCGGCTAGATTTATTTAATAAAATAGATAAAATAAAGTTAAAAATAGTCCTAAAAATTGGAAACAAAGGTTTAGAGCATGGGTTGCCTCCCATGAAGCGTTTTTGTTTAACGTCGTTAGCTCGACCCCCGTAGATGATGTTCAAGGTGGGCGATACGGGTGATGCCCAAAGTCTGGCATCGCTTCAGCTTCAGAGCTGGTATCTCTTGGCGTAGTCGGTGGCGACAAGAAAACTTGTTCGATGACTCTCCCTTTGTTGACGGGGTCCGGGGGCTTCTCCCTCATATTGGCATCCACCGCCACTCGTTTAAGGATCCGGACCTCATCCCCGGTGAGCCCCATGGGCTCTTTGCCTTTTCTCCTTGTAGGAGGAGCCTTTGGGAATCCGGGAGGGATCGTGTGTGCCGCTTCCGTTATCCCAGCAACATCATTCTTCTTCGGGCCGACTGGTTCTTCTGAGTCCCCCAAGCTATCAGGGGATTTCTCGAAAGAATTTCCCAGGAGCTTTACTCCACAGCTCTCTCTTATTCTAACTCCAGCACATTGCATCTTGGGTCATCTGGGGGATCGGGGTGCTTCATCGACAACCCCAAGTCAAACTTGACTTTTTCGGTGCCGATATTTAGGGAAAGTTTCCCATTCTTCACATCGATTAATACGCCGGCAGTGGCCATGAAAGGCCGTCCAAGAATGCTGGGGGTGTGTGCATCCTTAGGCATGTCCATGAAAACGAAGTCCACAGGCACATGCACCCCTCTAACATTGACAGGAAGGTCATCAACAACCCCCACCGGATATTTTACTGAACGGTCTGCAAGCTGTAGGGTCATTCCGGTGTGCTCCAAGTCGCCCATTCCTATCCTCTTATACAGCGACAAGGGCATCAAACTGACGCTCGCTCCAAGATCGACGAGCGCACGATGTATCTTTACCTCCCTGATCGCACAAGGGATAGAGAAGCTCCCCGGGTCTTTAAGCTTAGGAGGGTTTGCTCGCTGGATAAGAGCACTACATTCTGCCGTCAGAACGACCTTCTCCTTTCTAGAACCCTTTGTCACCAAATCCTTGAGGAATTTCGCGTAGGATGGTATGGTCTCTATAGCTTCAAGGAAGGGGATTTGCAAGCTTAGATCTTTGACCATGGCAAATAATTTGCCATACTTCTCGTCTATTTTAGCTTGGGCTAACCGTTGCGGAAAAGGCACAACGGGCTTGAATACTCTGAGGTTCCCTTCCTCATCCTTTTTCTTCTCCTCTTCATGGATTTCCTCCGGAGTAGTTAGCTTTGGCGACGAAGCACCGGCGTCATTCAACTTTTCAATCGGCCGCTCCACGACCAATGGTGCTTCCGATTCCTTTAGGGGCACTCTAGTGGGGATTTGTGTTTCGCTCCTCAAGACGATAGCAGATACGTTCGCATGCTCTTGCGTGAGTGCCAAGGTCTGATTTGCTCCCCTCGGGTTCACCTCCGGTTGTGGCGGCAATAAGTTTTGCGACTTTGAAAGGTTCGCCACTTGTAACCCCAGCTGGGTTACTTGGTCCGTGAGAGCCCGGTGTCCCATTTCCAGCTTCAGATTTATCTTCTCCTGGTTGGATATATATATTGAGTCAAAAGGGACTCAACCGGAGAGATGGCCCTCTGTTGGCCATATTGCTGCTGTTGCTGAACGGGTTACTGATTCCTGGGAGCATATTGCTGATATTGTTGTGGAGGTTGCTGCTTCTGAAACTGCTGCTGCTGAGGCCTAGTCGGCTGATATATCTATTGTTACTGCTGCTGAGGTGGCGGCTGCTGATACGGTGCCCAGTAACTAAGGTTAGGGTGGTTCCGGTTGTTCGGAGAGTAGGCCGGGTTGGAGCTAGTCCATGGTGGATACAGCGCATTTCCCGTAGGATTGTAGAATAGTGCGCTCGCTTGATCCAACGGTGGTGAGATGTCACCACCGTCGAATTCTCCAAAGACTTCGGCTTCCACCGCCGCAATGTGTTGTGTACCGCCACCACCGGCTCCTACCATCAATGCAGAGATCTGGGTCGACAGCAAGTCAAACTTGCTGGATAATTTGTCGACGTCCTCGATCCTGTGGATGCCCCCAGATCTAGGTGTGGCTCTCTCGTCACACCACCGCTCATTGTTCGATGCCATGTTTTCCAGAATCTGTCCGCCATCTTCTTCGCTTCTTGACATAAAGGACCCTCCAGCCGTGACGTCCATGAAAGATTTTAAATCGTCCCTCAACCCATTATAGAACAGATATATGATCTGCCATTTGGGGAGCTCATGGTGGGGACATCTCCACTGCATTTCCTTGTATCTGGTCCAGGCTTCATGCAGAGACTCGTGGCTGGCCTGGGAGAAGGAGGAGATCTCACTCCTCAGCTTCATGGTCTTCCCTGGAGGAAAGAACTTCGTCAGGAAAGCATTTGAGAGCTTCTCCCAGGTATTGAACGTATTTGGGTCCTTTCCCCTAAGCCACAGCTTGGCCTTATCTCGCAGAGAGAAGGGGAATAGCTTCAGACGGATCGCCTCAGTTGTGACACCGTTTATCCGGAAGGTGTCACATTTCTCCAAGAAGGAGTCCATATGTTCAATGGGGCTCTCCATGGGTGCCCCAGAGAATTGATCCTACTGGATCCACGTCACCAAAGATGGCTTAAGCTCGAAGCTTTGCGTCGTAATAGCAGGAGGTCGGATGGCGGAGGTGGACTCGATGGATGGCATCGAGTACTCCAGCAGGGACTTGCGAGGTGGGGTGTTCTCCCCCATGGTTTCAGGATCATCTCTTCTTCGCTTCTCGGCGGCCAAACGCCTTAGGGTGGCGTTTATCTCAGGATCAACGTGAATCAAGTCGTCGAGACTTCTTGAACTCCTGCGCATTAAAAACAACAAACACCCGTGAAGCGAAAAGTGGGAAAGAAACAGATGAAATAAAAAAATAAAAATAAAAATAAGAAAATAAAATAGAAATGGAAAAAGAAGAATGCGAAAATTATCGCGAGATAGAGATGTGAGCAAGACTCAAGGGTTCATGAAATCCTAAAATAACAAGCACGTTGCCTCTATGGCAACAGCGCCATAAAGCTTGACGTCCCCCGGCTTTGCGCGTCGGATGTGTGCAATGTATAATTGGGGGCGTGAGATTTAAATATTTGTAACCGCAAGTGCACGGTGTTGTAGTGTGGCTTGGGGGTCGAACTCAGGGAGGCGTGGATGCGCTTGTGTCAAGAAGGATCAAATTCACCCCATGGGTGAGCTAGCCCGAATCGGATGATGGGTTGTCACGAAAAATAGAATGAGAGGGATAAACAATATAAAGGGAAAACCCGGGACTTCGGTTTCCACCCTATCGTGCGATTCTCACCGATACGGCCTACGGGTAGGATAGCGATCAGAATTAGGGTCTAATGGTGAGACGTTGCCTCTAAGAGTGATACCAGCGTCCCATGGGCCCGATATTCTGGTCGGTGCCCAGGATGATACATTGGACTTCCCGGGTTCGGTCAGTGGGCATTCCCATGTCCATTAACACTGACCGAATCCGGGAGCACTAAGCTCGCAACGATAACTCCCAACGTCTCATCCAGCCGCTCCAGCATGCTAGGGTTCGACGTCTACGCTAAGGGCTTGAGCTATGGCTAGGGAGTCAACTGCCAAGTTTATTCCCCCTTGGCCCGACGGTCAAAGGCGGTCTTTTTCCCGCTGATGACAATAAAACACCCCGCGTAACCATTAGAGTCCTAATCCCTATCGATTTCCTAGTCCTATGGACGCATCGGGAAGAACCCACGAAGGGGTTTCCACCAAAATCCCAGATTTGGGAACTACTCACACATATTTACTAAAAAGCGATCTAAATAGAAATCGACCGTTAGAAACATGATCAAGCGATTGAAAATCAGTAAGAGCAATGCTAATAATACTATATTAAAGTTTAACAAAGATAGGAAAACTTACAAATATCTGAAAAATTACAGCCGTCAAGAGAGAGAAAAATAGCAAAAAATAACAAATCACGTTTCTGGAAAACCTAGGGGTCATATATATAGAATACGATATCACCCGATCGGTTGAGAAGTCAAACGATCGGGTGACCTGCTTCATTTCTTCGGCAGTTCAGCACGGGACTTCACCCGGTCATATGGCACGGTCGGTTGAGGGTTGAAGCTGATTGGTTGGATCTTCGTGCCGTCGGGTGAACCGGTCGGTTGAGCTCTCCGTGTCTCGGCTTCGAAGAATCGACTATAGGTGAATCGATCGGGTGAAGGTCACCCGATCGGTTGGCATTCAGCATCAAATTCCAGAGAGTTGGGGCGTTTGAACCGGTCTCTGAACCGACCGGTTGACTTTTCGCCCGCTTCAGCTTGTGTCCGGGTGGTGCACGCGTGCATCACCCGATCGGTTGAAGCGATCAACCGGTCGGGTGAGGGGCTGAAAGATACTATCTTCGTCGTTTGACCCCTTGGATCACGCGTGACTCCTCTTGTTGCTCCGAGGACTAATGATATCATCGTAATATGTCCCCTACGCCGGTAAACTCCTGCAAAATACAAAAACACGGAAAAGTGAAAGAAAACAAGAAAACACGAGAAAACGAATGCAAGACGGCGGAAAACAACGGAAAAACACAAAAGAAAACGTGCGTGAATATATGAAATATAAACGCACGTCAGCTTCTCATCACCCGATCGGTTGACAAAATCCGAAAATTTCCCGAGACTTCAGCCCCAGTTCACCCGGTCTGCCAACCGGTCTCACATATCTTCACCCGATCGGTTCGTTGAGTGACTGATACGGCCATCAGCTGATACATCCCAACCGATCGGTTGAGTTATCAACCGATCGGTTGGGGCCTTGTTTTCTGCATAAGTGCAAAAATGGCCTAAGTCCCTCAACGGAAGTTCTTGCGGCTGGATTTATTTATTAAAATAGATAAAATAAAGTTAAAAATAGTTCTAAAAATTGGAAACAAAGGTTTAGAGCATGGATTGCCTCCCATTAAGCGCTTCTGTTTAACGTCGTTAGCTCGACACCCGCAGATGATGTTCAAGGTGGGCGATACGGGTGATGCCTGTAACGACTGGTTTTTCTATATTAGTGTTATCGATATATTATATACGTTTTGGTGGATTTCCTCCGTATGTGTGTTTTTCCATCTCCGTAGCTTTCGCTTTCGTTCGTTTCGTTGTGATTTTCTAGCTTCCTTCCTTAGATCGTTGAGCTTGGAGTAAGTCATTCATGACGAGCTTCATATCGCTCATATCTTAGAGATAGGTTGATCTTAGAAGCCGCAGGAATCTTCCCGGAGCTTCACGCTTCGATTCGAGACTTTTCGTGCACCTCAGTTGGTTCAAGTAGGGGGACCAACCGACTAGATTCCAATCTAGTCGGTCAGGAACTATTCTGGAACCGACTAGTTTGTTAAATCAATTGTTCAGGAGTTACTGTTTGCTCTTAGTCGGTCTAAGAACAACCACCGACCGACTAGATGTGAAACTAGTCGGTCAGAATTTGCTCTCAGACCGACTAGTTCCTTTGGTTAATTTCACCTAAGTTACTGTTTCGCTTTAGTCGGTCTAAGAACATATATCGACCGACTAGTTGTGAAACTAGTCGGTCAGCACTTGTTCTCAAACCGACTAGTTCAGAGTTCATTTTTCCAGCCAAGTTACTGTTTCTCGTTAGTCGGTCCATGAACACTCACCGACCGACTAGGTCTCAAACTAGTCGGTTGACGGGCCTTCACAGACCGACTACTTCACTTCCCAGATTTCTTCTTTCTTTCGCTGTTTGATGTTAGTCGGTCACAGTTGAACGACCGACCGACTAGTTCCCAAACTAGTCGGTCAGCCACCCTTCGTTGACCGACTAAATCACCCAGAAACCCTAGGTTTGCCCTAGCCGACGCAGTTTTTCTATAAATACCCCCGATCGTTTTCTTTTCTTTCTTTCACTTCTCCTGGCCATTTCCCTTCCCCTAGACCTCTGATCTTCCCTAACCTTCCTCTAGCCCTTCCTCCTTCCTCAAGAGCCCCTCTCCCTCCCCATTTGGGCCGGCCATCTCCTCTAGGCCGCCGGAAAACCCCCAAAATCCCATTTCTCCAGATTTTCTCCCCATTTCCAGATCTGAGCCGTAGTTCTTCGGATCGTTCTTCCGTCGCCGTGCTTGCTCGGCATCGATCTTCTACTTCTATACGGTAGTGTTAGATCCTTTAATATTCTCATAACCCTCTTTGTGATTTTATTGAAACCCTAATAAAATGGATATTAGAGATATTGTTCTAATGTTGTTTTGCCATGGCAGCGATCTCATCCCCGTAGCTAACATTTTGTGACGTGCCTCGTTGATCGTCATCCTCGGTGCTAGGCAAGTGAAACTTGCCAACTCTTGCTTAGGGCCATGTTTTTAGGCCACTACCTTGTTTTTAGCGTAAAAGAGACTAGACAATGAAATGATAGCTGCCTAGACGCCTATTTGATCTAGTTTGACAACGAAACTAGATCCGTCACCTCAATTGATCTAGCTTGACAACGAAGCTAGATCCAACCCCTTTAACTTGTTGTTCATGCATACTAAACTGTCATGTTTAAATTCCTTACCTGTATGCCTTGCATCTTGTCTGCCATGTTTAAATTCAATTAACGGTACGCGAATTATCTGTACATGCCATGCTATCCATGTTGAATGTTGCATTCGTAGCACACGCTACATTACTTGTACTACTTGATCCGGCTAGGCACCCATAATGCGGGCATAACCCTATGCCATACGTGTTAAAAAAACTTCCTGGCTTGTGAACCAGAAAACGAGCTCTTGTGCGGGGCAACCCTGGCTCATTTATTGAGCATCGTGTACAGGGACCCTGGCTCGTTTACGTGTGGGAGGTGTAGGATCCTGTCCAAAACAGAGTTAGGATCGATAATATGAAGTTTAGACTTACGCTTGCGTATGCGGCACGGTAGTCTACGAACTTCGCCTTCGGATTCGCCACGACGGATCGAGTCTTCTCACGAACGGAGTAAGGCTACTAATCCACAATCTAAATCTCTACTTTAGATTAAGAACTTGGATAGAGGAAGAGAAAGGATTTCTGCAGAGCTTCGCTATGATGAAGTTGCATGCATGAATTTCATGCAAAAGGTGTAAGAAATGGCTTACCCTTGGGTCTTATTTATAGCCCCCAAGGTAGTTATTTTAGGGTAAGTTGTTCCTTTGGAAAAACTTAATTAAGGCGTACCATGATACATGGCACATTATAAGCTTAAGTTGTACCATATGCATGGTACAACATAAGCTTAAGATATTCCCCCTTTATTAGCCATATGTCGCATGCACTTATGCATATATAATGCGACTTTCCCACTCATCCAGAGATCCTCTCCGCAAGGGAACAGATTCCCTTTGTACACGACTTCGTGTACGCGACGTTCGAGGTCCGTATTCCCTCGTACATCCCCCACAAGGGTGTACAAACGTCTTCCATATCCAACATCTCCCACTCACACTTGAGGGGATTGTAAGAGAACGTCTTTCCCTTAGTTCTTTCATCTATCATACCGAGAAATAGACCGTGCGACCGTCATGCGCGTAGAGTCTGTTGTTGTGCACTTGTTAGAGATACACAACGACCTCGAAGGTGCAAAGTTGAGTAGTTCAACGCATGCTTTACCCTAGATTATTTCTTCACATTTCTTATACTTTATATTCAACAATTGAATCCCATCTGGATCACAATTGGCTGGCCAGATTTGAATCATTAAAGTCCAAATGTGAATATGAAATCAATCTTCCTCTTCTTGCGAACCTTCTGATCTTGACTTGATTCGCTTTTCTAACGTGCCCCGCCGAGCCGAATTATCATAGCCCATAAGTAACACGCTAAGATAGCGATCATCTCGTCAAATCTAAAGGAACCAATTGGAGTCCTTGAGGGTAAGAGTTAAGACCCGTATGGCCTTTGAGTCTCACATAATAGCAAACACTATTGCTACTAACTCAGTGGTCGAAATGCATACGTGGTATGAACACGTATTACAACATCACTCCTTTCCCATGGAGAGTATGTCTTAATAATGTTGTACGGATGAAAAGATCAGACACCACAGTGCCTATCTTTTTGAGTCCCCTTACTACTCGTGAAATATTCACGGACTCTCATCCTGCATAAGACAGATAGGATTTAAAAAATCCTACGAGATCTCTTTCAAATATCCTTGTGATACAGATCTCAGATCTTTTGTAAGCATCCATATGATGCAGATCTTTCATTCGACTATCTTGTTTAAGTCATGACTCTAAATCATTCGTCTAATGATTTTGACTTTAAACTAGTCTCATCTCTATCTTATCCATCTGATAAGATAAGGCGGTTGCTCATGTGAGAGAGCCAACCTTTATCTGTCCGACATACACACAATTCAGCTGAGATTTCAAAAATGTACACAAACATTTCTTTAAGAAATTCATATGCAATGTTTGAAAAAAGAACTTATTCTTTTATTAAATTTGATCTTTCTTAGACATGGGAATATATATTTGTACAACTCAGCTCATACGCAATCCTTGGGATGATAAGTGTTTATAAAACACATTTCTGGGGATCGCTTTCGTAAGCTGATCCACTATCATCTCATGCGTAGATATGTACCTTATGTCTACCTTCTTGGTTTTATCATAGCCTTTTGCAAATCTGCAGTTCCTTTAAGATACTGCATTATCCTCTTAACCGCTTTCCAGTGTTCTTGCCCTGGGTTGGATTGGTAACAGCTTACCATTTCCAACGGCAAAACAGATGTCTGGTCTCGTACACACCATAGCGTACATAAAACTATCAACTGCACTGGAATATGGAACTTTTTCCATAATTTCCTTTTCCTTTTGGTTCTTTGGACACGATTCCAGATATAAATTATCGCATATGCTTATATGAATATCAATTGACTTGCAGTCCTGCATATTAAATCGTTCTAGAACCTTCTTTATATAAGTCTCCTGTGAAAGAGAAAGAAGTTTCTTCGAACGATTCCTTGAAATCTTAACTCCAAGGATATATGCGGCTTTTCCTATGCCTTTCATCTCAAATACTGATGAAAGCCAAGCCTTGATACTCATCACAAAGCCCTTGTCATTTCTGGCTATTAAAATGTCATCTACATATAGAGACATGATAATATACTTGCTTTTAATCCTCTTGATATATACTCAGTTATCTTCATCAAGCATGGAAAATCCATTTGATAAGACAACTTCTTGAAATTGTATATACCATTGCCTCGAGGATTATTTAAGACTATATATGGACTTACGAAGTTTACAAACCTTATGTTCGTTTCCTTCTTTTACAAACCCTGTTGGTTGTTCCATATAGATCTCCTCGTCCAATTCTCCATTGAGAAAGGCAGTCTTTACATCCATCTGATGTAATTCGAGGTATAAGCAAGCTACCATTGCCAGAATCATGCGAATCAAGGTAAAACGCACAACAGGTGAGAAGATCTCTTCGTAGTCTATCCCTTCCTGTTGCGTAAAACCTTTCGCGACAAGGCGAGCTTTATATCTGTCAATAGAGCCATCAGCCTTATGCTTGATCTTGAGAACCCATTTGTTCCCAATTGCTCTATGTCCTCTGGGTAAGTTAACTAAGTCCCAGACTTGGTTAACTTTCATGGATTTCAATTCCTCCTTCATCGCTTCCATCCATTTGTCTTTCGCAGGGCATGATGCCGCCCGTTTGAAAGTAGCAGGCTCGTCATCATCTTGTAGTAAAGTCATAAAGGTTTACGGAAATTCATCCTCAAATTTTAGAGGAGCCAACCTTGTACGACTACTACGTTGTATTTGAGATTTCTTCAAGTCCTTGTTGACTTGAAGTTAGATCAATTCTAATATCACTCCCACTTGGAATGTCGTTAGAATTGCTCCCACTTGGATCATTATTCCCGTATGGAATAGGATAATCGTCATTCGTATAATCCATTGGTGAAGGTTGAAACGTATTTTCATTTTCACCAAGAATTCTCCCACTCGAATGAGGTAATCCTTCTTGATCATAAATCTCAAATAAAGATAAGTCCTGACTTATCTCGCCCTGTCTTGGAAACTTGTTTTCCAAGAAAGTGACATCCCTCGACTCAAACTCAATTAGCCCACCATTGTCTTCCTGACTAACAAACATATAACCTTTGGAGTTTTCTGCGTATCGTATAAAGATACGTTTCCTTCCCCTTGGCCCAAGTTTGCCATACTTATGGGAGGAAATATGTGCGTAGAATGCACAACCCCAAGGTTTCAAAATGTCTAAGTCAGGAGACCTTTGGTTCCACAACTCATAAGGAGTGGAGCTAACTGATTTCGAGGGTACGCGGTTCAAAATGAAAGTGGCCGTCAATAATGCATCACCCCAAAAAGTGATTGGCAAGTTAGCTTGCTTCATCAATGAACGGACCATTTTTCATTAAAGTCCTATACCTCCTTTCTGTAACACCAATTTGTTGAGGAGTATAAGGCATAGATACCTGATGTACTATGCCTTTTTCATCACAAAAGTTCCTTTAAACTTGTTGATTGATATTCACCGCCCCTATCGGTTCGCACGACCTTAATCTTGCGATCTAATTGATTCTCCACTAAACTCATATAGTTTTTAAAGCAGGTTTAGTGCTTTCACTTTTGTGGGATATCAAATAGATATGACCGAATCGGGTGAAATCATCAATAAAAGTGATGAAAAATAGGACTTCCTGCGTCTTGTCTTGACATTCATCGGACCACATATGTCCGAATGGATAAGCTGTAATGGAACCTCGGCCCTTGTGCCGGTTCCAAACGGCTTGCGACAAGATTTCCTCACAAGGCATTGTTCGCAGGTCGACATTTCAACCTTTGAAACATTGGATAGAAGGCCACGTTTGGCAAGTCTATCTATACACATTGGTCCAATATGACCAAGCCTTGCATGCCAACAAATTATATTAGACTCATTAGTCAAAGAATTTGTCATAAGGAAATTTTCATTACATGAGGAAATACATTATACTTATTACAATAAATCCTTTGAAATACAAACCCAGAACCAATAAAGGAATTATTACAAAATAGATCCATATTACAATCATGAAGGAACCAACTATAACCCAGACCCATTAAATTGACCACAGTATTAATATTCCTTTGAATATATGGAATGAAGAGAACATCATAAAGTAGGAGAGTGTGGCCGTTGTCCAAGTCTAGCTTGCAATTCCCAACGCCTTTCTCTACAACACGTGTGTTGTTTCCTACATTGATCCACTTCATTCCTCGGGGTATCCGGTGATACTCCACTAAGGACCGTCTGTCCTTTGCTATGTGGTCGGTGGCACCTGAATCAATTATCCCAAAATGGATTAGATTCCATAAGAAATATTGAACTAGAAACACATATGTAACTAGTATTACAAGTTACCTCGTCACTTCCACTCGTACACGAACGAGCATAGTGACCGAGCTTGTTGCACTTGAAGCACTTGATCCTTTTCAAGTTTTTATTCTTGTGCCATTTCTTGTGCCCACCCTTATGTTTGGGTTCCTTGGTAGACTCAGGTTGCTTATTACGTTCATTAGAAGACTTCGAACGATCTTTACGTTTCTTTCCCCCGTGTGGGGAACTAGCAACCATGTGCACTTCTGCACTTGGCTTGGCAGCCGCAAGCCGCTCTTCCTCTAATTCGAGGTGCTTGGAAACATCGTTGAAGGTCTTGATGCTCTCATTGTGAGTGAGATGCATCTTCATTTGGTCCCACCCATTTGGTAGGGAACGTATGATTGCTTGGATTTGTTGCTCATCCGTGAGCACATGACCTGCGTCCTTTAACTCTGATATAAGGTTCGCCATATGTCGCAGATGTTTCCCCATGGAATGATCTGGACGTTTCTTATATGTATCGAACTTTATAGTTAAGGCGCGAAGTTTGGACACCGATGTGCCACCGAACTTCACCTCTAGCTTGGACCATATGTCCATGGCTAGGTCATGTTCTCGAAAGATGCGCATTATGTCATCAGCCATACTGCTTAATAACGTAATGCACGCTATCTTATTCTTCCGAGACCAAGCATCAAAAGCTTCCTTGTCTCTTCGGTGTTGGGCCGTAGTGCCCAACTCCGGTTCAATCATAACGTTCTTTAGAGTTTCGAGCACTTCTTGCTCCTCTAGAACGTATTGTATCTTAATGGACCAAAGATTGTAATTATCGCCGTTGAGTTTTTCACCTTTGTTTAACTCAGCGACGATATTCTTTGAAGCGGAAGACATTTTACTTTTAAAATGCTGCAAAAGACACAAAACCGAAGGTTCGATCAAAAACATTGCATAAAAAATTCTTAAAATATAACTCCCACTTGAAATGATAATAGAATATCCCATTTGGATAGTTCTAAAATTCAAAACCCACTTGGAATTATATTATATTTGATAAGTTACTTTCGAAAAATATTGAAGATGTTGTTCTAGAATCGAAAAGGTCTCTTCGATTCCAATCACCATCTAGAACAACCTTCAATATTCCCCCATCACTTATCAAACAATAGTACTCTTATAGTACTAGCAGATGAAAACGAATATTTGATAAGTTACTTTCGAAAAATATTGAAGATGTTACTCTAGAATCGGAAAGGTCACTATGTTTCCAATCACCATCTAGAGTAACTTTCAATATTTCTCCCTCACTTTATCAAATGTTAGTACTCTTATATTCCATTTGGCATTGGCCGGCCATGGCCCCTTTGCCCATGGCCGGCCACCCCCTTTGAACGGGGTTGCCGCACATACTCCTCCCCCTTGATGGGGTGGTCGCCGGTGGTTATTGGCCGTAGCCAACCCCCTCCGCAAGTGGAGGGGGGGTGCATAGCCTTCATAGCCCATTTGGCCATGGTGCACATGCACCAATTTCCTCTTACCCGATGGAAATAACTACCATCATCTTCCTCGATGAAGCACCCGTTCGTCGATGAAGCACCCGTTTGTCGAGAAATTAGTTATTTCCTAATGGCCGTGTGCCAAAAATGAAAAATAACATACTACGTGAACGGTCGGTTCTTCCCGTCACGGAGAGTTCCTACCATATCCGTAATGATAGGAGACCCTAACGTGAAAAGAACAACCGCTGCGTTCTCTCCGTCACGAAGCGTTCCTACTATATCCGTAATAGTAGGAGACCCATTCGTGAAAAAGACAACGACTCGTTCATAGTTTCGACGGGGCGGCGGTTTGACCGGGGCGAACCCTTATGGCTCTGATACCAATGTAGGATCCTGTCCAAAACAGAGTTAGGATCGATAATATGAAGTTTAGACTTACGCTTGCGTATGCGGCACGGTAGTCTACGAACTTCGCCTTCGGATTCGCCACGACGGATCGAGTCTTCTCACGAACGGAGTAAGGCTACTAATCCACAATCTAAATCTCTACTTTAGATTAAGAACTTGGATAGAGGAAGAGAAAGGATTTCTGCAGAGCTTCGCTATGATGAAGTTGCATGCATGAATTTCATGCAAAAGGTGTAAGAAATGGCTTACCCTTGGGTCTTATTTATAGCCCCCAAGGTAGTTATTTTAGGGTAAGTTGTTCCTTTGGAACAACTTAATTAAGGCGTACCATGATACATGGCACATTATAAGCTTAAGTTGTACCATATGCATGGTACAACATAAGCTTAAGATATTCCCCCTTTATTAGCCATATGTCGCATGCACTTATGCATATATAATGCGACTTTCCCACTCATCCAAAGATCCTCTCCGCAAGGGAACAGATTCCCTTTGTACACGACTTCGTGTACGCGACGTTCGAGGTCCGTATTCCCTCGTACATCCCCCACAAGGGTGTACAAACGTCTTCCATATCCAACAGGAGGGGTAAGGGTTAAGCGGCCAATCAACTGGGAGTCTGCCCGATCAGCAACTTCAGTTGTAGGCGTAAACTCTGGGTTCTGGGGTAGTGTTAAGCGGCCAATCAGTGTGAATGTCCAACAGTTCAGCTGTAAGGCGTAAACATCTACAAATAACTTGAAACGTGACTAGTGAGAAGATTGAGATTGTTAGTAGCTTGGCTACTCTTGACATGCCATGATAATTGTTCTCTTGCACTTATTGTTACACCATGTCTTACTTGTGCACAACTTGTTTACTTGACGTGTTTACTTGATGTGAACTACTTGACTTGTACTTGTCCGTGTTTATACTTGTAAACTTGTCATCCATGCCATACTTGCTACTTGTTACTTGTTACTTGCACCTTACCTTACTTGTTACTCACATACTAAACTTTTCATGCTATGCATCATACTATAACTGCTAGGTTGTTAGTTTACTTTCCTTTCAGTTTCCTTGCCCAAGTCTTTTTTAGACTTGCTGACATGTGCCCCTTGCTCTTTTGGGTGACACATGTTAGATCCCGAGCTAGAGGCCGTTGCAGAGGACGTAGTGTTTGCTGGCGCTGAGCCAATGGTTGCCGAGGAGGAGTTTGTGGTCATTGGTGACCAGTCTTAGAGACCGCTTGTGTTCTCTTCCTTTGTTTAGGCCTGCTATTAGTTGTCGGTGCGTGGCACCTTTGCTTGTATGTTGTACTTTGTTGGCCATGTATGGGCCTTAGATTTTCCTTTTGAGCCTGGTGGGTTTTCTGTGATATTGTAATTTATTTTATGGATATTCTGAGATTTAATAAATTGCTTATTGTCTCATTTCCTTATTATTATCGTTGTTTCGTATTGTGTTGCAAGGACATGCCAATTGAATTTTTATACGCTTATCAGACTGCAGCTTCACAGCTCCACGTCTGAGCGGACCTCCTCATGTCTCGCCTTCCATTTTAGGGAAGCGGGGCGTGACATGTTTTGTTGGTGGTCCATGCAGGTCCATTTGCAAATGCGAACTATCGGAACACCGATAATAATTATAGAATGTCCATTAAATAAATTAGAACATCCAAATTATAAGCCCGGAGTCTAGGTTTTTAGCGTTCCTATGTCTTAGGTGGCTGGTAGACGTGTTAGAGCACCTGTCCCAACTTGGTAGGAAATCCATTAGATCAGGACTATAGTAAGACTTAGTTAGAAGTTGTGCTTGCTAGTTAGGGATCCCTGATTGTTTGTTAGACTACCTGCTAGTGATTGATATGATAGTCTTGAGAGTTACCTTAGTGGTTCCTGTCTAGCTCTGACCATGATAGATTCCTAGGATTTCTTTAGCCGTTCGCTTGGGTTCATCGATTTCGGGCCCAACAGAACATGATCTCGATTCTCTTAGAACCTTCCCTGAGGCCTCTAATATACTCTAGTCATTAGGAAGCCTTAGTGTTAAGTTTTTCTTGACCTTTAGTCAACCGATGATTAGAACCCTCTAATTCAATCCTTTCCTGGTCACTACACTTCGGTGTTACTGACCGTAGGTTTTCATCGTAGTTTTCTTGAATCGTAATTTAGGTGCATTCATCACACAACCACATTCATTGCCCTCGATTCTCATGATCCCCTCATTACTATCATCGTTGACCTTTCAAGTCTTTTCCGTTGCAAATCTTGATTCTTCCAAAGTCGTTTTCAAATTTTTCCTTATTAAAAGTTTCCACTCAATTTAAATTTTGTTTTAAACCTTCTTTTAGTATATTTCCATTACTTTCGATTGAGCTAAAAGTCATTCTTAGATTTTGAAGACTAATTGGTCGTAATTTTAAATTACTATCTCGAAACTATTTTTCTAACATATATCGTCCGCACTTGATTTTAAACTTTGGTACTATTTCGATAATTCGATATACCACCTTTTCTAAATTGCGAAATTCATTTTAGCTATTTACCATACGTACTTTAAAATATTTCTTTCAAGATAAATAGAACTCCAATTAATTTATGAATATATACTAATTATAAGTTTGTCGTACCCGTACTTCAAAGTCTTTATACCAACCCGTTCTTGTGGCAAATCCTTGTTTCCCCTAAAAGTATTTTCGATGTTCCTCTTTCGCTAAGTTTAAATTTGTTCGAAAACTTTTAATATATATATTAGATTTCATACTCTTTCACCGACTTAAATTTATTTGTTCTTTTCTAAATATTGAAACTTTTGTCGAGATTTTGATTATTAGTTTATAATATTTTCCAGCCTATACTTTCGTATCGATATAAATGTCTTGTCCCTTTTCATATGCAAATTTTATTCTAAACCGTACTTCTGTTTTTCCTAACCCGAATTATAACTTTCTTTTCTTACTTATGCCATTAAAACTTATTCGAATACCGCATCGCGCTTACTTCTTATATACATTTCAAGTCACATGTGACTTCAGCTTTTAGCAAGTCGATTTTATGCTCAACGTTTTCCCTATTCAGATTTTTTGTAAAAATTACTTTTCGTAACCATTTCCTGATTTAGACCTCCATAATTCGGTTTTAAAGCTTTATTACCTAATTTAATTATTCTATATATATATATCCTCCCACTTACTTCCATATTACTAAGACGTTATTATCTTTCCATTCATCATACATATTTCTAAAAATGATTTCTAAAATAGAACTTCAATTATTTTTGTATATCAGTACTATGTTCGTTGTGCTCGTGCGATAAGACCCTTGTATAAATCAGTTTATGCTGGCAAATCCGGATTCTCTAAAAGTACTTTCAATATGGTCTATTTGGAATTTCTCTTCAGTTTAAGACTTGGAAAAACATTTAGCATACGCTTAAATTCTCTACACTATATTTGATCTGATTTCGTTCCTTGAATCTCGAGACTTTTTCCAAAATTTTTAAACTACTGCCGCATAATATTTTTCTAACCTATGTCCTTAATGTTCGTGTAAATGTTTTACTTTTCCTTGTAATAAATTTTCAATAAGCTAAATAAACCATTCTTCTTATTATGTATTTACGACTCAAACTCATTTCGAACAACTCATTTTATCGACCGATTTCGTACTCTTCGTTTTAACTTATATCTTTTACACAATATTTTCCATATATCCTAATGGAGCATCATTACATCATTATGTCACGCCCCGCTTCCCAAAAACATGGAGGCGAAGCGTGAGAAGGTCCGCACGGACTTGAAGCTGCAAAGCCGCAAGTCCGATAAGCGTCAAATAAAACGAAGTAGCAGGTCCCTGTAATGTGACTCAGAACAACAATAATAATAATAGCAAAAGAGGCGAATAATATAGCATTCATTCAACTCATAGTCCAACAAAAGTCCACAACCAGAAATGCCACCAGGCAACAAAAGAGTCAAAAGTACAAGGCCCAGCATGGCCAAAAGAAACTAACAAAACGGTGCTACTCACCGACAACCACAGCTAACAAAGAAAAGTACTGAAGATCTCTAAGATTGATCACCGGTATCTTCGTACTCCACGTCACCAACAGGTTCGGGCACGAACTCCACGAACTCGTCACCCTCCGCAACTGTCTCTGGCTCAGCAACTAACATGCGTCACCCAAAGAGAAGGGGCACATGTCAGCAAGTCTAAAAAGACTTGTGCAAGGAAACCATAAAAGTAAAGCAACCGAACAGTTTTAAAGTAAAGTATGACATGGATATAAAATGACAAATGACATGGCATGGCAATTAAACTAGTAAAAGGCAAGTACTGGAATTGTAATCACGTCGTGCACAGAGATTCCGTCCTTTGGCTAGAGTGGCTGTACGGGCCAACTCTTACACTCAAGTGACCGTTTATCCCTACCCCTCCACGTGTGTCGAGCCAGGGCATTACCCCCGAACACGGAATGCTCGCTTCTGGATCACGAGCCAGGAAGTGTTTTAACACGGATGGCGTAGGGTTATGCCCGCATAACGGGTGCCTAGCCGGTAACATGGAAACATGGATTGTACAAGTAGTGTAGCGTGTGCCACGATGCAAGTTTAACTAGGATGACATGTACGATGCAATGCATGGCAGTTAACAATTCAAATGCGTACAGTTAAGAAATTTAAACATGACAGATATCATTACATAACTGATATGGCAAGGTGTCGGATCTAGCTTCGTTGTCAAGCTAGATCACAAAGTTGCGCCTAGATCGCTATCATTTCACGATCTAGTCTCTTTCACGCTAGTACGAGAAATTGGCCTAAAGACATGGCCTAAAGAAAAGTTGGCAAGTTTCACTTGCCTGCTTCCGGTGATATCGGTTGACGTGGATCCGTACGGAATGCGCGATTGGTAGGGTACGACCGATTCTCTGTTTCGATTAAATATATCTGAATTAGTCTCACTCCAAGATATTTAAGTAATAAGTCATTTTATTAGGTTCTCTGTTTGATTAGATACGTGTCTGAATTAGGTTCGCTCCTACACATTTAAATAAATATTCATTCTATTAGGTTCTCTAACCTAGGGTGTTGTCCATTTCATAATATTAAGCCAGCTATCATATAACAACATTATTATAGCAACTAAGGTTATCAATTATTACTAGTTGTTATCCTATATGTTTCATTAATGAAGGTAGGGTACTACTCATATAAAATATCATTCGTCAATAAGAGTTTCCGTTCTCACTTCTGAAGAGGAGCAACTAACAGTGTGTCATAGGAATAAATAATAACTTAATGCATGCACTTCATATACCCAACTGACATCTTATTAACATATAGGTTTAACACGTTTATATGCTTGTAGGGGTACTGTTCATAGGCATAACTTATCAGTTGCATTCAACTCAAAAGCTCTAAGAGCTTTCATAGGTACTAGGGTGTTGCTACAAACATTCATAGTACTCTATATATATTTAAAAGAACTTACTGACATTAAAACTGATAGTATGAGTTTTAACCAAGCTAGAGACTTAGGGTACTGTCTGTATGAGGCTTGGTAATCGCATTGAAATTCACGTTTGCATATGTTATACACAGTTCCCTTAACTCATCAGTTTTTTTTTTCAATAAACATACAAGGGGTCCTAGAGTACATGCAACTGTTCCAAAAGAAGTTAACATAATTACTTAATAAAATTAGACGTAGGTACATTTTAAGGTAAGTCGGTTCCTTTGTACTACTTTGGTTTCATTTCAAAATGTTGCAGCAACCCAAAAACTCGAGATCATCTCACACGAGAAGCAAAGGGAGGAGGGGCTCTTACCTCACGTGACGAGAGGAAGGAGGGCGGAAGACGGCGGTCAAGGGCGGCGCACAGAGCTGGGGCGTTTTTCGGCGGCTTCGGCGATGGGTGGTGCGGTTTCCGGGCAGCGGCAACCACGGTGGTGGTTCACTCTGTCGATTCTTGTCGGCGTGGGGTCGAGGCGATGGCCTGGGCGACGATGGGGGTCGGAAACAGGGGTGTGGCTTCGGGGCGTCTCAGGGTCGGAGGAGGCGGCGCATCGGGGTTGTGGACGGCGGAGAACCGGTCGGAATGGAGGTCGGAGATGGGCGAAGCTTGGAGTGATGTCACCGGCTTCTGGAGACGGGATGAAGGGAGAGGTGATTTGAGGGGCCGGAGTTGAAGGAGTTGAGGGGTCCTCTGTTCAAAACAAGGTGGAAGGGGTTGGGGCGCATGGGCTTCAGGAACTGAACGGAGAAGGGCCTCGGCGAGCTACAAGGTCGAAGACGAGGTCTGGGATCTCGGGGTAAAGTGGAAGGCGGGGGTTCGGGGTTTCGACGGTCGGTCTGGCTGAGAGAGGTCGGGTTGAGCGGTGGCAGAGCTTCTAACGAGTCTAAGTGATCGGAGTTAGAAACTACCGCCTATAAGAAGATGAAAGGCAGAGATGCAGTTAAAATTTTCGTGTGCCTGGGTTCCGCGTGCGTGGGGGTGACGTGTGGGGAGACGTGGGGTAGCTATTGATGGGGTACTGGGGAGATAAGTTGTTAAGATATTAAGGGATTTAGATTCTTGATGATTCGGTCCTAATAGATTTTAGTGGATTCGTTTCTTTTTTTATATAAAAATCAAAACGTTTTGATTGAAACCCATCAGCACTTTGCATTAGTATGTTAGTTAAGAAAAATGATTAGTTTTAAAAATGAAACTCATTTAGGCTAATAATAATATCAATTAGTTTAAAGGTTTTGTTTTCAAACAAAAGAAACGAACATGTTTTTCTTTTCTAAAATTGATTTAAAAGATAATAATAATAAATATAATAATGATACTCAGATAAACATCTACGCCTCCAGACATCCGAAAATTATAAACAAAATACCGGGGCGATCGTGCCTCTGAGAGGATCGTGAATACGGGGTCTAAGTCGCGCGTTTGAGCTACTGAACAAAATAATTAAGGCCAAACACGAAAAATACACCAACGAACAACATACGCGCTAAAAACACACGACCGGAAAGTGGTCGTTACACATTACACGACGGTTCTCATATTTTTCGATCCTTCTATTCGTTACGCTTTTGATTTCAGTTGCTTTCCTTTTGTCTAGCCGATAGAGCTTGTCGTCGCCCGTGTCAACCTTAATATAGTTTGGTGGGCCCCATTAGTGTAATCTGATGTGTCGTCGTAGTGTATTGAATTTCATGGTGCATATGAAGTTGTATGTGTGTTGGTATTGGTATATTGTGTGTAGGTAGTTATGTATTAGCTGCATGAGTATAAGTGTGATATACATATGATAGTAGGATTATAATTGTTTGATTGGTATTACTTGTTTTTATGAGATGTCATATGCGCGTATACCATGAGGTATACCCGACTACTGCATATCTTAACTAATGTATGAAGTAAATGTATTGATGTACCAATTATAGATGGATGGATATGGTATGAATATATATGATACATGGGTGTGACTATAGATAAATACTTTTATTAGGGAGAGTAATGTAATTATTCGTGTGCTCATGTCTGTAATATTATTATGGAATATGAAGTGATTGAAATATGTGATATTACCTGATTAAATATTAAGGGTGTTTGACATTATGATATGTATATGGTTATGTGGTAGATGTGTATGCATTAGAATAGTATTGGTATATGTATGGATGCTGTGTTATGTATATAGAATATTCTGCTATGATTTTGAGTCTCACTCAAGCTTGAGTGGGTATACTCTATGTACATTGGTGTATTTGTCTGTAGTTGGTGTATAGTGATGGATGATGTATGTATAATGTTTGGATTGTTTATGTCCGGTTGTGTTACGCACATGATTGTGGGTCATTAAACCAGTTTATAGTTATAGGTGTTGGTCTTGTGGTATAGTTATTTATTAGTGGGCTTGCCTGCGTGAATATATATATGTGCTAGCTAAAACTAAGTGTGTCGATGTACTGAGTTTATAATTGTATGATTGATAAATATGAATGATATGTTAGCGTGTGGGGGTGTGCACCATGCACGGATAAGTATGTGCTTAGTTATAAGTATTGATGACCAAGGCATGTGTGGCGTGTCGTGAATATAGTTATAGGACTATATTTGAAGTAAATATATGGTGAAGTATCTGTGTGCGTTTGAATGACTATAAATTGTGAAATTATAATGATGGTGGAAGTATATTAAATATAATAACTTGAGTTTAGAATGGTGTGGTGTGATTACATGTATTGACGCGTTTGGTATTGGATGTATACTAGGAGATATAGGGAGTAGTGTATTCTTATTGCCTTGTTCATAGGTAGCTACCTAACGTAGAGTATTACGATGGTATTTACTGGTGTGAACTATTTAATTGGTCGTGAGTATATAGACCATTGTTTTGTGCTAGGTAAGTAATAGCTATATAAGGGATGTATGTATATATATATGATGGAAATACGTGTATGCTTTTGACTGACTATGATAGGAATAAGTGTATGATGTGCGTGAATATATATATATATATATATATATATATATATATATATATATATATATATATATACACACATATTGGTAGTGTTAATGTTTGACTACCTAGTGCATATATATAAGCACTTGTAATGAATATATCGAGATGAAATGTTAATGTGATATTGATTGAGGGTAGTTACCAGAGCGACTAGATATGTTAGAAAGTCCGAGGACGGACTTTATTCTAAGGTGGGTAGGATGTAACGACTGGTTTTTCTATATTAGTGTTATCGATATATTATATACGTTTTGGTGGATTTCCTCCGTATGTGTGTTTTTCCATCTCCGTATCTTTCGCTTTCGTTCGTTTCGTTGTGATTTTCTAGCTTCCTTTCTTAGATCGTTGAGCTTGGAGTAAGTCACTCATGACGAGCTTCATATCGCTCATATCTTAGAGATAGGTTGATCTTAGAAGCTGTAGGAATCTTCCCGGAGCTTTGCGCTTCGATTCGAGACTATTCGTGCACCTTAGTTGGTTCAAGTAGGGGGACCAACCGACTAGATTCCAATCTAGTCGGTCAGGAACTCTTCTGGAACCGACTAGTTTATTAAATCAATTGTTCAGGAGTTACTGTTTGCTCTTAGTCGGTCTAAGAACAACCACCGACCGACTAGATGTGAAACTAGTTGGTCAGAACTTGCTCTCAGACCGACTAGTTCATTTGGTTAATTTCACCTAAGTTACTGTTTCGCTTTAGTCGGTCTAAGAACATATATCGACCGACTAGTTGTGAAACTAGTCGGTCAGCACTTGTTCTCAAACCGACTAGTTCAGAGTTCATTTTTCCAGCCAAGTTACTGTTTCTCGTTAGTCGGTCCATGAACACTCACCGACCGACTAGGTCTCAAACTAGTCGGTCGACGGGCCTTCACAGACCGACTACTTCACTTCCCAGATTTCTTCCTTCTTTCACTGTTTGATGTTAGTCGGTCACAGTTGAACGACCGACCGACTAGTTCCCAAACTAGTCGGTCAACCACCCTTCGTTGACCGACTAAATCACCCAGAAACCCTAGGTTTGCCCTAGCTGCCGTAGTTTTTCTATAAATACCCCCGATCGTTTTCTTTTCTTTCTTTCACTTCTCCTGACCATTTCCATTCCCCTAGACCTCTGATCTTCCCCAACCTTCCTCTAGCCCTTCCTCCTTCCTCAAGAGCCCCTCTCCCTCTCCATTTGGGCCGGCCATCTCCTCTAGGCCGTCGGAAAACCCCCAAAATCTCATTTCTCCAGATTTCTCCCCATTTCCAGATCTGAGCCGTAGTTCTTCGAATCGTTCTTCCATCGCCGTGCATGCTCAGCATCGATCTTCTACTTCTATACGGTAGTGTTCGATCCTTTAATATTCTCATAACCCTCTTTGTGATTTTATTGAAACCCTAATAAAATGGATATTAGAGATATTGTTCTAATGTTGTTTTGCCATGGCAGCGATCTCATCCCCGTAGCTAACATTTTGTGACGTGCCTCGTTGATCGTCATCCTCGGTGCTAGGCAAGTGAAACTTGCCAACTCTTGCTTAGGGCCATGTTTTTAGGCCACTACCTTGTTTTTAGCGTAAAAGAGACTAGACAGTGAAATGATAGCTGCCTAGACGCCTATTTGATCTAGTTTGACAACGAAACTAGATCCGTCACCTCAATTGATCTAGCTTGACAACAAAGCTAGATCCAACCCCTTTAACTTGTTGTTCATGCATACTAAACTGTCATGTTTAAATTCCTTACATGTATGCCTTGCATCTTGTCTGCCATGTTTAAATTCAATTAACGGTAGGCGAATTATCTGTACATGCCATGCTATCCATGTTGAATGTTGCATTCGTAGCACACGCTACATTACTTGTACTACTTGATCCGGCTAGGCACCCGTTATGCGGGCATAACCCTATGCCATACATGTTAAAAAAACTTCCTGGCTTGTGAACCAGAAAACGAGCTCTTGTGCGGGGCAACCCTGGCTCATTTACTGAGCATCGTGTACAGGGACCCTGGCTCGTTTACGTGTGGGAGGGGTAAGGGTTAAGCGGCCAATCAACTGGGAGTCTGCCCGATCAGCAACTTCAGTTGTAAGGCGTAAAGTCTGGGTTCTGGGGTAGTGTTAAGCGGCCAATCAGTGTGAATGTCCAACAGTTCAGCTGTAAGGAGTAAACATCTACAAATAACTTGAAACGTGACTAGTGAGAAGATTGAGATTGTTAGTAGCTTGGCTACTCTTAACATGCCATGATAATTGTTCTCTTGCACTTATTGTTACACCATGTCTTACTTGTGCACAACTTGTTTACTTGACGTGTTTACTTGACGTGAACTACTTGACTTGTACTTGTCCGTGTTTATACTTGTAAACTTGTCATCCATGCCATACTTGCTACTTGTTACTTGTTACTTGCACCTTACCTTACTTGTTACTCACATACTAAACTTGTCATGCTATGCATCATACTATAACTGCTAGGTTGTTAGTTTACTTTCCTTTCAGTTTCCTTGCCCAAGTCTTTTTTAGACTTGCTGACATGTGTCCCTTGCTCTTTTGGGTGACACATGTTAGATCCCGAGCTAGAGGCCGTTGCAGAGGACGTAGTGTTTGCTGGCGCTGAGCCAATGGTTGCCGAGGAGGAGTTTGTGGTCATTGGTGACCAGTCTTAGAGACCGCTTGTGTTCTCTTCCTTTGTTTAGGCCTGCTGTTAGTTGTCGGTGCGTGGCACCTTTGCTTGTATGTTGTACTTTGTTGGCCATGTATGGGCCTTAGATTTTCCTTTTGAGCATGGTGGGTTTTCTTTGATATTGTAATTTATTTTATGGATATTCTGAGATTTAATAAGTTGCTTATTGTCTCATTTCCTTATTATTATCGTTGTTTCGTATTGCGTTGCAAGGACCTGCCAATTGAATTTTTATACGCTTATCAGACTACAGCTTCACAGCTCCACGTCTGAGCGGACCTCCTCACGTCTCGCCTTCCATTTTAGGGAAGCGGGACGTGACAGGTTTTGTTGGTGGGCCATGCAGGTCCATTTGCAAATGCGAACTATCGAAACACCGATAATAATTATAGAATGCCCATTAAATAAATTAGAACATCCAAATTATAAGCCCGGAGTCTAGGTTTTTAGCGTTCCTATGTCTTAGGTGGCTGGTAGACGTGTTAGAGCACCTGCCCCAGCTTGGTAGGAAATCCATTAGATCAGGACTATAGTAAGACTTAGTTAGAAGTTGTGCTTGCTAGTTAGGGATCCCTGATTGTTTGTTAGACTCCATGCTAGTGATTGATATGATAGTCTTGAGAGTTACCTTAGTGGTTCCTGTCTAGCTCTGACCATGATAGATTCCTAGGATTTCTTTAGCCGTTCGCTTGGGTTCATCGATTTCGGGCCCAACAGAACATGATCTCGACAGCTCTCTCTTCTTCTAACTCCAGCACATTGCATCTTGGATCATCTGGGGGATCGGGGTGCTTCATCGACAACCCCATGTCAAACTCGACTTTTTCGCTGCCGACGTTAAGGGAAAGCTTCCCATTCTTCACGTCTATCAAAACGCCGGCAGTGTCCATAAAAGGCCGTCCAAGAATGATGGGGGTGTGTGCATCTTCAGGCATGTCCATGACAACGAAGTCCACAGGCACATGCACCCCTCTAACATTGACAGGGAGGTCATCTACAACCCACACTGGATACTTTACCAAACGGTCTGCAAGCTGTAGGGTCATTCCGGTGGGCTCCAAGTCGCCCATTCCTATCCTCTTATACATCGACAAGGGCATCAAACTGACGCTCGCTCCAAGATCGACGAGCGCGCGGCGGATCTGTACCTTTCCGATCGCACAAGGGATAGAGAAGCTCCCCGGGTCTTTAAGCTTAGGAGGGTTTGCTCGCTGGATAAGAGCACTACATTCTGCCGTCAGAACGCCCTTCTCCTTTCTAGAACCCTTTGTCACCAAATCCTTGAGGAATTTCGCGTAGGATGGTATGGTCTCTATAGCTTCAAGGAAGGGGATTTGCAAGCTTAGATCTTTGACCATGGCAAAGAATTTGCCATACTTCTCGTCTATTTTGGCTTGGGCTAACCGTTGCCGAAAAGGCACAACAGGCATGAATACCCTGAGGCTCCCTTCCTCGTTTTTCTTCTTTTCCTCTTCAGGAACTCCCTCTGGAGCTGTTGGCTTTGGCGACGAAGCCCCGACATCATTCAATTTTTCAATCGGTCGCTCCACGACCAATGGTGCTTCCGGTTCCTTTGGGGGCACTCTTGTGGGGATTTGTGTTCCGCTCCTCAAGACGATAACGGACACGTTCGCATGCTCGTGCGTGAGTGCCAAGGTCTGATTTGCTCCCCTCGGGTTCACCTCCGGTTGTGGTGGTAATAAGTTTTGCTACCTTGAAAGGTTCGCCACTTGTAACCCCAGCTGGGTTACTTGGTCCGTGAGAGCCCGGTGTCCCATTTCCAGCTTCAGATTTATCTTCTCCTGGTTGGATATATATTGAGTCAAAAGGGACTCAACCAGAGAGATGGCCCTCTGTTGGCCATATTACTGCTGCTGCTGAACTGGTTGCTGATTCCTGAGAGCATATGGCTGATATTGATGTGGAGGTTGCTGCTGCTGAAACTGCTGCTGCTGAGGCCTAGCCGGCTGATATATCTGTTGTTGCTGCTGCTGAGGCGGCGGTTGCTGATACGGTGCCCGGTAACTAAGGTTAGGGTGGTTCCGGTTGTTCGGAGAGTAGGCCGGGTTAGAGTTGGTTCGTGGTGGAAAAGGCGCGTTCCCCGTAGGATTGTAAAATAGTGCGCTCGCTTGGTCCAACGGTGGTGAGATGTCACCATCGTCGAATTCTCCAAATACTTCGGCTTCCACCGCCGCAATGTGTTGTGTACCGCCACCACCGGCTCCTACCATCAATGCGGAGATCTGGGTCGACAGCAAGTCAAACTTGCTGGATAATTTGTCGACGTCCTCGACCCTGTGGATACCCCCAGATCTAGGTGTGGCTCTCTCGTCACACCACCGCTCATTGTTTGATGCCATATTTTCTAGAATTTGTCCGGCATCTGTAGTACCCTGTGAAGCTACTGCACATGAACTAGAGGGGGGGGGGGGTGAATAGTACTTTAAAATAATCAAGATAGTTATTCCTAATTATTGTGCAAGAAACAAACGACAATGTGGAATAAACAACAATCAACAAGAGATAGTCAAATGCAAACAAAACATGTAACGGGTTCGGATCCACCTAAGTCTCCCCGACTTGTTCCCGGTGATCCTATGTCCCAACCACCCGGATCCCCTCCGGATACTCGAGTTAGAAAACCTCTAACCCAAGATTTCCACTATGAAATTCTTGTGAAAAACCTTCACAAGACCAAATCATACACAATACAAATGTGACTCCCACAACCTGGGATCACACACTTCTCTCACAACCGAGAGAACAATTCAAATAACGATTGAAATGAAATAAAGAAACACTTACCACAAAATCCTATGCCTTGAGTAAATCTTACCAAATTAGGGCAAATATGGATTTTGGGGAAGATGATGCCACCAAACCCTAGATTTAAGAAGTTGACCAGCAATGGAAGCCTAGGGTGGAGTATGGTGACTAGAATCAAGCTCTTGGCTTGAAAAGCTCACAATGGAGAGAATCTCTCTTGAGGAATTAGGGCTCAAGGTGTTGAGGGAGAGATTCTTGTGAGGGAGAGAGAGCTTTGAAATAGCTTGGGAGAGCTCTTCTCTTAGGTCTGAAATTGATTGGAAATAGGACCTCTAACCTTGCCTCAAACGAATCAAGTTTGTATTTATAGAGGCAAGAAAAATCGTGTTGGAAAAGTTCCCAACGGCTCTATTCTGAACCAGACTAGTCGGTCAAAGAAGGATCACTGACCGACTAGTTCATCAACTAGTCGGTCGGTGATACAACGTAGACCGACTAACAGTTGAACAGCCAAAAGGTGAAGTACAGGAGATAGACAACTAGTCGGTCTAAGAAGACTTGCCGACCGACTAGTTTCATAACTAGTCGGTCGGTGAATGATCTTTGACCGACTAAAAGTCGAAATAGAGAAGGCTGACTTCAAGTAGATTTAGTCGGTTTAAGAACAAATGCTGACCGACTAGTTTCTCAACTAGTCGGTCGACAAACGTTCTTTGACCGACTAACTCGAAACAGTAGCTCAGGCTGTACAGAGGCAAGCTCAACTAGTCGGTCTGAGAAGGATTCCTAACCGACTAGATCGTCATCTAGTCGGTCGGTGAACCTTTTTTGACCGACTAATTGATCGACAGGGAATGAGCTGAAATGAGCAAGGCATTCTAGTCGGTTCATGTAGAGTTGCCGATCGACTAGATCGTCATCTAGTCGGTTGGCTCTTCTACTTGAACCAACTAACATGCACTAGAAGCCGAGGGAAGAAGCGATAGGCTTCGGGAAAGTTTCTAATGGCTTCTATGATAATCCTAGCTCTAAGATATGAGCGAAATGAAGATATTAATGTAAGTCCTACTCAAGGCTTAACATTCTAATCTATGAAGCTAGAAGACAATAAATAATACATGACGAACCGTCTTCGAAGCTTCAATCTTCATTCTTCTTGACTTCAATATAACTCCATGAGCTTCAACGAAGCTTCAGGCACACGATCACGCGAATTGAGAAGTCTTGAGACGTCGCTTTTGATGTACGTGGTATTTTGGCGACGATATCCATAACTGCGCTCATAAACAAGTTAGTACACGATATTTATGTTTGCTCATCATCCAAAACCAAATCCGGGGAATCAATACTCAACAGCATCTTCTTCACTTCTTGACATAAAGGACCCTCCAGCCGCGGCTTCCATGGAAGATTTCAAGTCATCCCTCAATCCGTTGTAGAACAGATTAATTATCTGCCATTTCGGAAGCTCATGATGAGGGCATCTTCGCTGCATTTCCTTATATATCGTCCAAGCTTCATGCAAGGACTCGTGGCTGGCCTTGGAGAAGGAGGAGATCTCACTCCTCAGCTTCATTGTCTTCCCCGGAGGAAAGAACTTCGTAAGAAAAGCATTTGAAAGCTTCTCCCAGGTGTTGAATGTATTTGGGTCCTTCCCCCTAAGCCACAGCTTGGCCTTATCTCGCAGAGAGAAGGGGAATAGCTTCAGATGGATCGCCTCAGTTGTGACACCATTTATCCAGAAGGTGTCACATTTCTCCAAGAAGGAGTCCAAATGTTCGATGGGGCTCTCCATGGGTGCCCCCGCGAATTGATCCTGCTGGATCCACGTCACCAAAGATGGCTTAAGCTCGAAGCTTTGCGCCGTAATAGTAGGAGGACGGATGGCAGAGGTGGACTCAATGGATGGCATCGAGTACTCCAGCAGGGACTTGTGAGGTGGGGTGTTCTCCCCCATGGTTTCCGGCTCTTCTCTTCTTCGCTTCTCTGCGGCAAGACGCCTTAGGGTGGCGTTTATATCAGGATCAACGGGAATCAAGTCGTCGAGACTTCTTGAACTCATGCGCATGAAAAACAACAAACACACGTGAAGCGAAAAGTGGGAAAGAAACAAATAAAATAAAAAATAAAAATAAAAAATAAGAAAATAAAATAGAAATGAAAAAAAAGAATGCGAAAATTATCGCGAGATGGGGATATGAGCTAGACTCAAGGGTTCATGAAATCCTTAAATAACAAGCACGTTGCCCCCCGGCAACGACGCCATAAAGCTTGACGCCCCCCCCCCGTGTTTGCGCGCGTCAGATGTGTGCAATATATAATTGGGGGCGTGAGATTTAAATATTTATAACCGCAAGCTCACGGTATTGTAGTGTGGCTTGGGGGTTGAACACAGGGAGGCGTGGTTGTGCTTGTGTCAAGAAGGATCGGATTCATCCCATGGGCGAGCTAGCCCGAATCGGATGATGGGTTGTCATGGAAAATGGAATACGAGGGATAAACAATATAAAGGGAAACCCGAGACTTCGGTTTCCAGCCTATCGTGCGATTCTCGCCGATACGGCCTACGGGTAGGATAACGATCGGAATTAGGGTCTAATGGTGAGACGTTGCCTCTAAGAGTGGTACCAGCGTCCCATGGGCCCGATATTCCGATCGGTGCCCAGGATGATACGCCGGACTTCCCGGCTTCGGTCAGTGGGAATTCCCATGTCCATTAACACTGATAGACTCCGGGAGCACTAAGCTCTCAACGATAACTCCCAACGTCTCGTCCTGTCGCTCCCGCACGCTAGGATTCGACGTCTATGCTAAGGGCGTGAGCTATGGCTAGGGGGTCAACCGCCAAGTTTATTCCCCCTTGGCCCAACGGTCAAAGGCGGTCTTTTTCCCGCCGATGACAATAAAACACCCCGCGTAACCGATAGATTCCTAATCCCTATCGATTTCCTAGTCCTATGGACGCATCGGGGAGAACTCACGAAGGGGTTTCCACCAAAATCCCAGATTTGGGAACTACTCACACATATTTACTAAAAAGCGATCTAAACCAAAATCGACCGTTAAAAACATGATCAAGCGATTAAAAAGCAGTAAGAGCAATGCTAATAACACTATATTAAAGTTTGGTAAAGATCGGAAAACTTACAAATATCTGAAAAATTACAGCCGTCAAGAGAGAGAAAAATAGCAAAAAATAACAACTCACGTTTCTGGAAAACCTAGGGGTCATATATATAGAATACGATATCACCCGATCGGTTGAAAAGTCAACCGATCGGGTGACCTGCTTCGTTCTTCGGCAGCTCAGCATGGGACTTCACCCGGTCATACAACACGGTCGGTTGAGGGTTGAAGCTGACCGGTTGGATCTTCGTGCCATCGGGTGAACCGGTTGGTTGATCTCTACGTGTCTTGGCTTCGGAGAATAGGCTACAGATGAACCGATCGGGTGAAGGTCACCCGATCGGTTGGCATTCAGCATCAAATTCCAGAGAGTTGGGGCATCTGAACCGGTCTCTGAACCGACCGGTTGACTTTCCGCCCGCTCCAGCTTGTGTCCGGGTGGTGCACGCATGCATCACCCGATCGGTTGGAAGTGAACAACCGGTCGGGTGAGGGGCTGAAAGATGCTATCTTTGTCGTTTGACCCCCTGGATCACGCGTGACTCCTCCTGTTGCTCTGGGGACTCACGATATCTTCGTTATATGCCCCATATGCCGGTAAACTCCTGCAAAATACAAAAAACACGGAAAAGTGAAAGAAAACAAGAAAACACGAGAAAACGAATACAAGACGGTGGAAAATAACGGAAAAACACAAAAGAAGACGTGCGTGAATATATGAAATATAAACGCACGTCAGGCGATCGATGTGGTGGGAGTGGGTAATGATTTCGAGCGCACAGCTAATTTCTTGCGACGCGAATATGCTGTGGTGATGGAAGAGGGTGGTGGGAGTGTAGGATCTACAGTAGTGGTCATGGGTGGAGAAGAAGTGGAGGGAGGGGAGATGATCGCCTAGGGGGATAGAGGAGGTGATGATCATCGAGGAGGCGAAGGATGTGGTGATGGTGCTGGAGTAGGTGGAGGAGGACAGTAGATGTGTGTGAGATGGCGGAGAATGGCGGAGAATGGTGGCCACGTTTCGCTCGAGTGCGAGGAAACGTGGGTGTGAAAAGAAAGAAGTGGATGGGTCTGAGGAGGTAGAGGTAGATGTGCCAGCACGCACAGCAGCTAGCTCAACCTCAAGAGCGAGGCGAGCGGAGGTGGTCTGACGTACAACAGAAGAGGTGCCAGCGGCAATGGTCGTGCCGGCACCAGAGTCAAGGCCTAAGAGGGCCGAAGTGAGTGCCTCAGAAGAAACAACGACAGAGGCCGGGGTCGTAACACTCGGGCCAGCCCCGGGGTCCTCCCTGATCGTAGGGACATCCTGTCGCCAAAGTGGGCGGCAGGGGACGGTGGTCGTGGTGCGTCAGGGAGATGAAACTTAAGATGTAACCCCCCCCAAAAACTCTGGATCAGGAAGAAACAACCAGTCTGCCTCAAGCTGGATAGACATACGGCCTGGGTTAGGCAGAGTGGTATATGGAGCAGGGGGTGGCCATAGTAAAAAGCAAATCTACCATCGCCTCGAGGCTTGATCATGTGGGTGTGCCGCAGGACATCAAGATCTAGATATGTGGATCCTGTGGCATGAGGCAAGTCACGGGGGATAACGACGCTGAACGGGGGGTGTAAGGTAATGAGGGTGATAAGGCCCCCGCAGCAATATTTGCCCTTGCCGGCGTGGCTAATATCAAGTAATTTTTGAATAAGCCATGCACCGCCGTTAATAGGTATGCGAGGGGCCTCAAAAGCGATCCCGTCATCACTGGGAATGAAATCAAAAGTCATAGCCCAAAGGATAAAAAGGTCAAGGATGGTCACGGTCCTGGACTCGTCCCGGGGGAAGAAAGTGCTTGATATGATCCAGTGGGCTAGACGAAAGACTGGGTGGATAATGGAGGAGGCCTTGGCCTTGCCTCGAGGATAACGATCATGAAGGGTGAGGCGACCCCAAAAATAATCGACATTGAAGTCGCGATGAAAATCATAGGGACGGATATCGGCACCTAGAATGGGAAAACCAAAAATGTTGTTGATGGTGTTCACGTGGGAGCGGCAGTTTCGGTTTCGTAGGCGGAAATCTACGATTGACCCCCCTCAGTTTTGAGAGTCGAGAGGAATTCGAGTGTGAGGGCGGGGTATGATGGTGCATGTGAGTTTTAGAAGCTTAGCCATCCTAGGTTTGCAAATAGGGTCTCGACACCGGAGAAAACTCCGAGATCGATAAGGGTTTGAACATGGGCAAACTTAGTGGATAAATGAGATCGTTGGTTGAGTCGATTATAAAAATCTTTATGCTCTAGACTCAAGAAACGGATGCCCATGGTCCCATCAGTGGGTCCTCAACGGGAATGACGGGGTGGGGTGGTGGTTGGGTAGGAGGAGCAGGAAGAGCACGTTCACGCTGTGGACGTGTGGACTTATGTCTCTAGCAAGATGACCCCTCTTCCAGCATGATCCACTTACCCTTGTCTTTGGCCATGATTGTGTGATGATGTGATGTGAATGCAAGACTAAAAGAATGCACACAATCAAGCGACAATGGAGCAAGATTATAATTCTAGGGCAATATAAAAATAGAGCTCAGGAACGAGTGTACCCAGTAGCGAAGTGATTCCTTGCTCGCGAAGGACCCCACGCAGCGCAATGGAGAGATTTGTGAAGCCGCAGAACTTCGATCCAACAAGAGTAGAATTTTTTGAAATGTGGGGAGTAGGGTTAGGGTTAGGGCGAAAATTGCGGTGAATGAGGATGGAGGAAGGATTGATTATGGGAGAGAGAGATGGAGGAAGTGGGAAGTGAAGATTGAGAGTTGAGTGAGAGAGAGAGAGAACCGTTTGAGGGAGAGGGAATACGAAACGATCGGAGGAAGAGGGAGTTCGGGTGAAAGAAATGAAATCGGGTGAGTGTGGGGGTATTTATAGGGTTAGACGAACCGATCGGGTTAGATCTCACCCGATCGGTTGGGTTAGTTTTTGAAAATTTTTGTTGGAAGGCAGCTACAGGCGAACCGATCGGGTGAGTTTTCACCCGATCGGTTGATCGCTTCAAAAATTTCCCGAGAGTATTGTCGATTTCACCCGGTCTTCCACCCGATCACAGCTTCAGCTCAACCGATCGGTTGATTTAATCCCAAAATTTCCCGAGAGTTCTGCCGTTGTCACCTGATCTGCCACCCGGTCAGTCGCATGTGCCACCCGATCGGTTGGCTGATGTCCTGATATGGCCATCTTCAGATACGGCTCAACCGATCGGTTGATGCATCACCCGATCGGTTGAGGGCAATTTCCTGCACAGATGCAAAAATCATCTAAGTCTCCCGATAAAAATCCCCATGGCAGAATTATTCACCAAAAATAAGAAAACTAATCCTAAAAATAACGACGAGGGTTCAGAACATGGGTTGCCTCCCATGAAGCGCTGTTGTTTAAAGTCGTTTGCTCGACTCCCGATATAAGATCTTCAGGGGGGTTGATGCGGGTGATGCCCAATGGTCGGCATCCTTTCATCTTTTGGAGCAGCGGCCTTTGTCGGTGATAGAGGTGACAGGTAGATGCTCTCAACGATCCTCCCGCTGGTGATGTCCGGGGGCTTTTCCCTCACGTTGGCGTCAACCACCACTTTTCCTAGGATCCGGACTTCATCAGCCGTGAGCCCCATGGGCTCTTTTCCCTTGCTTCTCGTCGGAGCAACCTTCTTGAATCCGGGAGGAGTCATCCGTGAGACACACACTTCTCCAGCTATTTCTTCTTCTTTCAACACGACGTGCTCCTCAAGGCCCCTCAAGCTATCGGGGGGGTTCCTCGAGAGAACCTCCCAAGATCCAGCCTCTACGATTCTTTCTTCTTCAGCCTCCAGCACATTGCAACTTTGCTCCTCCGGTGGATGCTTCATTGACAGTCCCAAATCAAACTCGACTTTCTGTTCGCCCACATTAGGGACAGCTTTCCCTTCTTCACATCAATAAGTACGCCAGCGGTTGCCATGAAGGGCCTCCCGAGGATAATCGGGGTATGGTTGTCCTCCGGCATGTCCATTAATACAAAATCCACAGGCACGTGTACGCCGCTGACATTCACCGGTAAGTCATCCACAATCCCCACCGGGTACTTAACCGATCTGTCTGCAAGTTGCAGAGTCATTCTGGTGGGTTCACGGTCGCCCATTCTTATCCTATTGTATAATGATAGAGGCATTAGACTCACGCTCGCACCCAAGTCGACGAGCGCCCAATTGATTTTCACCTCTCCTATCAAGCATGGGATGGAGAAGCTCCCTGGGTCCTTGAGCATGGGCGGATTCGCTCGTTGAATCAGAGCGCTACACTCCGCTGTCAGGACGACTTTTTCTTTCCTTGTACCATTCGTCACCAAATCCTTCAGAAATTTGGAATAAGAAGGGATGGTTTCTATGGCCTCTAGGAAGGGGATCTGCAAACTTAGGTCTTTTACCATATCGAAAAACTTTCCGTACTCTTCATCTATTTTCGCCTTAGCAAGTCTTTGGGGAAATGGCAGGTTTGTAGACTCTCAAGTTGCCCTCCTCATTCTTCTTCATTTCTTCCTCAGAGACTCCCTCCGGAGTCATGGTCTTTGATGACGAAGCTCCATCGTCATTTGCTTTTACATTTGGTCGCCCATCGACCAACGGAGCTTCGGGTTCTTTAGCGGCCTCCCAACTTGGAATCTGTGTGCCGCTTCTCAAGACTATCGCAGACACATTCGCATGATCATGCGTTAAGGCCAAAGTTTGATTGGGCCCCCTAGGATTGACCGCCGACTGACCCGGCAATTGGCTCTGCGCCCTTTGAAGATTCGCCACTTGCAACCCCAGCTGGGTTACTTGATCTGTCAAGGTCTTCTGTCCCATCTACATCTACAGGTTAATCTTCTCCTAGTTTGATATGTATTGGGTCAAGAGATTCTCGACTGGAGAGATTATCCGTTGTTGGTTATATGGTTGCTGCTATGGCAGGGGCTGCGGATTCCTGGGGGGTATTGCTGGTACATCTGCTGGGGCTGTTGTTGCTGTTGGTACAACTGCTGCTTCTGCCGAGGTGGGTGATACAATTATTTCTGAGGTTGCTAGGGCTGCTGGTATGGTGCATTATAGCTCAGGTTCGGGTGGTTCCGGTTATTGGGAGAATACACCGGATTTGAGCTAGTCCTCGGTGGATAGGGCACGTTACCCGTCGGGTTATAGAAAAGAGCACTTGCTTGATCCACCGGTGGTGAGATATCACCACCATCAAAGTCTCCCAGGACTTCAGCTTCCACTGCTGCCACTTGCTGGGTGTTGGCACCTCCAGCTCCTACCATAAATGCCGAGATCTAGGTAGATAGCAAATCAAATTTGCTAGACAATTTGTCGACCTCCTCAACTCAGTGCATTCCTCTAGATCTGGGCTGGCGCATTCATCGCACCACCTTTCATTATTAGATGCCATGTTCTCCAGAATGTTTCCAGCATCTTCCTTGTTCCTTGACATGAAGGACCCTCCAACCGCGGCATCCATCGAAGATTTCAGATCATCCCTCAACCCATTGTAGAACAAATTAATGATCTGCCATTTGGGGAGCTCATTGTGAGGGTATCTCCGTTGCATCTCTTTATACCTCATCCATGCCTCATGCAAGGATTCGTGGCTGCCTTGGGAGAAGGAGGAGATCTCGCTCCTCATCTTCATCGTCTTCCCCGGGGGAAAGAACTTGTTCAGGAAAGCGTTGGACAACTTCTCCCAAGTTGTGAAGGTATTGGGGTCCTTCTCTTTTAGCCATTGTTTGGCCTTGTCCCGCAGAGAGAATGGGAACAATCTGAGCCGGATGGCTTCAGTCGACACATTGTTGATTCTGAAGGTGTCGCACTTCTCCAGAAACGAGTCCAGGTGCTCGATTGGGCTCTCCATAGGGGTCCCTGAAAATTGGTCCTGTTGGATCCACGTCACCAATGACGGCTTCAGCTCAAAACTTCCAGTCGTAATGGCTGGAGGTTGGATGCTAGACGTGGACCCGATGGACGACATCGAGTATTCAAGCATGGACTTCTGTGGAGGGGTATTTTCTCCCATGGTGGCACCCTCTTCCCTTCTTCTTCCTCGATGTTCAGATGCCTCACGGTGGCGTTAATCTCAGGATCTAGAGGAATCAAGTTGTCGAGACTCCTTGTATTCCTGCGCATGAAAAATCAAGAAACACCCGTGAAGTGCGTATTGTATAATGACAGATAAAAAACAGAAAATAAAGAATAGAAAATAAAAAATGAAAATGTAGAATGCGAAAATTATCGCGTGGTGAGGATGTGAACTAGTCTCTAGGGTTCACAGGGTCCTAAAATAAACAAGTATGTTGCCTCCCCGGCAACAGTGCCATAAAGCTTGACGTCCCTTAGATTTAGCAATATATGCAGTGGGATCGGGGATACCAGATTTAAATATTTGTAACCGCAAGTGCACGGTGTTGTAGTGTGGCTTGGGGGTCGAACTCTGGGAGGCGTGTGTTGTGCTTGTTGTCAAGAAGGAACCGGTTCACCCGATGGGTGAGCTAGCCCGATCAATCGGTAGGTTGTCACAAAATAGAAATACGAAGGATATAAGATATAAGAGGAAACCCAGGACTTTGGTTTCCACCCTATGATGTGCCCTCTCTATTACAACCGACAGTTAGGATTACGATTGGATTTTAGGGTTTAGTGGTGACACGTTGCCTCTAAGAGTGATACCTAGCATCCCATGGGCCCGATATTCCGGTCGATGCCCAGGATGATATGCTAGGTCTATCCGGGTTCGGACGGTGGGCATTCCCATGTCCATTAACACCGACTGACTCCGGGAGCACTAAGCTCGCAACAATTACTCCCAACATTTCATCCTACCGTTCCCACGCGCTAGGATTCAATGTCTACGCTAGGGGCGTGAGCTGTGGTTAGGGGATCAAACGCCAGTTTTTTTTCCCCTTGGACCGATGGTCAGAGGCGGTTCTTCTCCCGCCAATGACAATAAAATGCCCCACGTAACCTTCTAAATTCCTAAATCCTATCAAAACCCTAATCCTATAGTCGTTCTAGAGAGAACCCATGAAGGGGCTTCCACCAAAATCCCAGATTTAGGAACTACTCACGATTCATAGCAAAAATATCAACACAACAAAATTTATCCATCAGAATCAAAATCAGGCAATAGATATACGGAGCAAATAGTATTAAGAACGAAATATCAAAGTTACAGAACAATCAGAAAACTTACAAGACAGATTAAATTCCGAGCCGTCAAAAGTCCCAAAAAAGACAGAAAATAAACTGGGTTCCGTTCAGGAAAAACTTAGGTCAATATATATAGAAAATACGGCCACTCGATCGGTTGAAGCATCAACCCATCGGGTGAGCTGACAGTCGTCTTTGCCTTCGGTTCTTGAGATACATCACCCGATCGGTTGAAGCGATCGGGTGAGTCTTCGGGTCATTAGATGGGAAATTCGGCTACTGATGAACCGATCGGGTGAGATGTCACCCGATCGGTTGGAATTCAGCTCCAAAAGACAGAGAGCTCTGTCGGTTTCACCCGATCGATGAACTGATCGGGTGACTGCTTCTCTTCTGCTGCTCCTGTCCGGGTCGGATACGTGTGCACCAACCGATCGGGTGGCTCTGTCCACCCGATCGGTTGAGGGCTGATATATGGAATTCTTCGACGTTTGGCCCTCGGGATCGCGCGTGACACCTCCCATTGCTCCGGGGACTCATGATATCTGCTTTATATGTCTCCAACTTTGGCAATCTCCTGCATTGGCACAAAAACACAAAGAAGTGAAAGAAAACTAAAAATCACGAGAGAATGGATATGAAACACCGGAAAACAACGAAAAATCATGAAGAAGACGTGTGTGATTATATAAAATATAAACGCACGTTAGAAAGACACAACTCACACACTATAGACTTAGGACGAGTCTTCATGAAGCTTGATCAAAGATGAAGTAGATGCGAGCTTTCTTTGAGCTTCTTCTTCTTTTGAGCGTGAGCTTCATCATATGAATTTAGCAAAGCCGTCTTTGTCTTTTGAGCGTAGTTGAGCTTCTTCAAAGTATGCGTAAACCTTTTCATTCATCGCATAACCTGCACACTTTAGATGTAGTGTAGTTAGTATACTAACTTCATTTTGTGTGCTCATCATCAAAATCACTTGGGGGTGGAATCCAATTTCTATCACTATGTTCGTTGTCGTCGACGTTGTGTCGACGTACAACGGAATCCTAGGGCGACCCTACATGACTACCATTGAAGCTCTCCCCAGACTGCTGCATCAGATGGTGAAATTTCAGACTCTGCGCGGGGGGGGGGGGGGGGGGGGGGGGGGGGGGCAAGTGCGGGGGACGGCAAGACTGTCTCCATCGGCACAAAACTCCAGGTAACTCTAAGGACGAGACTCATCGATCTCCTCAGAGAGAATGTGGACATCTTCACATGGTCGCCCTCAGATATGCCCGGAGTCGATCCTACAGTGATCGCCCACAAGCTGAACGCGGACCCAAAAGCTCGTCCGATCAGGCAGAAGAAGAGAAGCTCTGGAGGGGAGAAGATGAGGGCTGCAGAAGAGGAGGTGGAGCGGCTCCTCAAGGCCAAGTTTATCTGGCCAGTGAGCTACCCGGAGTGGCTTGCCAATGTCGTCATGGTGAAGAAGACCATCGGGAAGTGGCGCATGTGCGTCGACTCCACTGACCTTAATAAGGTGTGCCTGAAGGACAGCTTCCCCTTGCTGAGGATCGATCACTTGGTCGATCAGGCATCGAGTTACGAACGACTGAGCTTCATGGACGCGTTCTTGGGCTACAGTCAAATCCCAATGGCAGAGGTTGACGAGGAGAAGACATCCTTTATCACCAACAAGGGCACCTTTTGCTATACAAAGATGCCGTTCGGATTGAAGAACACCAGGGCAACCTATCAGCGGATGGTGGACAAGATCTTCAGCTCTCAGGTCGGGCGAAACCTTGAAGTCTACATCGACGATATGTTGTGTGATGGCCCGTATTCAGCAATACTCATATTCTACGTATTTTTTTAATTTAAAAATATTTTATAATGGTTGATCAATAGTTTTATATCAAAATAGTTTCTAAATCATTTAAAAATGTTTTGTAGAACCAATATAGTTATAGCCTATTTAGGGTATATGAGTGCCATCTTAAATCCCTAAATGATTTTTATAATTATTTAAACACAATTATTAATGTTACAGCCGTAACAATTATTTTTCTATGCAAATGTTATCAAAATGATTTCAAACTCTACAGTATCATTCTAAGATCATTTAGTGCTTTTCACATTAATTTCGTAATTTTTCGAAGTCAAATTAATAGAGAACCCGCAAGCCCACACCCAGGCTAACTCTAAGAGCGCGTAACCCATTCCTCTCTATGTTCTCTCTCCCCCACTCTCACTAACGTTCTCTCCCCTCTCACTTACCCTCCGACTACCGGCGCCACCACGAACGCCGCCTCGACGCCTCTTCCCCTCTCTGACGTCGTGCAGCTCCCGCCGCCGCTGCCATCTCCCCCTCTCTCTTCCGACAGCCCCTCGATGCATCGCCGCACAGCAGCCAACCCGACACCCAGTCTGCCGCCACCGCTCGGAGCAACCCCGACGCCGGCGACTCTCGCCCCCATCACTGGAGCAACCTCTTCCAGCAGCACACCGCACAGACCCACGCTCTGCTGCTCCTCTCCCCTGTTCTCAGCCGTTCACCCCAACCCGCTCCCCACAACGCCGCCTGACGCCGTCGTCGCCGTCGCTAGGCCTGCCGCGCCGCCCTCAGCCCTCCACTGACCACTACACGTCGATGACCCTGCCAAGTCGCCAACGCCGATGCCCCATCGAGACGTGAGGAGGTGAGAACGTGTGATTTAAATTTTTTATACGAAAATACGTATTCAAATACGTATTTAAATACGTATACGTATAGGCTAATCGTAATAAATTAATATTAAATCCTACAGGTCTCAGAAAAATACGAGACTAGTCTCAGAAAATCAGAAACATCGAAACAGATCCATTGGCGATGGTTTCATCGCCATAAGGCAAGTATATTTCTCATAGTTAATTTTCAATGGCAAAACTTAAATAGGTTAAATTCCTTTTAAAATTCGTAACTTGCAATTTTTATGTACACTGACGTACGATAAAAATATATGTTATAGTACTAGTAAATACGATCATTTGGACATCTTGTTTGAAGAATTTTGACGTACGGTTTGCCCGGAATAAATATTTGAACATGTGTAGTGAAAATGATTTCTTGTTTTAAATTCCTTTTAAAAATTCGTATCTTGTGATTTTTACGTACACTGACATGCGATAAAAATATATGTTATAGTACTAGTAAATACGATCATTTTGACCTCTTGTTGGAAGAATTCTGACGTACGGTTTGCTCTAAACAATTCTTCGAACATACGTTTCAAAATGATTTCTCAATTTAAAAATTGTTTTTGACACTTTAAAATTGCTTAAAAATTATTTAATAATCTAGAAAAATAGTTACTAGCCTTAGAAAATATTTTAAGCTAATTTAAACCTATTTGCTTAGTTAAATCATTTCTTACTCGTTCTTCCATGTATTTAAGTAAGTTTACGTTTTCGTTTAATTGCTAAATTGAGACATGAACATTGGTGAAACTATTGTACGGACTGTTGAAACACCTAGACTAAATTGACTGAATGGAAGATTAAACTTCAAAAATATTGAATGGAAGATGGAACTTTAACAATATAGAATGGAAGATGTAATTTCAATAATAAACAGATAGTACACGTCCTTTTGACCGACACTTGACTTGACCTGGGATTAGGGTAGTCTATGATCACAAGTGTCACAGAATGACTGGATGCGCCATACTAAATTACCTCCAACACATTACGTTGGTTAGATCCTTGACCGTTGCCATATCGGGACGGTGGGTACAGCCTCGGAGTTGCTGCCATCGCAAGGTGCATGTTGGTTATCTCTAGTACTCTTGGACATGGACTCATCACTAGGATAGACTGGTTATTGATTATTATTCTAACCTCTTTTTCTACAGGTTGCTACTGTGTGATTATTAAATGCTAAATTGTCACAGGATACAGATGGCTTTGCAAATTATTATTGAATAATGAAACTGCTGCAGGTTGCAATTGCTAGAAATATTTAAACTGCCATAACTCTTTTCTATTTATCTTATCACTTGTCGTTTCAGCTTTATTTAATTTAAATGTCTAACACTTTGGTTTTGAGATTATCTTGCCGAGTATACCTCGCTGACGGACATTTCTTATTGTTGTTTTACGAAATGTCCGTCAGGTACCAACAGTGAGTTTGTTGAAGTCTTTGTTGCAGGAACCGAGCCAGTGCTCGAAGGTTACATGGAGTACCTCCCCACAGAAGACTAGACATTCCCCTTCGCGACCGCACTTTTATATATTTGAATAATGTAATTGTGGCACTTGTTGATTGTGGCCATACTAGGCCTATGTTGTACTTTACTTTCAGACTCTTTGGTATTGTAATAATGTCATCTGTACTATTTCTTATAAGCATGCAAGATCCTGCCATCTTATTTCACAGACGCTTAGTGTGTTTAAACCAAAGAGGAAGAAAAGAAAAAAAGTACTCCTCCTTGTTTTAAGCACATCAGGGAACCACTCGCATCCTCGCTCACGGTAAAATGGGAAACGGGGCGTGATAGGTTTTAGTGGTGGCCCATGCAGGTCTTGCTTATGCGAATACCTTAAGACATGGTTTGGACGACATTGATATCAAAGTATCTAACTAGAATATAATTACCGAACTTACTTTGTGGTTTGTTTTGCAGCATGGTAGGTAGACCCAACACCAGGAACACCAATGGCATCACTGAGAATGACTTCATGGGGATCATCAAAGAGATATTGGACATCCAGCATCACATCCTCGAGCGTGAACCTAGAACTGATCACCGAGGAGATGCCGGAGTTAAACAATTCTGTGAGATGCGTCCTACGACGTTATCTGGAAAGGAAAGTCCCTTGGAAGCTGAAGAATGGGCACATAGCACTGAAGATAATTTAGGCGCTGCCCGCATCCCCCAGGTAGGATGGGTAGAAATAGCCAGGCTCCAACTGTCTGATTACGCTCGAACCTAGTGGGACACTGAGGAAAAGCGTATAATGCGGCCTATTGCTTGGGCCACATTTTGCGAACGTTTCGACACGAAGTTTTTCCCTAAAGCAGCAAAAATGGAACTTCAACACCGTTTCGTCAACTTGAAACATGAATCAATGACTGTTGACGAATACGATGCTGAGTTCTCTATGCTGAGTCGATTCGCTCCTCACATGGTCTAGAATACAGAAGATCATGCCTTCCAGTTCCGCCAAGGTCTGAATTACAATATTCAAGCTTCAATGACCTCGACTGATCTGACCAGCTATGAGAAGATACTGGAGGCTGCCCGCAACCATGAGGCTGTTGACAAACAACGTAAAGCAGCCCAAGGAAAGCGTTGACCCGCCCCCCGGCGGCCGCGCGCTAGATGTGTGCAATGATACGATTGGGGGCGTGAGATTTAAATATTTGTAACCGCAAGCGCACGGTGTTGTAGTGTGGCTTGGGGGTCGAACTCAGGGAGGCGTGGATGTGCTTGTGTCAAAGAGGATCAAAATCACCCCATGGGCGAGCTAGCCCAGATCGAATGATGGGTTGTCACGGTAAAGGAATGCAAGGTATAGACAATATGAAGGAAAAACCCGGGACTTTGGTTTCCACCCTATCGAGCGATTCTCGCCGATACGGCCTACGGGTAGGATATCGATCGGAATTAGGGTCTAAAGGTGAGACGTTGCCTCTGAAAGTGGTACCGACATCCCATGGGCCCGATATTCCGGTCGGTGCGCAGGATGATACGCCCGACTTCCCGGGTTCGATCAGTGGGCACTCCCGTGTCCATTAACACTGATCGACTCCGGAAGCACTAAGCTCGCAACGATAACTCCCAACGTCTCATCCTGCCGCTCCCGCGCGCTAGGATTCGGCGTCTACGCTAAGGGCGTGAGCTATGGCTAGGGAGTCAACCGCCAAGTTTATTCCCCCTTGGCCCAACGGTCAAAGGCGGTCTTTTTCCTGCCAATGACAATAAAACACCCCGCGTAACCGTTAGATTCCTAATCCCTATCGATTTCCTAGCCCTATGGACGCATCGGAAAGTGCCCACGAAGGGGTTTCCGCCAAAATCCCAGATTTGGGAACTACTCACACATATTTAGTAAAAAGCGATCTAAATAGAAATCGACCGTAAAAATCATGATCAGACAATAGAAATGCAATGGTAGTAAAGCAATTAAGATAATACTAAAGTTTGACAAAGATCTGAAAACTTACAAAAACTGGGAAATTACAGCCGTCACAAAATGAAGAAAACAGTAAAAAATAACTAACTCCCAAATCTGGGAAACCTAGGGTTCTATATATAGAAAACGACATCACCCGATCGGTTGAAAGTCAACCGATCGGGTGAACCGCTTCACAGATTTACAGCGCGATGCGGAACTTCACCCGGTCATCTTCACCCGGTCGGTTGACATATTAATGTGACCGGTTGGATCTTGGTGTCGTCGGGTGAGGAGGCCGGTTGAGCTGACCGTGTCTTGGCCTTTGGAATTCAGCTACAGATGAACCGATCGGGTGAAGGTCACCCGATCGGTTGGCAATCAGCTTCGATTTCCAGAGAGTTTGAGCTTTTGACCCGGTCACTGCACCGACCGGGTGACTTCTTGTGAGCTCCAAGCTACGTCCGGGTGGTGCATGCGTGCATCACCCGATCGGTTGAAGATGACCAATCGACCGGGTGAGGGGCTGAAAGATGCAATCTTCGTCGTTTGACCCCCTGGATCACGCGTGACTCCTCCCGTTGCTCCGGGGACACATGATATCATCGTTTTATGCCCCATATGCCAGTAAACTTCTGCAAAATATGGAAAACACGGAAAAGTGAAAGAAAACAAGAAAACACGAGAAAACGAATATAAGACGGCGGTAAAATACGGAAAAACACGGAAGAAAACATGCGAAAATATATGAAATATAAACGCACGTCAAAATCCCCCAAGCTGAACTCTTCCTCGTCCTCGAGGAAGACGAGTGAGAGTAGGAGCTCGGAGAGAGAAAATAAAAATAATGAGAAAGAGAGAAAAAGAAAACTCTATATCCTAGATCGCCCGTCAGGGCCAACAAAATCAAAAACGACACACCAAGCAATCAAACGCCAAATCACATCACTAAACCAAGGAATACGAGTCCAGACAAGTGCCGTGGGCCCACGCGGTGAAGCGCGAGTGAGTGTGGTCGTGCGCTAGCAGTCCGTGTCACTATCTACGATGTGCGATAAAGCTCGATATACGTAAATCCAGGAAATGACCCAAATATCGATTCGGATTGAATAAAGCGGTGAATTATATGTAGTTCAAGCATGCATGAGAATAGAGAGAGAATCGAAACATAACATGCGTCGGGGACTCCACAACTAGGGTTAAGGAAATCACCACACTAAAGCCTAGATAATAGCTAAAAAGTTCCTAAGCCAAGTGTTTTCGAAACCGATGGGGGTTGAGATGATGTGGAGAAGAACACTCGGTGCAAATTCTCGCCTTCCCTTTATTCTCGGCAAGTAGGAAAATATTCACACGGTGGGAATTTTTTTGGGTTTTGGGTATTTGTATATTTTTTTGAATTTTTGGCTATACAAAATTTTTCTTTCTTTTCTTTTTGGGTTTTTCTTTTCTTTTCTCCTTTTTTTTTTGGATTTTTGGGATATTGGCTATACACATGTGTACTCTCCCAAGGGGGAGAACGGTACACGACGAGGGGATTTGCACCAAGTAAAACAAAAAAGAAATCGGAATCTAAACACTTGGGCAAAGGAAACTATTCTCGCTAGTTAGAGCATGGGCTAAATGAGTTATCCTAGTCCTTAATTGTGGAATCCCGACACATGCGAAATGAAGCATACGATATATATATAATCATGCATACAGAAACAGGCAAGAGAAGCAAATACCGCATTATTCATATCGACGTGTGATAATCTAGGGGTCATTCCTGGACAGGTATATAAAGTGAAATCACAAAGCAGAAGCACACCAAAGAGCTAGGCACGACGCACGACTCACAAAAAGCTAAGTGGACCCACGATGCGTGAAATACAAGAGGACTCGATATCCTAGGGTTAGTGAGTGTGATTATCGATGCTATGCTAGGTGTGTGTGATTTTGTGGCAATTCATCATAGGGTTCATCTCTAGGAGAAAGAGATAAAAAGAAGAAAAGAAAAATTAAAACACGATGAAAACGGCACAAAAACGAAAAGGAAAGACTCAAATGACGCACAAAGTGCGACTCCCCCAAGCTGAAGTTTGCATTGCCCTCAATGCAATAAGAGTGAGCACGGGAGGGCAATGAAATTGGGGTGGGGGGAATACGCACTGACACAAAAAGAAATGAAAAACATGGAAAACACAGATACGAGACTGAAAATAAAGAAAATCAAAATCAAACCACACGACACGAAAAATAGAAAAAGAAAGAAAGAAAATGATACGACATGACAAAAAGTAAAACAAGCACACACACAAAGAAAGCAAAACACGACAACACAGCAAAATAGACTTCCCCCAAGCTAGACATGACAATGCTAGCAATGAGATATGAACGTGAAAGTGCAGAGATATGCAAGGGGGATGTCAAAAAAAAAAACAAAGTGAAATCAAAAATCAGGAGAAGGCGAATCCTCGCCCTCCTCGGAAGTGGGTGTGGCTAGGTGGTCGGGGGATGCGGGGGGTGTGCGGAGAAGTGGGGACAGAGGTGGGGGAATAGGTGCAGTGGTGGTGTGAACGATGTGTAGAGTGTCGGTGGAGGTGGGTGGTGGTGGAAGTACAGTGATCAAAGCGGTGGTAGAAGGGATAGAAATGGGGGGAGAAGACGTGATGGTGACGGTAGTGGGTGGCGGTGGGAGAGATTTGGAGCGCACCGGCAATTTCTTGTGGCGCACATTTGAAGTGACGGTGGAGGAGGGAGGAGGTGGTGTGGGGGCGACGGAAGTGGTCGTGAGAGGAGAAGTGGATACGTGGATGGGAATAGATGTGGATGGGGGAGATGATCGCCTAGGTGAGGGTGGGGGAGGTGGGGATGGGTGGGATGGTGGAGGAGAAGAATGTTGTGGGGGAGGTGATGGAGGTGGGGATGTGTGGGAGGGTGGAGGAGAAGATCGTCGAGGTGGTGAAGGTGGTGGTGAGGGTGGTGGTGGTCCGTGAAGGTGAGTGAGAAGGCGAAGAATGGCGGCCACGTTCCTCTCAAGTGCGAGGAAGCGTGGGTGAGTGAGAAAGGAGGACGGTGATGGGTCCGAGGGGGCAGAGGACATTGCAAGATCACGTAGGGCTGCGACCTCCCTCTCGAGAGCAAGACGGGCAGAGACCTGGCGGCGACCAAAGGAAGTGGACTGACGTGAGGTGGAAGTGGTGCCGACAGGTGATGTGGAAGTAGTGTCGGTGGCAGTGGTCAGGCCGGCACTGGACACAAGGCCAAAGATGGCCGCAAAGAGGTGCTCAGAAGTGATGGGGCCAGGAGCAGAAACAGGGTGACTCGGGCCAGCCCCGATATCTCCCCGGGATGAAGGAATATCCTGCTCGCCTAAGTGGGCGATAGGGGAAGGTGGTCTGCGTGCGTCTGGGGGAAAGAAAGGAAGGTGCAACCCCGCAAGAAACTCGGGATCGGGCGGAAAAGTCCAATCCGCCACGATAGCAACAGTCATGCGAGCGGGGTTGGGGAGAATGGTGTAGGGGCGAGGGGGGTGGCCGTAATTGAATTCGAAACGACCATCGGGGCGGGGCCTAATCATATGAATGTGCCGCAGGACGTCAAGATCTAGACGTGAGGGTCCTGCGGCAGTAGGAATATTTTGAGGGATGGGAATGTTAAACGGTGGGGAAGAAACAATAATAGTGATAATACCCCCACAACAGATCTAGCCCTTCCCGGCCCTGCTAATCTCGAGAAGCTTGTAAACAAGCCAATCGCCAGCATGAACATGGACAGTAGGGGCCCTAAAGCTAACTCCATCATCATCACGAACAAAGGGGAAAGTCATGGCCCAGAGAATAAAAAGATTGGGGATAGTCACGGTGCCTGACTCATCCCGTGGGAAAAATGCAGAGGATATGATCCTATGGGCCAGACGAAATATGGGATGGATGATGGAGGAGGCCTTGGCCTTACCCCGGGGATAGCGAGGAAGTATGGTGAGGCGGAACCAAAAGTTATCGACGTCAAATTCCTGGGGATATCCGTAGTGTCGGATAGCATCATTCCCAAGAATAGGGAAACCAAATATATCGCAGATGGTATCCAGGTTGGTGCGGATGGTTTGGTTACGCACCCGGAAAGTGACGGTCGACCCCGACTCACAAACGAGGGAGGAAATGAATTCTAGGGTGAGTGACGGGTAGGATACCGTAGAGGCATTCAGGAAGGCCAACCAACCAAGGTTAGCAAAAAGAGTCTCGACCTCGGTGAAGACACCGAGGTCGACGAGTGATTGGGTGTGGGCAAACTTGGTTGATAGATGCCCCAGAGTATCTAGTCTGTGGTAGAAGTCTTTCTGCTCTTGGTTCCTAAATAGGTACCCATGCGGGCCCAACATGGGGTCCACAGGGGGGATGATAGGCGGGGGAGGGGCTAGTGTCAGTTCACGTGTGTGGGGAGGAGGACGTGTTTGTTAGTGTCTCTTTCGAGACGGTTCCTCCTCCCGCAAGATACCCTTCCCTTTATCTCTCTCCCGGGCCATGTGTGCGTGTGGGTGATGCAAATGAGTGCAAAATACTATTGAAGCACACACACACGAATAACCAAGCAAATTAAATATCTAGGGTAAAAATTGAAATTTGAGAAGTGGAGCGAAGTTACCCCGTAGAAATTCGAGTTCCTCGCTTGCAGATGACCTAATGCCGTGCAATGGGAGAAGTGTGGAGCCGCGACACTCTTTTTCAGCAAAAATTCGAAAGTGGGGATGGGTGTTGGGAATTAGGGCTAGAAAAATGCGAAATAGGGGGGGGGGGGAGAGAGAGAGAGAGAGAGAGAGAGAGAGAGAGAGAGAGAGAGAGAGAGAGAGAGAGAGAGAGAGAGAGAGAGAGAGATGGAGAGATGGAGAAATGCAAGGGGGAGGTGGAGAGAGAGGCTAATGGAGGAGTGGAGGAAGTGGGAGGGGAGTTTTCGGCCGTTGGGAGAAGTTGGAAGGCGAAACGACGGCGAAGAGGGCGATCAGGTGAAGGGCTGTGAACGGGTGGGTCGGGGGATATTTATAGACTTTAAGTCGAACCGATCGGGTGATAAGTCACCCAATCGGTTGACTTTAGGTCGAAATTTTTGGCTGAAAAGTGCTACAGTTGAACCGATCGGGTGATAACTCACCCGATCGGGTGGCCGCTCCACAGATTTTCCCGAAAGTTTAGGGTTTCTCAACCGGTCCCTCAACCGGTCTCGCTTCTTGTCACCTGATCGGTTGACAAATCCCTGAAATTTTCCCGAGAGTTTCCCCAGGTCACCCGGTCTGCCAACAGGTCTCTTCTTTCTCCACCCGGTCGGTTCATTTAGTTACTGATACGGCTTTTAGCTGATACATCCCAACCGATCGGGTGAGTTATCACCCGATCGGTTGGGGCCTTGTTTTCTGCAAAAACCCAAGAATCGCCTAAGTTCCACGACGGAAGTTCTTGCGGCTGGATTTATTTATAAAAATAGATAAAATAAAGTTAAGAAAAGTCCTAAAAAGCGGAAGTAAAAGTTTAGAGCATGAGTTGCCTCCCATGAAGCGCTTTTGTTTAACGTCGTTTAGCTCGACGCCCATTGATGATGTTCATGGTGGGCGATACGGGCGATGCCCAAAATCCGGCATCTCTTCAACTCCAGAGCTTGTGGCTATTGGTGTAGTCGGCGACTGTAAGAAGATTTACTCAACTACCCTCCCTTTGTCTACAGGATCCGGGGGCTTCTCCCTCAAATTGGTGTCTACCGCCATCTTTTTCAGGATCCGGACCTCATCACTGGTGAGGTCCATGGGTTCTTTCCCCTTTCTCCTCGTAGGAGGAGACTTAGGGAATCCGGGAGGGATCACATGTCGCGCGACCGCCTCATTAGCAACTTCATTCTTTGGGGAGCCAACTTGCTCTCCAAGGTCCCTCAAGCTATCGGGGGGATTCCTCGAGAGTACTTCCCAAGCACTAGTTTCAACAGCTCTATCTTCTTCGTTCTCCAGCATACCGATACTAGGATCGTCCGTGGGATTTGGGTGCTTCATCGACAAGCCTAAGTCAAATTCGACTCTTTCTTGGCCCACATTGAGGGAAAGCTTCCCATTCTTCACGTCTATCAAAACTCCGGCGGTTGCCATAAAGGGCCGTCCAAGGATAATAGGGGTATGCTTGTCTTCCGGCATGTCCATCACCACAAAATCAACCGGTACTTGTACTCCTCTCACATTGACGGGGAGGTCGTCCACTACTCCCACCGGGTACTTGACCGAACGGTCAGCAAGTTGTAATGTCATACCGGTGGGCTCTAAGTCTACCATCCCTATTCTCTTGTACAGTGATAGGGCATTAAGCTGACGCTCGCTCCTAGATCGACGAGCGCCCTCTGGATTTGCACTTCCCCAATAGAGCAAGGGATGGAGAAACTTCCGGGGACCTTGAGCTTGGGCGGATTTGCGCGCTGAATGAGTGCGCTGCACTCCGCCGTTAACACAACCTTCTCTTTTCTAGATCCCCGTGTCACCAAGTCTTTCAGAAATTTAGCATATGAGGGAATTGTCTCGATGTCCTCGAGGAAGGGGATTTGTAAGCTCAGATCTTTCACCATGGCAAAGAATTTGCCATACTTCTCATCGATTTTGGCTTTGGCAAGCCGTTGTGGGAAAGGCACAACAGGCTTGAACACTCTTAGGTTCCCTTCCTCATCCTTTTTCTTCTCCTCTCTATGAACTCCCTCCGGAGTAGTTGGCTTGGGCGACGAAGCACCGTCGTCATTTAATTTCTCAATTGGTCGTTCCACGACCAACGGTGCTTCCGGTCCTTTGGGGGGCTCTCTCGTAGGTATTTGCATTCCGCTCCTCAAGATGATGGCGGACACGTTCTCATGCTCATGCGTGAGCGCCAAGGTCCGATTTACCCCTAGGGTTCACCTCAGGCTGTGGCGGTAATAAATTCTGCGGTCTCTGAAGGTTCGCCACTTGCAACCCTAGCTGGGTCACCTGATCAGTGAGGACTCTTTGTCCCATCTCCAGCTTCAGATTTATCTTCTCCTGATTGGCGATGTATTGAGTCAGGAGGGACTCAACCGGAGAAATGGCCCTCTACTGGCCGTATTGCTGCTGGGTGGGCTGCTGATTCCTAGGAGCATACTGTTGATACTGTTGTGGAGGTTGCTACTGCTGAAATTGCTGCTGCTGAAACTGCTGCTGGGGCCTAGCCGGCTTATATATCTGCTGTTGTTGCTGAGCCGGCTGTTGATAAGGCGCTCGGTAGCTAAGGTTGGGATGATTCCGGTTGTTGGGAGAGTAGGCCGGGTTGGAGTTGGTTCGTGGTGGAAAAGGCGCATTCCCCGTAGGATTGTAAAATAATGCGCTCGCCTGATCCAACGGTGGTGAGATGTCACCACCGTCGAACTCTCCAAAAACTTCGGATTCCACAGCAGTAATCTGTTGTGTACCGGCGCCACCGGCGCCTACCATCAATGCAGAGATCTGGGTCGACAACAAGTCAAACTTGCTTGATAATTTGTCGACGTCTTCGACTCTATAGATGCCCCCAGATCTAGGTGTGGCTCTCTCATCACACCACCGTTCATTGTTGGATGCCATATTTTCCAGAATCTGTCCGGCATCTTCTTCGCTTCTTGACATAAAGGACCCTCCAGCCGCGACATCCATGGAAGATTTTAAATCGTCCCTCAACCCATTATAAAACCGATTTATGATCTGCCACTTGGGGAGCTCATGGTGGGGACATCTTCTCTGCATCTCCTTGTATCTGGTCCAGGCTTCATGCAAGGACTCGTGGCTGGACTGGGAGAAGGAGGAGATCTCACTCCTCAGCTTCATGGTCTTCCTCGGGGGAAAGAACTTCGTCAGGAAAGCATTTGAGAGCTTCTCCCAGGTGTTGAATGTATTCGGGTCCTTCCCCCTAAGCCACAGCTTGGCCTTATCTCGCAAGGAGAAGGGGAACAGCTTTAGTCGAATCGCCTCAGTTGTGACACCGTTTATCCGGAAGGTGTCACATTTATCCAAGAAGGAGTCTAGATGCTCAATCGGGCTCTCCATGGGTGCACCCGAAAATTGATCCTACTGGATCCACGTCACCAAAGATGGCTTGAGCTCGAAGCTTTGGGCCGTAATAGCTGGAGGACGGATGGCGGAGGTGGACTCGATAGATGGCATCGAGTACTCCAGCAGATACTTGTGAGGTGGGGTGTTCTCCCCCAAGGCTTCAGGATCCTCTCTTCTTCGCTTCTCGGCAGCCAAACGCCTTAGGGTGGCGTTTATCTCTGGATCAATGGGGATCTAGTCGTCGAGACTTCTTGAACTCATGCGCATGAAAAACAACAAACACCCGTGAAGCGAAAAGTGGGAAAGAAACAGCTAAGATAAGAAATAAAAAATAAAAATAAGAAGATAAAAAGGAAAAAGAAGAATGCGAAAATTATCGCGAGGTAGGGATGAGAGCTAGACACAAGGGTTCATGAAATCCAAAAATAACAAGCACGTTGCCTCCCCGGCAACGGCGCCATAAACTTGACCCGCCCCCCGGCGGCTGCGCGCTAGATGTGTGCAATGATACGATTGGGGGCGTGAGATTTAAATATTTGTAACCACAAGCGCACGGTGTTGGATATGGACGACATGAATACACCCATGAGGGGATGTATGAGGGAATACGGACCTCAGATGTCGCGTGCACAAAAGCGTGCATGAAGGGAACCTTTTCTCGTGTGAAAAGGACCACTCGATAAGTGGAAAAAGTCACTTTATAAGTGCATAAAGGCACTTGATAAGTGAATGAAGAACAGGATAAGTAAATGTGCTAATATAGGCTAATAAGCTTATATTTAGTTATTTCCTACAATAACTACCCCTAAAGCCTATAAATAGGACCCAAGGGTAAGGCATTTACACTAATCTTACCATGCCATAAGTTTGCATAAGGCAACTTGTGTTCTTCTTCTCCCTTCCATTAAAATCCTCTTCTAAATAGAGATTTAGGCGGTGAAACACTGCTTCGATCCTCCGTGACGAAGTACCGACCGTTGTGGCGAATCCGAGGGCTAAGTTCAGAGATTACGGTGCCGCGTACGCAAGCGTAAGTCTCTACTTTATTATTCGATCCTAACGTCCTTGTTTTGACAGGATCCTACATTGGTATCAGAGCCATACGGGTTCGCCCCTGTCTAACTGTCACCCCGGTCTCACCGATGAACGAGGCGTTGTCTCTTTCACGAATGAGTCTCCTTCTATTATGGATATGGTAGGAACACATCATGAAGGAGAGAATCGCAGTAGTTGTTCTTTTCACGTTAGGGTCTTCTGCCATTAAGGATATGGCAGGAACTCTCCGTGACGGGAAGAACTTACCGTTCATCTCGCCAAACTCGCGCTCCTCATGGATGCTGAGTCTCCATTCAATTGAGAATGTGAACTCTCTACATGTAGAGCGTGAAGTTTGCGGCCTTGAAAACGCGTTCTCTTCATTTTTTGGCACACGACCATTGAAGCAAAACCGTTTTCTCGACGAACGGATGCTTCATCGGAGAAGACGATGGTGGTTATTCTCAACGAAGAAGATTCCATTTTTGGTGCATGATCACCATGGCCATATGGGCTATGGAGGCAATGCATTCTCCCTCCCCATGCGGAGGGGGTTGGCTACGGCCAATAACAACCATGGCCACCCCTCCGGCGGGGGTGTGCGGCCAACCCCATGAAAGGGGGTGGCCGGCCATGGCCATATGGACCAAGGCCGGCCAAGGCCAAAGGGCCATGGCCAGGCCAAGGCCAGGGCCGGCCATGGCAAGGCCAGGGCCGGCCATGGCCAGGCCAGGGCCGGCCATGGCCAGGCCAGGGCCGGCCATGGCCCCAGGGCCAGGGCCAGGCCATGGCCAGGCCATGGCCGGCCTGGCCCCGGCCAGGGCCTGGCTGGGGGCCCTAGCCCTGGCCGGCCTCGGCCAGGGCCAGGGGGCCTTGGCCGCGGCCAGGCCAGGGCCTGGCCGGCCCTGGCCGGGAGCCAGGGCCAGGCCAGGGCCCTGCCGGCCCTGGCAAAGGCCAGGGCCGGCGCCCTGGCCTCAGGCCGGGGCCTGGCCGGCCCTGGCCGGGGGCCAGGGCCAGGCCAGGGGCCTGGCCGGCCCTGGCAGAGGCCAGGGCCGGTGCCCTGGCCGAGGCCGGCCCTAGCCTCTGCCAGGGCCAGTGCCGGCCCTGGCCGAGGCCAATGACAGGCCACTGCCGGCCCTGGCCTCGGCCAGTGCCGAGCCCCGGTTGACCCTGTTTTTTTTGGGGGGAGGCTTGCATGAATGGGACATGCATGGCCAGCCCATACGGGGCCGACGGCAGTTGTCTGCGGCAAACTTCTCCTGTAGGGGGGAGCGCATGGATCCATACGGGAGCCGGCGACGGTGGATTGCAGAAAAATCCCCCAAAGGGGGGATCCGGCCTTGGCACGGCTACGGCTCAATCCCGGCAATGGCCAGGGATTGCCGTATATTTCGCTAGTATCATAAGGGTACTACATTGAAATATTGCATTTGCATTTGAAAAATACGTTTTCAAAATACGTTTTTCAAAAACGCTTTTCCGCTGCAAAGTACAATAAGAGTACTATCGTTTGATAAGTGAGGGGGAAATATTGAAAGTTGTTCTAGATGGTGATTGGAATCGTAGAGACCTTTCCAATTCTAGAGCAACATCTTCAATATTTTTCGAAAGTAACTTATCAAATAGAATAATATCATTCCAAGTGGGATTTTTTTCAAGTGGGAGTGATATTAAACTAGTCTGAAATTTCACATTCGATTGAGTCAGTATCTCAATGGATCATGATTCGACCAGTGGTCTTTTGGACTAGTTTGTGGGACACCTCAGCTCAGTCTGGGGGTAGTGAACCATGGACTAGCCATTTCCCTGGTCGATCCGCTGGCCGAGACTAATGAATCATGAAAATGTAACAATATGATGACTATGTATGTGAAATTAATGCAATGTTTTTTGATCGAACCTTCTTTTCATGTCTTTTACAGCATTTTAAAGTTAAAATGTCTTCCGCTTCAAAGAACATCGTCGCTGAGTTAAACAGAGGTGAAAAACTCAACGACGATAATTACAAACTATGGTCCATCAAGATACAATACGTTCTAGAGGAGCAACACGTGCTCGAAACTCTAAAGAACAAGATGATTGAACCCGAGTTGGGCACTACGGCCCAACACAGACGAGACAAGGAAGCTTTTGATGCTTGGTCTCGGAAGAACAAGATAGCTCGCATTACGTTATTGTCCAGTATGGCTGATGACATAATGCACATCTTCCGAGAGCATGACCTAGCCATGGACATATGGTCCAAGCTTGAGGAGAAGTTTGGTGGCACATCGGTGTCCAAACTTCGTTCTTTAACTATAAGATTTGATTCATACAAGAAACATCCAGATCATTCCATGGGGAAACATCTGCGACATATGGCGAATCTAATCTCAGAGTTAAAGGATGCAGGTCATGTGCTCACTGATGAGCAACAAATCCAAGCAGTCATACGTTCCCTGCCAAATGGGTGTGACCAAATGAAGATGCATCTCACTCATAATAAGAGCATCAAGAACTTCAGCGATGTTTCAAAGCACCTCGAGTTAGAGGAAGAGCGGCTTGCGGCTGCCAAGCCAAGTGCAGAAGTGCACATGGTTGCTAGTTTCTCACACGGGGGAAAGAAACAGAAAGATCGTTCGAAGTTTACTAATGAACGTAATAAGCAACTAGAGTCTACCAAGAAATCCAAACATAAGGGTGGGCACAAGAAATGGCACAAGAAGAAAGACTTGAAGAGGATCAAGTGCTTCAAGTGCAACAAGTTAGGTCACTATGCCCGTTCTTGTACGGATGGAGGTGACAAGGTAACTTGTAATACTAGTTACATATGTGTTTCTAGTTCAATATTTCTTGTAGAATCTAATCCATTTTGGATAATTGATTCAGGTGCCACCGACCATATAACAAGGGACAGACGGTCCTTCGTGGAGTATCACCGGATACCCCAAGGAACAAAGTGGATATATGTAGGAAACAACACACGTGTTGAAGTGAAAGGCGTTGGGACTTGCAAGCTCGTCTTGGACAACGGCCGCACTATCTTACTACATGATGTCCTCTTCGCTCCAGATATTCGAAGGAATATTATATCTGTGGTCGTGTTAATGGGTCTTGGTTATAGTTGGTTTTTTCATGATTGTAAAGTGGACTTGTTTTGTAATAATTCTTTAACTGGTATTGGGTATGTTTTTAAAGGATTTATTGTATTAAATACAATGTATGATTCCTCATTTAATAATGAAAATTTCCTTGTTGCAAATTCTTCGACTTATGAGTCAGATATAATTTGTTGGCACGCAAGGCTTGGTCACATTGGACCAACGCGTATGGATAGACTTGCCAAACGTGGCCTTCTATCCAATGTTTCAAAGGTCGATATGTCGACCTGCGAATATTGCCTTGTAGGGAAATCTTGTTGCAAGCCGTTTGGAACCGGCACAAGGGTCGAGGTTCCATTACAGCTTATCCATTCGGACATATGTGGTCCGATGAATGTCAAGACAAGACGCGGGAAGTCCTATTTCATCACTTTTATTGATGACTTCACCCGATTCGGTCATATCTATTTGATATCCCACAAAAGTGAAGCATTAACCTGCTTTAAAAACTATATGAGTTTGGTGGAAAATCAATTAGATCGCAAGATTAAGGTCTTACGAACCGATAGAGGCGGTGATTATCAATCCGCAAGTTTTAAGGAACTTTGTGATGAAAAGGGCATAGTTCATCAGGTGACTATGCCTTATACTCCTCAACAAAATGGTGTTGCTGAAAGGAGAAATAGGACTTTAATGGAAATGGTCCGTTCAATGATGGCGCAAGCTAACTTGCCAATCACCTTTTGGGGTGATGCATTATTGACGGTCGCTTTCATCTTAAACCGCGTACCCTCGAAATCAGTTAGCTCCACTCCTTATGAGTTGTGGAACCAAAGGTCTCCTGACTTAAACATTTTAAAACCTTGGGGATGTGCATCCTATGCACATATTTCCTCCCATAAGTATGGCAAACTCGGGCCACGGGGAAGGAAATGTATCTTTATACGATACGCAGAAAACTCCAAAGGTTATGTTTTCATTGGTCAGGAAGAAAATGGGGGTCTAATTGAATTTGAGTCGAGGGATGTCACTTTCTTGGAAAACGAGTTTCCAAGACAGGGCGAGATAAGTCAGGACTTATCTCTATTTGAGATTAATGATCAAGAAGGATTACCTTATTCGAGTGGGAGAATTCTTAGTGAAGACGAAAATACGTTTCAAACTTCACCAATGGATGATAAGAATGACGCGAATCATATTCCATACGGGAATAATGATCCAAGTGGGCGCATTTCTAACGACATTCCAAGTGGGAGTGATATTAGAATTGATCTAAATTCGAGTCAACAATGACTTGAAGAATCTCAAATATGACGTAGTAGTCGTACAAGGTTGGCTCCCCTAAGATTTGAGGATGAATTTCCGCAAACCTTTATGACTTTACTACAAGATGATGACGAGCCTGCTACTTTCAAACAGGCCGTATCATGCCCTGCGAAAGACAAATGGATGGAAGCGATGAAGGAGGAGTCAGAATCCATGAAAGTTAACCAAGTCTGGGACTTAGTTGACTTACCCAGAGGACGTAGAGCTATTGGGAACAAATGGGTTCTCAAGATCAAGCATAAGGCTGATGGCTCTATAGACAGATATAAAGCTCGCCTTGTCGCGAAAGGTTTTACGCAACAGGAAGGGATAGACTACGAAGAGACCTTCTCACCTGTTGTTCGTTTTACCTCGATTCGCCTGATTCTGGCTATGGTAGCTTGCTTAGACCTCGAATTACATCAGATGGATGTAAAGACTGCCTTTCTTAATGGAGAATTGGACGAGGAGATCTATATGGAACAACCAACAGGGTTCGTAAAAGAAGGAAACGAACATAAGGTTTGTAAACTTCGTAAGTCCATATATGGTCTTAAACAATCCTCGAGGCAATGGTATATACGATTTCAAGAAGTTGTCTTATCAAATGGTTTTACCATGCTTGATGAAGATAACTGTGTATATATCAAGAGGATTAAAAGCAAGTATGTTATTATGTCTCTATATGTAGATGACATTTTAATAGCCGGAAATGACAAGGGCTTTGTGATGGATATCAAGGCTGGGCTTTCATCAGTTTTTAAGATGAAAGACATGGGAGAAGCTGCATATATTCTTGGAGTTAAGATTTCAAGGAATCGTTCGAAGAAACTTCTTTCTCTTTCATAAGAGACTTATATAAAGAAGGTTCTAGAACGTTTTAATATGCAGGACTGCAAGTCCATTGATACTCCTATAAGCAAATGCGATAATTTATGTCTAAAATCGTGTCCAAAGAACCAAAAGGAAAAGGAAATTATGGAAAAAGTTCCATATTCCAGTGCAGTTGGTAGTCTTATATACGCTATGATGTGTACAAGACCGGACATATGTTTTGCCGTTGGAATGGTAAGTCGTTACCAATCCAATCCAGGGCAAGTACACTAGAAAGCGGTTAAAAGGATAATGCGGTATCTTAAAGGAACTGCGGACTATGCTTTATGCTATCAAGGAGATGCCTTGAGGCTCGAAGGCTACACTGATGCTGATTGGGCGGGTGATCTCGATGAGCGACGATCGACCTCAGGATATGTTTTTCTACTCGGATCTGGTGCAATATCCTGGAGTAGCAAGAAATAATCCTGCATCGCACTTTCAAATATGTAAGCCGAGTTTGTAGCATTTAGCATGGCAGTCCAAGAGGCTGTTTGGCTTAGGAAATTCTTAGACATGCTAATTGATGCAAGTGACTCAGGTGCTGTACCAATACACAGTGACAGTCAAGCATCTATAGCCTATGTCAAAGATCCAAAATTCCATTGTAAGACCAAACACATTGATATCCACTACAAATTTGCAAAAGACTATGATAAGACCAAGAAGGTAGACATAAGGTACATATCTACGCATGAGATGATAGTGGATCCGCTTACGAAGGCGATCCCCAGAGATGTGTTTTACAAACACTTATCATCTCAAGGATTGCGTAAGAGCTGAGTTGTACCAATGTAAATTCCCATGTCTGTAAAAGATCAAATTTAATAAAAGAATAAGTTCTTTTTCAACATTGCATATGAGTTTCTAGAAAATGTTTGTGTACATTTTAAAATCTCAGCTATATTTTCTAGTATGTCGGACAGATTGAGGTTGGCTCTCTCACATGAGCAACCGCCTTTATTATATCAGACGGATAAAATAAAGATGAGACCTGTTTAAAGTCAAAATCGTCAGACGGATGATTTAGAGTCATGACTTAAACAAAATGGTCGTATGAAAGATTTGCATCATATGGATGCTTACAAAAGATCTAAGAGGATTCTTAAATCCTATCTGTCTTATGCGGGATGTGGGTCCAGAAGATTATTTGAGTAGCAAAAGGGACTCAAAATCAGACATTGTGGTGTCTGATCATCATCCTTACAACATCATTAAGACATACGCTCCCTGGGAAAGGAGTGATGTTGTAATACGTATTCATACTACGTATGCATTTGACCATTGGGTTAGAATAGTGATTGTGTTTACTATTATGTGAGACCCAAAGACCACATGGGTCTTAACTCGTTACCCTTATGGACTCTAATTGGTTCCTTTAGATTTGACTGGGTGATTGCTATCTTAGCATGTTGCTTATGGACTATGGTCAATTCGGTCCGGCGGGGCATGTTAGAAAAGCGAGTCAAGTCAAGATCGAAAGGATCGCAAGAAGAGGAAGATTAATTTCATATTCACATTTGGACTTTAAAGATTCAAAGCTGGCCAGCCAATTGTAATCCAGATGTGATTCAATTGTTGAATATAAAGTATAAGAAATGTGAAGAAATAATCTAGGGTAAAGCATGCGTTGATCTACTCAACTTTGCACCTCGAGGAGTGTTGTGTATCTCTAACAAGTGCACAAACAGCGGACTCTATGTGCATGACAGTCACACGACCTATTTCTCGGTATGATAAACAGAAGAGTTAAAGGAAAAGATGTTTCCTTACAATCCCCTCAAGTGTGAGTGGGAGATGTTGGATATGGACGACATGAATACACCCATGAGGGGATGTATGAGGGAATACGGACCTCAGATGTCGCGTGCACGAAAGCGTGCACGAAGGGAACCTTTTCTCGTGTGAAAAGGACCACTCGATAAGTGGAAAAAGTCACTTTATAAGTGCATAAAGGCACTTGATAAGTGAATGAAGAAGAGGATAAATAAATGTGCTAATATAGGCTAATAAGCTTATATTTAGTTATTTCCTACAATAACTACCCCTAAAGCCTATAAATAGGACCCAAGGGTAAGGCATTTACACTAATCTTACCATGCCATAAGTTTGCATAAGGCAACTTGTGTTCTTCTTCTCCCTTCCATTAAAATCCTCTTCTAAATAGAGATTTAGGTGGTGAAACGCTGCTTCGATCCTCCGTGACGAAGTACCGACCGTTGTGGCGAATCCGAGGGCTAAGTTCAGAGATTACGGTGCCGCGTACGCAAGCGTAAGTCTCTACTTTATTATTCGATCCTAACGTCCTTGTTTTGACAGGATCCTACACACAGTGTTGTAGCGTGGCTTGGGGGTCGAACTCAGGGAGGCGTGGATGTGCTTGTGTCAAAGAGGATCAAAATCACCCCATGGGCGAGCTAGCCTAGATTGAATGATGGGTTGTCACGGTAAAGGAATGCAAGGTATAGACAATATGAAGGAAAAACCCGGGACTTTGGTTTCCACCCTATCGAGCGACTCTCGCCGATACGGCCTACGGGTAGGATAGCGATCGGAATTAGGGTCTAAAGGTGAGACGTTGCCTCTGAAAGTGGTACCGGCATCCCATGGGCCCGATATTTCGGTCGGTGCCCAGGATGATACGCCGGACTTCCCGGGTTCGATCAGTGGGCACTCCCGTGTCCATTAAAACTGATCGACTCTGGGAGCACTAAGCTCGCAACGATAACTCCCAACGTCTCATCCTGCCGCTCCCGCGCGCTAAGATTCGGCGTCTACGCTAAGGGCGTGAGCTATGGCTAGGGAGTCAACCACCAAGTTTATTCCCCCTTGGCCCAACGGTCAAAGGCGGTCTTTTTCCCGCCGATGACAATAAAACACCCCGCGTAACCGTTAGATTCCTAATCCCTATCGATTTCCTCGCCCTATGGACGCATCGGGAAGAGCCCACGAAGGGGTTTCCGCCAAAATCCCAGATTTGGGAACTACTCACACATATTTAGTAAAAAGTGATCTAAACAGAAATCGACCGTAAAAATCATGATCAGATAATAGAAATGCAATGGTAGTAAAGCAATTAAGATAATACTAAAGTTTGACAAAGATCTGAAAACTTACAAAAACTGGGAAATTACAGCCGTCACAAAATGAAGAAAACAACAAAAAATAACTAACTCCCGAATCTGGGAAACCTAGGGTTCTATATATAGAAAACGACATCACCCGATCGGTTGACAAGTCAACCGATCGGGTGAACCACTTCACAGATTTACAGCGCGATGCAGAACTTCACCCGGTCATCTTCACCCGGTCGGTTGACATATGAATGTGACCGGTTGGATCTTGGTGCCGTCGGGTGAGGAGGCCGGTTGAGCTGACCGTGTCTTGGCCTTTGGAATTCATCTACAGATGAACCGATCGGGTGAAGGTCACCCGATCGGTTGGCAATCGGCTTCGATTTCCAGAGAGTTTGAGCTTTTGACCCGGTCACTGAACCGACCTGGTGACTTCTTGTGAGCTCCAAGCTGCGTCCGGGTGGTGCACGCGTGCATCACCCGATCGGTTGAAGATGACTAACCGACCGGGTGAGGGGCTGAAAGATGCAATCTTCGTCGTTTGACCCCCTGGATCACGCGTGACTCCTCCCGTTGCTCCGGGGACACATGATATCATCGTTTTATGCCCCATATGCCAATAAACTCCTGCAAAATACGGAAAACACGGAAAAGTGAAAGAAAACAAGAAAACACGAGAAAACGAATATAAGACGGCGGTAAAATACGGAAAAACACGGAAGAAAATGTGCGCAAATATATGAAATATAAACGCACATCAAGCGTCCAATGGAACCACCGAGGAACAATCTCCGACCGATGCAGACTACTACCTTCAAGAGGCCTAGTGCTCCCAACAACTACATGCCTGTTGCTCCAGCCAACAACCGGACCACTGCCCCTCCAAACAACAATCGAGCTACAATGACAGGCTTCCACTGCAACCGACCGGGCCATGCCAAGAAGGACTGTCGCCAACTGTTGAACCGATGATTGGCATGTGGATCACCGGAGCACAATGTTAAAGACTACCCTCAGCGCATCAACAAACCATTTACTACTGGAGCTCCTGGATCAACATCCCGTGGACCACCCTTACCACCACAGCAGAGGGTTTTCCAACAGGCCCAGCCTAAACACCAAGCTTTTACCATGACTGTCGAAGAAGCTGAGGCGACTGAACCAGTGATCACAGGTAACATCTAAGACATCCTCCCTTACTTTACTAGATGCTCATAGCTTTACTTTAGACTGCTAACTATACCTTACCATACTCTATGTATCGTTTTAGTAGCATCTACACCAGCCTTATCCCACTTTGATTCTGGAGCATCCCATTGCTTCTTATCACTTAAATTCGCTACAACACATTCCATACCTGTTGACCCCCTTTCTAACCGATGGAATATCAACACTGGGAATGGCATAGTGAAGACTTCCGGTGGCTGTCGATCATGCCCTTTGGTGATATGTGGTCGCGAGCTCTTCGCTGACTTCATGATAATCGACATGCCAAACTTTGACGCTATATTCGGAATGGATTGGTTAGGAACTTTTTACGCTACCATCGATTGTCGTAAAAAGAAGGTAGTGTTCGAAATTCCTGACCATCCAGTGTTCGAATTTACGAGCAGAAGCCAGTCGCCTGGACCTATTCAATTCCGGGCTAAGCCTCTGAAGATGATGATGGCCTCTATGCTTGCTGAACCTGAGAAGCCCAGAGTAGTTCGAGAATTCGACGACGTATTCCCTGAAGAAATTTCTGGATTACCACCCGATCGAGCTCTTGAATTCACCATTGATTTGATGCCAGAAACTCAACCTATCTCTAAAGCTCCCTATCGTATGGCATCGGTAGAATTGGAGGACCTTCATACCCAATTGGACGACCTGTTGTAGAAAGGATTGATACATCCCAGTGTATCTCCATGGGGTGCGCCAGTCCTATTGGTCAATAAGAAGGACGGCTCAAGAAGGATGTGCGTGGACTACCGAGAGCTGAACAAGGTCACCGTGAAGAAGAAGTATCCATTACCGTGCATCAACGACATCTTTGACCAACTTGTTGGATCTCGAATCTTCTCCAAGCTTGATCTCCGGAGTGGATATCACCAAGTGAAAGTCAAGAAGGACGATATATCCAAGACTGCTTTTCGAACCAAATATGGACACTACAAATTCGCAGTTATGCCCTTTGGCGTAACCAATGCGTCAGCAGTATTCATGAACATCATGAAACTCATCTTCTATGAGTTATTTGATAAATTCGTAGTGATCTTTATTGATGACATTCTGGTCTATTCGAAAAGCGAGGAAGATCATGTTGACCACCTGCGGATCGTATTGAAGACTCTGCGCCATCATCGACTATACGCCAAGTTCAGCAAATGTGAATTTTGGCTTGACCGCGTTGCCTTTCTTGGGCATGTGGTATCTGTAGATGGTATTTCTGTCGATCCGGAGAAAGTCGCATCTGTTAGAAATTGGCCAACCCCTCGATCAGTTTCGGACATCCGGAGTTTTCTTGGATTGGCTGGCTACTACCGCCGATTCATACAGGACTTCTCCAAAATTGCTGAGCCCATGACTCGCCTGACAAGGAAGGACAGCGAGTATATTTGGTCCAAGACTTGTGAGCAAGCTTTCGAAGGATTGAAGACGAAGCTAACAACTGCACCAGTTCTGGCTATACCAGACAGAACTGGGGGATTTGAAGTATATTGTGACGCATCTGGTAAAGGTCTCGGATGTGTGCTACATCAACATGGTCATGTTGTGGCGTATGCTTCCCGACAACTGAAGACTCATGAGAAGAACTATCCGACGCATGATCTGGAGCTAGCGGCAGTTATTTTTGCTCTGAATATCTGTAGACATTTTCTACAGGGCGAGCAAGTGAAGATCTTCACCGACCACAAAAGTTTGAAGTATATCTTCACGCAAAAGGAGCTGAACATGAGATAACGTAGATGGTTGGAACTCATGGCTGACTACATCATCGACCTCCAATATCATCCTGGAAAGGTTAATGTCGTACCAGACGCGTTGAGCCGGCTACCAACAGTTAGACCCTCACGGCTCAGAAGAGAATTCAACTAGAGCTACGGGAGATGGAGATTGAAATCATCCTACCTGGGATTGAAGCTTCATTGATGAATCTTCAAATTCAGTCTACCATCATCGATCATATCAAAGCCGCCCAAGCTGGAGATGCAAAGTTACGGAAGATCAAGACTCAAGTGGAAGCAAGTCTTCGAACGGATTTTCTTATCCATGAAGATAGCTCTTTGAGATATGTCAGCAGAATTTGCATGCCTTCAGGCGATATCCAAAAAGAGCTGATGAATGAAGCACATAGTTCCCTATACTCCGTACATCTTGGTGGCACCAAAATATACAAAGATCTTCGTCTGAACTTTTGGTGGCATGGAATAAAGAGAACCATTGCTCGAAGCATCACCAAATGCCTGGTATGTCAGCAAGTGAATGCTGAACATCATCGCGTCGCAGGATTTCTTCAACCGCTGCCTATTCCAGAGTGGAAGTGGCAACACATCACCATGGACTTCGTCACTGGACTACCTCGAAGTACAAAGTAGAATGATGCCATTTGGGTGATCATTGATCGATTAACCAAGTTGGCACACTTCATATCATTCCGAGTAGGACAATCGACTGAATTACTCGCGAAGAAGTACATGGAGGTAATGATTATTCCTATACCTTATAACTTCTTCCTAGTTTATGTCGTAATATGAGCGATGACCGTACATGAAATCGTGAGATTGCACGGAGTCCAAGTGAGCATTGTCTCTGATCGAGACACGAAATTCACTTCTCACTTTTGGAAAAGTCTGCAATCAAATCTTGGTTCCAATCCAAGCTTCAGTGATGCGTATCATCCGCAGACGGATGGGCAATCAGAGCACACCATTCAGATACTCGAAGATATGTTGAGAGCTTGTATGCTTGACTTCAAAGGCTCGTGGGAAGACCACTTGCACTTAGTGGAGTTTTCATACAACAACAGCTACCAAGCAAGTATCGGTATGGCCCCATTTACATCACTTTATGGAAGAAAATGTCGTTCTCCATTAAGTTGGGATGACATTGGCGATCGGGAACTTTTGGATCCGGAGATGATTGTAGAAGCTGTTGATGTGGTGCGTACTATCAGAGACAAACTTCGCATTGCACAAGACCGATACAAGCACTGGGCCGATGCAAAGCATCGTCATCTAGAGTTTCAACCTGGAGATCATGTATTTCCAAAGCTCCCTATCGTATGGCACCGGTAGAATTGGAGGAACTTCATACCCAATTGGATGACCTGTTGCAGAAAGGATTGATACATCCCAGCGTATCTCCCTGGGGTGCACCAGTCCTATTGGTTAATAAGAAGGACGGCTCAAGAAGGATGTGCGTGGACTACCGAGAGCTGAACAAGGTCACCGTGAAGAACAAGTATCCATTGCCGCGCATCGACGACATCTTCGACCAACTTGGTGGATCTCGAGTCTTCTCCAAGATTGATCTTCGGAGTGGATATCACCAAGTGAAAGTGAAGAAGGACGACATATCCAAGACTGCTTTTCGAACCAAATATGGACACTACGAATTCGCAGTTATGCCCTTTGGCGTAACCAATGCGCCAGCAGTATTCATGAACCTCATCTTCTATGAGTTATTGGATAAATTCGTATAGTGATCTTTATTGATGACATTCTGGTCTATTCAAAAAGCGAGGAAGATCATACTGACCACCTACAAATCGTATTGAAGACTTTGCGCCATCATCGACTATACGCCAAGTTCAGCAAATGTGAATTTTGGCTTGACCGCGTTGCCTTTCTTGGGCATGTGGTATCTGTAGATGGTATTTCTGTCAATTAGGAGAAAGTTGCATTTGTTAGAAATTGGCCAACCCCTCGGTCAGTTTCGGACATCTGGAGTTTTCTTGGATTGGCTGGCTACTACCGCCGATTCATCCAGGACTTCTCCAAAATTGCTGAGCCCATGACTCGCCTGACAAGGAAGGACGTCGAGTATATTTGGTCCGAGACTTGTAAGCAAGCTTTCGAAGGATTGAAGACGAAGCTAACAACTACACCAGTTCTGGCTATACCAGACAGAACTGGGAGATTTGAAGTATATTGTGACGCATCTGGTAAAGGTCTCGGATGTGTGCTACATCAACATAGTCATGTTGTGGCGTATGCTTTCCGACAACTGAAGACTCATGAGAAGAACTATCCGACTCATGATCTGGAGCTAGCCACAGTTATTTTTGCTCTGAAGATCTGTAGACATTTTCTGCTGGGCGAGCAAGTGAAGATCTTCACCGACCACAAAAGTTTGAAGTATATCTTCACGCAAAAGGAGCTGAACATGAGACAACGTAGATGGTTGGAACTCATGGCTGACTACGACATCGACCTCCAATATCATCCTGGAAAGGTTAATGTCGTACCAGACACGTTGAGCCGGCTACCAACTGTTATGACACTCATGGCTTAGAAGAGACTACAACTAGAGCTGCGGGAGATGGAGATTGAAATCATCCTACCTGGGATTGAAGGTTCATCGATGAATCTTCAAATTCAGACTGCCATCATCGATCGTATCAAAGCTGCTTAAGCTGGAGATGCAAAGTTACGGAAGATCAAGACTCAAGTGGAAGAAAGTCTTCAAACGGATTTTCTTATCCATGAAGACGGATCTTTGAGATATGGCAGCAGAATCTGCGTGCCTTCAGGTGATATCCGAGAAGAGCTTATGAATGAAGCACATAGTTCCCCATACTCCGTACATCCTGGTGGCACCAAAATGTACAAAGATATCCGTCTGAACTTTTGGTGGCATGGAATGAAGAGAACCATTACTCGAAGCATCGCCAAATGCCTGGTATGTCAGCAAGTGAAGGCTGAACATCATCGCATCGTAGGATTGCTTCAACCCCTGCCTATTCCAGAGTGGAAGTGGCAACACATCACCATGGACTTCGTCACTGGACTACCTCGAAGTACAAAGTAGAATGATGCCATTTGGGTGATCGTTGATCGATTAACCAAGTTGGCACACTTCATATCATTCCGAGTAGGACAATCGACTGAATTACTCGCGAAGAAGTACATGGAGGTAATGATTATTCCTATACCTTATAACTTCTTCCTAGTTTATGTCGTAATATGAGCGATGACCGTACATGAAATCGTGAGATTGCACGGAGTCCAAGTGAGCATTGTCTCTGATCGAGACACGAAATTCACTTCTCACTTTTGGAAAAGTCTGCAATCAAATCTTGGTTCCAATCCAAGCTTCAGTGATGCGTATCATCCGCAGACGGATGGGCAATCAGAGCACACCATTCAGATACTCGAAGATATGTTGAGAGCTTGTATGCTTGACTTCAAAGGCTCGTGGGAAGACCACTTGCACTTAGTGGAGTTTTCATACAACAACAGCTACCAAGCAAGTATCGGTATGGCCCCATTTACATCACTTTATGGAAGAAAATGTCGTTCTCCATTAAGTTGGGATGACATTGGCGATCGGGAACTTTTGGATCCGGAGATGATTGTAGAAGCTGTTGATGTGGTGCGTACTATCAGAGACAAACTTCGCATTGCACAAGACCGATACAAGCACTGGGCCGATGCAAAGCATCGTCATCTAGAGTTTCAACCTGGAGATCATGTATTTCTGAAGATATCTCCTAACCGGGGAGTGATCAGATTTGGTAGGAGAGGAAAGCTCAGTCCGAGATTTATCGGCCCTTTCGATATACTGGAGCGAGTTGGAGAAGTAGCTTACCGCCTGGCTCTACCACCTTCACTGGAAGGAGTACATTACGTATTCTATGTCTCACAGCTGCGTCGTTATATCAGTGATCCTACTCATGTGATTGACCACTCAGAGATCACAGTACGACCAGATCTTTCATATGAGCAACAGCCAGTGCAAATTTTGGATTGACGTCAGAAGACTCTCAGGAATAGCGTAGTCAATCTCGTTAGAGTGATGTGGCGACATGACTCACCTGGTGAATCCACCTGGAAATGAGAAGATGAAATGCGCAAGAGATATCCATATTTGTTCACTGAATCTTAATTTCATTGTATCATTATTCTATTTATTTTAGTGTGAGAAATTCTGAGGACGGATTTTTTTAAGGTGGGTAGAATGTGATGGCCCTATTCAGCAATACTCATATTCTACGTATTTTCTTAATTTAAAAATATTTTATAATGGTTGATCAATAGTTTTATATCAAAGTAGTTTCTAAATCATTTAAAAAAATTGTTTTGTAGAACCAATATAGTTATAGCCTATTTTAGGGTATACGAGTGCCATCCTAAATCCCTACATGATTTTTATAATTATTTAAATGCAATTATTAATGTTACAACCGTAACAATTATTTTTCTATGCAAACGTTATCAAAATGATTTCAAACTTCTACAGTATCATTCTAAGATCATTTAGTGCTTCCCACATTAATTTCGTAATTTTCCAATGTCAAATCAATAAAGAACCCGCAAACCCACACCCAGGCTAACTCTAAGAGTGCGTAACCCATTCCTCTCCCTGTTCTCTCTCCCTCACTCTCACTAACGTTCTCTCCCCTCTCCCTTACCCTCTGACCACCAGCGCCACCACGACCGCCGCCTTGACGCCGCTACCCCTCTCAGACATCGTGCAGATCCCGCCGCCGCTGCCATCTCCCCCGCTCTCTTCTGATAGCCCCTCGATGCTTCGCCGCACGGCAGACAACCCGACACCCAGTCCGCCGCCACCGCTCGGAGCAACCCGACGCCGGCGACTCTTGCCCCCATCACCGGAGCAACCTCCGCCCGCAGCATGCCGCACAGACCCGTGCTTTGCCGCTCCTCTCCCCTGTTCTCCGCCGTTCACCCGGACCCGCTCCCCACAACGCCGCCTGACGCCGCCGTCGCCGTCGCTAGGCCTGCCGCGCCGCCCTTAGCCCTCCTCCGACCACTACACGTCGACGACCCTGCCAAGTCTCCAACGACGACGCCCCATCGAGAAGTGAGGAGGTGAGAATGTGTGATTTAAATTTTTTATACGAAAAATACGTATTTAAATACGTATACGTATAGGCTAATCGTAATAAATTAATATTAAATCCTACAGGTCTCAAAAAATACGAGACTAGTCTCAGAAAATCAGAAACATCGAAACGGATCCATTGACGCTGGTTTCATCGCCATAAGGCAAGTATATTTCTCACAGTGAATTTTCAAAGGCAAAACTTAAATAGGTTAAATTCCTTTTAAAATTCGTAGCTTGCAATTTTTACATACACTGACGTCAGATAAAAAATATATGTTATAGTACTAGTAAATACGATCATTTTGACATCTTGTTTGAAGAATTCCGATGTACGGTTTGCTCGGAATAAATCTTTGAACATGTGTAATGAAAATGATTTCTTGTTTTAAATTCCTTTTAAAAATTCGTATCTTGTGATTTTTACGTACATTGACATACGATAAAAATATATGTTATAGTACTAGTAAATACGATCATTTTGACCCATTGTTGGAAGAATTCTGACGTACGGTTTGCTCTAAACAATTCTTCGAACATACGTTTCAAAATGATTTCTCAATTTAAAAATTGTTTTTGACACTTTAAAATTGCTTAAAAATTATTTAATAATCTAGAAAAATAGTTACTAGCATTAGAAAATATTTTAAGCTAATTTAAACCTATTAGCTTAGTTAAATCATTTCTTACTCGTTCTTCCATGTATTTAAGTAAGTTTACGTTTTCGTTTAATTGCTAAATTGAGACGTGAACTTTTGTGAAACTATTGTACGGACTGTTGAAACACCAAGACTAAATTAACTGAATGGAAGATGGAACTTCAACAATATTGAACGGAAGATGGAACTTTAACAATATAGAATGGAAGATGGAATTTCAATACTAAACAGATAGTACACGTCCTTTTGACCGACACTTGACTTGACCTGGGATTGGGGTAGTTTATGATCACAAGTGTCACAGAATGACTGGATGCACCATACTAAATTACCTCCAACACGTTACGGGGGTTAGATCCTTGACTGTTGCCAAATCGAGACGGTGGGTACAACCTCGGAGTTGCTCCCGTCGCAAGGTGCATGTTGGTTATCTCTAGTACTCTTGGACATGGACTCATCATTAGGATAAACTGGTCATTGATTATTGTTCTAACCTCTTTTTCTACATGTTGCTACAGTGTGATTATTAAATGCTAAATTGTCATAGGATACAGATGGCTTTGCAAATTATTATTGAATAATGAAACTGCTGTAGGTTGCAATTGCTGGAAATATTTAAACTGCCATAACTCTTTTCTATTTATCTCATCACTTGTCGTTTCAGCTTTATTTAATTTAAATGTCTAACACTTTGGTTTTGAGATTATCTTGCCTAGTATACCTTGCTGACGGACATTTCATATTGTTATTTTACGAAATGTCCGTCAGGTACCAACAGTGAGTTCGTTGAAGTCTTTGCTGCAGGTTACATGGAGTACCTCCCCACAGAAGACTAGACATTCCCCTTCGCGACCGCACTTTTATATATTTGAATAATGTAATTGTTGTTCTTATTGATTGCGGCCATACTAGGCCTATGTTGTACTTTACATTCAGACGCTTTGGTATTGTAATAATTTCATCTGTACTATTTCTTATAAGCATGCAAGACCCTGCCATCTTATTTCACAGACGCTTAGTGTGTTTAAACCAAAGAGGAAGAAAAGAAAAAAAAAGTACTCCTCCTTGTTTTAAGCACATCGCGGACCCGTTCGCGTCCTCGCTCCCGGTAAAATGGAAAGCGGGCCGTGACATGTTGGTCAAGAGCAAGGAGGCCCTGGACCACCTTGTTGACCTACAGGAGACTTTCCAGAAGGTGCACCACTACAACCTGAGGCTCAACCCTGCGAAGTGCATCTTTGGCATGCAATCTGGAAAATTCCTCGGCTCCATGATCACGAAGTACGGAATTGAGGCGAACCCGGACAAGATATCAGCCCTCATCAATATAGCGAGGCTCGAACCATTCGAGACCTGCAGAGGCTGAACGGAAGAGTTGCCGCGTTGGGGAGGTTCCGATCGAAGTCCGTAGAGAGATCGCTCCCATTTTTCAGAGTCATGCGGCGGGCTCTCGCCGCAAAGAAGGACGATAGGAAGGTGATCAAATGGGACGACTCCTGCGCCCAAGCGTTCACAGAGCTGTGGGCCTACTTGCAAAGCCCGTCGCTGCTCACGAAGCCGGAAGAGGGAGAGCAGCTGAGCTTATATCTCTCTGCCAATGAAGACACTGTCAGCTCAGCCCTGGTCAAGGAAGAGATGGGCGTGCAACGGCCTGTCTACTATGCGAGCTGGGTGCTCCGAGATGTGGAGACCTGTTACAGCCCCATATAGAAGGTCGCTTACTGCCTGGTCACGACAGCTAGGAAGCTCCGGCCGTACTTCCAGGCTCACACTGTCATCGTCCACACCAATCTCCCCCTCGAGAAGAACTTGAAGAGATTGGAGCGATCATGGAGAATGCTTAATTGGAGCATCGAGCTCAGTGAGTTCAACATCATCTACTGATCGCGAATGACAATCAAGGTCAAAGCACTGGCAGACTTCGTGGTGGAGTGCACTATTAAAGAACCTCCCGAGGACCCGCCAGGCGCTTAATCGGACATAGCACAGCAAAGACTGCCGAAAGTTGATGAACCCACAACATCCGCCCAGGGAGGAGATGACAAGCTATGGCTGATCCACGTCGATGGCTCGGCTACGGCGTCCGGAAGCAGAGCGGGCATCGTCATTCAAACTCCCGACGGATGCCTATTGGAGTATGCGATCTGCTTCAAATTTTCGGCGACGAACAATGTAGCGGAGTACAAAGACGTCGTCAACGGGTTGAAGCTATGTCGAGCAATGGGGGCGAAAAATGTGCTGCTTTTGAGCGACTCAAGGCTCGTCATCCAACAGATCCAGGGGAGTTTCGAGGCCTGAGAAGAGCTGATGAAGCATTACTTACAACACACGAAGTCCGAGCTTCAGAGGTTCAAGAAAGCAGAAGTCCAACATCTACCTCGCTCCAACAACATCCGAGCTGACGCCCTATGACGCCCCCCGCTTATGCGTGTTTTTGATGTGTGCAATAATACGATTGGGGGTGTGAGATTTAAATATTTGTAACCGCAAGCGCACGGTGTTGTAGTGTGGCTTGGGGGTCGAACTCAGGGAGGCGTGGATGTGCTTGTGTCAAGGAGGATCAAATTCACCCCATGGGCGAGCTAGCCCGAATCGGATGATGGTTGTCACAGTAAATGGAATTCAAGGGATAAACAATATAAAGGAAAAACCCGGGACTTTGGTTTCCACCCTATCGAGCGACTCTCGCCGATACGGCCTACGGGTAGGAAAACGATCGGAATTAGGGTCTAATGGTGAGACGTTGCCTCTAAGAGTGGTACCAGCATCCCATGGGCCCGATATTCCGGTCGGTGCCCAGGATGATATGCCGTACTTCCCGGGTTCGATCAGTGGGCACTCCCGTGTCCATTAACACTGACCGACTCCGGGAGCATTAAGTTCGCAACGATAACTCCCAACGTCTCATCCTGCCGCTCCCGCGCGCTAGGATTCGACGTCTACGCTAAGGGCGTGAGCTATGGCTAGGGAGTCAACCGCCAAGTTTATTCCCCCTTGGCCCAACGGTCAAAGGCGCTCTTTTTCCCGCCGATGACAATAAAACACCCCGCGTAACCGTTAGATTCCTAATCCCTATCGATTTCCTAGTCCTATGGACGCATCGGGAAGAGCCCACGAAGGGGTTTCCACCAAAATCCCAGATTTGGGAACTACTCACACATATTTAGTAAAAAGCAATCTAAATAGAAATCGACCGTTAGAAACATGATCGAGCGATTGAAAAGCAGTAAGAGCAATGCTAAAAACAATATACTAAAGTTTGACAAAGATCGGAAGACTTACAAATATCTGAAAAATTACAGCCGTCAAGACAAAGAAAAAACAGCAAAAAATAACAACTCTCGTTTCTGAAAAACCTAGGGGTTCTATTTATAGAATACGAAATCACCCGATCGGGTGAAAAGTCACCCGATCGGGTGACCTGCTTCGTTTCTTCGGCAGCGCAGAATAGGACCCCACCCGGTCACCTCGGCACGGTCAGTTGAAGGTTGAAGTTGATCGGTTGGATCTTCGTGCCGTCGGGTGAACTGGTCGGTTGATCTCTCCGTGTCGTCGCTTCGGAGAATCGGCTACAGGTGAACCGATCGGGTGAAAGTCACCCGATCGGTTGGCATTCAGCGTCAGAAATTCAGAGAGTTGGGGCGTTTGAACCGGTCACTGAACCGACCGGGTGACTTCTTGGCCGCTCCAACTTGTGTCCGGGTGGTGCACGCGTGCATCACCCGATCGGTTGGAAATGACCAACCGGTCGGGTGAGGTGCTGAAAGATGCGATCTTCGTCGTTTGACCCCCTGGATCATGCGTGACTCATCCCGTTGCTCCGGGGACTCATGATATCGTCGTTTTATGTCCCCTATGCTAGTAAAATCCTGCAAAATACAAAAAACACGGAAAAGTGAAAGAAAACAAGAAAACACGAGAAAACGAATATAAGACAGCGGTAAAAAACGGAAAAACACGGAAGAAAACGTGCGCAAATATATGAAATATAAACGCACGTCAAAATCCCCCAAGCTGAACTCTTCCTCGTCCTCGAGGAAGACGAGTGAGAGTAGGAGCTCGGAGAGAGAAAATAAAGAGAAAGAGAGAAAAAGAAAACTCTATATCCTAGATCGCCCGTCAGGGCCAACAAAATCAAAAACGACACACCAAGCAAGCAAACGCCAAATCACATCACTAAACCAAGGAATACGAGTCCAGACAAGTGCCGTGGGCCCACGCGGTGAAGCGTTAGTGAGTGTGGTTGTGTGCTAGCAGGCGGTGTCACTATCTACGATGTGCGATAAAGCTCGATATACACAAATCCAGGAAATGACCCAAATATCGATTTGAATTGAATAAAGCGGTGAATATATAGTTCAAGCATGCATGAGAATAGAGAGAGAATCGAAACATATCATGCGTCAGGGGCTCCACAACTAGGGTTAAGGAAATCACCACACTATAGCCTAGATAATAGCTAAAAAGTTTCTAAGCCAAGTGTTTTCGAAACCGATGGGGGTTGAGATGATGTGGAGTAGAACACTCGGTGCAAATTCTCGCCTTCCCTTTATTCTCGGAAAGTGGGGAAAATATTCACACGGGAATTTTTTTGGGTTTTGGGTATTTGTATTTTTTTTGGCTTTTTGGCTATACAATTTTCTTTTCTTTTCTTTTTGGGTTTTTCTTTTCTTTTCTCCTTTTTTTGGATTTTTGGGTTTTTGGCTATACACATGTGTACTCTCCAAGTGGGAGAACGGTACACGACGATGGGATTTGCACCAAGTAAAACAAAAAAGAAATCGGAATCTAAACACTTGGGCAAAGGGAACTATTCTCGCTAGTTAGAGCATGGGCTAAATGGGTTATCGTAGTCCTTAATTGTGGAATCCCGACACATGCGAAATGAAGTACACGATATATATAAAGCATGCAGAAGCAGACAGGAGAAACAAATACCGCATATTTAAATCGAAGCATGATAATCTAGGGGTCATTCCTGGACATGTATATAAAGTAAGATCACAAAGTAGAAGTACACCACACAGCTAGGCACAACGCACGACTCACAAAAAGCTATGTGGACCCACGATGCATGAAATGCAAGAGGACTCGAAATCGTAGGGCTAGTGAGTGTGATTATCGATGCCATGCTAGGTGTGTGTGATTTTGTGGCAATTCATCATTGGGTTCATCTCTAGGAGAAAGAGATAAAAAGAAGAAAAGAAAAAAGAAAAAGATGGAGAAAAACGACTCAAATAACGAAGAAAAAGAAACAAATGACGCACGAAGTGCGACTCCCCCAAGCTGAAACTTGCATTGCCCTCAATGCAATAGAATTAGATACGGGAGGGCAATGAATAAGGGGGGGAATACGCACAGACACAAAAATACACGAAAGATAAGAAAATCATACAAACGAAACTGAAAATAAGAAATATAAAATAAAAAGCACACGACACGACAGAAAAAAAGAAAAAGAAATAAAATAAAGGGGGAAAATAAAAGGGAAAATCACACGACACGACAAATAAACAAACACACACAGAAAAATAAAACACGACAGCACACAGAAAAAGGTTGACTTCCCCCAAGCCAGACATGACAATGCTAGCAAGATGATATGATCGTGAAAATGCAGAGATATGCAAGGGGGAGGTCAATAAAAGAAAAGAATGGAAATGAAAAATAAAAAAAATAAAAAAAATAAAAAAGAAGGGACATGACACGAGGATGGGTCCTCCCCCTAGCAGTGGTAAAGTAGGGCCCCGCAAAGACAGATGGGCACTAAAAATAGGGGGAGGCAAAAGTTGGATGGGAAAGTATCAAGCAGAGGCACCACCCTCTGGGGGTGGTGATGGGGGCCTTTGCGGAGGACCAGGAATGGTGGGGGGGGGGGGTGGAATGTGAAGCTCGGAGACATTGGGTGGGTCAGTGCGAATGTGACGAATGAGGCTTTGCAGGACGGGAAGGTCACGCTTGACGGACTCCTGAGTTGCCCGACCACCATTTCCAGCTAGGAGGAGCATGGCCATGAATTAGTCGGATTGGTCGTCGTCCTGGAATGACACCTCGAATTCGGCATCGCCAATGTAAACGGGGTCAGGGGGTGTGGGGTGGTGGATGAATTGGAGGTGGTGGCGGGTTGTGCGGTGGGTTGTGTGCGACGAGCGCGACGGGTGGGCCTAGGGTTGGAAGAAGAGGGGTTGGTGGGCTTAGCATGGCGAGGAGGCATTGTGTGGGAGTCGTGTGTGTGTGTGAGTGTGAGTGTATGCGAAATACGATGAATACACACTAACACGGCAGACGAGCAAAATGAAATTCTAGGGAAAAATAAAAATTGAGCTAAGGAGCGAGATTACCCAATTGAGATGAGGATCGCTGCTCGTAGAATCCTCAACGCAACGCAACAGGAGCACGTGTGAAGCCGCGGTGAATCCTTCCAGCAAGTTTCGAAAATGGGGGAGAATGGGTGAAAGTTAGGGTTTTGTGTGCGGGCGAAATCGAGGAAGATGGGGAGAAATCGATGGAGAGATGGATAGGGAGAGGGGGAGATCGATTGGGGTTGATTTAGGGGAAGAACGAGGTCAGGCGAAGGCGGGGGAGTCGAAACGGCGATCTGGAATTCGAAATCGGGCGAGGGCGGAACGAACGGGAGGGGGGGAGGGGGGCTATTTATAGGAATTTAAGTCGAACCGATCGGGTGAGTTGTCACCCGATCGGTTGACTTTTAGGTCGAAATTTTTGCTGGAAGTCGGCTACAGGCGACCCGATCGGGTGAATGTCACCCGATCGGTTCGCCGCTTCACAAATTTTCCGAGAGTTTGGTTCAGCCCACCCGGTCTTTCACCCGATTGCTCTGTGTACCACCTGATCGGTTGACCAATTCCCCAAAATTCCCAAGAATTCAGCCCAGTTCACCCGGTCTGTCACCCGGTCTCGGCCGGCTTCACCCGATCGGTTCGTTGAGTGACAGATACGACAGTTAGCTGATACATCCCAACCGATCAGGTGAGTTACCACCCGATCGGTTGGGGCCTTGTTTTCTGCAAAAGTGCACAAACGACCTTAGTCCCTCAACGGAAGTTCTTGCGCCTGGATTTATTTACTAAAAATAGATGAAATAAAGTTAAAAATACTTCTAAAAATGGAAACAAAGGGTTAGAGCATGTGTTGCCTCCCATGAAGCGCATTTGTTTAACGTCATTAGCTCGACGCCCGTTGATGATGTTCAAGGTGGCCGATACAGGTGATGCCCAAAGTCTGGCATCGCATCATCTTCAGGGCTGGTAGCTCTTGGCGTAGCCGATGGCGACAATAAAACTTGCTCGACCACTCTCCCTTTGTTGACGAGGTCCGGAGGCTTCTCCTTCATATTGGCGTCCTCCGCCACTCGTTTGATGATACAGACCTCATCACCGGCGAGCCCCATGGGCTCTTTGCCTTTTCTCCTCGTAGGAGGAGCTTTTGGGAATCCAGGAGGGATCACATGTCGTGCGACCGCCTCATCAGCAACATCATTCTTTGGTGAGCCAACTTGCTCTCCAAGATCTCCCAAGTGGTCCGGGGGATTTCTCGAGAGAATTTCCCAGGAGCTGGCCTCTACAGCTCTCTCTTCTTCCAGTTCCAGCGCATTAATACTAGGATCATCCGGAGGATCGGGGTACTTCATCGATAACCCCAAGTCAAATTCGACTCTTTCTTGGCCGACGTTGAGGGAAAGCTTCCCATTCTTCATGTCTTTCAAAACTCCGACGGTTGCCATAAAGGGCCGTCCAAGGATAATAGGGGTATGCTTGTCTTCCGGCATGTCAATCACCACAAAATCAACCGGTTCTTGTACTCCTCTCACATCAACGGGGAGGTCGTCTACTACTCCCACTGGGTACTTGACCGAACGGTCAGCAAGTTGTAATGTCATGTCGGTGGGCTCCAATCTCCCATCCCTATTCTCTTGTACAGTGATAGGGGCATTAAACTGACGCTCGCTCCTAGATCGACGAGCGCCCTCTGGATTCGCACTTCCCCAATAGAGCAAGGGATGGAGAAACTTCCTGGATCTTTGAGCTTGGGCGGATTTGCGCGCTGAATGAGGGCACTGCACTCCGCCGTTAACACGACCTTCTCCTTTCTGGATCCCAGTGTCACCAAGTCCTTTAGAAATTTGGCATATGAGGGAATTGTCTCGATGGCCTTGAGGAAGGGGATTTGTAAGCTCAGATCTTTCACCATGGCAAAGAATTTGCCATAATTCTCATCAATCTTGGCTTGGGCAAGCCGTTGTGGAAAAGACACAACGGGCTTGAACACTCTGAGGTTCCCTTCATCATCCTTTTTCTTCTCCTCTCCATGGACTCCCTCCGGAGTAGTAGGCTTTGACGACGAAGCAACGTCGTCATTTAATTTCTCAATTGGTCGTTCCACGATCAACTGTGCTTCCGGTCCTTTGGGGGGCACTCTCGTGGGTATTTGCGTTCCGCTCCTCAAGACGATGGCGGACACGTTCTCATGCTCATGCGTGAGCGCCAAGGTCCGATTTACCCCCCTCGGGTTTACTTCAGGCTGTGGCGGTAATAGATTCTGCGGTCTCTGAAGGTTCGCCACTTGTAACCCCAGCTGGGTCACCTGATCAGTGAGGACTCTCTGTCCCATCTCCAGCTTCAGATTTATCTTCTCCTGGTTGGCGATGTATTGAGTCAAGAGGGACTCAACCGGAGAGATGGCCCTCTGCTGGCCATATTGTTGCTGGATGGGCTGTTGATTCCTTGGAGTGTACTGCTGGTACTGTTGTGGAGGTTGTTGCTGCTGAAATTGCTGCTGCTGAAACTGCTGTTGAGGCCTAGCCGGCTGATATATCTGCTGTTGTTGCTGAGTCGGCTGTTGATAAGGCGCTCGGTAGCTAAGGTTGGGATGATTCTGGTTGTTTGGAGAGTAGGCCGGGTTGGAGTTGGTTCATGGTGTAAATGGCGCATTCCCCGTAGGATTGTAAAATAATGCGCTCGCCTGATCCAACGGTGGTGAGATGTCACCACCGTCGAATTCTCCAAAAACTTCGGATTCCACTGCAGCAATCTGTTATGAACAGGTGCCACCGGCGCCTACCATCAATGCGGAGATCTGGGTCGACAGCAAGTCAAATTTGCTTGACAATTTGTCGACATCCTCGACCCTATGGATCCCCCCAGATCTAGGTGTGGCTCTCTCGTCACACCACTACTCATTGTTGGATGCCATATTTTCAAGAATCTGTCAGGCATCTTCTTCGCTTCTCGACATAAAGGACCCTCCAGCCGCGACGTCCATGGAAGATTTCAAATCATCCCTCAACCCATTATAGAACAGATTTATGATCTGCCACTTGGGGAGCTTATGGTGGGGACATCTTCGCTGCATCTCCATGTATCTGGTCCAAGCTTCATGCAAGGACTCGTGGCTGGCCTGGGAGAAGGAGGAGATCTCACTCCTCAGCTTCATGGTCTTCCCCAGAGGAAAGAACTTCGTCAGGAAAGCATTTGAGAGCTTCTCCCAGGTGTTGCATGTATTCGGGTCCTTCCCCCTAAGCCACAGCATGGCCTTATCTCACAGAGAGAAGGGGAACAGCTTCAGTAGGATCGCCTCAGTTGTGACACCGTTTATCCGAAAGGTGTCACATTTCTCCAAGAAGGAGTCTAAATGTTCAATCGGGCTCTCCATGGGTGCACCCGAAAATTGATCCTGCTGGATTCACGTCACCAAAGATGGCTTAAGCTCGAAGCTTTGGGCCGTAATAGCCGGAGGACGGATGGCGGAGGTGGACTCGATAGATGGCATCGAGTACTCCAGCAGGGACTTGTGAGACGGGGTGTTCTCCCCCATGGCTTCAGGATCCTCTCTTCTTCGCTTCTCGGCGACCAAACGCCTTAGGGTGGCGTTTATCTCTGGATCAACGGGGATCAAGTCGTCGAGACTTCTTGAACTCCTGCGCATGAAAAACAACAAACACCCGTGAAGCGAAAAGTGGGAAAGAAACAGATAAGATAAAAAATAAAAATAAAAATAACAATAAGAAAAATAAAAAGGAAAAAGAAGAATGCGAAAATTATCGCGAGGTAGGGATGAGAGCTAGACACAAGGGTTCATGAAATCCTAAAATAACAAGCACGTTGCCTCCCCAGCAACGGCGCCATAAAGCTTGACGCCCCCCGCTTATGCGTGTTTTGATGTGTGCAATAATACAATTGGGGGCGTGAGATTTAAATATTTGTAACCGCAAGTGCACGATGTTATAGTGTGGCTTGGGGGTCGAACTCAGGGAGGCGTGGATGTGCTTGTGTCAAGGAGGATCAAATTCACCCCATGGGCGAGCTAGCCCGAATCGGATGATGGTTGTCACAGTAAATGGAATACAAGGGATAAACAATATAAATGAAAAACCCGGGACTTTGGTTTCCACCCTATCGAGCGACTCTCGCCGATACGGCCTACGGGTAGGAAAACGATCGGAATTAGGGTCTAATGGTGAGACGTTGCCTCTAAGAGTGGTACCAGCGTCCCATGGGCCCGATATTCCGGTCGGTGCCCAGGATGATACGCCGGACTTCCCGGGTTCGGTCAGTGGGCACTCCCGTGTCCATTAATACTGAACGACTCCGGGAGCACTAAGTTCGCAATGATAACTCCCAACGTCTCATCCTGCCGCTCCCTCGCGCTAGGATTCGACGTCTACGCTAAGGGCGTGAGCTATGGCTAGGGAGTCAACCGCCAAGTTTATTCCCCCTTGGCCCAACGGTCAAAGGCGCTCTTTTTCCCGCCGATGACAATAAAACACCCCGTGTAACCGTTAGATTCCTAATCCCTATCGATTTCCTAGTCCTATGGACGCATCAGGAAGAGCCCACGAAGGGGTTTCCACCAAAATCCCAGATTTGGGAACTACTCACACATATTTAGTAAAAAGCAATCTAAATAGAAATCGACCGTTAGAACCATGATCGGGCGATTGAAAAGTAGTAAGAGCAATGCTAAAAACAATATACTAAAGTTTGACAAAGATCGGAAGACTTACAAATATCTGAAAAATTACAGCCGTCAAGACAGAAAAAACAGCAAAAAATAACAACTCTCGTTTCCGGAAAACCTAGGGGTTCTATTTATAGAATACGAAATCACCCGATCGGGTGAAAAGTCACCCGATCGGGTGACCTGCTTCGTTTCTTCGGCAGCGCAGAATAGGACCCTACCCGGTCACCTCGACATGGTCGGTTGAAGGTTGAAGTTGATTGGTTGGATCTTCGTGCCGTCGGGTGAACCGGTCGGTTGATCTCTCCGTGTCGTCGCTTCGGAGAATCGGCTACAGGTGAACCGATCGGGTGAAAGTCACCCGATCGGTTGGCATTCATCGTCAGAAATCTAGAGAGTTGGGGCATTTGAACCGGTCACTGAACCGACCGGGTGACTTCTTGGCCGCTCCAACTTGTGTCCGGGTGGTGCACGCGTGCATCACCCGATCGGTTGGAAATGACCAACCGGTCGGGTGAGGGGTTGAAAGATGCAATCTTCGTCGTTTGACCCCCTGGATCACGCGTGACTCCTCCCGTTGCTTCGGGGACTCATGATATCGTCGTTTTATGTCCCCTATGCCAGTAAAATCCTGCAAAATACGAAAACACGGAAAAGTGAAAGAAAGCAAGAAAACACGAGAAAATGAATATAAGACGGCGGTAAAAAACGGAAAAACACGGAAGAAAACATGCGCAAATATATGAAATATAAACGCACGTCACCCTATCGAAGCTGGCCTCCTCTTCCCCAGCCGAGATTGGGAAGGCCATCTACGTTGAGAACTTGCCGACACCTACCATTGAGGATGGCGAGCTAATGTGTGTCAACCAGACAATGACCTGGATGAGCCCAATAATAACCTACCTGGAGATGGGGGCCCTGTCCGAGGATCGACTCGAAGCGAAGAAGATTGAAAGGCGAGCCCTGTCGTTCGTAATCTTTGACGGTGTGCTTTACCGTAAGCACTGCGCAAGGTTCGACATCCTACCTTACCTGAAATGCCTGGGGCCAGACCAGGCCAAACAAGTCATCCATGAGGTACACGAGGGCCTCTACGGAAACCATTATGGCGTGCGCACCATCGTCCACAAAGTGGTGTGTCAAGGGTATTACTGGCCGACTATGATCTGCGACGCATCTCAGTACATCCAGAAGCACGGAGAATGCCAGAAATTCTGCAAACACACCACTGCTTTACCGACCGACCTGGTCCCCATCCTCAGTCTGATCCCATTCGCCAAATGGGGCCTCGACATCCTCGGACCTTTCCCAAAGGCATCCGGAGGGAGGAAATATCACGTCGTCACCGTCGACTACTTCACCAAGTGGGTCGAAGCTGAACCATTGGCGTGCTTCACATGGAAGGATATGAAAAACTTCATTTGGAAGTCCGTCATTTGCCGCTTTTGGGTACCTCGTTCCATAGTGACAGACAACGGGAGGCAGTTCGACTGCGCCGACTATCGGAGCTTCTGTTCAGATTGGGGGATCAAGCTCCACTTCACTTCCGTGGCGCATCTGTAGTGCAATGGGATGGCGGAGGCAGTAAACAAGTGCATATTAGGCCCACTGAAGAAGAAGGTCGGCGATGCACTTGGATCTTGGGTGGACGAGTTACCGAGCATCCTTTGGTCATACCGCACGACCTACAAGGCGTCGACCGGGGAGAGCCTGTTTATGCTCGCATTCGGGGCGGAAGCGGTCGTCCCTGTTGAAGTATGAGAAGAGACAATTCGTCTCAGGTACTTCGATGAAGATGTCAACAGGGAGAGCCTTGACCTCAACCTCGAGCTCATCGACGAAGAAGAGACCGAGCTCTGACAAATCTCGTCAGGCATAGCCAGATGATGGCTTGGCATTACATCTCCTGGGTGAAGAAGCGGAGCTTCAGGATCGGTGACTTATTCCTCAGGGACGCAACCTTCAAACCGGAGATCGCTCGTCGAGGGAAGCTCACAACAAAGTGGGAGGGCCCCTATGAAATCATCGACATCATCGAGCTAGCCACTTACATCCTGGCAACCACGAACGGTGACGAGCTAGCCCACCCATGGAATGCTGAATACTTGCTAAAATACTATCAATAACTTTGTGAGTTTTAATAAAAATATCGTCATTTTCTGCATATTTTCAAATTTTTCCATTTCCCCATGGAAATTTCAGTTATCCTCGAACACTCTCAAACTCCGGGGCAAGCTTACAGAGCTTTGCCACCCAAACCGGAGAAGGGCTAGGGCCGAGCTACGGACTCGCACCCTCCCCTCAAGTGAAGACTCCGGGGCAAGCTTACAGAGCTTCGCCACCCAAACCAAAGAAGGGCTAGGGCCGAGCTATGGGATCGCACCCTCCCCTCAACTGAAGACTCCGGGGCAAGCTTACAGAGCTCAGCCACCTAAACCGGAGAAGGGCTAGGGCGGATCTACGGGCTAGCACCCTCCCCTCAAGTGAAGACTCCGGGGCAAGCTTACGGAGCTTCACCACCCAAACCGGAGAAGGGCTAGGGCCGAGCTACGGGCTCGCACCCTCCCCTCAAGTGAAGACTCCGGGGCAAGCTTACAGAGCTTCGCCACCCAAACCAGAGAAGGGCTAGGGTCGAGCAACGGGCTCACACCCTCCCCTCAAGTGAAGACTTCGGGGCAAGCTTACGGAGCTTCGCCACCCAAACCGGAGAAGGGCTAGGGCCGAGCTACGGGCTCGCATCCTCCCCTTAAATGAAGACTCCGGGGCAAGCTTACGGAGCTTCATCACCCAAACCGGAGAAGGGCTAGGGCCGAGCTACGGGCTCGCACCCTCCCCTCAAGTGAAGACTCTGGGGCAAGCTTAGGGAGCTTTGCCACCCAAACCGGAGAAAGGCTAGGGCCAAGCTATGTGATCGCACCCTCCCCTCAACTGAAGACTCCATGGCAAGCTTACGGAGCTTCGCCACCCAAACCGGAGAAGGGCTAGGGCCGAGCTACGAGCTAGCACCCTCCCCTCAAGTGAAGACTCCGGGGCACGCTTCCGGAGCTTCGCCACCGAAACCGGAGAAGGGCTAGGGCCGAGCTACGGGCTCACACCCTCCCCTCAACTGAAGACTCCGGGGAAAGCTTACAGAACTTCGCCACCCAAACCGGAGAAGGGCTAGGTCCGAGCTATGGGCTTGCACCCTCCCCTCAACTGAAGACTCCGGGGCAAGCTTACGGAGCTTCGCCACCCAAACCAAAGAAAGGCTAGGGCCGAGCTACGGGCTTGCACCTTCCCCTCAAATGAAGACTTTGGGGCAAGCTTACAGAGCTTCGCCACCCAAACCAGAGAAGGGCTAGGGCCGAGCTTCGGGCTCGCACCCCCCGGATGTGTCCATATTTTACATCTTTTTCATATCATCATGACATCACATTCCATGCCATTTTCGCATTCAAATTCCATATTTTCCTACGATATCACATTTCTGACGTTATATTCGAGTTTCGTAGTGTTTCATGAATTTTCAGGGATTTTAGAGTGGATTGGGACCCGATCTGGGTATGGACACATCTGACACGCCCGTGAGCTCATTGGCGAAGCTTTACAGGAGTTCGCCGAGTTTTGGGAGCCATGTGAGGAGTGGAGGAGAGAGCCAGAGGAGAGGAGAAGCTTCAGAAGCTTCAGCAAAGAATTTCCCAGGCGAATCAACCGAGCAGAGCAGCTGCTCGGTCGAGCAGATGCAAAATGAAGACAAGGGTATATACGCAGCCTACTCGGACCGAGCACTCGCAGTGCTCGGTCGAGCAACCCTTAAGTTCAATCTCTTGCACGACCTGAGAAGCTTCTTCAGCGCCCGAGTCAGCTGTCTGCTCGATCGAGCAGAGCTGACTCGGGCCGAGCAGACAGAGTGATGATTTCAGAGGAGTGCGATTTACTGTCGTGCTCGGTCGAGCAGTACAGCTGCTCGGCCCGAGCAACCGACCGAGCAACCTACTACTCGACCGAGTCACCCACTCGATCGACGATGCTAAAGGCCATTTTTGGAATTATTTTGGAGCCGTTCGTTGCGCGCTGTGGGGGAGTGAAGTGGGATCTGCGACAATGTTTTGAAGGGTTAATTTTCTTTTGTTAGTTTTTTCTGAATAATTTTGGAGAGGAGATTAGAGAGAAAAACTTGTTAGATCTAGAAGAAACTTTTGAACATTATTGAATTGAATTATTGGAAGTTTATTTGCTATTCTCACATTCTTGGAATCTTGTTTTCTCTTGAGATCTATTGCTCACTGTAAGTTTCTCAATCTTCATTCTATCGGTTTGCCACGATGTTTTCTCTCCTAAAAACTGTATTTTTGTTCCTCAATATCGTCATAAGTCAGTAGTCTTTTCTAGGGTTGAAGGGTAAGCCCTAAGACCCTAGGGGGGAGATGTAGATCTGAATCCTTAGGTTGAATTGAGAATATAGGGAAGTATTTCTGTAACGACTGGTTTTCGTGTAATTGGATTATCTATATTAAAATATATGCTTGGTGGATTTTCTCCTTGGATGTGTGGTTTCGTCGCCATAGCTTTCACTTTCGATCGTTTCGTCGTGATTTTCTAGCTTCTTCCTTTAATCGTCGATTTCGGAGTAAGTCATTCGTGACGAGCTTCAAATCACTCATATCTTAGAGTTAGAGTGATCTTAGAAGCCATAGGAATCTTCCCGAAGCTCTGCGATTCAAATCGACACTTTTCGTGCACGTTAGTTGGTTCAAGAAGGAGAACCAACCGACTAGATCTCAATCTAGTCGGTCGGCAATCCTTAATGGACCGACTAGTGGGCTTTGATTATTATTCAGAAGTTACTGTTTATCGTTAGTCGGTCTAAGAACAACCAACGACCGACTAGATGTGAAACTAGTCGGTCAGAACTTGTTCTTCAACCGACTAGTTCCTTTGATTAATTTCCCCTAAGTTACTGTTTATCTTTAGTCGGTCTGAGAACATCTTTCGACCGACTAGATTGTAATCTAGTCGGTCAGCCAGTGTTCTTCAACCGACTAGTTCATTGATCATTTTCCCAGCCGAGTTACTGTTTGCTCTTAGTCGGTCACAGTTATTCGACCGACCGACTAGTTTCCAAACTAGTCGGTCAGCCATCCTTCTTTGACCGACTAATCAGCCCAGGAAACACTAGTTTTGCCCTAGCCGCCACACTTTTCTATAAATACGCCCCAAACGTTTTCTTCTTCTTCCTCATCACCCCAAACCCTAATTTCTCCCCCATTGAGCCCCCTTCTTCCCCAAACCATTGATCCTTCATCCCAAGCTCATCCATCATCATCCAAACCCTCATTTCACATATCCTACCTCTCCTCAACCTCAAACCCTCATCAAATCCCCAAAAGCCTCATCCAAACCCATTTCTCCAGATTTTCCTCATTTCCAGATCTGAGCCGGATCGTTCTTCCGTTGCCGTGGTTGCTCGGCATCGTTCCTCTGCTTCTTCACGGGTAGTATTCTTCCTTTAATAATCTCATAACCCACACTTGATAATTGTGAAACCCTAATAAAATGGATCATTAGAAATCGTAGGGTTCGATTGTGAATACGGATTAGTTACCATTCTAATGTTGTTTTTCCATGACAGTGATCCATTCCCGTAGATAACAAATTTGTGTGATGTGCCTTCGTTGATCGTTCCCCTTGGTGCCAGGCAAGTGAAACTTGCAACTCTTGAATTGTGCCATGTCTTAGGCCATTTCCCTTGCTTTAGCGTAAAAGAGACTAGATGGTGAAAGGATAGCCGTTTAGACGCCATTGACCTAGCTTGACAACGAAGCTTGGTCCGTCACCTTCATCATGCTTGTATGTCACGTTTACTTTTCTTAACGGTACGCGTAATTAACTGTTCATGTCATCCATGCAACCTTAACTGCTATTGCATTTTAACTGCCATGTTTAATTTAAATTAACGGTACGCGAATATGTTCATGTCATTGCATTTTGCATGTCACGTTTAAACTCTATTAACGGTACGCAATTATCTGTCCATGTCATTGCATAGTGATTATTCATCGTGATTGCGTAGCACACGCTACAATATTATATTCCTGGCTCGTGTTCCAGAAGCGAGCCCTGTAGTTGGAAACCCCAACGCTCGGATACCGGCTAGGTGCACCCCTATGCCAAATACACTTCCTGGCTCGTGTTCCAGAAGCGAGCCCTGTAGTTGGAAACCCCAACGCTCGACACATATGGGTGGGGTAAGAGATAAGCGGACTGAGCCCCGAGTTGGCCTGATCCGCCACTCCGGCCAGCAGGTTGACTCTCTAGTGCACTAAGTGATTAATAGTGATAGAGATAAGCGGCCTGAGCCACGAGCTGGCCAGCAGGTGGACTCTCTATGCACTAAGTGATTAACAGTGATAAATAGTGATAGAGATAAGCGGCCTGAGCCACGAGCTGGCCAGCAGGTGGACTCTCTATGCACTAAGTGATAAGTGATAAGTGATTAGTGAATTGGTAGCTTCGCTACATCGTGCGTGCTTGTCTCTATTTTAAACTGCTGCATCAAACTAAACTGTCATGTCATTGTGTAATATTATCAGTGCTAGGTTGTTAGTTACTTTCAGTTTCCTTGCACAAGTCCTTCCAGACTTGCTGACATGTGCCCCTCTCTCTTTTGGGTGTCACATGTTAGACCCAGAGCCAGAGCTTTTTTGCAGGGGGTATGGTGTTGCTGATGCTGATGTTTGCTGTGGTGGTGAGTGGACACCAGGGGCCTGTCTTGAAGACCGCTCGTGTCCACTTCTTTGTTTAGGTTTGCTGTTAGTTGTTGGTGCGTGGCACCTTTGTATGTATGTTATACCTTGTTGGCCATGTTTGGGCCTTAGACTCTTTTCCTTTTAGCCTGGTGGCTTTTCTGCGATATTGTAATTTGTTTATGGACTTTCGGAGATTCAATAAAATGTCGTCTCATTTCCTTATTATCATTGTTGTTTCGTTTCGCTTTGCAAGGACTTGCCATAATAAGTGTTTTTATACGCTTATCAGACTTGGAGCTTCACAGCTTCAAGTTTGTGCGGACCTTCTCACGCCTCGCCTCCACATTTTTGGGAAGCGGGGCGTGACAGGTTTTAGTGGTGGCCCATGCAGGTCGATTTGCAAATGTGAACTATCGGAACAACGATAATAATTATGGAATGTCCATTAAATAAATTAGAACATCCAATTTATAAGCCTTGAGTCTAGTAGTTTTCCTATGTCGCTAGGTGGTAGGAAGACTTAGTTAGACGTCCGTGCTTGCTAGTTAGAGGCCCCTGATTGTTAGTTAGACTCCCCGCTAGGAGTTGATTTGGTCGTCGTAGGATTTACCTTAGTGGTTCCTGTCTAGCTTTGACTAGGATAGACTTCTAGAATCATTTGGTCTCTCGCTTGGGTTCATCGATTTCGGACCAAGCTGAACTCATTTCATCGCTGTCTAGCCCTTAGGGAGTCTTAGCGCTTGGTTCCATAATCTTTAGTTGGTTGACCGTAGGAGTTTCCGTAGATTTTCCTAAGTCATAACCTAGGCGTATTTATGTTTTGATCATCCGACCAAATCCCTTGCCTCGATTCCCATGACCACCACGTTTCGATAATCGTTGATCCTTCGAAGGTCCCCATTCGCAAGGCTTAATTTCATTTAAAGTTATTTTCGATTTCCCTTATTAAAGTTTTCGTTAAGTTTAAATTTTGTTTTAAACCCGCTACGTATATACTTAAAATTTCTCACTTTTCGATTGAGTCAAATTCCTTGTAGATTTCGGAGTCTAATGGTTGTAATTATAATTGCTATCTCGTAACCATTTTCTTGTCTATATTTTCGCATTTCGGTTTAAAGACTCCAATACTATTTTGGAAAATTCGATATACCATTTTCTAACTATGAGATCCATTTTAATTGCATAGCATACATACTTTAAAATCTTTTCCAAGCTAAATGGAATTTCAATTGTTATATGTATACTTATATCTTGTACTCTTTTGTTGACTTAAATTAATTTTTGAAATTCGAAAGTTTTGACGAGATTTTGATTACTGTTTTATAATGTTTTACAGCATATACCTTTCATACCTATTTGAATATCTTGTCCCTTTTCATAAATCGATTTAATTCTGAGCCGCAATTCTATTTTCCAAATTCGATTTATGAATTTTCCTTTCTTATTTATGCTATTCAAATGACTCATCGCGCTCCCTTAATATACTTTTCAAGTCACAGATGATTTCAGCTTTCAACAAATCAAAGTTATGTTCAAACATTTTCCCGACTACAGATTTTTGGAAAATTACGTTTCCGTAACCACTTCCCTTGTCCTCAATTCACATGACCACCTCATTACAATTATCCTTGATCTTTCAAATGTTTTCCGTTGCAAATCTTGATTCTTCCAAAGTTATTTTCGAATGCTTTCCTTATTTGAAGTTTCACTCAATTTAAATTTTGTTCTACACTTCTTTAAATATGTCTCCCTAAATTTCGATGGAGTTAAAAGTCGTTCTTGAATTTTGAAGACTTTTGGTCGTAATTTTAAAATTACTATCTTGTACTATTTTTTTTCTCTAACAATGTATCTCTCGCATTTCGATTTTTAAACTTTATTACTATCCTGATGGTTCTATATACCGTCCTTTTTCCTAACTACAAATATTTATTTTAACCACCTATCTTACATACCTTTAGGGGTATTTTTCCAAACTGAATGGACTTCAACTAATTTTTGTATATATATATATATCAATTATAGGTTCGTCGTGCTCGTGCTTCAAAAGTTTTTATACCAACACGTTCTTTTGGCGAATCCTTATTTCCCTAAAAGTATCTTCGATCTTCTTATTTCGTTAAGTTTAAATTTGTTCGAAACACTTTTGATATATGTAAGGTTTCATGCTCCTTCGCCGACTTAAATTATTTATGTTTTTAAATATCGAAACTTGTGTTGAGATTTTTAGATTAGAAGTTTATAATATTTTCAGCATATACTTTCGTATCGATATAAATGTCTTGTCCCTTTTCATATACCAATTTCATTCTGAACCGTATTTCTATTTTCCTAACTCGATTCATAATTTCTTTTCTTACTTGTGCCATTAAAATTTTATTCAAAACACCTCGTGCTTATTCTTAATAAACTTTTCAAGTCCCTTTGGACTTTGGCTTTTAGCAAGTCGATTTTATGCTCAACATTTTCCATATTTCAGATTTTTGTATTAAAAAAAATTTACTATTTCGAAATCATTCCTGACTTAGACCCTTCATAAAACGGTTTAAAAGTTTTAATACTAACTTGATGAGTTTAAATATCCTTTTCTCTTTCCATACTACTAAGATATTATCTTTCCATCCACCATACACGCTTTTAAGATAATTTCTAAAATATGACTTCAATTATTTTTTTTATATATTGGTATCACGTTCGTTTTGCTCGTACGTTAAGATCTTGTATAAATCAATTTTGTTGGCAAATCCGGATTTCTCTAAAAGTATTTTCGATATGGTTTATTTGGGATTTCTCTTCAGTTTTAAGATTTGGAAAACCTTTAGCATGCGCTTAAATTCTCCACACTATACTTGCCCTGATTTCATTCTTCGAATCTCAAAACTTTTCCGAAATTTTTAGATTGCTGCCGCATAACATTTCTGACCTATGTTTTAATGTTCGAGTAAATGATTTCCTTTTTCCTCATGATGATTTTATATAAGCCAATAAACCACTTTTCCTCTTATTACGTATATATGTCTCAAACTCGTTTTCAAACAACTTGTTATCGACCTCTAAATAATTTTATACAAACAAGGACTTCGACTTTTTGAAGTACAACGGTCTTCGAATTCACATATTTTAAACTTATGTTGTTTACACTACCTTCTTTACGTACTCCTTAAGGGTATCATTGCATCATCTTTCCACCTAAACATTCACAGTCTTACCCTGATTCCCCTAACCAAATTTGGCTCCTTACCTTCGTCTTAGCTGAACCCATGTTTTTCGATCTTTCTATTGGTCATGATCTAGGTTCGGTTCCTTCTTATTGTCTAGCCCATAGAGCTTGTCGTTGCCTGTGTCAACCTTGTTATAGTTTGGTGGGCCCATTAGTTAAGTGATTATGTCGTCGTAGTGTTGCTTTCGTGGTGTGTATATAGTGGTATGGGTGTTGGCAATTGTATGTTGTGTGTAGGTAATTTTCTGCTTGAGTATGATGTGATATACATATGATAACAGAATGATAATTTTGATTGGTACTACTTGTTTTATGAGATGTCGTATGCGTGTATATCAGGAGGTATACCCGACTATTGCATCTCTTAAACTTGTATGTAGTTGATGTGTTGATATGGTAATTATAAATGGATGGATATGGTGTGAAAATATGTGATACGTGGATGTGTATGCCTTGAAGTGGTATTGGTATGTGTATGGATACTGTGTTACGCATATAAATGTCCTGCTATGATTTGAGTCTCACTCAAGCTTGAGTGGGTATACTCTATGTACTATGGTATAATTGTATGTGGTGGTGAATAGTGACGGATGATGTATGTATGGTGTTTGAGTTGTTTGTGCTTGGTTGTGTTACGCACACGCTTGTGGGTGGCTATGCCAATATATAGTTATAGGACTATATGTGGGGTGAAAATATGGTGAAATATTTGCATGTATTTGAATGACTAAATAAATGTGAAAATTATTTTCAAATAAGAGAGGCTTGGGTATTTTCTTATAGTAAGTAATAAGTGTTTATTGTTGTATAAATATATTGACTATATATATATGTGATTGAAATACGTGTATGAAATTGATTGACTACAATAAGTATGAGTGTACTATGTGCGTGAAAATATGTGTGTAGTGGTAGTGATATTTGATTTCTAGTGCATATATATATATATATATATATATATATATATATATATATATATATATATATATGGAGAATATGCTTTGATCTTTATTGAGTCGGATGAAAAATACAAGACACTCACGGATGGAAGAAGGATGTGAGTATCATGGGACAGGAGCACAGGCGCTGATATCCCAACGATACATGACACCTTCCGCTATCCGTAGGTCAAAAGAACAAAAAAATACATGCCAATCAAGCTAGTCAACCAGCCCCCAATTCGAGGGGGGGGGGGGGGGGGGTAGTATCCGTATCCTGGTCCCAATCAACATGCCTCAAGGCAATTCTGACGTCATCCGCTATATCCTCAAAGAGAAGAGTATGGATCTGACTGCTCCCTTCAAAAATCCTTCTGTTCCTTTCACGCCAAATATGCCAGACCATAGCAGCTAAAACGGTTTTGGCCAACCTTCCCACACTTGTCTTCCCATTAAACAGTGACAGAATCAAGTCCCCAATATTAGCCAGAGTAGTGGGGAGGATAGTGGTGACCCCCATCTTAAGAAAACTCCTGCATAGGATGTAGTTAGTGTATGTGCATTCAAAAAATATATGATTCATGCTTTCATGAATACTATCAGAACATAAAACACAGTAGGGTGAAGTGGGCACTCCCCATTGTACGAGCCTATCACGGGTAAGCAATTTCCCGTGGAAAGCTCGTAATAAGGTGATAGCCATCTTTGGTATGTGCCCCTGAAACCAGACCACTTTGTAATAGGGGAAGAGAGGTTTAATAGCCCGCGAGCCATCCCAAGCATTACGAAGCGAAGGGGTTTTGGAAACCCAGGCCCAAGAATCACTACCAACGGTTAGTGCAACCGTATTAATAATATGGCGGATAGGAAGGAGGGAGCTGCAGACCTTCCAATCCCCATTATCCCAATAGTCACTAACCATACATTGTTCCTCCCCATCAGGAACCTCATAAGAGACAAAGAGCGGCCCACAGGGGAGCCAATTATCATACCAGAAGAGAGTAGTGGAACCATCTCTGACATTGCGTTTGGTGAGCTTTCTGGTGTGGTCGCGACAGTGAAGAAGGAATTTCCAGGTGCCAGATTGCATAGGATGGGACTTAGCCAAAAAAACCCCATATTCTTCACATAATGATTTCTCATATAAGAAGCCCAAACCCCTTTATGGGTGAGCATGCGCCAAGAGAGCTTAATGCCATAAGCAGTATTTAATTCAGTGAAGCTTCTTATCCCAACCCCCCCTTCCTGCTTGGGCACACATATATCATTCCAAGCCCAAAGATGATTTTTACCCCATATGAAATTCCTGCACATGGAGTTAAGCGAGCTAAGGATAGACTTGGGTATGCAAAAGGCCTGCATCCAAAAACCCACCATGCCATAGATAACAGACTTAACAAGCTCAATACGCCCAGCAATGGATAATAAGGACGAGGACCACCCCTGCAACCGGCTTTTGCATCTATCAATCAGGCGACCATACATAGCAGCGTTTGGATATTTGTTAGAGAGGGGGAGACCCAAGTACGTAGATAAGGATTGCACTCTACGAATGCCCAAGATATCAGCGAGACCACCAGCCCCCCTAGTCCCCTTACTAAAAATGCCAGCACTTTTACTCCAATTTACCTCAAGCCCAGAGTAGGACTTAAAAACATCAAGGAGGTCCCGCAGACCCTCAAAAGATTTAGGGTTGGCCCGGCAAAAAACCAACAAATCGTCAGCAAAAAGGAGATGCGTGATAGTCCCCGCTCTTTTCATGGGCATAATAGTGCGCATGACATTGGCCCGGGCCATAAGCAGGGAGAACGCCTCCATGACAATCACAAAGAGGTAGGGAGAGAGGGGATCACCTTGCCTTAGGCCCCTGTTGGATTGAAACATACCATACGGAGACCCATTGATCATGACGGAGAAGGAGGGAGAAGAGATGCATTCACATATCCAGCCAATAAATCTATGCTTGAAACCCAATTGATGAAGCATGAAGTAGACAAATTCCCGATTAACACTATCGAAGGCTTTGCGCAAATCAAGCTTAAGACAGGCCCGGCCCCCCATAGGATTATTAAAACCCCGAATATGCTCGTGGGCAAGAAGCGCACAATCAGCCAGGAGACGATCTTGTAAAAAGGCCGCTTGGTTTGGAGATATGAGCTCAATAACCGCTTTATTTAACCGATTGCATAAAATTTTGCTGATGATTTTATAGAGAACATTGCAACAAGATATAGGTCTGTAGTCATTCAGCCCAGAAGCATTATTGCTCTTAGGAATAAGAGTGAGGAAAGTGTGGTTAATTTGCTTATAAATTTTCCCAGATTTGAAAAAGTTGAGGACAGCAGAAGTAACATCACCACCAATAACATTCCAAGAATGTTGATAGAAGAGCCCATTATAGCCATCCGGCCCAGGGGCCTTATCCACCCCAATTTGAAAAACAGCCCTTTTGACTTCATCAGCAAGGACAGGTCTCTCAACCCAGTCAGCAGCTGCTTTGGTAAGCACTCTTTTAGGTGTGAGACAAGGGAAGACTCTCCAATAATCATGCTGGTTATAAAGTTTAGCATAGAACTCGGGCGCCTCAGTTTTGAGCAGATCAATAGAATTATTTTTAGTGCCATTGGCAGAGATAAGGTGCCCAAGATTATTATGACTCTGCCTAGCCTTCATGGCCGTATAGAAAAATCTGGAATTGCGATCCCCGAGTTGCAACCAATCTTGTCTACTTTTCTGCTTAAGAATGGACTCCTCAATATCAATAGCCTCAGCCAAATGATTTATAAGAGTGCGCTCATGTTTTTGTAACTCAGCACAGGAGCTTATGCTAGGGTTATTTTGAACAGAAGCAAGCTCAGCCCGAAGCTTAACAACATCATTATTACTGCGGAAATCCGCTCCAAAGTGTTTGAGACCATTTTTTAGGTGTTTCAGCTTGGCAACCAGACGAATCATTGGACACCCCTTAGGTCTAATGCTCCAATGCTCCTCGAGAATCCTAGGGTACGCAGCACTGCGGTGCCAGGCATTAAAGAATTTGAAGGGCTTGGGATCAGACACATCCTTTTGATGAGTATGGATAATAAGGATAGAATGGTCACTAGTACCACCAGCAATGTATTCACAGTAAGAAGATGTAAGAACATCTATCCAAGAGCTGTTGCAGAAGGACCGATCAAGGGTGGCAGAAATACGCCGATGCCCTATACTATGATTATTCCAGCTTAAGGTATTACCAACAGTTTTGAGCTCTAAAAGAGCGCTGGTATTAATGCAATTGTTGAATTCATCCACCATATGCCCATCAATCGATCTACCTCCCACTTTATCCATGGCATATCTAACACAGTTGAAGTCACCCCCAATGACCCAGGGGAGACCCTTATATCTGTTAGTAGCAGTCACAATATCAGACCAAAGAGCTCTCCGATCATGGTAAGAGTTGTATGCATAAACAACAGATATCATCATGGTAAAGCCAGCGGTATTGACACATTTAACGGAGAGATGTTGGGCAGAGACACCATCGACTATCCCCTTCCAAATATCAGGATTATACATGGTAACAATCCGCCCATTGCGATGAGAGCAATGGTTACTAATAGAGACCCAATTTTTGGGAAAACATGTAAGAATGCGGGCCATATTTTCCTTAACAACCTTAGTTTCGAGGAGGCCGACCAGAGAGGGCTTAAGCTCACGCATACGGGTTTTGAGATCATTGCGTCTAGTAACGCTATTAAGCCCCCTAGTGTTCCAAATGAGCACAGCCATTAAGAATGGAAAGAAGGATGAACCACATCCTTATTGATTCTCGAACTTTTACGCACGGCTTTAGAGGAGACCGCGCTTTTCTTAGCTAGCTTAGAACTTATCCGAGCCTTACTTTTTAGTTTCTCCTGCTCCTCATACCAAAGTTCATTGATCATGGTCATTTCATCAGGTTCTAGATCTGAATCAATCCCATTATTGGATTCCTCGAGCAAAGAGGCCCCTAGGAGTGGGATGTTTTCAGTACATAAGGCACTAAAGGGGTTGGGGTCATGCGTTTTGCTGTTGTTACTAGGCGATCTATGCTTAATGTTAGGCGGAGGGGGTGAGGCGAGCGCCTTGGACCCCGGATCATGCAACACCATCCCCGACCCAGCCCCCCCTATTTCATTTATACTATTACACGGGCCAACAGTCGCCCCCACAGAGCTAGGTCCATCAGACCCGAATACATTATAGGACCCACAAGGTTGAGCATTCGTCCGAAGCTTCAGCTTAGATACCTCCTTCTCCATACTATCTCCCGCAACTTCCACTGCAGATTTCCCTTTAGCAACAGAACTGGGAACAGTCTCTTTAGGATCCGCAGTCCTCGCTTTATTGTACACAAGGATGCTTTTATCAACAACTAACTCTTCATCCATGTCTTCCGTGCGCCCAGATCCTAAGCTGGGCTCTGCTTCATTCAAAACCCAACGCCTGCTGCCAATTGGAGTGTGCTCAGTTCCCGCTCTATCATCCAGAACCTCATCCCCACTGCCGCTTCTATTTCCGCTGCTCCCGCTCCCCTTCTCGGAACCATGAGAGAACACGTCAACATTACTCGAAACCAACCCCTTCCCTATACAATTATTTTCTACAATCCCCCCCATATTAGCACCATGGATAGTGTTACAAATCTTGTACCCCCTCAACTCATCATCCACCCCCGCATTGTCATTACAATACTCACTCCCGCCCAGCGTATGAATACAATCAGCATCCTCTTCCGCCTTCTTACAGTTTACATTCTCACTCCTCTCTCCCAAGCTCTCCTCCGCAAGGACAGTACACCCCACAATATTCCCCAACATGGGGCTAACACAATTAACAATAGCATGGTCCTCCGCCTCCTTACAGTGCTCAACATCAGCACCCACCCCCTTATTAACATAAAGAGAAGAAGTCATAGATAAGGAGCTTAGAACAGGACTCACAGCATTCGCAGAAATTTTGCGTTTGCCATCCCCCCCCGTCGTATGCTGCTTCATTCTTCTGAACGTTTGCTTCGCTAACTCCAGTAGATCCCATGCTATTCGAGCATTGCTTGATAAGATGACCAAAGCATTTACAGTTTGAACATCTGGGAGGCTTTCCTTCGTACCGAACTTCAAGCTCAATACATTCCCCACCATCAACCTGGACATTGACAGTTTGCGGGAGCTCCTTCTCAGCGGATACCTCAACTAGGCATCGCGCAAACGTCATCTTCTCCATGGAGGCAGTGGCTCTGTCCAAGCAAATAGGATTACCCAAAACACTAGTTATAGCATTCAGAATCCTAATAGACCAAAATTTAAGAGGAAGATTGGGGAGAAGGATCCAAATAGGAGCAGTAGACAGCATATCTCGATCATATAGCAGATCAGGAGCCCATCGTTGAATCACCACCAATCTGCCGTCGAACATCCAAGGTCCCCCGTACAAGACACCATCGCAGTCGACCTTGTTCTTGAATCGAAAGAGATAGAACCCATTATCCCTAGAGTATATAGCCATACCTTGCTTCTTCCAAGTCCTAGTAGCCCACGCCTTTATTTGGCTGAAGTAGGGGACATCGCCCAGCACGTAGACGACCAGTGTATTCGCCCAAGAGCTAGCTGCTTCGTCAATGGCTTCCTGAGACAGCATCGCAATTGGATCTCCATTCTCATCAACCCCTGGCGGTATGTAAGCCATTTCCAATGAATCCGAAAACTTCTTCTTATTTGTGCATACTTCAAGCCAGGAATGCTTCGCAGCAAACAGATTGATCTTAATCTCATATGAGGGTCTCATCATCCTCCTCTCATGGAATTTACGGGTCCCTGGAGGTCCTGCCCCAGCATTGGCCAGCACACCCTCTTGCACATGAGTACGCTGCTGCCTGAGGTCCACCTTGGGGCCTTTACCTTTGTTTGCATCATAATGCTGCCTCCTCCTATTCACCGTAATCCAATCCCCAGCATCAGGAGCATCCTCATTAACAGGACGAGCCGAATGCTCAACCATGACAGAGAGCATCAAGATGTTAGCAATAGGACTGAAGGATGAACAGCAAGGGCGAGGGGAAGCACACTCACCGCCGGATCGGGAAACTCCGTATGAGATCCCGATCCGTACAGAAGAGATCGCGTCGGCAAGCAGGATCCAAACGATCCAAGCCACCGATTCACCTCCAGATCACTCGCGATCCACCCAAACCGAGTCACAAGCAAAATGGATCAAGATTTAGAAATCATACAACGAAAGAGGAAAAACGCTTCAAAACCAGATCTGAGTCGAGAAACTCACCGCCGGATCAGGATCTACAGCAAGATCCCGATCCGAGTAGCAGGAAGAAGACTCCGGCCAAAAACTCAGCAGATTCAGGCACCTCGAGAACAAAATCGCTAATGAAAGGAAAACCCCAAGATCCGCTTCGTATCGACTCGAAAACAGGTTCCGATCGACACGAAGAAGACAACAGCACAACCCCTCAAGATCCAGCAAAGGACTAGCCTCCGAGGATGGAGAAGGGAACGAGATCAAAAACAAAAACAGCCTCTGCCAGCCGCAGGAGCGGCCGGCGGCGACCCCCGCGGGGCGACCTAACCTCCGGAGCTTCTCTCTCTAGGGAAACGAGGAGAGAGTATCAAAAACGAAAAAACAAAAACATATATATATATATATATATATATATATATATATATATATATATATATATATATATATATATATATATATATATATATATATATATAAGCGCTCGAAACGAAAGTACTTGGTTGAATTTATGATGTGATATTGGTTGAGGGTAGTTACCCGAGCGACTATATATATGTTAGAAAGTCCGAGGACGGACTTTATTCTAAGGTGGGTAGGATGTAACGACTGGTTTTCGTGTAATTGGATTATCTATATTAAAATATATGCTTGGTGGATTTTCTCCTTGGATGTGTGGTTTCGTCGCCATAGCTTTCACTTTCGATCGTTTCGTCGTGATTTTCTAGCTTCTTCCTTCAATCGTCGATTTCGGAGTAAGTCATTCATGACGAGCTTCAAATCGCTCATATCTTAGAGTTAGAGTGATCTTAGAAGCCATATGAATCTTCCCGAAGCTCTGCGATTCGAATCGACACTTTTCGTGCACGTTAGTTGGTTCAAGAAGGAGAACCAACCGACTAGATCTCAATCTAGTCGGTCGGAAATCCTTAATGGACCGACTAGTGGGCTTTGATTATTATTCAGAAGTTACTGTTTATCGTTAGTCGGTCTAAGAACAACCAACGACCGACTAGATGTGAAACTAGTCGGTCAGAACTTGTTCTTCAACCGACTAGTTCCTTTGATTAATTTCCCCTAAGTTACTGTTTATCTTTAGTCGGTCTGAGAACATCTTTCGACCGACTAGATTGTAATCTAGTCGGTCAGCCAGTGTTCTTCAACCGACTAGTTCATTGATCATTTTCCCAGCCGAGTTACTGTTTGCTCTTAGTCGGTCACAGTTATTCGACCGACCGACTAGTTTCCAAACTAGTCGGTCAGCCATCCTTCTTTGACCGACTAATCAGCCCAGGAAACACTAGTTTTGCCCTAGCCGCCACACTTTTCTATAAATACGCCCCAAACGTTTTCTTCTTCTTCCTCATCACCCCAAACCCTAATTTCTCCCCCATTGAGCCCCTTCTTCCCCAAACCATTGATCCTTCATCCCAAGCTCATCCATCATCATCCAAACCCTCATTTCACATATCCTACCTCTCCTCAACCTCAAACCCTCATCAAATCCCCAAAAGCCTCATCCAAACCCATTTCTCCAGATTTTCCTCATTTCCAGATCTGAGCCGGATCGTTCTTCCGTTGCCGTGGTTGCTCGGCATCGTTCCTCTGCTTCTTCACGGGTAGTATTCTTCCTTTAATAATCTCATAACCCACACTTGATATTTGTGAAACCCTAATAAAATGGATCATTAGAAATCGTAGGGTTCGATTGTGAATACGGATTAGTTACCATTCTAATGTTGTTTTTCCATGACAGTGATCCATTCCCGTAGATAACAAATTTGTGTGATGTGCCTTCGTTGATCGTTCCCCTCGGTGCCAGGCAAGTGAAACTTGCAACTCTTGAATTGGGCCATGTCTTAGGCCATTTCCCTTGCTTTAGCGTAAAAGAGACTAGACGGTGAAAGGATAGCCGTTTAGACGCCATTGACCTAGCTTAACAACGAAGCTTGGTCCGTCACCTTCATCATGCTTGTATGTCACGTTTACTTTCCCTTAACGGTACGCGTAATTAACTGTTCATGTCATCCATGCAACCTTAACTGCTACTGCATTTTAACTGCCATGTTTAATTTAAATTAACGGTACGTGAATATGTTCATGTCATTGCATTTTGCATGTCACGTTTAAACTCTATTAACGGTACGCAATTATCTATCCATGTCATTGCATAGTGATTATTCATCGTGATTGCGTAGCACACGCTACAATATTATATTCCTGGCTCGTGTTCCAGAAGCGAGCCCTGTAGTTGGAAACCCCAACGCTCGGATACCGGCTAGGTGCACCCCTATGCCAAATACACTTCCTGGCTCGTGTTCCAGAAGCGAGCCCTGTAGTTGGAAACCCCAACGCTCGACACATATGGGTGGGGTAAGAGATAAGCGGACTAAGCCCCGAGTTGGCCTGATCCGCCACTTCAGCCAGCATGTGGACTCTCTAGTGCACTAAGTGATTAATAGTGATAGAGATAAGCGGCCTGAGCCACGAGCTGGCCAGCAGGTGGACTCTCTATGCACTAAGTGATAAACAGTGATAAATAGTGATAGAGATAAGCGGCCTGAGCCACGAGCTGGCCAGCAGGTGGACTCTCTATGCACTAAGTGATAAGTGATACGTGATTAGTGAATTGGTAGCTTCGCTACATCGTGCGTGCTTGTCTCTATTTTAAACTGCTGCATCAAACTAAACTGTCATGTCATTGTGTAATATTATCAGTGCTAGGTTGTTAGTTACTTTCAGTTTCCTTGCACAAGTCCTTCCAGACTTGCTGACATGTGCCCCTCTCTCTTTTGGGTGTCACATGTTAGACCCAGAGCCAGAGCTTTGTTGCAGGGGATATGGTGTTGCTGATGCTGATGTTTGCTGTGGTGGTGAGTGGACACCAGGGGCCTGTCTTGAAGACCGCTCGTGTCCACTTCTTTGTTTAGGTTTGCTGTTAGTTGTTGGTGCGTGGCACCTTTGTATGTATGTTATACCTTGTTGGCCATGTTTGGGCCTTAGACTCTTTTCCTTTTAGCCTGGTGGCTTTTCTGCGATATTGTAATTTGTTTATGGACTTTCAGAGATTCAATAAAATGTCGTCTCATTTCCTTATTATCATTGTTGTTTCGTTTTGCTTTGCAAGGACTTGCCATAATAAGTGTTTTTATACGCTTATCAGACTTGGAGCTTCACAGCTTCAAGTTTGTGTGGACCTTCTCACGCCTCGCCTCCACATTTTTGGGAAGCGGGGCGTGACAATTTCGGTCGATCCTACTGAACGCTCCTTATTTTATACCTTTTTCTGCTTGTTTTCATGTCATTTCGATCGCCCGTATTGCGTTTTTCACGATTATTCGACGATATCGCGTTGCTTTTCACTATTTCTTGTTGTTGTCGTATTTCAGGAGATATGGAGTGATCTGGAGCGAAAATGAGATCAAGTGACTTTCACGCATACCGGAGTGTCGCCCACGACCTTATGGAGGAGTTAGCAACGCTAGAGGATGAGCGAAAGAGGAAGAAGTTCGATAGAATCGACGAGGAGGCGGGGAGGAGAAGAAAAGAGCCCAAAGCAGCTCACTCGGCCGAACAGACAGTTCACTCGGCCGAGTGAATGACTGCGATCGACCGAGTGAAACGGATACGGGAGCACGCTAAGTCAAAGTCCACTCGGGTGAGTGAGAAATCTCACTCGACCGAGTGAAGAAGTCCACTCGCCCGAGCATGACAGGGTTTTCTCCCAGAAATCATCCGACTTAAAGAAATTTGGAGAAGACCCACTCGGCCGAGTAACAAAGCCCACTCGAACGAGTGAAGAAGACCACTCGTCCGAGTGTGACAGAGCGACAGACCCACAATTTTCCCAGATTCTCTGTTTTTCTTTGGGTTTATCACTCAGCCGAGTGACATGTCCCACTTGGCCGAGTGACGCAGTCCGGCTGTGTCGCGAATTAGGTTTTTGGGCTGCGCTAGGGGCAAATCTGTCAGGAATTTCTGGATGATTTTGGCTTGTATTTAAGGCTAGTTTTATTCCTAGTTTTAGGAGATACTTGAAGTTAATTTTGACGGCTATTCTTATTGTAATTCTCAGCTGGAGATCATAGACGCGTAATTTGGTTTGTTCTTTCTAATTAAATTTCTTGTTTTTATGAATTGTTGTCTCTTAACTATGAATTATGCTATGATCTTATTTGTTATTTCTGAGATTTCTATGATGAAATGTGAGTAGTTCCGCCGTTCTAGGGCATGGGGATGAACCCTATGGATTCGATCTTAGAATTGTGATGAATGAATCAAATTGTTGCTTGGATTGATAGACGGTTAGGTTGTGATTGATTTATTACGAATAGCTAGGAATTTTCATCGATTGGGGTTTGCAAGAGATTGGATTCCAATTGATGGGGAGGCCTAGATATTCGATCCACTAGACTTGGTTTACAAGAGATTGGACCAAAGCTTGGATTTTTATTATAGATCTATACTCATATTCGTTTGCAAGAGATTGGACGAATACGAACTATCATAACCTAGATCGTAGCTCGAGTTTGCACGTGAGTGGGCTCGAGGTGCGATTGGATGATGATGTCGATCTTCATGCTAGTGGCTTAGGTTAGGATTTGCACGAGAGTGGGCCCTAATCTAGGTTGCTATAGACCGGCAATAGCGCGAGAGCGTGAGTTTGGTGCTATATTCAGTTACTACTAGTTCACCTTAATTCAAGCCTTGCAACATTGAGATTCGTGATCCACAAGGATAAGTGACGATCCGTGGTGGGGATTCCCTATCCCTAGACGCTTTTATTATATAGATTTCTATTTGTTATTTGAATGACCGTGACACTATTATCCAAACCATTCCATTCTACCATCAATAGCTAGGTGATCAAGATAGAGTACTGTCAATTGTCCTCCCTGTGTTTAATACCTGGTCGCCATTACACCTTGCGATTGCGGTAAAACTACAATTATTTTCCGGGTGTATATCCGGGAGCGATCAAGTTTTTGGCGCCGTTGCCAGGGAGGCGACGGTATTTTATTTTCTTTACTTAGTTATTTCTTTTTATTTTTATTTTCACTCTTTTATTCCTCTATTGAGCTAACAATTCTATCTAGACTCTCTTTTTCTGTGCATGGACATGAGATCGAAGGCACGCCAAAAAGTTATATTATTTGATCCTGAGATTGAGCGTACGGCAAGGAGACTTAGAGCTGAGAGGAGATTTGCTATAGAGGAAGATCATATGGGCATGCCAGAAACACCAAAGGAGTTAGCAGCACGTATGGCTAGGCTTGTCTCCATTCTAGATAGGCTACGGCCTAAGACCACTTCTACTACCTCTTCTATAGTCATGCCGGAGTTGGCGGCCGACAAGAACTTTGAGCTTAAAACCAGACTTGTAGTGTTGATGTAACAAGACCCATTTCATGGGAACTCTCAAGAAAACCCACACTACCATCTCCAATTGTTCTTGTCTAAGTGTGCCACCTTCCAGATGCCTGGCGTGCCGACCGATGCTATTCGACTGCGCCTCTTCCCATTTACTCTTCGAGACAAGGCATTGTATTGGTTGAGGACGCAAGCCGAGGGGATCTTCACCACTTGGGATGAGCTGGCGAGCACATTTGTCAACAAGTTTTACCTGCCATCCAAGACTATTAAGATACGAAGCGCACTCATGTCCTTCAAGCAGGGACCTCAAGAAACTTTATATGAGGCATGTGAGCGTTTCAAGGATCTCCAACACCAATTCCCCCATCATATTATTGAGCCATGGGAGCTTGTGCATAGCTTTTATAACGGATTGCAACCGAGCACAAAGCAAATAATTGATGCAACCGCCAATGGAGCCATATTGTCAAAGACACCGGACGATGCTACAGCCTTACTTGAGGAGATGGCCTCAAATAATCAACAGTGGGCCAACGAAAGGGGACATTCTTCGTCAACCTTGAAGCCGGCAAGTATTTATGAGGCAAAGGCCGTGGCGAAGCTCTCTACAAAGTTTGATTCTCTTCACAAGGTCGTGGAGAGATTGGAGAAGTTGATTAGTGAACCGCATGGAGCCCCCACCATTTCTACACCGGGAGGAAGCATGAGCGATTGGAAAGATCAAGCCCAAGTTATGTTTGTTGGAGGGGAGCAAGGAGATGGAGATATGGAGCAAGTTCAATATGTTGCGGGAAGTACCGGTTATTGGGCAAACCCGGCTACGAGGAATCACTCGGGATTTTCATATGCCAACAATGATGGAGCCTTGAATCCACCACCTCAACAACCATAAGCCCGGCCTCCACAAAACCACAATATCAACAAAGAGCACCCCAACAACAAAACTATCCACCGAGGCAATAAGCGGGGCCATATAGACCACCAGGGTACAATCAAGGATGGAGGGCACCTAATCCATCGCAAGCACCGCCAAGGTCAGAGCATGAAGCGAGGGTTGAAGAATTCATGGCCGAACAAAAGAAGATCAATGCAAGATTAACGGCCCAACAAGATTCCCTCAGCACCGTCGTGGCACAATTAGCAGAGCAACTAGCATTGCTCAATAAGAATAACTAACAATTGCCGGCTCAACCAGAACAAAACCCACGGAGCAATACCGGCCACATCAATGCGGTTGTGGCGGTAACTACAAGAGGCAGAAAAGACACTACCCCCGCCATGATTCAAACTAAGAAGCCGGGGAAGAAATTTCGGATGATAAGGAGCCGGTCAATGAAGAGGAGAGCCCAAAGGGGCCAAACGACGGTGAAAAATCTGAAGTAGAGAGGCCACGTGAGGAGCGCACTTACATGCCACCGGTACCATTCCCACAATGGTTGGCAAAGGCAAGGATTGAGACGAGGCTCGCCAAATTTCTGGAGTATTTGCGAGGTGTGAGCTTGAATATTCCATTCTTGGATGCAATTGTTGAAATCCTGTCATATGCAAAGTTTCTAAAGGATTTGATCGCGAGAAAGAAGCGAAAAGAGAGGAGCATGCTCGCCGAGCAAAGTACATGGTTTACTAGGAAGGAGAAAGCACCGACCAAGTTCAAAGATCCCGGTAGCTTCCGAATTCCTTGCACGCTTGGAGGAGTCCCACTTCAAAAAGCTTTGGTAGATTTGGGAGCAAGCGTGAGCCTCATGCCCCTCACGATGTTTAAGAAATTGAATACGGGAACCGACCTAAAGGCGACAGACATGAATATACAACTCGTGGATGGTCGAATCACTAGGCCAGTAGGAATTGCGGAAAACATACCACTACAAGTACCGGGAAGACTTTGCTTGCCAAGCGACTTTGTGGTGATGGATATTAGACAGGAGGGCAATACATCGTTGATTCTTGGACGCCCATTCTTAGCCACCACCGGAGTGATTGCAGATGTGAAGGAAGGGACCTTGTCCTTAAATGTCGGCAATATCGAAGTTGAGCTACACATTCCAAAGGCAATGAAGCATATGCCTTGGCAAGAGGACGTGGATTACATGGACCTCCTCGACGAGGTGATTGATGACGCCATGCCATTCACCATCGGAGCCAAGCACGATGACGGCCTTGTAGAGGGCCAACTTACCAAAGATGACGAGATGATGGGAGACCCATCGGACCCTCTTACGGATGAGGAGAAAGACGACACTGATGTCGTCAAGATTAGAGAGCTATGCAAGCTCTCTACGACAAAGCATATGAAGGATGCTCCACCGGACGACAAATCTTCGCCGCCGGCCAAGAAAAAGGATGTTAAAAGCTCAAGCTTGGGGGACTCATCCCCCATTACATGCACCGAACATCGAGCTTTAAACGCGTATCTTATGGGGTCGAGCTCAAGACCTTAAACAAGCTCTTGTCGGGAGGTAACCCGATGGTTCTATCGTAGTTTTAGTTGAAATTTTCCTTTTATTTTTGCTTTTAGAACTTTGTTAGTGTTTAAGAGTAAATTGTCGAAGAAAAACCTGACATCGGGCAATATTTTCATTACAGGAGATGGAGAAGAGGAGACCATTTGAATGGAGGACGACCATGGCAAAGGAGAGCGCTCCAGGAATGTGCTCAGGCATCAGGAGAAGGAAGAAACTGACGGGAAAACAAAAATCAGAAAGTGGAGAAAAAACAGAGAGTTGGAGCTGAAATTAGCAGCCCACTCGGCCGAGTTCCTCTGTCATTCGGTCGAGTGAAGACCCTACTCGGCCGAGTAGGGTACTGACCAGGGAAGATTTGAAAAACCCCTCTCTGTCATTTATATGCCACTCGGCCGAGTGACTTTGTCACTCGCCCGAGTGAATCAGACACTTTTAGCACTTAAAAAGCTCTGAGTGGCCTGCCACTCGGCCGGGTGACCTTTGTCTACTAGCCCAAGTGGGAAGTGATACTCGACCGAGTCAGTACTTTTACGAAAAATTTCCGAAAATTTTTAAACTGAGCCACTCGGCCGAGTGGACACGTCACTCGGCTGAGTGACTTATCCTATAAATTCGAAACTTCGTGACGCAACTCCCAAAATTCCCAAAATTCCCAAAATTCCCCAAACTCTTCCACTGTCACCCGAGCTTCTCCCCCAATCGCCAGAACCGCCTCTCCCTTCGCCCGAGCCGCACAGACCCCGTGCCCGAGCGGCGCACCCATCACCGCCGACGTCGCCTCCCAGCTGCCTCCCAGCCACCGCCGGCGCCGCTCCCCCCTCCGTCGTGCATCCCCTATTTTGCCCTATTTCTCCCCTTTTCTCCAATCCTCCATTTCGTAAGCCATATTCCGGCCCAAATCCAAATCAAACTCTATACACATCTATTACTCTTGATTTGACCCCATATATATTGATATTCATTGCTAATTTGTCAATTTGTGTTTCAGGATAGCTTGGAGGAGAATCAAGGGCAGATTTGGAGCTTCTCGGAGGAGGCATTTCTTCGCTCACATCCACTGCTTGCATTCGCGTCGTGCTTGGGTATATTCGCTCCTTTTCTATTGCACTTCGCATTTATTGGCACGGTTCACGGCACACATGCCTCCACGGACTAGAGCACGTTCGCGGGCGCCCTCCTCGAAGCAGAAGAGGACCAGCGAGCTTGGCTCCTCCTCCGCTAGAGCAGACTCCCCGCCACCTAGCCCACCACCACCCACACTTCCGCCTCCTACCGCACCCATTCCACCACCACCGGCACATGCCGTCCCCGCTTTTGACACGATGGGGATCACGTTCAGAGATGACACGCACCGCGCCAGATTTGAGCAGATCTCCCATCGTTCGATTGTCCCCTCTAGGTTTGTGCACATAACAGATTTTGAGCGCCTAGGGGTGTTTGAGGGCCTACTCTAGTTGTATGACAACATGGGGTGGCGTGACTTTCTGTCGGTGTCGGCAAACACCTTCATCCGGCCGACATTCGAGGTCCTTAGCTCCATTCGTAGGACTCCTGGGGGTTACTCATTTCGCTTGATGGATCGTGAGTGCGAGATCACTCTCGACATGCTCCGAGCCTACTTCCAATGGCCCCCCCGTCCCGGACCCCGACCGCGCTTATAGTCACACGCACATCCCCCACCGTCATTTAATACCCACGCCTTCTGGACACTTATCACAAGATCACCTCTTGACTTTGACCCTAGTCGGGCCAAGGCCTCTGCTATCCTCTACCCATGCCTTCGCATTACACATCGCCTTATGGCGACCACTTTCCTAGCGAGGTATGAGCCGGGGACGATGTCGATGCCTGCGCTTTACATGCTCTACGCGATGACTCGTGCGAGGGCCCTAGAGGTAGGTGGAGACGTCTTACTCCCCGTAGTTCAGATTGCCATAGCTAGTTGGTACTTAGACCGCATCATTATCTCTGTCGGTGCCAGGACGCCTATCTGTTGCGGCGGTCTGATTACTCTTCTGGCTCCCATGTGCGGAGTAGACCTTCCTGCTGGTTTGCTACGACCCCCGGGCCCCACTTCCCTTTCTGTTGATGTTATGGCCTGCATGAGGATGTTGCATCCTCATGGTCAACACCACTGGGTATGGCTGCACGGTCCTTTTGGCGCAGATTACATGGTGCTTTCGAGCCCCGCTCGGACCCATATTGGACCCACAGGAGGGGAGTGGATTCCAGTGATAGACGTCCTCTTCCCAGCTGCGTATGTGCTAGAGCCTGAGGGCGCTCAGCAGGAGCCCCTCCTTCCACCTCTAGACCCAAAGATCCCTCAGCCTGCACCTGATTTATTTGCCCCTCCTGACACCTCTTTCCACACTTCGGTCAGTGTCGGGAGCACACTTGCTGAGTCCACTACCACCACCACCACCTCTGTGCCGTTGACCGTTGATCCTATTTCGTATATGAGTTTTGAGAGCCCCTCCACCATTCTTGAGACGGACGAGCCTTCTTTCGTTTCTACAGCTGAGACCCTGTCCATTCTATATTTCTAGACCCCTGGGGAGTCATTTTCTGCACACTTCACGATCTCCCCAATCGTCGACGCTTCCGTCTCCGCAGCCGCTGTCCTTTCCGAGAGTGTCGTGACGTCTGTCCCCATTTCCGTGTCAGCGACCTCTCCACCCTTCTCGCCCTCCGTCACTTCTTCAGCCTCTGCCGCTGCTCACACTTCTGTGAGCATTCCCGCGTCTCAGCCTCCCATAGAGGCTGAGCATCTTTTAGTGAGCACAGCACCACAGCCCCACCAAGTAGTTGCACCACTCGTCTACAGTAGCCGTGCGAGGCAGCCCCGTTCCCCACCTGTTCTACCCTCTGCCCCTCCTCCCCCTGACACCCTAGTTCAACACCAGCGTGCTTTAGAGAGGGCCGTTAGTGGGCTCAGAGGAGATTTTCGGGCTCTCTCTGCTACCGTTAGCGCTGTACAGTCTCGCGTCGCTCTACTTCCTGGTATTCAGGCTAGCCTGAACCAGATTCTTGCACGTCTGTCACAGCCTCCACCTACCGCTACACGTCCCATTTCGCATCAACCACCCCCACCCCACCTCCACCATATGACGATGCTGGTGCTCCACCACCCGCTTAGGCACACACTTGATGCCTACCATACTTCTGCCGCTGCCGTGATTGATATCATTGTTTCTGTTGATTTTGCACTCCCTTACCCCATACATTTTGGTCACTTTTTGTTCGTATTTGTCTATATCATCTTAGGAGAGAGGATGTATTTTTTTGGGGACAGTTATATTGCACCATCCTGATCTCTGCATGCATCATTTGCATATCCATCTCATTTTCTTTTATTTTCATACTTTATCATGCATGCATCCTCACCTACCCCACCCATATCATATCTCTCATTGTGCCACACTTAGCACATTGAGGACACTGTGCAGCTTAGCTTGGGGGAGTGAGTGTCTCACGCACTTTCCGTTTTCTTCGTTTTTATTTTCATTTTTTCTACCTTTCTTTATTTTCCACTTATCTTCACCCACTTTTTCATTTTTTCTCATGCATCACGTTTTCTTATTTTTGTGTGTGCTGCATATGTATAGTAGTTCTTATTTTTCCTTTATCATTGTTTCTTTTATCCCTTTTTGCTAGAGATGAATTTTCTGTGATGATGATGACGTGGAATTAGCTTGTCTCTATATGCATATTATCTTGTCATGCCATCGTTTTTATTTCAGATATCATATGCTATACTTTGCTATGCATTCGAGAATAATAACCTGCACCTTCATTATATGAATGTGAAAGAAATTCTACTATTAGCTGAGTCTGATGATTTATATTGTATACTTTTCATAGAAAACATGTCAAGCTTCACGCATTGATTGCCTATATTTGGAGTACTGCTTTGTTGTATGCTATCACTTCTTTTTGTATGAAAATTGTACGCTTGACTTTCTGGTTGATTGAATGTATGCCATTTTGATATGACTGGATTAGTTGACTTTTTGAATTCAAACTGAGTAGATTACATTACTCTGCTGAAAGTTGTCGTGCACATTCTAAAGAGTGAACTGAGCGTTGCATATTTTTCTTTCTCCACATATCTTGAACATCATTTCTATACTTAAAATCTTTGGTGAATCTCCCTTTACAAATCTTATATTGGTATCTTCCCCTTGCTATAAATTCCATGCTCCAACACCCCAAAATCAAAAAGAAAAAAATTATACATGTATATCTCTCTATCTTTTGATTTGGGATCGGTATTGTATATATTGTTTTTCTAAAAAAAGGGAGAAAAAAAGAGAGAGAATCAAAAAATCAAAAAGAGGTTCATATATGATCCCATTCCTTTCTTTCTTTCTTCCCTCTTTTATTTTTATTTTTCTTGGAGCTTCAAAAATGGAGAAAGGTCTTATTGTTCTATTTGATGCCATCACGCTTCTAGATAAGCTTGGGGGAGAGGATCCAATGATGTGTGAGAGAGTGACTACTTTTTTGTGCATGACGACCTAAACTAGGTAATTTTCTATACTCAGGGAGACTTCTAAAAGTATTACGAAGTCCACGAATTGAAATTTGGCATGCATTTCATAAACACCACTTCCTTTCTATTCTTATTGCTTCATATTGTGTGATACCTCTTATACTCCAAATAGAAAGCGATCAATTGAAAAGTATGCGATTTATGATTATGTATATTGCTTTAGATGCCTCAGACGATGCTAATTCTAGAATGATTTCATGTTTCATATCGTTTTGATGTTCTTGGATTTCTATATCGAATGCATTTATATATGATCATGATATCGAGATAAAAATCTTTGGCATGTTTTTATTCATTGTATGCTATTTGAGTAAGCAGCTCCACGTCCTGAGAAAATGATCTAGCACCTCCCCCTTCAATGCGTTCGACCGAGTGAAACGGATACGGGAGCACGCTAAGTCAAAGTCCACTCGGGCGAGTGAGAAATCTCACTCGGCCGAGAGAAGAAGTCCACTCGCCCGAGTATGACATGGTTTTTCTCCCAGAAATCATCCGACTTACTAAAATTTGGAGAGACCCACTCGGCCGAGTAACAAAGCCCACTCGACTGAGTGAAGAAGACCACTCACCCGAGTGTGACAGAGCGACAGACCCCCAATTTTCCCAGATTCTCTGTTTTTCTTTGGGTTTGTCACCCGGCCGAGTGACATGTCCCACTCGGCCGAGTGACGCAGTCCGACTGTGTCGCGAATTAGGTTTTTGGGCTACGCCAGGGGCAAATCTGTCAGGAATTTCTGGACAATTTTGGCTTGTATTTAAGGCTAGTTTTATTCCTAGTTTTAGGAGATACTTGAAGTTAATATTGACGGCTATTCTTATTGTAATTCTCAGCTGGAGATCATAGAAGCGCAATTTGGTTTGTTCTTTCTAATTAAATTTCTTGTTTTTATGAATTGTTTTCTCTTAACTATGAATTATGCTATGATCTTATTTGTTATTTCTGAGATTTCTATGATGAAATGTGAGTAGTTCCGCCGTTCTAGGGCATGGGGATGAACCCTATGGATTCGATCTTAGAATTGTGATGAATGAATCAAATTGTTGCTTGGATTGATAGACGGTTAGGTTGTGATTGATTTATTACGAATAGCTAGGAATTTTCATCGATTGGGGTTTGCAAGAGATTGGATTCCAATTGATGGGGAGGCCTAGATATTCGATTTAGGTTTATAATCGTGATCCACTAGACTTGGTTTGCAAGAGATTGGACCAAAGCTTGGATTTTTATTATAGATCTATACTCATATTTGTTTGCAAGAGATTGGACGAATACGAACTATCATAACCTAGATCGTAGCTCGAGTTTGCACGAGAGTGGGCTCGAGGTGAGATTGGACGAAGATGTCGATCTTCATGCTAGTGGCTTAGGTTAGTGTTTACATGAGAGTGGGCCCTAATCTAGGTTGCAATAGACCGGCAGTAGCGCGAGAGCGTGAGCTTGGTGCTATATTCAGTTATGACTAGTTCACCTTAATTCAAGCCTTGAAACATTGAGATTCGTGATCCACAAGGATAAGTGACGATCCGTAATGGGAATTCCCTATCCTAGACGCTTTTATTATATAGAATTCAATTTGTTATTTGAACGACTGCGACACTATTATCCAAACCATTCCATTCTACCATCAATAGCTAGGTGTCAAGATAGAGTAATGTCAATTGTCTTCCCCGTGTTCGATACCCGCTCGCCACTACACCGTGCGCTTGCGGTAAAACTACAATTGTTTTTCGGGTGTATATCCGGGAGCGATCACTTACTGAACCCCCGGGATAATCCGTACTGAGCTCATGCCCACAGTCTGTGGAATTAATGTTCTTAAGGGATATCCCTAGGATTCGAACAGGGAAATCGGTGGATCCAACCAAGGCTCATGACCATGCCCGGCTTGTGCCTTGAGGGGATTCACCGACAAACTATATCGCTACGTTGTCGGCTACTGCTATTGCGTCAACGAGAGCTATCGAAATACCTCGCAATTCTAACCCACGAGAGTGGTACGAATTGGGAGATTAATCCCCTAACCCTAATGCAACGCAAGGATTCTATTCCAACGTCGATCCCCGACGGTCTTAGCGGTGATCCCTAATACCCTAGTCCTTTTTATCATTAGATCAACAACAACACCACAACCAATTCTCTCAACCCGATAACTATCTCACTTCGAGATATAAAAGAAAGATGAGAATTCAATTACATTGTCACCGTCACTGTGGGATCCGACATCCTTTATACTATAATTTGACACCGTCCGCTTGCAGATAGAGCCCGAAATTGACACCTAGGGGCCATACCACGCCTGGCGACCGTGACACCGCCAGGTGGAATCTAGGTGTAGGTTTTGGGTGCGTCAAGTTTTTGGCGCCGTTGCCTGGGACGGCAATAGTGTTATCTTAGTTTACTCTTTATTTCGATAAGTTTTCTTGCAAATCTTTTCATTTCTCACCTTCCCACCCTTTTTATTCTCTTTTTATTGTTGCCTCGCTACTAACATCTGCCTCCAGCTAGTGATTGTTCTTGATTAATCAGACATAATGAAGATGGTGATGCAAGTACAGTGGACCAGCGAATCTGACAGTGACTCAGACGAGTTTAGCTTCTCTCCTTATCATTTACATGGTCTTCAGGATTCGCGCATGGACGAATCCATGATTGAATGCACAGCTAGGGAATTGATTGATGAAGTTCGGTTTCTCGGATCAGGAACCTATGTTGCAGGTAACGTAAATCAGCAATTGGTCATGGATTATATAATGAACAAGGATTCTGATGCAGGTACCATCGAGGGCAACATTCACATAAGCTTCGAAGAGGACGAGATGTTCCTTCAGACCATTGAAGCCTTACCTGTAGACGCAAGCTGGAGAGAGACTCATCAATCAAAGCCATTGAACGAATCTCAGTTATTGGATATAATGGAAAGTGTGATAGCTGATGTATGGGCCCATGGTCCAGTAGATTTCCATACAGACGACCTGGTTACAAAAAAACTCTCAGTTTTTATTACGAATGCTTTCCACAATGCGGATGCCTTGGATGATGTCCCCGTCGCTGATGGAGTCTATGTGCGATATAAGGGAGACACACTACGCTTCTATAACGATAGCATCCCACAGATTGCGACATGTGAAGAACACGCCTGTGTGGTACATGGATCCCTCGCCATTACAAAATGACATTGACCAGGGAAGTTCTCCAAGTTCTATGCTTGATAGTGAATGCGTACCTGAATACCTTCCCTGTTTTGACAGGTGTGCTATGGAAACAGATTCTGCAGACGTTTGCCACGACGTACCATCGTCTCCCTGCTCTTCCTATGATTCTGCCAACGAGGAGTTTCCACCTTCTGAACCAGAAATTGAGGACGCATCCTTCTCACAAGTAAGAGAAGACGGGGGTACAGTGCCCCTTCAGGTAGAACTAAAACCTCTTCCGGCTAATTTGAAATATGCTTTCTTGGGCGAGAACTCCACATACCCCGTTATTGTCAATGCTGCTCTCACCGAGCCCCAGCTAGAAAGACTCCTAGAAATCCTTAGATCCCACAGAAAAGTAATAGAGTATAACATCGCTGACCTGAAGGGTATCAGCGAAACCATATGCACCCATAGGATTCATCTCGAGGATAAGGACGCCACCTCCAGTGAGCCTCAAAGGTGATTGAATCCCAACATGAAGGAGGTAGTGAAAAAGGAGGTCTTGAAGCTTTTAGATGCCGACATTATCTATCCCATTTCCGATAGTAAATGGGTTAGCCCTGTGCAGGTTGTCCCCAAGAAAGGGGGTATGACAGTCGTTGGGAACGAAAAAAATGAGCTAATATCCACTAGGACTGTCACCGGTTGGCGTATGTGTATCGACTATAGGAAACTCAATAAGGTCACCAGAAAAGACCATTATCCTCTACCGTTCATTGACCAAATGCTTGAGCGCTTAGCCAAACACAAATACTTTTGTTACTTAGACGGATACTCTGGATTCTTCCAAATCCCGTTGCATCGGGAAGACCAAGAAAAGACGATGTTCACATGCACATATGGCACTTTCGCCTACCGAAGAATGCCGTTTGGGCTATGTAATGCACCCACCACGTTTCAAAGGTGCATGGCATCTATTTTCTCTGACTTCATCGAGAATATTATGGAAGTCTTCATAGACGATTTTTTCTGTCTATGGCACCGAGTTCGATGATTGCCTAGCTAATTTATCCAAGGTTCTAGAGCGGTGTCATGAAAATAATCTGACCCTGAATTGGGAAAAGTGTCATTTCATGGTGACAGAAGGGGTTGTGCTTGGCCATGTCATCACCTCTGTCACGCCCCGCTTCCCAAAAATATGGAGGCGAGACGTGAGTAGGTCCGCTCAGACTTGAAGCTACAAAGCTGCAAGTCCGATAAGCGTCAATCGACTTTAAATAGCAGGTCCTTGCAACGCGAAACGAAACAAAGATAATAATAAGGAAATGAGACAAAAGAGAAATCTCAGAATATCCATAAAATAAGTCTCAACATCACAGAAAAGCCACCAGGCTTAAAAAGAAAAGCATCTAAAGGGCCCCAGCATGGCCAACAAAAGTACAACGTACAAAGTGAAGGTGCCACGCACCGACAACTAACAGAAAACCTAAAACAAAAGGAAGCTCAGCAAGGTCACTAAGAATGGTCACCGGTGTCCACAAAACTCCTCTTGGGCAGACATGGACTCAGGCTCAGCGTCAGCAATCCACGCTCTCAGCAACGGTCTCTGGCTCAGGGTCTAACATGTGACACCCAAAAGAGCAAGGGGCACATGTCAGCAAGTCTACACGAGACTTGTGCAAGGAAACTGAAAGTAAAAGTAAAGCAACCTAGCAGTTCTAACATGATGTAATGACATGTCATTTAAAGTATGAGTGCAACAAGTAAAGTGAGGTACAACAAGCATCTAGCATGGCATGGCAAGAGTAGCAAACTACTATCATTCACAAGTCACGTTTTCATGTCGTGCACAGAGTTCACGCCTTACAACTAGAGTGGCTGATCGGGCCAACTCCTAAGCTGAGTGGTTGCTCAACCCTACCCCTCCACGTGTATCGAGCCAGGGCCTTACCCCCGAACGTGAATGCTCGCTTCTGGATCACGAGCCAGGAAGTGTTTTTCATGATGGCATAGGGGTGCACCTAGCCTGGACAAGCGAGTACAAGTATGTAGCGTGTGATACGAATGCAACATTCAATGCATGGATGACATGGCATGGCAAGTAGCAAGGCGTACATGTAAGGAATTTAAACATGACAGATAAGTATGCATGAATGACATGAACAAGTAAAAGGGGACGGATCTAGCTTCGTTGTCAAACTAGATCAATTGGGCGTCTAGGCAGCTATCATTTCACTGCCTAGTCTCTTTTACGCTAGAAACAAGGAAGTGGCCTAAAACATGGCCCTAAGCAAAGTTGGCAAGTTTCACTTGCCTGCAAGTCAAACGTCTGAATACACCGTCCAAAGAGTCCAAAGTCACAATTATCCTACGTGCACAAGTCCACCGGCCTACATTCCCATTTTATTAATCTTGATTAGTAAACTTAAAACATTTAAAAACATCAATTTTAGTCTTGATTAATAGGCAATAGGTTGGGGTCCTAGGGGTGCAAAGCGTTACCTCAACACGACGCGAAAGCTACACTGGCGTCGGGTAGCGACGCCAGGGGTTGGAATAAAAGAACGCGCTCCAAGTCCAGATTCCAGAATAGATTCCTCGCTCGAATAGACTGATCAGCAACTAGAGCGACGAACCAAGATTCCAAAGCTAGAACATGCGACGACCGGCTACGACGTATTGCAACGTCGTAAACGGTAAATCCACGAAGAGAAGACACCTAGGTGGGACCCACAGTAGTGCTTGGGGCCAATGGGGGACCCACAACACCTCTGGAGAACTTGGGGGGCCCACGGTGGCAAGTGGTGCGAGAGTTGCGACGTTGTGACGAACGTCGCTCGGTCAGACACGGGCCGGTGCGAGAGATTCTCTCGGCCAGACACTGCGGGCGGCTGTGCAGCGCTGCGGGGTGCGATGCGGAGCGGGGGCTCTCGGTCGGTGCGGGGGATCTCTTCGGTCGGGCGCTTGGGGAGCGGGGCTGCAACGATGCGGGCGATGCGGGCGATGCGGGGGAACGGGTCGGTCGTAGCGGGCGGAAGCGTCGGTCGTAGCGGGCGATGCGGAGCGGGGTTGCAAGCGGGCGGCTGTGCGGAGCGGGGTGCGGGCCGTTCTATCGGTCAGACCGATGGAATCCCTCGGTCGGACACGGGGCGATGCGTTGCAACGAAGCGGCGGCTGTGCGGAGCGGGCGATGCGGCTGTGCGGGCGGGGCTCTCGGTTAGACCGAGGGAAAACAAGAAAAACCCTCGGTCGGACACGGGGCGATGCGTTGCAACGAAGCGGCGGCTGTGCGGAGCGGGCGATGCGGCTGTGCGGGCGGGGCTCTCGGTCAGACCGAGGGAAAACAAGAAAAACCCTCGGTCGGACACGGCGGCTGTGCTGCAACGTTGCGACGAACGTCGCAAGCGAGATTTTGGGTTGTGGGAGCGGCTAGGGTTAATTTCTTGCGAAAATAGGGTAGCCTAAGGGTTGTTTATATAGTATAGAGGGGTTGACTTGGTCTAGGGCTAATTCTAATAGGATTAGGATTTAAAAATAATTAAAAATCAAATTCTCTCTCTCTCTAACCCACGCATGGCTAGGGTGCGGCCAAGATGAGCTAGGATTTGGCTCAAAAATAGTTTGAAGTATTATAATCTAATAAAAATTTTATTTGGCTAAAAATACTTTAAAACTTAGTTATTAAAAATATTATAAGCTTTGATAAAAATGTAAAATAGGTCAAATAAACTCCAAAAATTGTAAAATAAATATTAGGGTGATCAGAACGAGGAGAGAAAGAAAACTAAGATGAAGGATCTCAATTTCGACGTCGAGCGACGAAACTAAAAATAGAAATGTCTCACGTCAAAAGTGAAAATCACAACGTCCCTTCGAATAAGATTAAATCGTGGGAGAATGACCCGGGAAATGTCGTTCCAAATTAGTGCCACAATTTAATACTCTCAGAGATGTTCACAACGACATATCACACCATAGTGTTCAAAAGCAAGCAAAGTCTAAAACAAACACGCGCACAGTCAACAGCACGTGCACGAAGAAGATACGATCAGAAAGCGACCGTTACATCCTCCCCACCTTAGAATAAAATCCGTCCTCGGACTTTCTAACTATAAATATAACTCTAGCTAGACTAGTAGCTATCCCGATCACATCACACTATAATTCAACCAGGTATAGTCATTACAAATGCTTATACATACACTAGGTAGTCAAACAATAACTCTGCTAACATGTATATATTCATGCACATATTTCAATCATATGCATACATCCCTTATATAACTACTACTTACCTAGCACAAACAATAGTTCAGATACTCACCTAAGATTAGTCTCATACTAGCAAATACAATCATTGCTCTACGTATAGATAGCTACCTATGCACAAAAACAAACCTGGGTATACTACTCCCTAATATTTCCTAGTATACATCCAATACTAAACACATCAACACATGTAATCACACCATACCATTATTAAATCAAGTTTTACTATATCTAATACACATTCACCACTACTATAATTTCACAATATATAGTCATTCAAATGCGTCCAAATATTTCACCATACATTCACATCACATACGGTCCTATAACTGTATTTACGACACGCCACATATACCATAGTCACCAATACCTATAACTAAGCACATACTTACCCGTGCATGGTGCACACCCATACACGCTAACATTTCATTCATATATATACCAATCACACACCTATAACTATATACTGGTATAGCGACTCACAATCATGTGCGTAACACAACCAGGCACAAACACTCCTATCACTATACATACATCAAACTTCGCTATATGCAACCTACATACATACATAACAATATACTCAGAGTATACCCACTCAAGCTTGAGTGAGACTCGAAACACATATCAGAATACTCTATATACGCAACACGGTATTTATACCTATACCAATACCACTCCAATGTATACACATCTACCAATACAACCATATACATACCATATGTCAATCACACCTAATATTTAGTCAGGTAACACTCACATAGTTCAATCACTTTATATACCATAATAATAATACAGACATCAGCACACGTATAATTATAATACCTTTCCTAATACATGCATTCACCGTATGGTCACACACATGTAGAACATATATTCACACCATATCCTACTACCTATAATTAGTATACCAACACATCTACTTCATACATAGTTAAGATATGCAATAGTCGTGTATACCTCATGGTATACACGCATTCAACATCCCGTAAGAGCAAACAATACCAGTCAAAAATTTTAATCCTATTACCATATGTATATCACCTGTATACTCATGCAGCAAATACATAACTACTTACGTCTAAGCACAATACGTATCTACGTACGAGCACATACTCACACGTACTAACACATAGGTCATATAATAGGTCTACCCACTTATCTATATGTACACCTATTATTATTACACCCATCATACATATAGCTTTACCAACATATTATTTCAACCATTATAAGTATCCCCGACTACATACACCTCATTAGATATCCCAACACTGATTCTTACATACACAGACGCCCCTAGAGTGGTATAGCTATCCTCACACATATCTATAAATACTAACACACAAACAACTTCATAACATCACGAATACCTCTGAGTATGTATATGTCACACAATAGGCAAACATTAATATACTATATGGGGGTACACTCATTCAAGCCCACATACTCAACTTAGGTACCTGCACCACGACAACATCACAAAGGTCCAAGGGCCTACTAACAAATTAGAGTTGACACAGTCATTGACGAGCACTAAAGCCTAAGTAATAGAGGGAGGTCGAGGTCGAAAGTGTGACGAGGGAAGGATCGATAAGCATGAGTTCAGATAGGACGAATACAAGGAGACGGCTTGGTTAGGTGAAACCGTGCCTCATTTGTGAATGTTTAGGTAGAGGAAAGTGAGATGTAGTGATACTCTTATAGGATACAGAAAGAAAATGTAACGACCACTTTTCGTTGTACGTTGTTCGTGCACGTGCTTTTGTCCGTGCACGTGTTTGTTTTGGACCTTGTTGGTTTGTGAACACTTTCGTGTGATATGCCGTTGTGAACGTCTCTGAGAGTATTAAATAGTGGCACTAAATTGGAACGACGTTTCTCGAGTCGTTTTTCCACAATTTAAACTTATTCGATGAGACGTGGCGATTTTCACTTTTGACGGGAGACGTTTCCATTTTTGGTTTCGTCGTCTGACGTTGAAATTGAGATCCGTCTTCTTAGTTAGCTCACATTCGACGTCACGATCACCACGATATTTATTTTATAATTTTTGGAGTTTATTTGACCACTTTTATATTTTTAACAAGTTTTATATTATTTTTAATAATTAATTTATAAATTATTTTCGGCCACATAAAATTTATTTGAGTTTTAAACGTATTAAAGAATTTTTGAGCCAATTTCCAGCTCATTTGGACCAAGTCAAATCCTTGGGTGAGTTGGAGAAGTTGAATTTCAAATTTTAAATTATTTTAAACTTCTAATCCTATTAGATTTAGCCCTAGACCAAGTCAACCCATCTATACTATATAAGCAACCCCTAGGAAGACCTATTTTCGCAAGAAATTAGCTCTAGCCTCTTCCAAAACCCAAATTGGACGTTGCGACGATTCGTCGCAACGTTGCGACGTTCAGCCACCGCACGACCGAAGAAACGAGGCCGTTTTCCCCGCTCCGACCGATGCTTCCGCCCGCACCAAGCCACGCCTGCACCCCGCTGCTGCAGCCGCTCTGTTCCCCGCTTCGACCGATAGGATCTCTCGGTCAGACCGAGAGACCCGCTCGACATCCCCGCATCTCCGCACCGCACCGTTCGCCCGCTCCGCTTCGCATCTGACCGAGCCGTTCGCCCACACCGACCGCTCTCCGCATCGTTGCAACGTTACGACGTTGCAACTTCCGTTCCCCAGTGTCTGACCGACGGCCCTCCCCGCAGCAACCGAGAGAACCAAGGCTGCGACCGACCCAAGCGCTGCACCAAGCCGTTCCCCCGCAGCGACCGATGGCAACCCCCGCATTTGGCTGTGTACGACCGAGAGCAAACGTCGCAACCCCGCATTCGTCGCACCACTTGCCTCCGTGGGCCCCCCAAGTTCTCCAGAGTTATTGTGGGTCCCCCAAAGGCCCCTAGGACTTCTGTGGGCCCCACCTAGGTGTGTTCTCTTCGACGACTTGTCGCGTACGACGTCGTCGCACGTCGTAGCCCGTCGTCGCACGTGCGAGCTTTGGAATCTGGAATCGTCACCCGGGTTGATGCTCTGAACTTTCCAGTGAGGAAACTATATTGGAATCAGGACTTGGAGCGCGTTCTATTATTCCAACCCCCGGCGTCGCTACCCGACGCCGGTGTAGCTTTCGCGTCGTGTTGAGGTAACGTTTTGCACCCCTAGGACCCCCAACCAAATTGCATGCTAATCAAGACTAAAATCAGTATTTTTAAAGTATTTTAAATGTTTTAAATTCACTAATCAAGATTAATAATATGGACTTTAGGCCGGTGGACTTGTGCACGTAGGATAATTGTGATTTTTGGACTCATTGGACGGTGTGCTCAGACGTCGTACTTGCAGGCAAGTGAAACTTGCCAACTCTTGTGTAGGGCCATGTTTTTAGGCCACTTCCTTGCTCCTAGCGTAAAAGAGACTAGTCAGTGTAATGATAGCTGGCTAGACGCCTACTTGATCTAGTTTGACAACGAAACTAGATCCGTCACCTAATTGATCTAGCTTGACAACGAAGATAGATCCAACCCTTTAAACTTGTTGTTCATGCATACTAAACTGTCACGTTTACTTTCCTTAAACTGTACGTACTCCTAACTGCCATGCATTGCATCTTACATGTCATCCAAATTGATTGTTGCATCGTAGCACACGCTACAAAATACTTGTACAAATCCGTGTTTCCGTGTCCCTGGCTAGGTGCACCCCTAGGCCATACTTGTTAAAAACACTTCCTGGCTCGTGATCCAGAAGCGAGCATTCCAAGTTCGGGGGTAAGGCCTTGGCTCGACACATGTGGAGGGGTAGGGATAAACGTTCGCTTGAGCTTAGGAGTGGCCTGATCAGCCCTCTAGCCAAAAGACGGAATCTCTGTGCACGAGGTGCTTACTTTTCTTGTCTTGTACTTGTCCTGTGAATGATTCATGCAATACTTGTCATCCATGCCATGTTTAAATGCCATGCTCGTACTTTACTTTACTTTATCTTACCTGTTGCACTCATTACTTTAACTGCCATGTCATTGCATTCATGCTAGAACTGCTAGGTTGTTTTACCTACTTTCAGTTTCCTTGCACAAGTCTCTTGTAGACTTGCTGACATGTGCCCCTTGCTCTTTTGGGTGTCACATGTTAGACCCTGAGCCCGAGACCGATGCTGCGTACGTGATGTGTTGCTGACGCTGAGTCTGAGTCCATGATTGCCCAGAAGGATTTTGGTGGACACCGGTGACCATTCTTTGAGTCTTTGTTGAGCTTTATTTTGCTTTAGGCCTTTCGTTAGTTGTTGGTGCGTAGCACCGTTGTTTTATACTTTGTACCTTTGTTGGCCATGTTTGGGCCTTTAGTCTCTTTTTCTTTTAGCCTGGTGGCTTTTCTGCGATGTTGGAATTTATATTTATGGATATTCTGAGATTATTCTTTTGTCTCATTTCATTATTATTATCTTGTTTCGTTTCGCGTTGCAAGGACCTGCAGCTTTAAAATTTGATTGACGCTTATCGGACTTGCAGCTTTGTAGCTTCAAGTCTGAGCGGACCTTCTCACGCTTCGCCTCCATATTTTTGGGAAGCGGGGCGTGACAGGTTTTGTTGGTGGCCCATGCAGGTCCAGTCTTGCAATTGCGAATTAACGAAACAACGATAATAACGGAATGTCCATTAAATAAATTGCAACATCCGAGTCATAAGCCCTGAGTCTAGTCGTTTTCTTATGACACTAGGTGGTAAGAAGACTTAGTTAGACGCCTGTGTTTGCTAGTTAGAGGCCCCTGATTGATAGTTAGGCTCCCTGTCAGCAATTGATCGCAGTAGGAGTTACCTTAGTGGTCCTTGCCTAACCCTGACCATATTAGACTCCTAAAATTTCCTTTTGTCGTTCATTTGTGTTCATCGATTTCGGACCAAGCTGAACGCATTTCATTACTGTCTAGCTCCTTAGAAAGCCTTAGCGCTTAGTTTTAATCTTTAGTTGGTCGACCGTAGGAGTTCCCCGTAGATTCTCCTGATTCATAACCTAGGTGTATGTATGTTCTGATCATCCGGCTAATTTCCTTGACTCGATTCACGAGATCGCCTCATGACGATCGTCGTCAATTTTCAAACATCTCCACTGCAAAACTTGAACCTTCTGAAAGTATTTTTCAATCTCCTCTTCCACTAAGTTTAACTTTGTTCAAAATTTTAATATACTTATACTTCATACTCCTTCATTGATTTAATTTAAAAAAAAACGTTTGTCGGAATTTTTGAATACTAGCTTATAGTATTTTCCCAGCCTATGTTTTTCGTACTTATGCAAATGCGTCGTCCCTTCATATATTAATTTTATTCTGAATCGTACTTTTATTCAACTTGTAATTTTCCCTCCTGATTTATGCCATTCATATACTTTCAAGACACATGGAATTTCAGCTTTCAGCAAGTTGGTCCTTGCTCCTCGTTTTCGCTACTTCAGATTTTTGCAAAATTACTATTTTCATAACCTCTTCCTGCTTTAGACCCTCCCTGATTTGATTTTAAAGATTTGCTATTCGATCTTGATAATTCTTATGCTAAGTTACTATTATTTTCTTTCCGCTCACCATACACGCTTTTAGAAAAATTTCTAAACCAAATTGAATTTCAATTATTTTTATATACGTGCCAGACTTGTTGAGCTCGTATATTAAGAACCTTATGTAAATCAGTTTCTCATTTCTGGCAAACCCTGGTTCTCTAAAAAGTAGTTTCAATGTTGGTTATTTTAAATTTTCCATATCCTAAAAGTTTTGAAAGCATTTAATATGAGTCTAAATTCTTCCGTTACTTGATTTCATTCTTCGACTTTCCAAAACTTTTTGACAACATTATATTAAATTACTGACGGATAGAATTTTCTAAAACCCCGTCCTTAATATTCGTGTAAATGATTTTACTTCCTTTTACATTTATTTTATATAAACCAATAAAACATTTTCTCTTATTATGAATATTCGACTCAAATTTATTTCAACTTGCTTTATCGATCTTCAAATATTTTATACAGATGAGGAATTCCAATTTTTTGAAGTACAACGGTTTTCAAAATCCACGTATTTTAGCTCATGCTATTTACCCTATTTTCTTTTTCCCCTCCTATATAAGCATCACTACATCTCCTTTTCCTTCTACCTAAACATCACCATCGAGTCAATGTTTTCCCTAACCAAGCTGTCTCCTTGTAATCGTCCTATCTGAACTCGTGCTTATCGATCCTTCCCTCGTCACGCTCCCGATCTCTCTTTATTGCTTAGGCCTTAGGGTCCTTCAATGTCTGTGTCAACTCTAAATTGTTAGTAGGCCCTTGGACCTTGTGAGGTAGTCGTAGTGCACGTACCTAAGTTGTGTACGTGGGCTTGAATGAGAATTCCCATAGTATATTGATGTTGCCTATTGAGTGATATATATTTATACTCGGAGTTATTCGTGATGGTATGAAGTTGTTGTGTGTTAGTAGTTATATATTTTTGCGAGGATATCTATACTATACTAGGGATGCCTGTGTATATAAGAGTTAGCGTTGAAATATCTAAGTTGTGTATGTAGTAAGAGATACTTATAATGGTTGAAATAAAATGATTGGTAAAGCTATGTGTATGATAGTAGTGATAATAATAAGAGTACGTATGGTTAAGAGGGTAGGCCTATTATGTGATCTATATGTTAGCACGTATGAGTGTGTGCTCATATGTGGGTATGTATTGTGTTTAGACGTAAGTAGTTATGTTTTGTTGCCTGACTATATATGTGATATACATATGGTAGTAGGAGTATAATTTTGATTGGTATTGCTTGCTTTTCGGGATGTTGCATGCGTGCATACCGTGAGGTATACACGACTATTGCACATCTTAATTACGTACGTATGGATGTGTTAGTATACTAATTATAGGTAGTAGGCTATGGTATGAATATATGTGTTACATGTGTGTGACTATACGATGAATACGTATGATTGTACTAGAGAGGGTATTATAAATATGTGGGTGATGATGTCTGTAATGTTATTATTATGGTATATAATTAGATTGAACTATGTGGGTGTTACCTGACTAAATATTAAGTGTGATTGACTTATGGAATGTATACGGTTGTATTGGTAGATGTATATATAGGGGAGTGGTATTGGTATAGGTATAAATGTCGTGTTACGCATATAGAATATTTTGATGTATGTATTGAGTCTCACTCAAGCTTGAGCGGGTATACTCTAAGTACATTGAATGTATGTTTGTAGTTTAAATATAGCAATGCTTGATGTATGTATAGTGATAGTAGTGTTTGTGCCTGGTTGAGTTACGCACATGATTGTGGGTCGCTACGCCAGTATATAGTTATAGGTGTTGGTCTTGTGGTATAGTTAATTACTAAGGACTTGCTCGTGTGAACGTATGTGTACTAGCTAAAACTAGGCGTGTTTGTGTGCTAGTTATATAATGGTATGATTGGTGTATGAAAATGAAATGTTAGCGTGTATGGGTGTGCACCATGCACGGGTAGGTATGTGCTTAGTTATAGGCTTGATGACTATGATATATGTGGCGTGTCGTAAATACAGTTATAGGACCGTACGTGATGTGAATATATGGTGAACTATTTGCATGTATTTGAATGACTATATATATTGTGAAACTACAGTGGCGATGAATGTATATATATATATATAGTGAAACTGGATTTATTTATGGTATGGTGTGACTACAAGTGTTGATGTGTTGGTGTTGGATGAATACTAGGGATTATTAGAGGGTAGTATACCCTTGATGTGTGTGCATAGGTAGCTACATATAGGTAGAGCAATGATTGTATTGGCTAAGTGTGAGACTATCCTTATATAAGTATCTGAACTATTGTTTTGTGAGAGGTAGTTATATAAGGGATGTATGTTTATATATATGACTGAAATACATGTATGAGTTTGACTGACTATAATAGGTATTAATGTATAACGTACGTGAATGTATATATATACATGTTGGTAGTGTTAAGGTTTGACTACCTAGTGCATATATAAGCACGTGTAATGACTATACCTGGTTGAATTATTATATGACTTGATTGGGGTAGTTACTAGAGCGACTAGCTATATTAGAAAGTCCGAGGACGGACTTTATTCTAAGGTGGGGAGGATGTAACGACCACTTTTCGTTGTACGTTGTTCGTGCACGTGCTTTTGTCCGTGCACGTGTTTGTTTTGGACCTTGTTGGTTTGTGAACACTTTCGTGTGATATGCCGTTGTGAACGTCTCTGAGAGTATTAAATAGTGGCACTAAATTGGAACGACGTTTCTCGAGTCGTTTTCCCACAATTTAAACTTATTCGATGAGACGTGACGATTTTCACTTTTGACGGGAGACGTTTCCATTTTTGGTTTCGTCGTCCGACGTCGAAATTGAGATCCGTCTTCTTAGTTAGCTCACATTCGACGTCACGATCACCACGATATTTATTTTATAATTTTTGGAGTTTATTTGACCACTATTTTATTTTTAACAAGTTTTATATTATTTTTAATAATTAATTTATAAATTATTTTCGGCCAAATAAAATTTATTTGAGTTTTAAACGTATTAAAGAATTTTTGAGCCAATTTCCAGCTCATTTGGACCAAGTCAAATCCTTGGGTGAGTTGGAGAAGTTGAATTTCAAATTTTAAATTATTTTAAACTTCTAATCCTATTAGATTTAGCCCTAGACCAAGTCAACCCATCTATACTATATAAGCAACCCCTAGGAAGACCTATTTTCGCAAGAAATTAGCCCTAGCCTCTTCCAAAACCCAAATTGGACGTTGCGACGATTCGTCGCAACGTTGCGACGTTCAGCCACCGCACGACCGAAGAAACGAGGCCGTTTTCCCCGCTCCGACCGATGCTTCCGCCCGCACCAAGCCACGCCTGCACCCCGCTGCTGCAGCCGCTCCGTTCCCCGCTTCGACCGATAGGATCTCTCGGTCAGACCGAGAGACCCGCTCGACATCCCCGCATCTCCGCACCGCACCGTTCGCCCGCTCCGCTCCGCATCTGACCGAGCCGTTCGCCCGCACCGACCGCTCTCCGAATCGTTGCAACGTTGCAACGTTGCAACTTCCGTTCCCCAGTGTCTGACCGATGGCCCTCCCCACAGCGACCGAGAGAACCAAGGCTGTGACCGACCCAAGCGCTGCACCAAGCCGTTCCCCCGCAGCGACCGATGGCAGCCCCCGCATTTGGCTGTGTACGACCGAGAGCAAACGTCGCAACCCCGCATCCGTCGCACCACTTGCCTCCGTGGGCCCCCTAAGTTCTCCAGAGTTATTGTGGGTCCCCCAAAGGCCCCTAGGACTTCTGTGGGCCCCACCTAGGTGTGTTCTCTTCGACGACTTGCCGCGTACGACGTCGTCGCACGTCGTAGCCCGTCGTCGCACGTGCGAGCTTTGGAATCTGGAATCGTCGCCCGGGTTGATGCTCTGAACTTTCCAGCGAGGAAACTATATTGGAATCAGGACTTGGAGCGCGTTCTATTATTCCAACCCCCGGCGTCGCTACCCGACGCCGGTGTAGCTTTGCGTCGTGTTGAGGTAACATTTTGCACCCCTAGGACCCCCAACCAAATTGCATGCTAATCAAGACTAAAATCAGTATTTTTAAAGTATTTTAAATGTTTTAAATTTACTAATCAAGATTAATAATATGGACTTTAGGCCGGTGGACTTGTGCACGTAGGATAATTGTGATTTTTGGACTCATTGGACGGTGTGCTCAGACGTCGTACTTGCAGGCAAGTGAAACTTGCCAACTCTTGTGTAGGGCCATGTTTTTAGGCCACTTCCTTGCTCCTAGCGTAAAAGAGACTAGTCAGTGTAATGATAGCTGGCTAGACGCCTACTTGATCTAGTTTGACAACGAAACTAGATCCGTCACCTAATTGATCTAGCTTGACAACGAAGCTAGATCCAACCCTTTAAACTTGTTGTTCATGCATACTAAACTGTCACGTTTACTTTCCTTAAACTGTACGTACTCCTAACTGCCATGCATTGCATCTTACATGTCATCCAAATTGATTGTTGCATCGTAGCACACGCTACAAAATACTTGTACAAATCCGTGTTTCCGTGTCCCTGGCTAGGTGCACCCCTAGGCCATACTTGTTAAAAACACTTCCTGGCTCTTGATCCAGAAGCGAGCATTCCAAGTTCGGGGGTAAGGCCCTGGCTCGACACACGTGGAGGGGTAGGGATAAATGTTCGCTTGAGCTTAGGAGTGGCCTGATCAGCCCTCTAGCCAAAAGACGGAATCTCTGTGCACGAGGTGCTTACTTTTATTGTCTTGTACTTGTCCTGTGAATGATTCATGCAATACTTGTCATCCATGCCATGTTTAAATGCCATGCTCGTACTTTACTTTACTTTACCTTACCTGTTGCACTCATTACTTTAACTGGCATGTCATTGCATTCATGCTAGAACTGCTAGGTTGTTTTACCTACTTTCAGTTTCCTTGCACAAGTCTCTTGTAGACTTGCTGACATGTGCCCCTTGCTCTTTTGGGTGTCACATGTTAGACCCTGAGCCCGAGACCGATGCTGCGTACGTGATGTGTTGCTGACGCTGAGTCTGAGTCCATGATTGCCCAGGAGGATTTTGGTGGACACCGGTGACCATTCTTTGAGTCTTTGTTGAGCTTTATTTTGCTTTAGGCCTTTCGTTAGTTGTTGGTGCAGAGCACCGTTGTTTTATACTTTGTACCTTTGTTGGCCATGTTTGGGCCTTTAGTCTCTTTTTCTTTTAGCCTGGTGGCTTTTCTGCGATGTTGGAATTTATATTTATGGATATTCTGAGATTATTCTTTTGTCTCATTTCATTATTATTATCTTGTTTCGTTTCGCGTTGCAAGGACCTGCAGCTTTAAAATTTGATTGACGCTTATCGGACTTGCAGCTTTGTAGCTTCAAGTCTGAGCGGACCTTCTCACGCTTCGCCTCCATATTTTTGGGAAGCGGGGCGTGACAGAAAATAGTGTAAAAACATAAGCTAAAATACGTGAAACTTGAAAACTGCTGTACTTCAAAAGTTGGAGTCCTCGTCTGTATAAAAATATTTGGAGATCGATAAAACAAGTTGTTCGAAATAAGTTTGAGTCGAATATACATAATAAGAGAAAATGATTTATTGGCTTATCGAAAATCATTATGAAAAGGAAGTAAATCATTCACACGAACATTAAGGACGTAGTTTAGAAAATATTATACGGCAGTAATTTAATATAATTTTGGCAAAAATTTTGAAATTCAAGGAATGCAATTAAATGAACTGAAGAATTTAAACTCATGTTAAATGCCTTCAAAATCTTTAAGCTACAGAAAATTTTAAAATAATCAATATTGAAACTACTTTTAGAGGAACCAGGATTTGCCAAAAGAGAAATTGATTTTCACAAGGTTCTTAACATACGAGCACAACGAACCTGGTACGGATATATAAAAATAATTGAAATTCTATTTAGTTTAGAAATTATTCTAAAAGTATGTATGTTGAACAGAAGATAATAATAACTTAGTAGTAGAATTATTAAAATTGGTAGTAAAGCTTTAAAACCAAATTATGGAGGGTCTAGATCAGGAAATGGTTATGAAATAGTGATTTTACAAAAATCTGAAATAGAGAAAACGATGAGCATAACTTCGACTTGCTGAAAGCTGAAATCCCATGTGACTTGAAAAGTATATTAAAAGGAAGCGCGATGTGTCATCGAATGGCATAGAAAAGAAAATTATAAATCGAATTGGGCAAGGTAAAAGTACGGTTTAGAATAAAATTACTATATGAATGGACAAGGTATTTACATAGGTACGAAAAGTATAGGCTGGAAAAATGTAATAAGCTAGTATTCAAAAATTTTGACAAAAGTTTTTTTATTTATAAATTTTAAGTCAACGAAAGAGTAGGAAGTCTAAGTATATATATATAAAATTTTTTGAACAAATTTAAACTTAGGGAAAGAGGAAGTCGAAAAATACTTCCAGAAGATTCAAGATTTGTAACGGAGAGATTCGAAAATCGACGACGATTATCATGAGGCGATCTCGTGAATCGAGGCAAGGAAAATGGTCGGATGATCAAACCATACATACGCCTAGGATATGATCCAGGAAAAGCTACGGGGAAACTCCTACGGTCGACCAACTAAAGATTTAAAAGACTTGGCGCTATGACTTCCTAAGAAACAAGACTGTAATGAAATGCGTTCAGCTTGGCCCGAAATTGATGGACCCAAGCGAGCGACCAAAGAAATTTCTAGAAGTCTAATATGGTCAGAGTTAGGCAAGAACCACTAAGGTAACTCCTAAGACGATTACATCAATTCCTAGCAGGGAGTCTAACTAACAATCAGGGACCTCTAACTAGCAAGCTCAGACGTCTAACTAAGTCTTCTTACCACCTAGTGACATAGGAAAACGACTAGACTCAAGGCTTATGACTCGGATGTTGTAATTTATTTAATGGACATTCCATAGTTATTATCGTTGTTCCGATAATTCGCAGTTGCAAGACGGACCTGCATGGGCCACCAACAAAATCTGTCACGCCCCGCTTCCCAAAAATATGGAGGCGATACGTGAGTAGGTCCGCTCAGACTTGAAGCTACAAAGCTGCAAGTCCGATAAGCGTCAATCGACTTTAAATAGCAGGTCCTTGCAACGCGAAACGAAACAAAGATAATAATAAGGAAATGAGACAAAAGAGAAATATCAGAATATCAATAAAATAAGTCTCAACATCACAGAAAAGCCACCAGGCTTAAAAAGAAAAGAATCTAAAGGGCCCCAGCATGGCCAACAAAAGTACAACGTACAAAGTAAACGTGCCACGCACCGACAACTAACAGAAAACCTAAAACAAAAGGAAGCTCAGCAAGGTCACTAAGAATGGTCACCGGTGTCCACAAAACTCCTCATGGGCAGACATGGACTCAGGCTCAGCGTTAGCAATCCACGCTCTCAGCAACAGTCTCTGGCTCAGGGTCTAACATGTGACACCCAAAAGAGCAAGGGGCACATGTCAGCAAGTCTACACGAGACTTGTGCAAGGAAACTGAAAGTAAAAGTAAAGCAACCTAGCAGTTCTAACATGATGTAATGACATGGCAGTTAACGTATGAGTGCAACAAGTAAAGTGAGGTACAACAAGCATCTAGCATGGCATGGCAAGAGTAGCAAACTACTATCATTCACAAGTCACGTTTTCATGTCGTGCACAGAGTTCACGCCTTACCGCTAGAGTGGCTGATCGGGCCAACTCCTAAGCTGAGTGGTCGCTCAACCCTACCCCTCCACGTGTATCAAGCCAGGGCTTTACCCCCAAACGTGAATGCTCGCTTCTGGATCACGAGCCAGGAAGTGTTTTTCATGATGACATAGGGGTGCACCTAGCCTGGACAAGCGAGTACAAGTATGTAGCGTGTGATACGAATGCAACATTCAATGCATGGATGACATGGCATGTCAAGTAGCAAGGCGTACAGGTAAGGAATTCAAACATGACAGATAAGTATGCATGAATGACATGAACAAGTAAAAGGGGACGGATCTAGCTTCGTTGTCAAGCTAGATCAATTGGGCGTCTAGGCAGCTATCATTTCACTGCCTAGTCTCTTTTACGCTAGAAACAAGGAAGTGGCCTAAAACATGGCCCTAATCAAAAGTTGGCAAGTTTCACTTGCCTGCAAGTCAAACGTCTAAATACACCGTCCAAAGAGTCCAAAGTCACAATTATCCTACGTGCACAAGTCCACCGGCCTACATTCCAATTTTATTAATCTTAATTAGTGAACTTAAAACATTTAAAAACATCAATTTTAGTCTTGATTAACAGGCAATAGGTTGGGGTCCTAGGGGTGCAAAGCGTTACCTCAACACGACGCGAAAGCTACACTGACGTCGGGTAGCGACGCCAGGGGTTGGAATAAAAGAACGCGCTCCAAGTCCAGATTCCAGAATAGATTCCTTGCTCGAACAGACTGATCAGCAACTAGAGCGACGAACCAAGATTCCAAAGCTAGAACATGCGACGACGGGCTACGACGTATCGCAACGTCGTAAACGGCAAATCCACGAAGAGAAGACACCTAGGTGGGACCCACAGTAGTGCTTGGGGCCAATGTAGGACCCACAACACCTCTGGAGAACTTTGGGGGCCCACGGTGGCAAGCGGTGCGAGAGTTACGACGTTGCGACGAACGTCGCTCGGTCAGACACGTGCCGGTGCGAGAGATTCTCTCGGCCAGACACTGCGGTCGGCTGTGCAGCACTGCGGGGTGCGATGCAGAGCGGGGGCTCTCGGTCGGTGCGGGGGATCTCTTCGGTCGGGCGCTTGGGGAGCGGGGCTGCAGCGATGCGGGCTGCAATGGAGCGGGCGATGCGGGCGAAGCGGGGGAACATGTCGGTCGTAGCGGGCGATGCGGAGCGGGGTTGCAAGCGGGCGGCTGTGCGGAGCGGGGTGCGGGCCGTTCTATCGGTCAGACTGATGGAATCCCTCGGTCGGACACGGGGCGATGCGTTGCAACGAAGCGGCGGCTGTGCGGAGCGGGCGATGCGGCTGTGCGGGCAGGGCTCTCGGTCAGACCGAGGGAAAACAAGAAAAACCCTCGGTCGGACACGGCGGCTGTGCTGCAACGTTGCGACGAACGTCGCAAGCGAGATTTTGGGTTGTGGGAGCGGCTAGGGTTAATTTCTTGCGAAAATAGGGTAGCCTAAGGGTTGTTTATATAGTATAGAGGGGTTGACTTGGTCTAGGGCTAATTCTAATAGGATTAGGATTTAAAAATAATTAAAAATCAAATTCTTTCTCTCTCTAACCCACGCATGGCTAGGGTGCGGCCAAGATGAGCTAGGATTTGGCTCAAAAATAGTTTGAAGTATTATAATCTAATAAAAATTTTATTTGGCTAAAAATACTTTAAAACTTAGTTATTAAAAATATTATAAGCTTTGCTAAAAATGTAAAATAGGTCAAATAAACTCCAAAAATTGTAAAATAAATATTGGGGTGATCGGGACGACGAGAGAAAGAAAACTAAGAAGACGGATCTCAATTTCGACGTCAAGCGACGAAACTAAAAATAGAAACGTCTCACGTCAAAAGTGAAAATCACAACGTCTCTTCGAATAAGATCAAATCGTGGGAGAACGACTCAGGAAATGTCATTCCAAATTAGTGCCACAATTTAATACTCTCAGAGACGTTCAGAACGACATATCACACCATAGTGTTCAAAAGCAAGCAAAGTCTAAAACAAACACGTGCACGGTCAATAGCACGTGCACGGTCAATAGCACGTGCACGAAGAAGATACGATTGGAAAGCGACCGTTACAACCTCCAAGGGAATTGAGATTGATAAAGCCAAGGTTGAAGTTATTAGGAGTTTACCGCCTCCCACTAACCTTAAGGGCATCCGTGGCTTCCTAGGGCACGCAGGTTTCTATCGTCGATTTATAAAGGACTTTTCTAATATTGCTCGCCCTCTCACGGAGCTCCTCGCCAAGGACGCTCCTTTTGTTTTTACTGACGCCTGTTTGCTAGCCTTTAACAGGTTAAAGGAAGCTCTCATCTCATCCCCGATTATACAGCCGCCAGATTGGAATCTGCCATTTGAGCTGATGTGTGACGCTAGTGACCAAGCAGTAGGAGTTGTTCGTGGCCAAAGAAAAGAGGGAAAGCTTCATGCTATATACTATGCTAGAAAGACCTTGGATGATGCTCAAAAGAATTACATCACTACAGAGAAGGAGCTGCTAGCCGTGGTTTATTCTATCGAGAAGTTCAGGTTATACCTCTTGGGGTCCAAAGTGATTATCCACACGGACCACGCGGCGTTGAAATACCTACTGAGCAAGAAAGATGCTAAACCTCGTTTGATACGGTGGATCCTCCTGCTCCAAGAATTCGATATTGAGATCAAAGAAAAGAAAGGAGCGGAGAATGTGATAGCAGACCACCTATCGTGGTTAATTCAAAAGCACAGGGACGACAGTTTACCAATTGACGATTTTTTCACCGGCGAACAGTTATTTGCGGCGAATTCCTCTGAAGCCCTCTGGTACGCTGATATAGTGAACTACCTAGTAAGCGGTATAGTCCCACACGGGTTGGCGACCTACTCGAGGAGGAAGTTCCTACACGATGCGAAGAGCTACTTCTGGGACGACCCATACCTATTCAGGACATGCGCTGATGGGATCATCAAATGATGTATCCCAAAGGAAGAGGCAACCTCCATCATATCGCATTGCCACGATCAACCATGCGGGGGCCACGTAGCTGTCACCAAGACCACGAAGAAAATCCTCCAAAGTGGTTTTTATTGGCCCTCTATATTCAGGGATGCGAATGAATACATCAGGAAATACGATAGATGCCAGAGAACGGGAAACATCACGAAGAAGAACGAACCACCCCTTCATGGCATCTTGGAGATAGAACTATTTGACAGTTGGGGAGTTGACTTCATGTGACCTTTTCCATCGAGTAACGGCAATAAGTACATCTTGGTCGCCGTTGACTACGTCTCGAAGTGGGTGGAGGCCATGGCCACCCCGACAAACGACGCGAGGATAGTAGCCAAGTTCTTCAAGAATACCATCTTTCCCCGTTTTGGAGTCCCCCGGACAATCATAAGTGATGGGGGAGCCATTTCTTCGAGAAGAAGTCCGAGACAATACTGAAAAATATGGAGTTCATCACAAGGTTGCTCTTGCTTATCACCCTCAGACTAGTGGCCAGGTGGAGGTATCAAACAGGGAAATCAAAAGCATCCTGGAGAAGGCAGTTAGCGCCTCGAGGAAGGATTGGTCACACAAGTTGGGCGACGCCCTTTGGGCATATCGCACCGCTTTCAAAACTCTCATCGGCACAACCCCCTATAGACTAGTGTATGGAAAATCTTGCCACCTTCCGGTAGAGTTGGAACACAGAGCGTATTGGGCAGTAAAGAAAATGAACTTTGACTACCAAAGTGCCGCCACGAGACGAGCCTTACACAACAATGAGTTGGACGAAATTCGGCGACACGCTTATGAGAATGCAAAGATATGTAAGGAGAGAACCAAGGTTTATCATGACAGGAACATCACGGTGGTTCGCCATGATGTTGGTGACTAGGTACTCCTCTATAATTCAAGATTACGCCTCTTCCCCAGGAAATTAAAGTCAAGGTGGTCTGGCCCTTACAAGATAGTAAGTTTATCTCCGGGGGGTGCCGTTGAGCTCGAAGGAAAAAACGGAAATTTCAAAGTAAACGACCAGAGGATTAAACCGTACAGAGCAGGAGAACCAATAGGACAAGAGGCGACATACTTCCTCGAGGGATCCCCCGCAGACTGTTGAAAAAAAAACCTTGAGGGAGTCGAGCTCATGATTCAAAACGAGCGCTTATTGAGAGGCAACTCAATCTCTTGTGCCTTAGATTTTATTTTTTTTGAACTTATTTTTACTCTATCCCTCTAAGAAAACCGAATAAAAGGGATATTCATTTTTCTTAAGAACACAAAAATTTGATGGGTTCTTCCTCTTTACAGGTTGAACATCAAGGGGCACGCAGATCAACATTTTAAACGGAAGAAAGTTGGAGGAGAGCAGTGGATTTGAAGTGAAAACCAGAGAAAAGGAGCAAAAAGAAACGCTGGGGACTCGACCGAGCAGTCACTCTGCTCGGTTGATCAGCGGAGGCACGAGAAAGAGGAGCAAAACAGCGTTCTGTCTGTGCTACCCGAGCAGCCCATGCTCGGTCTGAGTAGCGTGCTGCTCGACCGAGCAGTCGCTTGCTCGGTCGAGTAGCGCAGGCTCACAAAAATTTGGAGAAAACGTCATTCTGTCTACACGGCCCGAGCGGTCTTTGCACGGTCCGAGTGGTTGACTGCTCGACTGAGCAATGTTTCACTCGGTCGAGTAGCACATGCCCAGAAAAGAAGTCGAAAATGGCGTTCTGCCTACACGGTCCGATCAGCTTTAGCTCGGTCCGAGCCGTTCCTTGCTCGACCGAGTAACATCCTGCTCGACCGAGCAGACTTAAGTAATTGTTTTATAGCTCAATCTATCTTGCAGTTTGCTCGACCGAGCAATCATATTGCTCGGTCCGAGTCGGCTGCAGTTGATTTCAGGGCTTATTTTTTAGTCGGATTCGAGCTGTTTAGTAACCCCACACCCACCCGTTAACTCTTGCCCTTAAACGCCCTACCCTAATCACCCCCGAGCCACCCCTTCCGCTCGACCCGATCAGCAACTCACAGCCGCCCATCCTCCAGAGCTACTCACTGATCACTCCATATTTTACACCTTTTTTCCGTGTATTTGCATGCCATTTAGATCGCCCAAATCATGTTTTTCACGATATATCGACGATATTGCGATGCTTTTCACGATTTGTTGTTTTTGTCGCATTTCAGGTGATTTGGCACGATTTGGAGTGATCTTGAGACGTGCTTACTCTAGACGGCCACCGACGACCTCCCCGAGGGATATTTTTGCTGTTGGAGAGGAGCGGAAGAAGAATGGACGTCGCAGGAGCGACGAGGAGGCCAAAACAATCAGATTGGGCATCTTTTGTGTCCCACTCGGCCGAGTGGAGGAGCCACTCGGCCGACCAGCGAGACACTGCTCGGCCGACCCGTTCAGACACGATTTCCATGTGTACTCGGCCGAGCGACGGAGACCACATCGGCCGAGTGACGATACCACGTCCGCCCGAGTGGCGCCCAGACGAAGCCCCTCCAAAATATCGAAGTTTCTGTTTTTCGGCCACCTGAGCTTCAGAAGAACCACTCGGCCGAGTGGTAAACCACGTCCGCCCGAGTGCAGTGAAGCCATCGGCCGAGTGACGACAACTCACTCGGCCGAGCCGCCTCCGAACTGAAGACCCTTGAAGCCCCCGACTTACTGGAAAATGACAGGGTTTTCACTCGGCCGAGCGACTTTTGTCACTCGGCCGAGTGCGATGCGCTGCCTGTAGCGAAATTTGCGGAAAACAGGCTGTGCAGGGGCGTTTTGGTCAGGATTTTTTGACGATTTTTGGGGCTATTTAAGCCCTGTTTTAACCCTAGTTTGGAGAGCCATCTCTTAGATTTTTTGCAGCTTTTTGAGACTACTTTTTAGCTTTATTATTTGTGATTGGAGAAGAGGAAAAACTTGGATTTTTGTTGGATTAATTGAAGAACTACATTGGTTTGCATCTCTCTTCCCCAAAAACTCTATTTTTATTGTTTATATCATTGTTGTGATGAATTCCATTGCCTATTTCATTGATTATTTTTGTGCTATTGCCATGATTTGTGAGTAGTCTCCACGTCTTGGGGCGTGGGGATGAACCCTACAAGCCCAATTTCGTATTTGTGATAAATTGGTAGAAATTGTGCTAGAATCAATAATTAGAGATTAGATTGGGATCGAATTACTACGGATAGCTAGGTATTCATATCAATTGCGATTTGCAAGAGATTGGATCCCAATTTGATAGGAAGCCCTAGAAATCCGAATTGGGTTGGAGTCGGACTTTCGAAGTATCGGTTTGCAAGAGATTGGACCGATACTAGGATCTCCGGTTGCAATTCCGTGCCGATACCCGTTTGCAAGAGATTGGACGGGTAGGAACTATCCTAATTTAGATTGTGGACCGAGTTTGCAAGAGATTGGGCTCGGTGCGCAATTGGACGATGATGTTGATCCTAATGCTAGCTTTCCTAGGCTAGGGTTTGCAAGAGATTGGACCCGACCCTAGGATAGCTATAGACCGGCAACAGCGCGAGAGCGTGAGCTTGGTTCCACATTTAGTTGCAACTAGTTCATCCAAATTCTCATTCTAGCAATTTTGATACCGACGAACCACATTTATGAAATACGGTGAGTAGCGGGGATTCCCCATTCCTTAGACGTTCTTTATTTGATTTGATATTTCGCACATTTGTCTGACAATTGTGACAGGATCGCCCAAGGCAATTCTCTCTATTCTTAAATAGCCAGGTTGATTAGGAGCAAGCATGGTCATTCGTCCTCCCTGTGTTCGATACCCGCTCGCCGCTATACCGTGCGCTTGCGGTAAAACTACAACCGTTCTTTGGGTGTACGTCCCGGAGCGATCAAGTTTTTGGCGCCGTTGCCGGGGAGGCGATTGCGTTTGATTCTTTTTCACCCTAGCTACTTCTTTCTTTTATTTTTATTTTTTTATTGTTACCATTATTATTTCCTTTACTATTCTTACCTAACCCTTCCACGGTATTAATCATTTCTTTGAAACTCTGTTTCCCCTGTGCATGAACACGAGATCTACGGCGGACCCAGAAGACTTATTATTTGATCCCGAGATCGAACGTACCGCGCGGAGACTTAGAGCGGAAAAGAGACAAGATCCGGAAGGGAGGTATATGACCAACCCGGAAACTCCTGAAGAATTGGCGGCAAGGATGGCAAGGATAATCTCTATTCGAGATAGGCTTTGGCCTAAGACTTCTTCTACCACCTCGTCCATTGCCATGCCGGGGTTGGCGGCTGACAAGAACTTCGAGCTAAAGACTGGATTGGTGGTTTTGATGCAACAAGACCCATTTCATGGGAACGCACATGAGAACCCCCACTACCACATCCAACTATTCTTGTCGAAGTGCGCCACATTCTAGATGCCGGGGGTCTCCAACGATGCTATCAGACTGCGTCTCTTCCCCTTTACGCTAAAGGACAAGGCACTCTATTGGTTGAGGACGCAAGCTGAGGGTGTCTTCACCACTTGGGACGAGCTGGCGAGTGCATTTATCGACAAATTTTATCCGCCATCCAAGACGGTGAAGATCCGGAGCACTCTCATGTCCTTCAAGCAAGGACCACAGGAGACGCTCTATGAAGCATGGGAGCGTTTTAAGGATTTGCAGCATCAATGCCCGCACCACAGTATAGAGGATTGGGAGCTAGTTCATAGCTTCTACAACGGTCTCCAACCGGGGACCAAACAAATTATTGATGCCACGGCGAATGGTGCAATCTTGTCAAAGACTCCCGAGGAAGCTACGGCCCTAATTGAGGAGATGGCCTCAAATAACCAACAATGGGGCGATGAGCGAGGACACTCCACATCCTCCTTAAAGCCAACTAGCATCTACGAGGCGAAGGCCGTAGCGGAGCTCACGAGCAAATTCGATTCTCTCCACAAGGTGGTGGAGAGATTGGAGAAATTTATCACGGAGCCCCAAGGAAGCCCATCCACCTCCGCACCGACCAACCAAATGTGTGATTGGCAAGACCAATCTCAAGTCATGTACTCGGGAGGAGAGCAAGGAGAAGGATCCTTGGAGCAAGTACAATATGTTGCGGGGAACCAAGAGTATTGGTCCAATCCGGCCGCAAGAAATCATCCGGGATTCTCCTACGCCAACAATGAAGGAGCCTTGAACCCGCCACAACCACCGCCTCAACAAGCTCGACCACCACCACCCCAACAACAAAACTATCCACCGAGGGGGCCTACTCAACAAAACTTTCAACCGAAGCAACAAGTTCCACCATATAGGCCTCCCGGATTCAACCAAGGGTGGAGGAATCAAAATCAAAACCCTCCACAAGCTCCACAACGATCCGACTTCGAAACTAGAGTGGAGGCGTTCATGGTCGAGCAAAATAAGGTGAATGCTACTTTGAAGGCGGGGCAAGAATCTCTTAATACCGTAGTGGCTCAAATATCGGAGCAATTGGCGTTGCTCAATCGGAACACTCAAAGATTGCCGGCGCAACCGGAGCAAAACCCACGGGGCAACACGGGCCACATCAATGCCGTAGTTGCCGTTACTACTAGAGGCGGGAAGGACACCACCCCCGCTATGATTCCTACCGAGGAGGCCGTGGAGGAAAGCTTGGAGCCGGTTGAGCTGGTAGTTGAGATTGAAAAGGAGAAGGAGCCACAAGACAAGGAGAAATCTAGGGCGGATCGATTAATTGAGGAGAGGCGCTTCATGCCACCGGTCCCATTCCCCCAAAGACTAGCGAAAGCGAAAATGGAGAAAAGGCTAGCGAAATTCCTCGAGTATCTAAGAGGAGTTAGCCTCAATATTCCCTTCCTCGACGCCATCGTGGAGATCCCCACGTATGCTAAATTCTTGAAGGACTTGATTTCGGGGAGGAAGAGGAAGGAGAAGATCATGCTAGCCGAGGAGGGCTCTTGGTTCACCAAGAGAGAGAAGGAGCCAACAAAATTTAAAGATCCGGGGAGTTTTCGGATTCCTTGCACTTTGGGCGGCGTGCCTCTTCAAAAGGCGTTGGTCGATCTTGGGGCTAGTGTGAGTCTCATGCCCCTCTCCATGTTCTTAAAGCTTAACACCGGGACAAAGTTGAAACCCACCGACATGCGCATTCAATTAGCCGATGGCCGGATAACAAGGCCGGTGGGGATTGCCGAAGACATCCCACTTCAAATCCCGGGTGGAATATGCTTGCCATGTGACTTCGTCATCATGGACGTTAAGGAGGAGGGAGACACCTCAATGATACTTGGACGCCCATTCCTCGCCACCGCCGGAGTCATCGTCGACGTGCGCGAAGGTACCTTAACCTTAAACGTCGGAAACATCGAGGTGGAGCTCCACATTCCTAAGGCAATGAAGCACATGCCTTACCACGAGGAGCTTGATTACATGGACCTCATCGATGAGGTGATAGAGGAGACGATTCCTCACTCAATTGGCGCTCTTTTTGATGAAGAATTTGAAGAAGGCCCGGATTTAGGCCGAGATGAAGAGAATAAAGATGATTCCCCCGACTTCTCCGCTGATGAAGATGAAGGCGACGCTGATGTCGCAAGGATTCGAGAGCTCTGCAAGCTCTCGAAATTAAAGTCTCCAAAGAAAGCTCCGCCGGTACGGAAATCGGCATCGCCGGTTAAGCCGTTGACCGGGGCAAATGCTAGCTTGGGGGAGCCTCCCCCCAACACTATTCGAGACAAGAGACCTCCGAGGGAGAACGCTACACCGCCACGTCCAAATCCAAGCGCGCTCCCCGGGAAGTTTGACGGGTGCATCTCATATGCACCAAACATCCCGCATTGATTGAAAATTATAGGGGGTCGAGCTCACGACCTAAAACGAGCGCTTGTCGGGAGGCAACCCGACGGTTTTTGCTTTATTTTTACTTTTTCTTTATTTTCGTTTTAGAGATTTTTAGTGTTTTGAGTCATTCGACCAAAAATTTTGTGATAACGGGTCCTATTTTCCTTGACAGGAGAGGAGATAGGTAGATCCATCATGAGGAGGATGAACGAGACGACGAGGAGCGCCCCAAGAAGGCGCTCGACGCTTAGGAGGAGGATGAAATCGACTGGAGGAAGAAAGACGGAGTTTAGAGCCCAAACGAAGACAAACAGCAGAACACAAGGCTCACTCGGCCGAGTATACTAGTCACTCGGCCGAGTACACAAGTTCGTCCGGCCGAGCCGCTCACGAACGAGGGAAGTCTACTGTACCCAACTCTCTGTTTATTTTCTTGATTTCGATATAACTGCTACTCGGCCGAGTATACATTATCACTCGGCCGAGTGAAACGGATACCCTCCTAGGGCGAGTCATGCCGAGTAGCTTGAGTCACTCGGCCGAATGGACTTACGTCACTCGGTCGCGGCTGGCAAAGCCACTCGGCCGAAGCGATATCGGGGAGAAAAGTTTTATTTGCCTCGCTCGGTCGAGTGAGCACGTCACTCGGCCGAGTCGTAACTCTTTTATATATAAGTGGCGAGGGGGGCGCGGATTTCGAAATAGCAATTCCCAAATCCGCCCGCGCCCCCTCAGCTCCCATCGCCCGATCTCACTTCACCCAGCCCCCACTCGCCCGAACAAGCCCGTGCGCACCGCCGCTCGGCCAGCCACCGCCGGCCGACCATCGCCGCACCCCGCCCGAGTCGCCGCCGGCGGCCTTGTCTCCGATCACCTCCGGTATAGCTTGATTTGCCCGTTTTCTCCTCTTTTTGCGTAGTTTTCGAGGATCCGTGTATTAATCGAACCCCTAACCCGAATCAATTCCCATATCTATCTGTTATACCCCTATTGCTCCATACATTTTGATTATTACTCGCTGATATCGCTTTTCCATGCGCAGGTTGCTTTTTGGAGCTTAGGGGAGCCTAGGGGAGCTTCTACGGGCTGTTTTGGACTTCGTGGAGGCGCGGACTTCGCACGCTTCCACTGCTTAGCACTCGCGGCGTGTTTGGGTATACTCTTTCCATTCTTTTACACGCACCGCACTTTTTTTCATTTTTCGGCGCGCTCGGGGCCGATATGCCGCCCCGGACACGGCCGCGGTCGACGAGAGCTTCCGCTAAGCGGAAGCGGTCGGACGAGCCCGGCCCCTCCCACTTGGTGGAGGACTCTCTTCCGCCTTCCCCCACACACGCCGTCCATCCAGCACAGCCTGCAGGCCCCGCACACCCCGCACAGCCTGCAGTGCACCCACAGCCCGCACAGTCTCTCCCTGCCGATCCACAGCCACCACCACCGGCTCCGCTGGTCGGGCCGCTCGGGATTACGTTCCGAGACGACGCACACCGCGCTGTCTTCGAGCGTATCTCCCAGCGCTCGATCGTACCCTCCAGGTTTGCACACCTCGCTGACCTAGGACGCCTGGGGGTACTTAAGGGGATACTCACGTTGTACGACAACGTGGGCTGGTGAGATTTTTTCCAGGTGTCGGCGGATACTTTTACCCGCCCGACACTTGAGGTTTTGAGTTCGATCGCCCGGACCGATGAGGGATGCTCATTCAGGTTCATGGATCGAGAGTGCCAGGTCACTCTCGATATGATGAGAGCGTTCTTCTCATGGCCCGCAGTCCCCGGAGCCGATCGCGGTTATGGCCCCACACATATCCCTCCACCCTCTTTCGACGCCGGTGCCTTCTGGGCACGTATCACAGGCCACCACGCCGCCTTTGACCCTAGTAGGGCCAAGGCCTCGGCCATTGTCCACCCCTGCCTACGTATTGCCCAGCGCCTTATGGCGACCACCTTTTTGGCCAGATATGAGCCGGGCACGATGTCTACGCCAGAGCTCTACATGCTCTATGCGATGACACGTCCCAGAGCTCTATCTAGGGATGGACACGAGCTTGTCCCCGCCGTCGTGATCGACATTGCGGCTTGGTTTTTAGAACGTATCATTGTGTCGGTGGGCGCTCGCTCACGGATATGCTGCGGCGGTCTGATCACCCTGCTTACCATGATGACCGGCGAGGACTTACCTGACGACCTGCGACGCGTTCCGGGCCCCACTTCCTTGTCGATAGACGTTATGGCCCGGATGAAGATGCTGCGTCCGCATGGTGAGCGTCACTGGGTCTGGTTGCACGGCCCTTTCGGTGCCGACTACATGATTCTCCAGAGCCCAGCTCGGACCCAGATTGCACCGGCCCACGTTGACTGGCTCCCAGCGATGGATGTCCTCATCCCCGCTGCGTACGTTCTCGAGGCCGAGGAGGCCGAGCAGGCCCACGCTGCCCACGCTGCCCAGGCTGCTCCCGCAGACCCTGCTGCACACCCTGCCGAGCCTGCTGCCGACCCCGTCGACCCTGTGGCCCCTCAGCCTGTTCCTGACGTTTCCACTGCTCCTGACACTTCTGTCCCCACCTCTGTCAGTGTCGAGAGTACTTTTGCTGAGCCCACTTCCACCACTGTCACCACTTCCGAGGCTATCCCCACCACTCCCGCTGCCACCTCTGGCCCTCTGTCCGTGGAGCCTCTTTGCTCCGCACTCCCCGAGCGCCCGCCGACCTTTGTCGAGAGTGGAGCACCCTCGTTTTCCGCGGTCGTGGAGACCATGGCTAGCATGATCTCCGCTGGGATTGCGCCTTTTGGTCCACACAGTTCCGCCCCAGCGGTAGAGTCCTCTGTCTCCACAGCCGCCGTATTCTCCGAGAGCGTCGTGGCGTCTGTCCACACTTCTGGGCCACTGACCTCTCTTGCCACCTCGTTGCCACTTTTGCACGCTTCCTTTGCTGCCGCTGCCTCTACTTCTCACCAGCCGGTGTCCCGGCCTCACACTGAGGCCAGGCCCACATTTGCTGGCGCGGCACCTTTTGTCCCCTTCCCTGCTGAGCCCGTTACATACTCCACTCGCGTACGCCAGCCCCGCCCTGCGCAGCCTAGACCGGTGCGTCCCTCTGCACCACCCCCGCCCGACACTGTACTGCAGAGCATACGTGCTCTTGAGTTGGCGGTGAGTGGTCTTAGAGGTGACCTTAGGACCCTGTCCTCCACCGTCTCTACGATGGCTGGACGCTTTGACCTGATCCCTCAGATCCACTACTGCCTGACACAGATCTTAGAGCGTCTTCCGCGCGTACCCCCACCCACCCCAGCTCAGCAGCCTACACCACCACCACCTCCTCCGCCTCAGGACGGAGATGGCGCAGCACCACCTTCCTAGGCACCCTTGATGCCATCGATTCCTTTTGCCGTTGTGCTGCCCGTTTCTGCTGGGTCCTGATGCCTTTTTGCCCACCCCCCTCCCCTCACTTATTTTGGAATTCTCATTTTGCCGTATCTTTATATATCTTTTTTGGGAGAGAGGGAGAGCTTTTGGTGACCCATTTATACTCGTATCACTCATATCTGTGCATGCATCATATCCGCATCATATTTTCATTTCTTTATTTTTCGTTTTATTATCTTTTTCTTTCCATCATGCATGCACCCTCACTTGCCCCTCTCATTACTTGTCTCTCTGTGTGCCACACTTTGCACATTGAGGACACTGTGCGGTTTAGCTTGGGGGAGTGAGTTCTCACGTTCTTTTTCGATTTGCCACCTTTATTTTTAGTTTTTCACATCGTTTTTTTTTTCACTTTTGCACTCATTTTTCTTTATTTTTCTTTTATTTTGCCATGCATCACGTTTTTCTTATTTCTCTGTGTGCCGCATTGCATAGATTTATTTTTCTTATCTTTATTTCTTTCCTTTTTCATCTCATGCTAGAGATGAATTTTCTGTGATGATGTCTACGTGGAGTTAGCTTATTCTATATGCATGCTATATTTGTCATGTCTTAGATTTTATTTCTGATATCATATGCTATGACTTGCTTCGCATCTAGAATAGTAACCCACACTTTTTCCACATGAAAATGGATGAAGTTTTATTATTAGCTGAGCCTGAATATTCATATGTATGCTATCACAGAAAACACACCAAGATTCACGCATTGAATGCCTATATCTGGAGTACTGATTTCTTTTCCTATATCACTTCTATATGCATGAATTGTACACTTCACTTCGGGATGATTGAATGATGTTAGCTATGATATATCTGGATTAGTTAGCTTTTTTATGATCGAAACTGAGTAGATTAGATTACCCTGCTGAAGTTGTCGTGCATGTCTTATAGAGTGAACCGAGAGTTTTATATATTTCTTTCTCCACAAATCTTGAACATCATTTCTCTACTTTTAAAAATCATTGGTGAATCTCCCCTTAGTGATTCTATTTTATGGCATTTCCCCCGCTATTAATTCCTAGCTCCAAATCCCTTCTTTTAAAAATATATATATATATATATAATAAAAGAGAGAAAAACATTCTTGTATATCATTATCTCTCTCTGAGTTGGGATCATTGTGTATATATTGCTTATAAAAAAAAGAAAAAAAAAGAGAAAAGAGGAAAAATCCTCAATAAAAGATCCCATCTCACTTTCTTTCTTTCTTCTTTCTCTTCTTTGCTTTTGGAGCTATATAAAAATGGGGATGTAAATATTTTTGTGCCACCACGCTTATAGATAAGCTTGGGGGAGGGGACCCATTGATGTGTGAGAGAGTGACTACTTGACATTGCACGACAACCTAGGCTAAGTAATATTCTATACTCGGTGAGATTGTTTCTAGCTTCACGAAATCCAGAAATCTAAGCCTAGCGTTCATTTCATGAAATCCAAACTTTTCTATTCTCTCTATTCTATAGTGTGATACTCTTATATTCCAGATAGAAAGCGTTCAATTGAAAAGTGTGTGATCTGTGATTTGTATACCGCTTTAAATGATTCAGGCAATGTTAATTTTAAAATCATTCCGTTCTTCATGATTATATCATTGTTCGTGGGTTTTCTATTTCTATTTGCACTATTATACTATGATATCAAAATAAGATTCTTTGACATGTATTTCTCATTCGGTGCATGCTATAAGAGTAAGTGAAACCCACGTCCTGAGAAAATGATCTAGCACCCTACCTCTTCGCTTCTTTCTTTCGTCTTTATTTTCATTTGGTTTTCATTCTTCTTCGTTTTTCATTTTTTTCGTTTTTCGCCGTTTTCGTTTTCCGAATCCACCGGGTTCGCCTTTTACTTATCTTCCTCGATGACGAGTAAGAGGCAAGCTTGGGGGATTTTGATCACTCCATATTTTACACCTTTTTTCCGTGTATTTGCATGCCATTTAGATCGCCCAAATCATGTTTTTCACGATATATCGACGATATTGCGATGCTTTTCACGATTTGTTGTTTTTGTCGCATTTCAGGTGATTTGGCGCGATTTGGAGTGATCTCGAGACGCGCTTACTCTAGACGGCCACCGACGACCTCCCCGAGGGATATTTTTGCTGTTGGAGAGGAGCGGAAGAAGAATGGACGTCGCAGGAGCGACGAGGAGGCCAAAACAATCAGATTGGGCATCTTTTGTGTCCCACTCGGCCGAGTGGAGGAGCCACTCGGCCGACCAGCGAGACACTGCTCGGCCGACCCGTTCAGACACGATTTCCATGTGTACTCGGCCGAGCGACGGAGACCACATCGGCCGAGTGACGATACCACGTCCGCCCGAGTGGCGCCCAGACGAAGCCCCTCCAAAATATCGAAGTTTCTGTTTTTCGGACACCTGAGCTTCAGAAGACCCACTCGGCCGAGTGGTAAACCACGTCCGCCCGAGTGCAGTGAAACCATCGGCCGAGTGACGACAACTCACTCGGCCGAGCCGCCTCCGAACTGAAGACCCTTGAAGCCCCTGACTTACTGGAAAATGACAGGGTTTTCACTCGGCCGAGCGACTTTTGTCACTCGGCCGAGTGCGATGCGCTGCCTGTAGCGAAATTTGCGGAAAACAGGCTGTGCAGGGGCGTTTTGGTCAGGATTTTTTGACGATTTTTGGGGCTATTTAAGCCCTGTTTTTACCCTAGTTTGGAGAGCCATCTCTTAGATTTTTTGCAGCTTTTTGAGACTACTTTTTAGCTTTATTATTTGTGATTGGAGAAGAGGAAAAACTTGGATTTTTGTTGGATTAATTGAAGAACTACATTGGTTTGCATCTCTCTTCCCCAAAAACTCTATTTTTATTGTTTATATCATTGTTGTGATGAATTCCATTGCCTATTTCATTGATTATTTTTGTGCTATTGCCATGATTTGTGAGTAGTCTCCACGTCTTGGGGCGTGGGGATGAACCCTACAAGCCCAATTTCGTATTTGTGATAAATTGGTAGAAATTGTGCTAGAATCAATAATTAGAGATTAGATTGGGATCGAATTACTACGGATAGCTAGGTATTCATATCAATTGCGATTTGCAAGAGATTGGATCCCAATTTGATAGGAAGCCCTAGAAATCTGAATTGGGTTGGAGTCGGACTTTCGAAGTATCGGTTTGCAAGAGATTGGACCGATACTAGGATCTCCGGTTGCAATTCCGTGCCGATACCCGTTTGCAAGAGATTGGACGGGTAGGAACTATCCTAATTTAGATTGTGGACCGAGTTTGCAAGAGATTGGGCTCGGTGCGCAATTGGACGATGATGTTGATCCTAATGCTAGCTTTCCTAGGCTAGGGTTTGCAAGAGATTGGACCCGACCCTAGGATAGCTATAGACCGGCAACAACGCGAGAGCGTGAGCTTGGTTCCACATTTAGTTGCAACTAGTTCATCCAAATTCTCATTCTAGCAATTTTGATACCGACGAACCACATTTATGAAATTCGGTGAGTAGCGGGGATTCCCCATTCCCTAGACGTTCTTTATTTGATTTGATATTTCGCACATTTGTCTGACGATTGTGACCGGATCGCCCAAGGCAATTCTCTCTATTCTTAAATAGCCAGGTTGATTAGGAGCAAGCACGGTCATTCGTCCTCCCTGTGTTCGATACCCGCTCGCCGCTATACCGTGCGCTTGCGGTAAAACTACAACCGTTCTTTGGGTGTACGTCCCGGAGCGATCACTCACAGACGCCGCCACCCCCCAAAGCCAGTCAACCTTCATATCTCTCTCTAAAACAAAACTCCCTCCCCGCTCCTCAGTTTCTCCGCCCCCATCACCGCCACCTTTTTCGGTCTCCGCCCTACCCCTCCTAAGCCTCAACCGAACAATACTAAAGCCCAATAGATCTCTTCACATTAATCTTCCTCGTCTGACATTACTTTCTATCATTTCAGGTACGCGGGGTCCACAAAAAAGGTCATTTCTAAGAGCAGCTTGGGGGACACTCCCGATCAGCGGCAGTCACGTGACCGATCGCAACACCATCTCATTCTTGTCGGTACTTTCTTTCCCCTATACACTTTACGCACCAATGCACGCTATTATTACGCCTGCAAAATGCCTCTACGCCGTGCTAGACCCACCAACACCGGCACAACAAACCCCAGGCCTACTCGACGTACCCGTCGTACACGCTCTCCCACTCGAAACCACACCGTTGGTGAATCATCCACCACTTCACCTCTACCACCCACCGCCCCACTCCCCCCTGAGCCTCTTCAGATCGACGACGCATTATATGACGTCAGCTTCCGTGATGCTGACAAGGGAGATCAGTTCTTTGCCATGCTCCTACTCATAGGTCAGGGAGGCGACATTACTAAACAGTCAATTGAATAGGACCTCCCGCGACTCCGCAACCTAGTTAGGCACTGGCAAACTGACCCACCTACCAAGTTCTAGCCAGATCCTCCCACATCTCCTGGTCCGCAACAGAGGGACCCATCACCACCCCCAGAGGGTGGTGCCTCTGCTTGATGTTGTCCCTACCCGTTTTGCCTCCCTCATATTTTATTGTGCCCATCTGTCTGTTCGGGGCCCTGATCTTAGATAGCTTGGTGAAGGACCCACACATGCATCATTTTTCATTATCATTGCATCATGACATATTTTTACTTCTTTTTACACGTTTTTATTTTATATGCCCCCACCAACCCACCCTATCTAGCATCATCTCCCGCCTACCAGCGTTTTCTCAGCAATGAGGACACTGCTGGGTTTAGCTTGGGGATGAGCGCTACCGCTTTATTTTTCTTTTATATTTTCCTTTTTTTAATCTTTTTAGTTTACTTTTCCACCCTTTTTTCACTACTTTATCTTTTTTTCTCATTCTGCATCACGTTTTCTGTTTTTTTGCCATGCATGCATCCCTTTTTCTTCATTTTCCTATTTTCTCCGCCCTTTTTCTTTTTATGCTAAGGATGTTCTGCACGATGATACTTCTCGTAGCCCTTAGTAGTTACTCACGATGCTTACTATCTGATGACATGCTATTAGGGTAGTTTCAGTTTTACTTTCTATATGCGTGCATATTCTTTTGCCGATCTATCTGATTTAATGCCTGAAATGCATGAAATAGTATCTAGTATGCGCTATGTTGGGTTATGCACCTAGGTTCACGCATCACTAGAACACTTGGAGCATCTGCTTTAAATCTTATTCACTTCTGTTTGCATGATTGATATCATTGTGCCTATTACTACATGTTTTTTCAGTGTTCATCTAGATGAATGAAAATATCCATGCTAGTTATGAGTTCAATTAGAGTATTATCTTATTAAACCGTTGTGCACCTCTTATGAGTGAACCGAGAGATCCATTATTTTCCTTCTCTACATATCTCTATAGTTCTCTACATATCAGTTGGTTTCACCCCTTGACGTGCGTTAATATTTCATATATTCACGCATGTTCTTTTATTCGTTTTCTCGTATTTTCTCGTTTTCTTTCACTTTTCTTTGTTTCTCCATGTTTGCAGGAGATTGACCGCGTAGGGGACGTTTAACGACGATATCTCAAGTCCCCGGAGCAACGGGAGGAGTCACGCGTGATCCAGGGGGGTCAAACGTCAAAGAATACATCTTTCAGCCCCTCACCCGGTCGGTTGGTCATCTCCAACCGATCGGGTGATGCACGCGTGCACCACCCGGTCTCGGCCGGAGCTCAAGCAAAAGTCACCCGACCGGTTCACAGGTCAGTTCAGCGGGGGCCTGTTCTCTGTCTTTTCGATCCAAATTCCAACCGATCGGGTGACTCTCACCCGATCGGTTCATCTGTAGCTGATGCTGAGGAGCTGAAGACACGGGCACCCAACCGATCACTTCACCCGATGGCGCCAAGATCCAACCGGTCACTCCAAGAACTCACCCGACCGGTTCATATGACCGGGTGAAAGCTCGCCGTTTTCTGTTCATTATCTGTAACGGATCACCCGATCGGTTGACTTGTCAACCGATCGGGTGATACGAGAGTCTATAAATAGAACCCCTAGGGTTCCAGAAACGGGGGAGCTGCTAGTTTTTACTGTTTTCTCCTATTGTGACGGCTGTAATTTCTGTTCTTTTGTAAGTTGTCGGATCTTTCTCAAATTTTAGTATTGTCTTAATTACTCTATTACTTCCGCATTCCAATCGTCTGATTATGATTCCAACGGTTCATTTTCATTTAGATCGCTTTTAATGGATTTTTGTGAGTAGTTCCCAAATCTGGGATTTTGGCGGAAACCCCTTCGGGGGCTCTTCCCGTTGCATCCATGGGGTTAGGAAATCGATAGGGAATAGGATTCTAACGGTTACGCGGGGTGTTTCATTGTCATCGGCGGGAAAAAGACCGCCTTTGACCGTTGGGCCAAGGGGGAATAAACTTGGCGGTTGACTCCCTAGACATAGCTCACGCCCTTAGCGTAGACGCCGAATCCTAGCACGCGGGAGCGGCAGGATGAGACGTTGGGAGTTATCGTTGCAAGCTTAGTGCTCCCGGAATCGATCAGTGTTAATGGACACGGGAGTGCACACTGATCGAATCCGGGAAGTCCGGTGTATCATCCTGGGCATCGACCGGAATATCGGGCCCATGGGATGCCGGTACCACTTTCAGAGGCAACGTCTCACCATTAGACCCTAATTCCGATCGCTATCCTACTCGTAGGTCGTATCGGCGAGAGTCGCTCGTTGGAGTGGAAACCAAAGTCCCGGGTTTATTTTCTTATTGTTCATACCTTTCATTTCTTTCCGTGACAACCATTTACCGATTCGGGCTAGCTCGCCCACGGGGTGATTTTGGTCCTCCTTGACACAAGCACATCCTAGCCTCCCTATGTTCGATCCCCAAGCCACACTACAACACCGTGCGCTTGCGGTTACAAATATTTAAACCCCTTCCCTGCCACGCGGCCGCGCGCCGGCGCGGCGGGCACCGGTCAAGTTTATGGCGCCGTTGTCGGGGAACGAACCCGGGTCACCCGCGTGACAGGCAGGAATACTCACCACTATACTACAGCCAGGCCGGTAAGGGGAAGTTTTGTTGTGGGGGCATCATTACTATCATTTGCTCTTGCCCCCAATTTAATATTCCCTTCCCCAATAATCTTCCTGCTGCCGCAGGACCCTCACAGCTAGATATTGATGTCCTGCAGCACATTCACATGATTAGACCCCACTCCGATGGCCGCTTCATCTTCAATTATGGCCACCCCCAGCCCCTTACACCATTCTCCCCAACCCCGCTCGCATGACCATTGCTCTTGTGGGAGATTGGACCTTCCCACCTGATCCCAACTTCCTTGCGGGGTTGAACCTTCCTTTCCTCCCCGCGGACGCACGCAGACCACCGTCTCCTGTCGCCCACTTAGGCGAGCAGGATATCCCTGCGTCTCGGGGAGATATAGGGGCTGGCCCGAGTCGTCCTATTTCTGCTCCGGGACCCATCACATCTGAGCACCTCTTTGCAGCCATTTCTGGCCTTGTCTCCTGTGCCGGCATGACCACTGCCGCCGGCACCACTTCGACCTTACCTGCCGGCACCTCTTCTGCCTCACGTCAGTCCACATCTTTTGGTCGCCGTCAGGTCTCTGCCCGTCTAGGTCTTGAAAGGGAGGTCGCTGCCCTTCGTGAGCTCGCCATGTCCTCTGCCTCCTCAGACCCATCACCATCCTCTTTTCTCACTCACCCACATTTCCTCGCACTTGAGAGGAACGTGGCCGCCATTCTTCGCCTTCTCACTCACATCCACGGTCCACCTCCACCTTCACCACCTCGGCGATCTTCTCCTCCACCCTCCCACACATCCCCACATCCATCACCCCCCTCACCACATTCTTCTCCCCCCTCATCTATTCCCATCCCGATATCCACTTCCCCCCTCCCGACCACTTCCATCGCACCCACGCTACCTCCTCCCTCCTCCTCCATCACTGCATACGTGCGTCGGAGGAAATTGCCGGTGCGCTCCAGATCTCTCCCACCACCACCCACCACCATCACCACCACATCTTCTTCCCCCATTTCTATTCCTCTCACCACCGCCTTAATCGCCTTCCTACCACCACCACCCACCTCCACCGACACTCCTCCCATTGTTCACACCACCGCTGCCCCTTTTCCTCCACCTCATTCCCCACTTCTCCGCACACCCCCCAGCCTCCCCCGACCACCCAATCCCACCCTCTTCCGAGGAGGACGAGGACTCACCTTCTCCTGCCTTCTGATTTCACCTTGTTTGTTTTTGACTCCCCCTTACTTATCTCTGCATTTCATTGATCATATCATTTTACTAGCACTGTCAGGTCCAGTTTGGGGGACGTCTATTTTGGTGTGTCGTCGTGTTTTGTTGGTTTTCTCATTTTTGTGTGTGTGCTTGTTTTTCCCCTTTTGAGTGTCGTGTCGTGTGGTTCTATCTCTATTTTTGTATCGTTTGATTTTGATCTTGATCTTTCTTTATTTACAGTTTTGTCTTTGTGTTTTTCTCGTTTTCACTTCTTTTTGTGTCGGTGCGTATTCCCCCCCTCTTCATTGCCCTCCCGTACTCACTCATATTGCATTGAGGGCAATGCAAACTTCAGCTTGGGGGAGTCGCACTGTGTGCGTCATTTGAGTCCTTCTTTTTCGTTTTTGTGTCATTTTCATCGTGTTTTTTATTTTTTTTTCTTTTTCTTTTCTTCTTTTGAGCTCTTTCTCCTAGAGATGAACCCTATGATGAATCGCCACAAAATCACACACATCTAGCATGGCATCGATAATCACACTCACTGACCCTAGGATTTCGAGTTCTCTTGCATTTCACGCATCGTGGGTCCACTTAGCTTTTTGTGAGTCGTGTGTCGTGCCTAGCTATTTGGTGTGCTTCTACTTTGTGATTTTATTTTATATACCTGTCCAGGAATGACCCCTAGATTATCATGCTTCGATTTGAATATGCGGTATTTGCCTCTACTATAAGCATGCTATATTTATATCGTATATCTCAATTCGCATGCGTTGGGATTCCACAATTAAGGACTAGGATAACCCATTTAGCCTATGCTCTATCTAGCGAGAATAGTTCCCTCTGCCCAAGTGTTTAGATTTTGACTTTTTTTTTTGTTTTACTTGGTGCAAATCCCCTCGTCGTGTACCGTTCTCCCACTTGGGAGAGTACACATGTGTATAGCCAAAAACCCAAAAATTCAAAAAAAAAAGAGAAAAGAAAAGAAAAACCCAAAAAGAAAAGAAAAGAAAAATTTTGTATAGCCAAAAAGCCAAAAAAAAATACAAATGCCCAAAACCCAAAAAAATTTCTAGTGTGAATATTTTTCCTACCTACCGAGAATAAAGGGAAGGCGAGAATTTGCACCGAGTGTTCTACTCCACATCATCTCAACCCCCATTGTTTTCGAAAACACATGGCTTAGGAATTTTTTAGCTAGTATCTAGGCTATAGTGTCGTGATTTCCTTGACCCTAGTTGTGGAGTCCCCGATGCATGATACGTTTCACTTCTTATACTCTTCTCATGCATGCTTGAACTAATATTCACCGCAATTTCAAATTCGAATCGGTATTTGGGTCATTTCCTGGATTTGCGTATATGAGCTCATAGCACATTGTAGAAAGCGACATCATTTGCTAGCACACGACCGCACTCACTCGCGCTTCACCGCGTGGGCCCACGACACTTATTTGGACTCGTTTTCCTAGGTTTAGTGGTGTGATTTGATGTCTGCTTGCTTGGTGTGTCGTTTTTGATTTTGTTGGCTCTGACGGACGATCTAGGATATAGAGTTTTCTTTTTCTCTCTTTCTCTCTATTTTTCCCCTCCGAGTTCCTACTCTCACTCGTCTTCCTCGAGGACGAGGAGGAGTTCAGCTTGGGGGATTTTGACGTGCGTTTATATTTCATATATTCACGCACGTTTTCTTTTGTGTTTCTCCGTGTTTTCTGCCGTCTTTTATTCGTTTTCTTGTATTTTCACGTTTTCTTTCACTTTTCTTTGTTTCTCCATGTTTGCAGGAGATTGACCGCGTAGGGAACGTTTAACGACGATATCTCAAGTCCCCGGAGCAACGTGAGGAGTCACGCGTGATCCAGGGGGTCAAACGTCAAAGAATACATCTTTCAGCCCCTTACCCAGTCGGTTGGTCATCTCCAACCGATTGGGTGATGCACGCGTACACCACCCGGTCTCGGCCGGAGCTCAAGCAAAAGTCACCCGACCGGTTCACAGGTCGGTTCAGCGGGGGCCTGTTCTCTGTCTTTTCGATCCAAATTCCAATCGATCGGGTGACTCTCACCCGATCGGTTCATCTGTAGCTAATGCTGAGGAGCTGAAGACACGGGCACCCAACCGATCACTTCACCCGATGGCGCCAAGATCCAACCGGTCACTCCAAGAACTCACCCGACCGGTTCATATGACCGGGTGAAAGCTCACCGTTTTCTGTTCATTATCTGTAACGGATCACCCGATCGGTTGACTTGTCAACCGATCGGGTGATCCGAGAGTCTATAAATAGAACCCCTAGGGTTCCAGAAACGGGGGAGCTGCTAGTTTTTACTGTTTTCTCCTATTGTGACGGCTGTAATTTCTGTTCTTTTGTAAGTTGTCGGATCTTTCTCAAATTTTAGTATTGTCTTAATTACTCTATTACTTCCGCATTCCAATCGTCTGATTATGATTCCAACGGTTCATTTTCATTTAGATCGCTTTTTAATGAATTTTTGTGAGTAGTTCCCAAATCTGGGATTTTGGCGGAAACCCCTTCGGGGGCTCTTCCCGTTGCATCCATGGGGTTAGGAAATCGATAGGGAATAGGATTCTAACGGTTACGCGGGGTGTTTCATTGTCATCGGCGGGAAAAAGACCGCCTTTGACCGTTGGGCCAAGGGGGAATAAACTTGGCGGTTGACTCCCTAGACATAGCTCACGCCCTTAGCGTAGACGCCGAATCCTAGCACGCGGGAGCGGCAGGATGAGACGTTGGGAGTTATCGTTGCAAGCTTAGTGCTCCTGGAATCGATCAGTGTTAATGGACACGGGAGTGCACACTGATCGAATCCGGGAAGTCCGGTGTATCATCCTGGGCATCGACCGGAATATCGGGCCCATGGGATGCCGGTACCACTTTCAGAGGCAACGTCTCACCATTAGACCCTAATTCCGATCGCTATCCTACTCGTAGGTCGTATCGGCGAGAGTCGCTCGTTGGAGTGGAAACCAAAGTCCCGGGTTTATTTTCTTATTGTTCATACCTTTCATTTCTTTCCGTGACAACCATTTACCGATTCGGGCTAGCTCGCCCACGGGGTGATTTTGGTCCTCCTTGACACAAGCACATCCTAGCCTCCCTATGTTCGATCCCCAAGCCACACTACAACACCGTGCGCTTGCGGTTACAAATATTTAAACCCCTTCCCTGCCACGCGGCCGCACGCCGGCGCGGCAGGGACCGGTCACCCCTACAGCTACCCTTACCGCATCTTACTTCCCAAGAATCCCAAAAAGGAAATAGTATAGCTTCTAAATGAAATGAAAAAAGAAAAAAAAAAGTGTATATATATGTGAAAAAGAAAAGAAAAAGAAAGAAAATAAAGGAATAAAATCGTTTTGTATCCTTTCATTAGAAGCTATCACATATACTGGGAAAAAGACAAAAACTTGCATATCCTATTCCTAGATGTGATGCCTCAAGCTAAGCTTAAGGGGGGTGAACCAACTGATCACATGAGTGAGTATGCCATTAGAGTGGAGATGGTGCATAATGGGAAGATTTGATAATACTTAAACTTTACGAAACACTTTAGTTTTTGGAGATTTTTCGTGACTCGAAATGAATAATTGAATAACATGATTCTTTCTATTCTCTATTGCATGTTGTGTGATTTCTATATGCTCCACGTGTATTTGTGATTGAAAAGTGAATTGCCAACTCCTTTTATACTAGACTCTATGGACTACATGAGATTAATATGAGTTAATGACATTATTTCAGTAGATCCATATCTTTTGTCTGTATTGCATGCTAGACATATGATCTGTAAAACTTGAAAATACCATTAGCATGTATTTTTACTATTCGGAGCATCGTGATATATTACTTAGGCTTGAGATCTGACCGAACAACCTTAGCACCCTCCATCTATTTCCATTCACTTTTATTCTTATTTTTATTTTTTATTTCTTTTTGTTTTTCTCCCGGCGTACCTAGTATTCGACTTTCTCGAGGACGAGTAAGAGGTAAGCTTGGGGAATTTTGATGTGTTCATATTTTACATCTTTTTCATAGCATCATGACATCGCATTCCGTGCCATTTTCGCATTCAAATTCCATATTTTTCTACGATATCGCATTTCTGACGTTATATTCGAGTTTCGTAGTGTTTCATGAATTTTCAGGGATTTTGAAGCGATTTGCGACCCGATCTGGGTATGGACACATCTGACACACCCGTGAGCTCATTGGTGAAGCTCTACAGGAGTTCGCCGAGTTTTGGGAGCCATGGGAGGAGTGGAGGAGAGAGCCAGAGGAGAGGAGAAGCTTCAGAAGCTTCAGCAAAGAATTTCCTAGGCGACTCGACCGAGCAGAGCAGCTGCTCGGTTGATCAGATGCAAAATGAAGACAAGGGCAGATACGAAGCTTGCTCGGACCGAGCACTCACGGTGCTCGGTCGAACAGCCCTTAATTCCAATCTCTTGCACGGCCCGAGCAGCTTCTTCAGCGCTCGAGTCAACTGTCTGCTCGACCGAGCAGAGCTGACTCGGGTCGAGCAGACAGAGTGATGATTTCAGAGGAGTGCAATTTACTGTCGTGCTCAGTCGAGCAGTACAGCTGCTCGGCCTGAGAAACCAACCGAGCAACCTACTGCTCGACTGAGTCACCCACTCGGTCGATGATGCTGAAAGCCATTTTTGGAAAGATTTTGGAGCCGTCTGTTGTGCACTTTGGGGGAGTGAAGTGGGATCTGCGACAGTGTTTTGAAGGGTCGATTTTCTTTAGTTAGTTTTTTCTGAATAATTTTGGAGAGGAGATTAGAGTGAAAAACTTGTTAGATCTAGAAGAAACTTTTGAAGATTATTGGAATGAATTATTGGAAGTTTATTTGCTATTCTCACGTTCTTGAAATATTGTTTTCTCTTGAGATCTATTGCTCGCTGTAAGTTTCTCAATCTTCATTCTATCAATTTGCCGCGATGTTTTCTCTCCTAAAAACTGTATTTTTGTTCCTCAATATCGTCATGAGTAAGTAGTCTTTTCTAGGGTTGAAGGGTTAGCCGTAAGACCCTAGGGGGGAGATGTAGATTTGAATCCCTAGGTTGAATTGGGAATATATGGAAGTATTTCGGTCGATCCTACCGAACCCCCGGGATAATCCGTACTGAGATCATGCCCACGGTCTGTGGAATTGATGTGCTTAAGGGGTATCCCTAGGATTCGAATAGGGAAATCGGTGGATCCAACCAAGGCTTGTGACCATGCCCGGCTCGTGCCTTGAGGGGATTCACCGACGAACTATATCGCTACGTTGTCGGCTACCGCTATTGTGTCAACGAGTGCTACCGAAATACCTCGCAATTCTAACCCACGAGAGTGGTACGAATTGGGAGATTAATCCCCTAACCTTAATGCAACATAAGGATTCTATTCCAACGTCGATCCCCAACGGTCTTAGTGGTGATCCCTAATACCCTAGTCCTTTTTATCATTAGATCAACAACAACACCACAAACAGTTCTCTTAACCCGATAGCTATCTCACTTCGAGATATAAAAGAAAGATGAGAATTCAAATACACTGTCACTGTCCCTGTGGGATATGACATCCTTTATACTAGAATTTGACATCGTCCGCTTGCGGATAGAGCCCGGAATTGACACCTAGGGGCCATACCACGCCTCGACCGTGACACCGCCGGGTGGAATCTAGGTGTAGGTTTCGGGTGCGTCACCCCTCTCAAGTGAAGACTCCGGGGAAAGCTTACGGAGCTTTGCCACCCAAACCGGAGAAAGTCTAGGGCCGAGCTACGGGCTCACACACTCCCCTCAAGTGAAGACTCCGGGGCAAGCTTACGGAGCTACGCCACCCAAACCGGAGAAGGGCTAGGGCCGAGCTATGGGCTCGCACCCTCCCCTCAAGTGAAGACTCCGAGGCAAGCTTACGGAGCTTTGCCACCCAAACCGGAGAAGGGCTAGGGCCGAGCTATCAGCTTGCACCCTCCCCTCAACTGAAGACTTCGGGGCAAGCTTATAGAGCTTCGCCACCCAAATCGGTGAAGGGCTAGGGCCGAGCTACATGCTAGCACCCTCCCCTCAAGTGAAGACTCCGGGGCATGTTTACGGAGCTTCGCCACCTAAACCGGAGACGGGCTGAGGCCGAGCTACGGGCTCACACCCTCCCCTGAACTGAAGACTCCGAGGCAAGCTTACGGAGCTTCGCCACCCAAACCGGAGAAGGGCTAGGGCCGAGCTACGGGCTTGCACCCTACCCTCAACTGAAGACTCTGGGGCAAGCTTACGGAGCTTTGCCACCCAAATCAAAGAAGGGCTAGGGCCGAGCTACGGGCTCGCACCCTCCCCTCAAGTGAAGACTCCGGGGCAAGCTTACAGAGCTTTGCCACCCAAACCAGAGAAGGGCTAGGGCCGAGCTATGGGCTCGCACCCCCTGATGTGTCCATATTTTACATATTTTTCATAGCATCATGACACCGCATTCCGTGCCATTTTCACATTCAAATTCCATATTTTCCTACGATATCGCATTTCTGACGTTATATTCGAGTTTCGTAGTGTTTCATGAATTTTCAGGGATTTTGGAGCGAGTTGGGACCCGATCTGGGTATGGACACATCTGACACGCCTGTGAGCTCATTGGGGAAGCTCTACAAGAGTTCACCGAGTTTTGGGAGCCATGGGAGGAGTGGAGGAGAGAGCCAGAGGAGAGGAGAATCTTCAGAAGCTTCAGCAAAGAATTTCCCAGGCGACTCGACCGAGCAGAGCAGCTGCTCGGTCGAGCAGATGCAAAATGAAGACAAGGGTAGATACGCAGCCTGCTCGAACCGAGCACTCACGGTGGTCGATCGAGCAGCCCTTAATTCCAATATCTTGCACGACCTGAGCCGCTTCTTCAGCGACCGAGTCAGCTGTCTGCTCGACCGAGTAGAGCTGACTCGGGCCGAGCTGACAGAGTGATGATTTTGGAGGAGTGCGATTTACTGTCGTGCTTGGTCGAGCAGTACAGCTGCTCAGCCCGAGCAACCGACCGAGCAACCTACTGCTCGACCGAGTCACCCACTCGGTCGACGATGCTGAAGGCCATTTTTGGAATTATTTTGGAGCCGTCTGTTGTGCGCTTTGGGGGAGTGAAGTGGGATCTGCGACAGCGTTTTGAAGGGTTGATTTTCTTTTGTTAGTTTTTTCTGAATAATTTTGGAGAGAAGATTAGAGAGAAAAACTTGGTAGATCTAGAAGAAACTTTTGAAGATTATTGGATTGAATTATTGGAAGTTTATTTGCTATTCTCGCGTTCTTGGAATCTTGTTTTCTTTTGAGATCTATTGCTCGCTGTAAGTTTATCAATCTTCATTCTATCAATTTGCCATGATGTTTTCTCTCCTAAAAACTGTATTTTTGTTCCTCAATATCGACATAAGTGAGTAGTCTTTTCTAGGGTTGAAGGGTTAGCCCTAAGACCCTAGGGGGGAGATGTAGATCTGAATCCCTAGGTTGAATTGGGAATATAGGGAAGTATTTCGGTCGATCCTACTGAACGCTCCTTATTTTATACCTTTTTTCTGCTTGTTTTCATGTCATTTCGATCGCCCGTATTGCGTTTTTCACGATTATTCGACGATATCGCGTTGCTTTTCACTATTTCTTATTTTTGTCGTATTTCAGGCGATATGGAGCGATCTGGAGCGAAAATGAGATCACGTGACTTTCACGCGTACCGGAGCGTCACCCACGACCTTATGGAGGAGTTAGCAACTCTAGAGGATGAGCGAAAGAGGAAGAAGTTCGATAGAATCGACGAGGGGGCGAGGAGGGGAAGAAAAGAGCCCAAAGCAGCTCACTCGGCCGAACAGACAGTTCACTCGGCCGAGTGAATGACTGCATTCGACCGAGTGAAACGGATACGGGAGCACGCTAAGTCAAAGTCCACTCGGGCGAGTGAGAAATCTCACTCGACCGAGTGAAGAAGCCCACTCGCCCGAGCATGGCAGGGTTTTCTCACAGAAATCATCCGACTTAAAGAAATTTAGAGAAGACCCACTCGGCCGAGTAACAAAGCCCACTCGAACGAGTGAAGAAGACCACTCGTCCGAGTGTGACAGAGCGACAGACCCCCAATTTTCCCAGATTCTCTGTTTTTCTTTGGGTTTATCACTCAGCCAAGTGACATGTCCCACTCGGCCGAGTGACGCAGTCCGGCTGTGTCGCGAATTAGGTTTTTGGGCTGCGCCAGGGGCAAATCTGTCAGGAATTTCTGGATGATTTTGGCTTGTATTTAAGGCTAGTTTTATTCCTAGTTTTAGGAGAGACTTGAAGTTAATTTTGACGGCTATTCTTATTGTAATTCTCAGCTGGAGATCATAAACGCGTAATTTGGTTTGTTCTTTCTAATTAAATTTCTTGTTTTTATGAATTGTTCTCTCTTAACTATGAATTGTGCTATGATCTTATTTGTTATTTCTGAGATTTCTATGATGAATTGTGAGTAGTTCCGTCGTTCTAGGGCATGGGGATGAACCCTATGGATTCAATCTTAAATTTGTGATGAATGAATCGAATTGTTGCTAGGATTGATAGACGGTTAGGTTGTGATTGATTTATTACGAATAACTAGGAATTTCCATCGATTGGGGGTTTGCAAGAGATTGGATTCCAATTGATGGGAAGGCCTAGATATTCGATTTAGGTTTATAATCGAGATCCACTAGACTTGGTTTTCAAGAGATTGGACCAAAGCTTGGATTTTTATTATAGATCTATACTCATATTTGTTTGCAAGAGATTGGATGAATACGGACTATCATAACCTAGATCGTAGCTCGAGTTTGCACGAGAGTGGGCTCGAGGTGCGATTGGATGATGATGTCGATCTTCATGCTAGTGGCTTAGGTTAGGGTTTGCATGAGAGTGGGCCCTAATCTAGGTTGCTATAGACCGGCAATAGCGCGAGAGCGTGAGCTTGGTTCTATATCCAGTTACGACTAGTTCACCTTAATTCAAGCCTTGCAACATTGAGATTCGTGATCCACAAGTATAAGTGACAATCCTAGTGTGGATTCCCTATCCCTAGACGCTTTTATTATATAGAATTCTATTTGTTATTTGAACGACTGTGATACTATTATCCAAACCATTCCATTCTACCATCAATAGCTAGGTGATCAAGATAGAGTACTGTCAATTGTCCTCCCTGTGTTCAATACCCGCTCGCCACTACACCGTGCGCTTAAGGTAAAACTACAATTTTTTTCCGGGTGTATATCCGGGAGCAATCAAGTTTTTGGCGCCGTTGCCGGGGAGGCGACGGTATTTAATTTTCTTTACTTAGTTATTTCTTTTTATTTTTATTTTCACTCTTTTATTCCTCTATCGAGCTAACAATTCTATCTAGACTCTCTTTTTCTGTGTATGGACATGAGATCGAAAGCACGCCAAGAAGTTATGTTATTTGATCCTGAGATCGAGCGTACGGCAAGGAGGCTTAGAGCTGAGAAGAGATTTGCTATAGAGGAAGATCATATGGGCAAGTCGAAAACACCAGAGGAGTTAGCAGCGTGTATCGCTAGGCTTGTCTCCATCCGAGATAGGCTACGGCCCAAAACCACTTCTACCACCTCTTCTATAGTCATGCCGGAGTTGGCGGCCGACAAGAACTTCGAGCTTAAAACCGGACTTGTAGTGTTGATGCAACAAGACCCATTTCATGGGAACTCTTTGTAATGCACTGATAGCTGTTGCACAAGTACTAGAGGGGGGGTGAATAGTACTTCAAAATAATTAAGAAGATAATTCCTAATTATCTTGCAAACTCAACCAACAATGCGGAAATGAAAATGTGACAACAATAAAATACAATCGCAAACAAACGATATAACGGGTTCGGATCCACCCAAGTCTCCCCGACTTGTTCCCGATGATCCTACGTCCGAAACAACCGGATCCCCTCCGGATACTTGAGTTTGAAACTTCTAACTCAAATTTGCACTATGAAATACTTGTAGAAAACATCTACAAGATCAAATCATACACTTGGAGCTAAATTTGTTGGAATACTTGGAGCTAAATTTGGATTTGTTGCTCCGATTTTTTTTCTTGAGTACCTAAAGATAGAAATATCATACCATGGTACCCAAGGTCATTGGGTCCTAAAAGATTAGACCTTTGGAAGCCAAGTCCAATTGGACTTAGACTTCCCAATGTAATCGTCATTATGCACGACATCCATAAAATAAGAATTCATGTATGCTTGTTTTGCATGCATGTTAGTGTTCTTCGGGCCCCCAAATAGTGAATATTTTGGGAGCACTATTCTTATTGGGAGCATGCATACGTTGTTGATGTCTATGTGATGCATGTGGTCTATGAGGAGGTGGCCTAGGAAATGCATGTCGTGGATATGCATATGGCACATGATGAAATGGTGGTGGCGACATATGATATGATGCATGATGGTAATCATTCATATGATAATGTGGATGAACATATGCATGTGAAGGAACACATGCGTGAGGGTGTCTCACTTGGTGTGCACGTGCTCGTGGACGTGAAACATAAAAATCATCATAATTGTGAACCGGTGGAGTAGGATGTGTGTTCCTAAGTGGCATGGTATTGGTGTACATAAATGCATGACCCTTCTTTGGAGGTCCACCCAAAGTGGGTTTCTTTCCAAATGGGGATGTGTACGAAGTGGAAGCACCATTGGTAGAAGAACTACCAATGGGGTGTTTGCTCCCACTCGTTGAGGCATCGGAAGTTGGCCTAACAAAGGTAGTGGATGATTTGGATGAATTTCCCATCTTATACCACAAGCCAATGTGGTGATTGGCCGGAAGTAAGTCATTTAGGATATTATCCACATGGTCCTTACCTTTATTGAATTTATTAATTCGGCCTAATGTGTACTCATACTTCTTGGTGAGAGAATGCATAGAAGCATCCAAAGTGGACACTTGCGATGTGAGTACATAAACATAAGATTTGAGATTCTCATTCTCAATACTCAAAGTTGAGTTTCGAGAAATCAAATCCGCCATCTCGCGTTCATCCGATTCCTCAATATGAACATGCTCAAGTTGAGATTTGAGATTTACAATCTCATTTCTCAAGTCTTCAACAACGGTGTTGTTGTTGATGACGATAGGCTTAGGTGAGGTTTGGAGACTAGCTAGCTCATCTTTAGTCTTAGTATATCTATTTACTAATTTAGAATACTTAGACCAAATTTGCTCGTTAGCTAATCTAAGGTCATCCATAGTTACCTCATCGCCTTCATCCTCGCTTTCATTGGAGGAGGATTCTTGATCATGTTCCACTCTAGCCATGAAGCACATGTGTGCTTGCTCCACTTGTTCATCATCCGACTCTCCACTTGGGGAGTCCTCGTCGGAGTCGGTGAATGTGCCGACAAGCCCTTTCTTGTACCCTTTCTTGTACTTCTTTGACTTGTCGAACTTTGGCGCCTTCCACTTCTCCTTTTGCTTGTTTTGAGGACAATTCGCTTTCATGTGTCCGGGCTTATTGCATTTAAAGCACAAAGGAGCGGAGGCGTTAGTAGAACTAAATTTTGATTTGTTCTTGAAATTACCTTTCCGGAAAAATCGATTGAAATTCTTTGCCATGAGGGCAAGAGATTTAATATCCAACTCGTCTTCCGATTCTTCATCATTGGTAGAAGTAGATGGAGCGGCCTTGAACTCAATCGCCTTTTCTTTGGCTCGTCTTGCTTCAAGTAAGACTTCATCTTGTCTTGCATATTTAATTTACTGTCCTTGCATACCTCATAAGACATCAAGGTACCCATTAGTTGAACGACAGTATATTTATTCATATCGTTACCTTCCTCGATGGCGAAGGTACGCTTCTCCCAACAAGAGGGAAGTCCGTCAATAATCTTTGAGACTTTCTCCTTTTGGGTGTAGGTCTTTCCAAGAGCCTCCAACTCGTTAGTAATGTCAACGAAGCGAGCATAGTACTCCTTCATCTTCTCACCCTGTTGCATATGAAATAACTCGTAATCTTTATTAACAACGGTGAGTTTGGAGTCTCTTACCCTACTCGTTCCTTCATGCAAGATGAGGAGTGAGTTCCAGATTTGATATGCACTCTTACATGTGCATATCTTGTTGAAGTCCTCGGGCTCCAAAGCGCATTGCAAGGCGTCATTGCCTTGGCATTGGTTACCTCCGCGGCGACCTCCGCGGTAGTCCACTTCGCGAAATCTTCTTCATCGGGCTCGACATACTCCGTCAACGTGGCTCTCCATAGTGAAGTGCTCCGGAGGAACGTTTCCATCCGGTATTTCCAGTACCCATAATTGGTACCGTTGAAGAAAGGAGGCCTAGTCGAGGAGTGTCCTTCTATCACTGAAGAAGCTCCTTCACGGTTTCTGAAGGTGCTGTAGTCTGAAGGTGGACGAACGGTTTTGTTGTCGTTGGAAGACATAGCTATGAACTTGGCTCTGATACCAAATGTAATGCCCTGATAGCTACTGCACAAGTATTAGAGGGGGGGTGAATAGTACTTTAAAATAATTAAGAAGATAATTCCTAATTATCTTGCAAACTCAACCAACAATGCGGAAATGAAAATGTGACAACAATAAAATACAATTGCAAACAAACGATATAACGGGTTCGGATCCACCCAAGTCTCCCCGACTTGTTCCCAGTGATCCTACGTCCCAAACACCCGGATCCCCTCCGGATACTTGAGTTAGAAACTTCTAACTCAAATTTGCACTATGAAATACTTGTAGAAAACCTCTACATGATCAAATCATACACAAATGAAAATGTGACTCCCACAAACTGGGATCACACACAACTCTCACAACCGAGAGTAAAACTTGCAATATTAAATTAAATGAAATAAGAAATGCTTACCAACAAAGTCCTATGCCTTGAGTAAACTTACGATTTTAGGGCGAGGAGGATTTTGGAGGAGAAGAAGAAGTCACCAAACCCTAGCTCCAAGAAGTTGAACAGCGATTGAAGCCTAGGGAGGAGTTGGTGGCCTTGAATCAAGTTCTTGGCTTGAAAGGCTCACAATCAATGAATCTCTCTTTAGTAATAAAAGTGAGGGAGAGATTCTTGTGAGAAATGAAGGCTTGGAGAATGAGAATAAATGCTTCTCTTTGATTCTCTAAAATGCAATAAATATCAGCCTTGAATGCTTAGCAAGAAGCCCTTCAAGTATATATTGGATAGAGGAAAGAGAGAGCAAAAATCGTGGCATTTAATGCTCCAACGGCTCTATTCTGAAGCAGTCTAATCGGTCAAAGAAGGATCACTGACCGAATAGATTCTCAACTAGTCGGTCGGTGATTCAACATGAACCGACTAAGAGGTGAACAGCCAATATGTAAAGTTCAGGAGATAGAGAATTAGTCGGTCTAAGAAGACTTGCCAACCGACTAGTTTAACAACTAGTCGGTCGGTGAGTGTTCTTTGACCGACTAAGAGTTGAAATAGTATAGGCTGAATTCAAGGAGAACTAGTCGGTTTAAGAACAAATTCCAACCGACTAGTTTCACAACTAGTCGGTCGATAGTTGTTCTTTGACCGACTAACAGTAAACAGTAGCTCAGGCTGTGAAATGAAAGACATAACTAGTCGGTCTAAGAAGGATTCCTAACCGACTAGTTTGACAACTAGTCGGTCGGTGAACCTTCTTGGACTGACTAACTATAAACAGTGAATGAGCTGAATATAGACAAGGATATCTAGTCGGTTTAAGAAGGATTGCCGACCGACTAGATTGCCATCTAGTCGGTTGGTTCTTCTTCTTGAACTAACTAAGATGCACAAGAAGCCGCGATAAGAAGCGTTATGCTTCGGGAAAGAATCTATGGGCTTCTAAGATAATCCTAGCTCTAAGATATGAGCGTTAAGAAGATTTTAATGTAAGACCTACTCAAGGCTTAACCTTCTACGAAAAGATGCTAGAAGACTATAAATAAAACTTGACGAACCGTCTTCAAAAGCTTCAATCGAATCTTCTTGACTTCAATAATGCTCCTAGAGCTTCAACGAAGCTTCAGGCACACGAGCACATGCTTTGAGAAGTCTTGAGACGTCGCTTGTGATGTTCATAGAGTTTTGGCGACGATCTCCATAACTGCGCTCACAAAGAGTTAGTTCACGATATTTATGTTTGTTCATCATCAAAACCAAATCTGGGGAATTGATCCCGCCCCGGACACACGTCCTGGAGCGGCGACGATCGTAGTCTTACCGCAAGTGCACGGTGTAGCGGTGAGCGGGTATCGAACACAGGGAGGCCTAAAAACAGTGTCTTCTTCGAATCACCTGGCTATAGGAAAAGTCGGGAAATGTTCACAAATATGCGGTTACAGTCGTTCAAATGTAATAAAGGAATAACAAATTAATAAAGACGCTTAGGGGATAGGGAATCCCCGCTACTTGCCGTATCTCATCATTGTGATTTGTAGGTTTCACAATTGCTAGACTTGAAACTTGGGTGAACTAGTTGCAACTAAATGTGGAACCAAGCTCACGCTCTTGCGCTATTGCCGGTCTGTAGCCAACCTAGGGTAGGGTCCAATCTCTTGCAAACCCTAGCCTAGGCAAACTAGCGTGAAGAACAACATCATCGTTCAATCGTATCTCGAGCCCACTCTCGTGCAAACTCGAGCTACGACCTAGGTTGGGATAGTTCCTACCCGTCCAATCTCTTGCAAACGGGTATCGTTATAGAGTGGCAATCGAAAACCCTAGTTTCGGTCCAATCTCTTGTAAACCGATTCCGGAGAAATTCAATTGCAACCCAATTCGAATATCTAGGGCTTCCTATCGAATTGGGATCCAATCTCTTGCAAATCCCAATCGGTATGAATCCCTAGCTATTCGTATGATAGCAATCCCAAACTAACCCTAATCAATCCTAGCAATAGTTTCACCAATTCATCACAAATTCGAAATTGGGCTCGTAGGGTTCATCCCTACGCCCTAAGATGATGAACTACTCACAATTCATAATTAAATTCAATAGAAATTCACAAGTAAAATGAATGGAATTCATAGCAATATTCAACAAATCAACAAAAATGGAGTTTTTGAGGGAGAGAGATACAAACCAATGAAGAACAAGATAGCATCCAACAAAATCTCACTTTTCTCCCCTCTCTAAAAGCTAAATCTAATCCCTAAAAAATTAATCTAAAAAGGCTGCAAAAGTTCTGAAAAAGACTCTCTAAACTAGGTTAAAAACTGGGGTTAAATACCCCAAAAAATCGCCCAAAAAACCCTGACGAAAGTGTCCCTGCGCAGCCTCAAATCCGCAGTTTACGCTACAGGCAGCGTGGCTCACTCGGCCGAGTGACAAATGTCACTCGGCCGAGTGACGAACCCTGTACAGAAACAGAGAGTTGGGGGTCTCGGGGGTCGTCTCCTCGGAGGTCACTCGGGCGGACGGTCTTTCGTCACTCGGGCGGACGTCAGTTGTCACTCGGGCGGACCGTCTTTTTCCACTCGGCCGAGTCAGTCATCGGGACTGTACAGACAAAAAAACAGAGAGTTCGGCATCTTTTGTTGCCGTCGTCTTGGCTCCACTCGGGCGAGGGGTGACTCGGTGCTCGGCCGAGTGGCATGGCGATGCTCGGCCGAGTGCACGCTGATATTGGCTCTGTTGCGTGTCCGATCTGGCCGACCGAGCGGGCTTCCTATGGTCGGCCGAGTGACTCCTTCACTCTGCCGAGTGAAATGCTTAAAGTGCCCAAACTTCATATTTTCGCCTCCTCGTCGCTCCTACGACGTTCTTTCTCCTTCCACTCCTCTCCAATAGCAAAATACCCATCAAGAGAGTCGTCGGTGACACTCCGGAGTGGGTGCATCTCAGAATCACTCCAAATCGCTCCAAATCTCCTGAAATACGACAAAAACAACAAATCGTGAAAAGCGTCGCAATATTGTCGAATAAACGTGAAAAACACGATTTGAGCGATCTAAATGGCATGCAAACATGCAGAAAAAAGGTGTAAAATACGGAGTGATCAAAATCCCCCAAGCTTACCTCTTACTCTTCCTCGAGGAAGATAAGTAAAAAGCGAACCCGGTGGATAAAGATAAAGAAAACGGCGGAAAGGCGGAAAACGGAAAACGAAAAACGAAATAGAAAACGAAGAGGGAAGTTGCTAGATCATTTTTTCAGGACGTGGGTTTTGCTTACTCAAATAGCATGCATCGAATATGAAACACATGTCAAAGGCTTTTATTTTGATATCATAGTATAATGGTGCATTTGAAATAGAAAACCCAAGAATATCAATATAGCATGAAAAATGGAATAATTCTAAGATTAACGTCGTCTGAAGAATTTAAAGTGGTATATAATATCGTAGATCACACACTTTTCAATTGAATGCTTTCTATAAGGAGTATAAGAGATATCACACGATAGAGTAGTAAGAATAGAAAAAGTGTGGTTTTCATGAAATGAATTCTAATCGTAGATTTCTGGACTTCGTAAAACTTTAGCGACCTCACCGAGTGTAAAATGTTACTTAGCCTAGGTTGTCATGCACCGTCAGGTAGTCACTCTCTCACACATCATTGGATTCTCTCCCCCAAGCTTATCTATAAGCTTGGTGGCATATATAAAACGATATTTACATCCCCATTTATATGAAGCTCCAAAAGTCAAAAATAAAAACAAAAGAGGGAAGAAAGAGACAAAGTATATGAGATGGGATCGTTTTCGAATTACTTTTCTCTTTTCTTTTCTTATTCTCAAATATTTTTCTTTTTCTTTCTTTTTCTTTCTTTTTTCTTTTTTTTTAAAAATAGAACATATATACACAATGATCCCAAATCAAAGAGAAAGATATACAAGTATTTTTTTCTTTGGATTTTGGGGAGTTTGGAGCATGTGATTTTAATAACAGGGGGAATGCCAATAATAGAATCGCTAAGGGGAGATTCACCAATGAATTTAAAATAGAGAAATAATGTTCAAGATATGTGGAGAAAGAAATAAATGTTTCTCTCAGTTCACTCTATAGGACGTGCATGACAACTTCAGCAGGGTAATATAATCTACTCAGTTTAATCTCAAAAAGTAAACTAATCCAGATTTATCAAAGCTAGAAAACATTTCAATCAACCCGAAGTGAAGCGTACAAATCATACAAATAGAAGTGATGTGAGAAAGGAAATCAGTACTCCAGATATAAGCATCAATGCGTGAATTTTGGTGTGTTTTCTACGATAGCATACATATGAATCATCAGACATCAGCTAATAATAGAATTTCATCCATTTTCATACAGCAAAAGAGAGTGGGTTACTATTTCTAAATGCAAAGCAGAACATAGCATATGATATCAGAAATAAAAAGCTATGACATGACAAATATAGCATGCATATAGAGAAAAGCTAACACCACGTAATCATCATCACAGAAACGTCATCTCTAGCAAAAGATGAAAGAAATAAAGATAAACGAAAATAAAAACTATTTACAATGCGGCACACAAGGAAAATAAGAAAAACGTGATGCATGGCAAAAAAAATGAAAAAGTGATGAAAAATGGGTGAAAAAGTGGGGAAAACGTGGAAAAACTAAAGATAAGGGTGACAAAAGCAAAAAGTGTGAGAACTCACTCCCCCAAGCTAAAGTGCAAAATGTCCTCAATGTGCGAAGTGTGGCACACCGAGAGACGGGTAATGGGATGGGGGTGGGCATGCATGCATGATAAAAAGAAATAAAAATAACGAAATGAAAAATATGATGCGAATGTGATGCATGCAAGGATAAGAGTGATGCAGATATGTGTGTGTGTCACCAAAAAGACTATCCCGCACTCCCGAAAAGGATATAGAATGATATGATCAAAATGTGGACAAAAATAGTGCTGGGAGGGGGGGTGGGCAAAAATGCATCAGGACCAAGCAGAGAATGGGCATCATAACGACAAAAAAAGATCAATGGCATCAAGGGTGTGCCTAAGCTGGTGGTGCTGCGCCATCTCCGTCCTGAGGCGGAGGTGGGGGTGGGGTTGGGGATGGAACAGTCTGCTGGGTGGGTGGTGGTCGTGGCAGTCGCTCGAGGATCTGGGTAAGGCAAAAGTGAATGCCGGGAAGTAGCTCGAGGCGGTGCTGCATGGCGGTGACTATGGAAGACAGAGCCCTAAAATCACCCCGCAGCCCACTCATCGCCCCCTCAAGAGCGCGAACGCTCTGAACTAAGGCGTCAGGGGGTGGTGGAGCGGAGGGACGGACAGGTCTAGCCTGAGTAGGTCGGGGCTGTCGAATACGTGCAGTGTAGGTGATCGGGACAGCAGGCATGTGTCGAAAGGGTGCTGTGCTCACTACTGGATGCCCAACCTCGGTGCGAGGCTGGGACGCAGGCTGGTGTGAGGTGGAAGCAGCAGCGGTGGAAGTGGAAGACAAAATCGGTGACGAGGTGGCAAGAGAGGTCAGTGACACAGACGTGGGAACAGACGTCACGACACTCTCAGATAGGACGGCTGCCGTGGAGACAGAAAGGTCAACCGTTGGGGAGGAAGTGAGGGGTCCAAAAGGTGAAACCCCAGCGGAGATCAAAGTGGATAGGGTCTCCACGACGGAAGTGAAGGAAGGCTCGCCGCTCTCAAGTATGGTGGGTGGACGCTCGGGTAGAAGAGAGGTGAGTGGCTCAACCAACAAGGGCACAGCAGTGGTGGTGGTAGTGGTAGACGTGGTGGGCGTAGGCTCAGCAAGTGTACTCCCGACACTGGCAGAAGTGGGGACAGAAGTGTCGGGAGCGGAAGAAAGTGCAGGCTCAGGCTGAGGGAACACAGGGTCAGCTGGCGGTGCAGGGTGTGCAGGTGGTGCATGCTCAGCTCCCTCGGCCTCTAGCACGTAGGCGGCGGGGATCAGGAGATCCATCGCCGAAAGCCAGTCCTCGTGTGCTGGTCCTATGTGTGTCCGAGCGGGGCTCGGAAGGATCATGTAGTCAGCACCGAACGGACCGTGCAACCATACCCAGTGCCGCTGGCCGTGCGGACGAAGCATCTTCATCCGGGCCATGACGTCTATCGAAAGTGAAGTAGGGCCCGAAGGTCGACGCAGGTCGGCCGGTAGGTCCTCGCCGGTTATCAGAGCTAGAAGGGTGATCAGGCCGCCGCAACATATCGGGGAGCGAGCGCCCATCGATACGATGATGCGGTCCAAAAACCAGCTAGCAACGTCAATCTCGACGACAGGGACCATCGTGACACCATCCCTATCAAGAACTCTGGGGCGAGTCATCGCGTAGAGCATATAGAGCTCAGGCATAGACATCGTCCCAGGCTCATACTTCGCTAGAAAGGTGGTCGCCATAAGGCGCTGTGCTATGCGGAGGCAGGGGTGGACTATGGCCGAGGCCTTGGTCCTTCTAGGGTCAAAGGCCTGAGGTGTAACGACCACTTTTCGTTGTACACTTTTCGTGCACGTGCTTTTGGCCGTGCACGTGTTTATTTTAGACCTTATTCGTTTGTGAACACTTTTGTGTGATATGCCGTTGTGAACGTCTCGGAGAGTATTAAATAGTGGCACTATCTTGGAACGACATTCCTCGAGTCGTTTTCCCACAATTTAATCTTACTCGATGAGACGTGACGATTTTCACTTTTGACGGGAGACGTTTCTATTTTTAGTTTCGTCGTCCGACGTCGAAATTGAGATCCGTCTCCTTAGTTAGCTCACATTCGTCATCACGATCACCCCGATATTTATTTTATAATTTTTGGAGTTTATTTGACCACTTTTATATTTTTAACAAGTTTTATATTATTTTTAATAATTAATTTTTAAATTAATTTCGGCCAAATAAAATTTATTTGAGTTTTAAACGTATTAAAGAATTTTTGAGCCAATTTCCAGCTCATTTGGACTAGGTCAAATCCTTGGGTGAGTTGGAGAAGTTGAATTTCGAATTTTAAATTATTTTAAACTTCTAATCCTATTAGATTTAGCCCTAGACTAAGTCAACCCATCTACACTATATAAACAACCTCTAGGAAGACCTATTTTCGCAAGAAAATAACCCTAGCCGCTTCCAAAACTCAAATTTGACGTTGCGACGATTCGTCGCAACGTTGCGACGAACTTCCTCCGCACGACCGAGAAAACAGCCCCAAAATCCCCGCTCCGACTGCTGGCCGCCCCCGCACCCAGCTTGGTCCGCATCGCTCCGCTCCATTCCCGCTCCGACCGAGGATTCCTCTCGGTCAGACCGGTCGCTCGCCCCGCTCCGCTGCAGCCCAAGCGCCCGACCGACCCGCCCGCTGTGTCTGACCGACCCAAGCGCCCGCATCGCCCGCTCCCCCGCTCCGTTGCAACCCCGCAGCGTTGCAGCACCCTCTCCCTCGCATCCGCAGTGTCTGACCGAAGGATCCCCTCGCAGCGGCCGCTGTGACCGACGACCGCATCTCCGCAAGCGCTGCACAGCCCCGCCGCATGAGCCCGACCGATGGAATCCCCCGCATTGGCTGTGTACGACCGAGAGCCACTCGTCGCAACCCCGCATCCGTCGCACCACTTACCTCCGTGGGCCCCCCAAGTTCTCCAGAGGTATTGTGGGTCCCCCAAAGGTCCTTAGGACTACTGTGGGCCCCACCTAGGTGCTTTCTCTCCGACGATTCGCCGTGTACGACGTTGCGACTCGTCGTAGCCCGTCGTCGCACGTGCTAGCTTTGGAATCTGGAACCGTTGTTCCGGTTGATGCTCTGAACTTTTCAGCGAGGAAACTAATTTGGAATCTGGACTTGGAGCGCGTTCTCTTATTCCAACCCCCGGCGTCGCTACCCGACGCCGGTGTAGCTTTAGCGTCGTGTTGAGGTAACGCGTTGCACCCCTAGGACCCCCATCCCATTGCCTGCTAATCAAGACTAAAATCAGTATTTTTAAAGTATTTTAAATGTTTTAAATTCACTAATCAAGATTAATAATATGGACTTTAGGCCGGTGGACTTGTGCACGTAGGATAATTGTGATTTTTGGACTCATTGGACGGTGTGCTCAGACGTTGTACTTGCAGGCAAGTGAAACTTGCCAACTCTTGTGTAGGGCCATGTTTTTAGGCCACTTCCTTGCTTTTAGCGTAAAAGAGACTAGTCAGTGAAATGATAGCTGGCTAGATGCCTACTTGATCTAGTTTGACAACGAAACTAGATCCGTCACCTAAATGGATCTAGCTTGACAACGAAGCTAGATCCAACCCTTTAAACTTGTTGTTCATGCATACTAAACTGTCACGTTTACTTTCCTTATCTGTACGCACTTTTAACTGCCATGCATTGCATTCTACATGTCATCCAAGTTAATTGTTGCATTCGTAGCACACGCTACAATACTTGTACTCCTTGAATACTACTTCCGGGGAAACGAGCCTCATGTGTTGGTCAAAAGCCAATGCCCGGTTTCCCTAGACCGGCTAGGTGCACCCCTATGCGATACTTGTTACAAACACTTCCTGGCTCGTGATCCAGAAGCGAGCATTCCCGTTCGGGGGTATGGCCCTGGCTCGATACACGTGGAGGGGTAGGGATAAACGTTCACTTGAGCTTAGGAGTGGCCTGATCAGCCCTCTAGCCAAAAGACGGAATCTCTGTGCACGAGGTGCTTACTTTTCTTGTCTTGTACTTGTCTTGTGAATGATTCATGTAATACTTGTCATCCATGCCATGTTTAAATGCCATGCTCGTACCTTACTTTACTTTACCTGTTGCACTCATACTTTAACTGCCATGTCATCGCATTCATGCTAGAACTGCTAGGTTGCTTTACTTTTGCATACTTTCAGTTTCCTTGCACAAGTCTCTTGTAGACTTGCTGACATGTGCCCCTTGCTCTTTTGGGTGTCACATGTTAGACCTGAGCCAGAGACCGTTGCTGTGTACGTGATGAGTTACTGACGCTGAGCCTGAGTCCATGTCTGCCTAGGAGGAGTTTTGTGGATGTTAGTGATCTTTCTTGGTGACTTTGCTGAGCTTTCTTTTGTTTTAGGTTTGTTGTTAGTTGTCGGTGCGTGTCACCTTGTTTTGTACGATGTACTTTTGTTGGCCATGTTTGGGCCTTTAGACTCTCATTTATTTCTGCCTGGTGGCTTTTCTGCGATGTTGGAATTTATATTTATGGATATCCTGAGATTATTCTTTTGTCTCATTTCACTATTATCTTGTTTCGCTCGCGTTGCAAGGACCTGCAGTTTTAAATTTGATTGACGCTTATCGGATTTGCAGCTTGCAGCTTCAAGTCTGAGCGGACCTTCTCACGCTTCGCCTCCATATTTTTGGGAAGCGGGGCGTGACAGGTTTTGTTGGTGGCCCATGCCGGTTCAGTCTTGCAATTGCGAATTAACGAAACAACGATAATAACGGAATGTCCATTAAATAAATTGCAACATCCGAGTCATAAGCCCTGAGTCTAGTCGTTTTCTTATGACACTAGGTGATAAGAAGGCTTAGTTAGACGTCTGTGCTTGCTAGTTAGAGGCCCTGATTATAGTTAGACCCCCTTCTAGCAATCGATTTAATCGTCGTAGGAGTTACCTTAGTGGTTATTGCCTAACCCTGACCATATTAGACCTCTAAAATTTCCTTTTGTCGTTCGTTTGGGTTCATCGATTTCGGACCAAGCTGAACGCATTTCATTACCGTCTAGCTCCTTAGAAAGTCTTAGCGCTTAGTTTTTAATCCTTAGTTGGTCGACCGTAGGAGTTCCCGTAGACTTTCCTGATTCATATCCTAGGCGTATGTACGTTCTGACCATCCGACCATTTCCTTGCCTCGATTCATGAGACCGCCGCATGACGATCGTCGTCAATTTTCAAACCTTTCCGTTACAAAACTTGAACCTTCTGAAAGTATTTTCCAATCTCCTCTTCCACTAAGTTTGATTTTGTTCAAAATTTTAATATACTTATACTTCATACTCCTTCATTGATTTATTTTTTTTAAAAAACGTTTGTCGGAATTTTTGAATACTAGCTTATAGTATTTTCCCAGCCTATGTTTTTTGTACTTATGCAAATGCGTCATTCCTTCATATATTAATTTTATTCTGAATCGTACTTTTATTCAACTTGTAATTTTCCCTCCTGATTTATGCCATTCATATACTTTTCAAGACACATGGAATTTCAGCTTTCAGCAAGTTGGTCGTTCTCACTATTTCAGATTTTTGCAAAATTACTATTTTCATAACCACTTCCTGATTTAGACCCTCCATGATTTGATTTTAAAGACTTGCTATTCGATTTCGATAATTCTACTACTAAGATAATATTATTTTTCCGTGCACCATACATACTTTCAATTATTTTTATGTCCGTACCAGACTTGTTGTGCTCGTATATTAAGAACCTTGTGTAAATCAGTTTCTCATTTTTGGCAAACCATGGTTTCCTAAAAGAAGTTTCAAAATTGATTATTTTAAATCTTCCGTAGCCTAAAAGTTTTGAAAGCATTTAACCTGAGTTTAAATTTTTCAGTTACTTGATTTCATTCTTCGACTTTCCAAAACCTTTTGACAACATTATATTAAATTACTGACGTATAAAATTTTCTAAACCACTTCCTTAATATTCGTGTAAATGATTTTACTTCCTTTTATAAATTTTTTTAACCCAATAGACCATTTTATCTTATTATGAATATTCGACCCAAACTCATTTTGAACAACTCGTTTATCGCTCTCCAAATATTTCTTTTCAGACGAGGATTCCAACTTTTGAAGTACAACAGTTTTCAAACTCCACGTGTTTTAGCTTATGCTATTTACCCTATTTTCTTTCTGTATCCTTTTCAAGCATCACTACATCCCCTTTCCCACGACCTAAACATCACCATTGAGTCTATGTTTCGTCTAACCAAGCTATCTCCTTGTATTCGTCCTATCTGAACTCGTGCCTATCGATCCTTCCCTCGTCACGCCCTCGACCTCGACCTCCCTCTATTGCTTAGGCCTTAGGGTCCGTCAATGTCTGTGCCAACCCTTAATTGTTAGTAGGCCCTTGGACCTTGTGAGGTAGTCGTAGTGCACGTACCTAAGTTGTGTACGTGGGCTTGAATGAGTGTACCCCCATAGTATATTGATGCTTGCCTATTGTGTGGTATATATATATATATATATATATATATATATATATATATATATATATATATATATATATATATATACTCGGAGTTATTCGTGATAGTATGAAGTTGTTGTGTGTTAGTAGTTATAGATTTTTGTGTGGATATCTATATTATACTAGGGATGCCTGTGTATAGAAGAGTTAGCGTTGAAATATCTAAGTTGTGTATGTAGTAAGAGATACTTAGAATGGTTGAAATAATTTGATTTGGTGAAGCTATGAGTATGATAGGTGTGATAATAATAAGTGAACGTATAGATAAGTGAGTAGGCCTATCGAGTGACCTATATACTAGTACGTGTGAGAATGTGCTCGTAGGTAGATATATATTGTGCTTGGACGTAGGAAGTTATGTTTCGTTGCATGAGTATATAAGTGATATACATATGGTAGTAGGGTTAAAATTTTGATTGGTATTGTTTGCTTTCGCGGGATGTTGCATGCATGCATACCGTGAGGTATACACGACTATTGCACATCTTAATTTTGTATGTATAGGTGTATTATTATACTAATTATAGGCAGCAGGCTATGGTGTGAATATATATATATGTTACATGTGTGTGACTATACGATGAATGCGTATGCATGTATTAGGGAGGGTATTATAAATATATGTGTGCTGATGTCTGTATTACTATTATTATGGTATATAAATTGATTTAACTATGTAAGTATTACCTGACTAAATATTAAGTGTGATTGATTTATGGAATGTATATGGTTGTATTGGTAGGTGTATATATATGGGAGTGGTATCAGTATAGGTATAAATGTCGTGTTACGTATATAGAATATTCTGATATATGTATTGAGTCTCACTCAAGCTTGAGTGGGTATACTCTAAGTACATTGAATGTATGTCTGAAGTTTGAATATAGCGATGTTTGATGTATGTATAGTGATAGGAGTGTTTGTGCCTGGTTGTGTTACGCACATGATTGTGGGTCGCTACACCAGTATATAGTTATAGGTGTTGGTCTTGTGGTATAGCTAATTACTAAGGACTTGCTCGTGTGAACGTATGTGTCTAGCTAAAACTAGGTGTGTATGTGTGCTAGTTATATAATGGTATGATTGGTGTATGTAAATGAAATGTTAGCGTGTATGGGTGTGCACCATGCACGGGTGAGTATGTGCTTAGTTATAGGTATTGATGACTATGATATATGTGGCGTGTCGTAAATATAGTTATAGGACCGTACGTGATGTGAATATATGGTGAACTATTTGCATGTATTTGAATGACTATATATTGTGAAACGATAGTGGTAATGAATGTATATTAGATATAGTAAAATTTGACTTAATAATGGTATGGTGTGACTACATGTGTTGATGTGTTTGGTGTTGGATGAATATTAGAGGGTAGTATACCCTTGATGTTTGTGCATAGGTAGCTATCTATACGTAGAGCAATGATTGTATTTGCTAAGTGAAAGACTATTCTTATGTGAGTATCTGAACTATTGTTTTGTGAGTAGTAGTTATATAAGGGATGTATGTTTATATACATGATTGAAATACATGTATGAAGTTGACTGACTATAATGAGTATAAGTATATGACGTACGTGAATGTATATATATACTTGTTGGTAGTATCAATGTTTGACTACCTAGTGCGTATATGAGCACCTGTAATGACTATACCTGGTTTGACATATAATGTGACTTGATTTGGGGTAGTTATTAGAGCGACTAGATATATTAGAAAGTCCGAGGACGGACTTTATTCTAAGGTGGGGAGGATGTAACGACCACTTTTCGTTGTACACTTTTCGTGCACGTGCTTTTGGCCGTGCACGTGTTTATTTTAGACCTTATTCGTTTGTGAACACTTTTGTGTGATATGCCGTTGTGAACGTCTCTGAGAGTATTAAATAGTGGCACTATCTTGGAACGACATTCCTCAAGTCGTTTTCCCACAATTTAATCTTACTCGATGAGACGTGACGATTTTCACTTTTGACGGGAGACGTTTCTATTTTTAGTTTCGTCGTCCGACGTCGAAATTGAGATCTGTCTCCTTAGTTAGCTCACATTAGTCATCACGATCACCCCGATATTTATTTTATAATTTTTGGAGTTTATTTGACCACTTTTATATTTTTAACAAGTTTTATATTATTTTTAATAATTAATTTTTAAATTAATTTCGGCCAAATAAAATTTATTTGAGTTTTAAATGTATTAAAGAATTTTTGAGCCAATTTCCAGCTCATTTGGACTAGGTCAAATCCTTGGGTGAGTTGGAGAAGTTGAATTTCGAATTTTAAATTATTTTAAACTTCTAATCCTATTAGATTTAGCCCTAGACCAAGTCAACCCATCTACACTTGTCACGCCCCGCTTCCCAAAATGGACGGAGGCGAAGCGTGACGAGGCCCGCTTAGGCCAGAGCTGAGAAGCTCGGACCCAATAAGCGTCTGTGGAGGTACCATTTTAAAAGATTTTCAGGTTCTTGCATTAATTTAGTTCGAAACAACAGAAAGTACGGAAAGGAAGTTGCATTCATTAAATTAGAAATATGATATCCAACAAGTACAAAGTCTAAAAAGAAGCCTAAGCGTGGCAACAAACTATCTAAAAGAAAACTGAAAGTAGTAACCTCTAAAAGTGGCGACTAAAAGACCTCAAGGTCTGGTCCATGTCAGGTACGTACTCTGATGATGACGTCCTCGGCTCCACGTACTCCAGCGAGTCTGCCTCGTCCACGATCTCTGGCTGAACACCTGACGTACAGCACCCAAGAAAAGGAACTGTACGTCAGGTAAAGTCTACAAGAAGGGTTAGACTTTACTGCAAGTGCACCGAACTTTAAACAACGGTTTACTGGTAGATTAGCATGATGAGGTTCTTTTACACAACAGTTTACTGGTTGATTAGCATGCTATGGTTATAACAGAGTAACACGAAAGGAAGTAACGCAGCAGGAAAAGTAAAACGGGACAAGTAGTAGTCGTAGCGTGTGCTACCAACTACGAGACTAACCTACAGGTGTCAAGACAAGACGGGACGTGACTGCAACAAGGCATGACAAGACAAGTGAGACACGAAAGGGTTCACACCTTACGGTTCGAGGGGGATCAGACCCTCTTGCCGTGCGCACGCTCAACCCAACCCCAAACCCCAAGACAAGACAAGACAAGATATCCGTACAAAGGATCACTCGCTCTAGCTTGGCGAGTGCCCTATTGCCCGCAGGCTGTGAATCCATACAAGGGATCACTCTCTCTAGCTTGGAGAGTGCCCTATTGCCCTCGGGCTGTGTATCCGTACAAGGGATCACTATCTCAACTTGGAGAGTGCCCTATTTCCCGCAGGCTGTGAATCTGTACAATGGATCACTCGAAGAGTGCCCTATTGCCCAGCGGGCTGTGCAAGACGGGACGAGACGTGACAAGACAGGAAGGGTTATTCTAGGGTGTCCACACACACGCACACACATTATAGCCCTACAACATTAAAGTTGTTGTTGTCAGGCTCAGACTTCGTCGTCAAGTCTGAGCCGTCAGGAGTCGTCCCGGACGCTATCATTTCACGACCGGTTCTATTTGTTCACAGTTAACAATTCTAACCAACTAGGGCCTAAGCACGGCCAAAAGTGCAAGTGGATACACTTGCCTGCGATGGCGAGTGTGTCGTCCTCTCAAAGCGTCTCGTCCAAGCGTCTCGTCCGCAGAAGTCCGTCTGAAATATCGCCACGGTGACGATGTCAAGTCTCAATTTCATTAAATCCAATTAGGTTTCGTTTCTAGGTTTTCGGGACTATCCTATTTGTCAAAAGTCACTTTTTGATGTTTCAGCCTAATCGACGATCTATCCTATGTGCAAAGTCAACAAAGTCCGTTCGTCGATTTTCTAAGTTCGTTCAACGTTTTACAGGAGCTGGAAAGTAAATTTAGTTCAAGTTGACGGTTTTTAGTTTAGGGTTCAGTCAGCTATTGTGGGGGTTCCTACGAGTTTCAGGGAACCAACCTGAACCGGAGTTTGTTGTAGAATGGATGTCGTGTCTGATCGGAGAACTCCTCAGCTTCAGATCTGGTCCTCGCACGATTCCCCAATAGTTCAAACTTGCGACGAAGGCCTACGACGTGTCGCAACGTCGTAGACGGCAAATCCGCGAAGTAGCACGTCCAAGTGGGGCCCACAGCAGTGCTAGGGGTCCAAGGGGGGCCCACAACACCTCTGGAGAACTTGGGGGGCCCACCACAGAAGTTGGTGTGGGAGAAACCAACTTGCGACGAAGTTCTGTCGGTCGGGCTTGGTCGGTGCGGTGGTTCCTCTCGGTCAGACCGAGAGGGGCTCTCGGTCGTGCGAGTTGCGATGCGGGGGGGGGGGGGGGGGGGGTCGGGGCACAGCGTCGGTGCGAGGGAAATCGTCGGTCAGACCGACAGATCCCGTCGGTCGGGCGCTTGGACGAGGCTGGCAGCGGAGCGGGGTGCGGAGCGGCCTTTGGGTGCGGAGCGGGCTTCGGTCAGACCGACGGGGCGGGTCGGTCGGCGCTTGGCGATGCGGAGCGGTGCAGAGCGGGCGGCTGGCGGGGAAGTCTCTCGGTCAGACCGAGAGACAGCCTCGGTCGGAGCGGGGCGACAGCGGGGTGCGATGCAGCGGTGCGCTGCAAGCGACGATGCGGGGGGCTGCTCCGGTCGTGCGCTAGGATTTGCGGGGGTGAGCTCCGGTCGTGCACTGGGCGATCGTCGCAACGTTGCGACGAAGCTTTGGGAGAGGAAACGGCGGCTAGGGTTTTGTGCAATCATGAAATAACTTAGCCTAGGGCTAATATAAATAGGTTAGAGCTAGGGTTAGGGTTAGGGTTTAGAAAAACATAATTAAATAATTAAAAATAATTATTTTAGTTTAAAAATACTCTCCTCTCCCTCACGCAAAATGGGTGCGGCCAAAAATTCTAAAATTTTGCCTAAAAATTCTTTAATACGTTATTATAATATAGGAATTTTATTGTAATTAAAATTTTTATAAAAATAGGTTTTAAAATTATTTAAAACTTTCAAAAAATGGAAAATAGGTCAAATTAAGTCCAAAAATTGTAAAATAATTCTGGGGTGTTCGGGACGACTAATGAAAGAGGGTGGAGAAGACGGATCTAAATTTCGACATCGAGAGACGAAACTAAAATTCGAAACGTCTCGCGTCAAAACAGAAGTCGCGACGTCGCGTCAATTAAGATAGCGTCGCAGAAGAACGACTCGAGATATGTTGTTACAAAGTTATTCCACAAACTAATACTTTCAGAGACGATCACGACGACATATCACACAAAAACGTTCAAAAACAACTAAAGTCTAAAATAACCACGTGCATGATCAAAAGCACGTGCACGAAGAAGGTACGATAGAAACAGGCCGTTACAACACTATATACACAAACTCTAGGAAGACCTATTTTCGAAAGAAAATAACCCTAGCCGCTTCCAAAACTCAAATTTGACGTTGCGACGATTCGTCGCAACGTTGCGACGAACTTCCTCCGCACGACCGAGAAAACAGCCCCAAAATCCCCGCTTCGACCGCTGGCCGCCCCCGCACCCAGCTTGGCCCGCATCGCTCCACTCCGTTCCTGCTCCGACCGAGGATTCCTCTCGGTTAGACCGGTCGCTCGCCCCGCTCCGCATCGCAACCCCCGCTCCGCTGCAGCCCAAGCGCCCGATCGACCCGCCCGCTGTGTCTGACCGACCCAAGCGCCCGCATCGCCCGCTCCCCCGCTCCGTTGCAACCCCCGCAGCGTTGCAGCGCCCGCTCCCTCGCATCCGCAGTGTCTGACCGAAGGATCCCCTCGTAGCGGCCGCTGTGACTGACGACCGCATCTCCGCAAGCGCTGCACAGCCCCGCCGCATGAGCCCGACCGATGGAATCCCCCGCATTGGCTGTGTACGACCGAGAGCCACTCGTCGCAACCCCGCATCCGTCGCACCACTTACCTCCGTGGGCCCCCCAAGTTCTCCAGAGGTATTGTGGGTCCCCCAAAGGTCCCTATGACTACTGTGGGCCCCACCTAGGTGCTTTCTCTCCGACGATTCACCGTGTACGACGTTGCGACTCGTCGTAGCCCGTCGTCGCACGTGCTAGCTTTGGAATCTGGAACCATTGTTCCGGTTGATGCTCTGAACTTTCCAACGAGGAAACTAATTTGGAATCTGGACATGGTGCACGTTCTCTTATTCCAACCCCCGACGTCGCTACCCGACGCCGGTGTAGCTTTCGCGTCGTGTTGAGGTAACACTTTGCACCCCGAGGACCCCCAACCCATTGCCTGCTAATCAAGACTAAAATCAGTATTTTTAAAGTATTTTAAATGTTTTAAATTCACTAATCAAGATTAATAATATGGACTTTAGGCCGGTGGACTTGTGCACGTAGGATAATTGTGATTTTTGGACTCATTGGACGGTGTGCTCAGACGTTGTACTTGCAGGCAAGTGAAACTTGCCAACTCTTGTGTAAGGCCATGTTTTTAGGCCACTTCCTTGCTTTTAGCGTAAAAGAGACTAGTCAGTGAAATGATAGCTGGCTAGATGCCTACTTGATCTAGTTTGACAACGAAACTAGATCCGTCACCTAAATGGATCTAGCTTGACAACGAAGCTAGATCCAACCCTTTAAACTTGTTGTTCATGCATACTAAACTGTCACGTTTACTTTCCTTATCTGTACGCACTTTTAACTGCCATGCATTGCATTCTACATGTCATCCAAGTTGATTGTTGCATTCGTAGCACACGCTACAATACTTGTACTCCTTGAATACTACTTCCGGGGAAACAGGCCTCATGTGTTGGTCAAAAGCCAATGCCCGGTTTCCCTGGACCGGCTAGGTGCACCCCTATGCCATACTTGTTAAAAACACTTCCTGGCTCGTGATCCAGAAGCGAGCATTCCCGTTCGGGGGTAAGGCCCTGGCTCGATACACGTGGAGGGGTAGGGATAAACGTTCACTTGAGCTTAGGAGTGGCCTGATCAGCCCTCTAGCCAAAAGACAGAATCTCTGTGCACGAGGTGCTTACTTTTCTTGTCTTGTACTTGTCTTGTGAATGATTCATGTAATACTTGTCATCCATGCCATGTTTAAATGCCATGCTCGTACCTTACTTTACATTACCTGTTGCACTCATACTTTAACTGCCATGTCATCGCATTCATGCTAGAACTGCTAGGTTGCTTTACTTTTGCATACTTTCAGTTTCCTTGCACAAGTCTCTTGTAGACTTGCTGACATTTTCCCCTTGCTCTTTTGGGTGTCACATGTTAGACCTGAGCCAGAGACAGTTGCTGTGTACGTGATGAGTTACTGACGCTGAGCCTGAGTCCATGTCTGCCTAGGAGGAGTTTTGTGGATGTCAGTGATCTTTCTTGGTGACTTTGCTGAGCTTTCTTTTGTTTTAGGTTTGTTGTTAGTTGTCGGTGCGTGTCACCTTGTTTTGTACGATGTACTTTTGTTGGCCATGTTTGGGCCTTTAGACTCTCATTTATTTCTGCCTGGTGGCTTTTCTGCGATGTTGGAATTTATATTTATGGATATCCTGAGATTATTCTTTTGTCTCATTTCATTATTATTTTGTTTCGCTCGCGTTGCAAGGACCTGCAGTTTTAAATTTGATTGACGCTTATCGGACTTGCAGCTTGCAGCTTTAAGTCTGAGCGGACCTTCTCACGCTTCGCCTCCATATTTTTGGGAAGCGGGGCGTGACATGAGGTAAACCCGTGATCTGGGCCCAAAAGGCGTGTGAATCGAAGGATGGGGGAGGGATGTGTGTGGGGGCGTAGGCTCGGTCGGGCGTGGGGACTGCGGGCCACTGAAAGAATGCCCTAAGCATATCGAGAGTGATCTGACACTCTCGATCCATCAGTCTAAAGGAGCACCCCTCAGGGGTCCAGGCGATCGAGCTGAGTACCTCGAGTGTCGGACGGACGTAAGTGTCTGCCGACACGGAAAGAAAATCTCGCCAACCCACGTTGTCGTACAACGTGAGCATCCACTCGAGTACCCCCAGGCGGTCTAGGTCAGCGAGGTGTGCGAACCTGGAGGGCACTATCGAGCGCTGGGGGATACGCTCAAAAGCGACTCGATGTGCGTCATCTCGGAACGTAATACCCAGCGGCCCGACGATAGGAGCCGGTGGTGGCTGTGGGTGGATGTGCTTAGCTGGCTGTGGCTGTGGGTCGACTGGATCGGCAGGCTGTGGCTGTGTGGGGTGAGGTGGTGTAGGCGGAGGAGAGTCCTCCATCTCGTGGGAGGGGCCGGTCTCATCCGGCTGCTTCCGCTTGGCGGAAGCTCTCCTAGTGCGTGGCTGTGTACGGGGCGGCATGTGTGCCCCGAGTGATCACCCAACGAATATAAAATGCGGCGTGTCAAAAATAATGGAATGAAGGTACCTGAACACGCCTCGAGAGCAAAACAGCGGATGCGTGTGAAGACGCCGCCTCCACTAAGCCAAAAGCGCGCCCCGGAAGCTCCCCTAAGCTCCCCTAAGCTCCCCTAAGCTCCCCAAGATAGCCTACACATTAAACAGCGATATCAGAGTGTAAAATTCGAAATACATGGGGGGTTAGGGGTATAATAGATAGATAATGAAATTAATTTGAGGTAGGGGCTCGATAGGTGCATGGATCGTCGAAAAATAGGAGAAATTGGAGAAATGGGGTGAAATTGGGGTTACCAGAGGTCGGCCGGCGGCGAGGGAGTTGCCGGCGGTGAGGGTGGTCGGCGGTCGACGTCGGCCGGCGGTGGCTCGGTGGTCGGACTGGCGAGCGCGGCGGTTGGGCGAGTGGGAGGGTGCAGCGGGCGAGGGAGCAGCGGTCGCACGGGGTTCGGGCGATTTTAGCGTTTCGAATTCCGCGCCGACCCGCTGCGCCTTATATAGGAGAGGTTACGACTCGGCCGAGTGACGGTGTCACTCGGCCGAGTGATCGTAACGAAAAATATTTTTAAAAACTCCTCCCCTTATATGACTCGGCCGAGTGGCTTTGCCACCCTCGGCCGAGTGGAAAAAGTCCATTCGGCCGAGTGGCACAAGCTACTCGGCAATTCTCGCCCTATGAGCGTATCAGTTTCACTCGGCCGAGTGAAGATATATACTCGGTCGAGTGAAAATTTATACTGAAATCGAAAAAAGAACAGAGAGTTGGGTGCAGCATACTTCCCTCGTTGGTGCGCCACTCAGGCGGACGATGTTGGTTGCTCGGTCGAGTGGCTATGGTACTCGGTCGAGTGAGGCCCTGTTTTCTGCTGTGATGCTCCGTTTTGGCTCTAATCTCTGTTTTTCTTTATCCAGTTGATTTCTTCCTTCTCCTGAGCCTCGAGCACGTTCATGGAGCGCTCCTCTTTGCCTTAGTCATCCTCCATATGATAGATATCCCGTTCTCCTCTCCTGTCAAAGAAAATAGGACCCGTTGTCAAAATTTTTTCGGGCAAACGACTCAAAAACACTAATAAATTCTAAACCAAAAATAAAAACCAAAATAGAAAAAATGCGATAACCGTCGGGTTGCCTCCCGACAAGTGCTCGTTTAAGGTCTTGAGCTCGACCCCTTTTGATTTTCAATTAACGCTTGATGTTGGGTGCATACGAGATGCACCCGTCGAACTTCCTTGTAAGACCACTCGGATTTGGATCATGGTGGGGTGTGGTCTTCCTCAGCGCCCCTTCGTCATGGGCAATGTTGGGGGGTGGCTCCCCCAAGCTAGAGCTTGCTCCGGTCTTCGACTTTGCCGGTGACACTGATCGTCGTATCGGTGGAGCTTTCTTCGGAGTCCTCAACTTCGAGAGCTTGCAGAGCTCCCGTATCCTTGCGACATCAGCGTCGCCATCATCAAGTGCCATGGAGATATCGGGGGAGTGATCCATCTTCTCTTCCTCGGCCAAATCTAGGCCTTCTTCGAAGCTATCTTCGTGGGGTGCGCCGATGGAGTGGGGGATCGCCTCTTCAATGACCTCATCAAGGAGGTCCATGTAATCAAGCTCCTCGTGATACGTAGGGGTGGCAAACGGGCGGGTCGGGTCGGGTTCGGGTCGGGTCAGGTTTGACCCGACCCGAATAAGGGTAAACCCGAACCCGACCCGAATTAAATTCGGGTCAAGGTTCGGATACCCGAACCCGACCCGGTCGTAACCCGGGTGACCCGTACCCGACCCGGTTTGTCTTACAGGTCGGGTACGGGTCGGGTTCGGGTCGGGTTTGATGTGAAATAGTGATTATTTTTCAAAAAAGGTCGGGTTCGGGTCGGGTTCGGGTCGGGTCTGGGTCGGGTTGGGGTGAAAAGAGTGAAAATACGGGTCGAATTCGGGTCAACCGGGTCGAGGGGTCAAACCCGTACCCGACCCGGATTTTTATCCGGGTCGGTCGGGTTGACCCGAATTCGACCCGACCCGGATTGGCCCCTACCCATACCCGACCCAAGAGGCCGGGTTCGGGTCGGGTCGGGTCGGGTCGGGTCAATTTTGCCACCCCTAGTGATACGGCATGTGCTTCATTGCCTTCGGTATATGGAGCTCCACTTCGATGTTACCGACGTTCAAGGTAAGGGTCCCCTCCCGCACATCGACGATGACACCGGCGGTGGCGAGGAATGGGCGTCCGAGTATGAGTGATGTATCGCCCTCCTCCTTGATGTCCATTATCACGAAATCGCATGGCAAACATATGCCTCCCAGAAATTGGAGTGGGATGTCCTCCGCGATCCCAACCGGTCTTGTAATCCTCCCGTCCGCTAGTTGAATCCGCATGTCGGTAAGCTTTAAATCCGTGCCGGTGTTCAACTTCCGGAACATGTAGAGAGGCATGAGGCTAACACTAGCCCCCAAATCTACCAATGCTTTTTGTAGGGGGACACCGCCTAGAGTGCAAGGAATATGGAAACTTCCCGGATCTTTAAATTTGGCGGGCTCCTTCTCTCTCTTTGTTAACCAAGTCCCTTCCTCCGCAAGCATGATCTTCTCCTTCCTCTTCTTTCCAGTGATCAAGTCCTTTAAGAACTTGGCGTAAGATGGGATTTCCACTATAGCGTCGAGGAAGGGGATATTGAGGCTCACCCCTCTCAAATACTCGAGAAACTTGGCTAGCCGTTTCTCCATCTTGGCTCTAGCTAGCCGTTGAGGGAAGGGTACCGGTGGCATAAATCGGCGCTCATCAATAAGCTCTTCCTCTATAGACTTCACTTCCTCTTGCAGCTCCTTCTCCTTTGCCGCTTCAATTACCGGCTCGCTTTCTTCTAGATTCTCCACCACGGTCTCCTTGACTTGAGTCATGGGGGGAGTGGTATCCTTCCCTCCTCTTGTGGTAACCGCAACGACCGCATTGATATGGCCGGTGTTGCCCCGTGGATTCGGCTCGGGTTGGGCCGGCAATTGTTGATTGTTTTTGTTGAGCAACACAAGTTGCTCCCCAATTGAGCAACGACGGTGGCGAGAGAATCTTGTCCCGCCTTCAATGTGGTATTGATCTTTCTTTGTTCCGCCATAAACTCATCCACCTTAGCTTCAAAATCCAAACGTTGTTGAGCTTGCAGTGGGTTGGGATTTCTCCACCCTTGATTATACCCGGGTGGCCTATAAGGTCCCACTTGTTGCCTCGGTGGGAAATTTTGTTGCGGTGGCCCCCTTTGTGGATAATTCGGTTGTGGTGGTGGTGGAGCCCGAGCTTGAGGAGGTTGGTGTTACTGTGGGTTTAATGCTCCATCAGTATTAGCATATGAGAAACCCGGATGATTTCTAGCGGCCGGATTGGCCCAATATCCAGAATTCCCCGCGACGTATTGAATTTGCTCCAAAGCTCCTTCTCCTTGCTCTCCTCCTACATACATGGCTTGGGATTGGTCTTGCCAATCGCTCATATGATTTGTCGGCGTGGATGTAGAAGGTGCTCCTTGAGGCTTCGTAATAAATTTCTCCAATCTCTCCACTACCTTATGGAGAGAGTCAAACTTGCTAGAAAGCTCCGCCACGGCCTTGGCCTCATAGATACTTGTGGGCTTCAAGGGGGATGAAGAAAGTCATTGCTCGTCCCCCCATTGTTGGTTGTTCGAGGCCATCTCCTCAAGCAATGCCGTAGCTTCATCGGGAGTCTTCGACAAAATGGCTCCATTTGCCGTGGCATCAATAATCTGCTTCGTCCCCGGTTGGAGTCCATTGTAAAAGCTATAGACAAGCTCCCAATCCTCAATGCTATGATGGGGGCATTGATGTTGCAAGTCCTTGAAGCGCTCCCATGCTTCATAGAGAGTCTCTTGTGGTCCTTGCTTGAAGGACATGCGAGCACTTCTTATCTTCACCGTTTTGGAGGGCAGGTAAAATTTGTCGACGAAGGCACTCGCCAACTCATCCCAAGTGGTGAAGATTCCTTCAGCTTGCGTCCTCAACCAATATAATGCCTTGTCCTTTAGTGTGAAAGGGAAGAGGCGCAGTCTGATAGCATCCACGGAGACTCCCGGCATTTGGAAGGTGGCACACTTTGATAGGAAGAGCTGGATGTGGTAATGAGGATTTTCATGGGAGTTCCATGAAATGGATCTTGTTGCATAAGAACCACCAATCTGGTCTTCAACTCAAAATTTTTGTCGGCCGCCAACTCCGGCATGGCTATGGACGAGGTCGTGGAAGAAGTCTTAGGCCGAAGCCTATCTCTTATAGAAATAATCCTTGCCATTCGCGCCGCCAATTGTTCGGGTGTCTAAGGATGGGTCATAAAATTTCCTTCCGTGACGGGTCTCCTCTCCGCTCGGATCCTCCTCAATGTACGCTCGATCTCCGGATCGTATAGTATCTCTTCGGGGTTCGCCGAGGATCTCGTGTATATGCAAGGGAAAACAGAGTTTCAAAGAAATAGTTAGCACAACGGAAGGGTGAAACAGAAATAAAAATGATAAAACAAAAAGAAAGAAATAGCTAGGTTATAGGAATCAAACACTATTGCAGTCCCCGGCAACGGCGCCAAAAACTTGATCCCGCCCCGGACACACGTCCCGGAGCGGCGACGATCGTAGTCTTACCGCAAGCGCACGGTGTAGCGGCGAGCGGGTATCGAACACAGAGAGGCCTAATAACAGTGTCTTCTTCGAATCACCTGGCTATAGGAAAAGTCGGGAAATGTTCGTAAATATGCGGTTACAGTCGTTCAAATGTAATAAAGGAATAACAAATTAATAATGACGCTTAGGGGATAGGGAATCCCCGCTACTTGCCGTATCTCATCATTATGATTTGTAGGTTTCACAATTGCTAGACTTGAAACTTGGGTGAACTAGTTGCAACTAAATGTGGAACCAAGCTCACGCTCTCACGCTATTGCCGGTCTGTAGCCAACCTAGGGTAGGGTCCAATCTCTTGCAAACCCTAGCCTAGGCAAACTAGCGTGAAGAACAACATCATCGTTCAATCGTATCTCGAGCCCACTCTCGTGCAAACTTGAGCTACGACCTAGGTTGAGATAGTTCCTACCCGTCCAATCTCTTGCAAACGGGTATCGGTATAGAGTGGCAATCGAAAACCCTAGTTTCGATCCAATCTCTTGCAAACCGATTCCGGAGAAATTCAATTGCAACCCAATTCGAATATCTAGGGCTTCCTATCGAATTGGGATCCAATCTCTTGCAAATCCCAATCGGTATGAATCCCTAGCTATTCGTATGATAGCAATCCCAAACTAACCCTAATCAATCCTAGCAATAGTTTCACTAATTCATCACAAATTCGAAATTGGGCTCATAGGGTTCATCCCTACGCCCTAAGCCGATGAACTACTCACAATTCATAATTAAATTCAATAGAAATTTACAAGTAAAATGAATGGAATTTATAGCAATATTCAACAAATCAACAAAAATGGAGTTTTTGAGGGAGAGAGATACAAACCAATGAAGAACAAGATAGCATCCAACAAAATCTCACTTTTCTCCCCGCTCTAAAAGCTAAATCTAATCCCTAAAAAGTTAATCTAAAAAGGCTGCAAAAGTTCTGAAAAAGACTCTCTAAACTAGGTTAAAAACTGGGGTTAAATACCCCCCAAAACCGCCCAAAAAACCCTGACGAAAATGCGCCTGCGCAGCCTCAAATCCGCAATTTACGCTACAGGCAGCGCGGCTCACTCGGCCGAGTGACAAATGTCACTCGGCCGAGTGACGAACCCTGTACAGAAACAGAGAGTTGGGGGTCTCGGGGGTCGTCTCCTTGGAGGTCACTCGGGCGGACGGTCTTTCGTCACTTGGGCGGACGTCGGTTGTCACTCGGGCGGACCGTATTTCTCCACTCGGCCGAGTCAGTCATCGGGACTGTACAGACAAAAAAACAGAGAGTTCGGCATCTTTTGTTGCCGTCGTCTTGGCTCCACTCGGGCGAGGGGTGACTCGGTGCTCGGCCGAGTGGCTTGGCGATGCTCGGTCGAGTGCACGCTGATATTGGCTCTGTTGCGTGTCCGATCTGGCCGGCCGAGCGGGCTTCCTATGGTCGGCCGAGTGACTCCTTCACTCGGCCGAGTGAAATGCTCAAAGTGCCCAAACTTCATATTTTCGCCTCCTCGTCGCTCCTACGACGTTCTTTCTCCTTCCACTCCTCTCCAATAGCAAAATACCCCTCAAGAGGGTCATCGGTGACACTCCGGAGTGGGTGCATCTCAGAATAACTCCAAATCGCTCCAAATCTCCTGAAATACGACAAAAACAACAAATCGTGAAAAGCATCGCAATATTGTCGAATAAACGTGAAAAACACGATTTGAGCGATCTAAATGGCATGCAAACATGCAAAAAAGGTGTAAAATACGGAGTGATCAGGAATCATTACTCAACATTCTCCCCCTTTTTGGTGATGACAAACCAACATAAATAATAATCAATAATAATGAGTCGAAAGAAATTTACTTACTCCCCCTGCATTGATGACACATTAATTCCATATAAAATAATAATCATAAGCATCAAGCAGACGAGAAAAGTATAAAATGTGAATCCAATTATTGAAATTTAGGATCTAAATCCATTTTTACATTTTAACTCCCCCTGAATCTAACATATCAAATTAGATTCACGGTAAATTGCTTTAGATTATCATTTAGCATATCGTCATTATTAATTCTCTCCCCCTTAGGCATTAGCAAAAAGAGTGGGAGGAGATCAACGACAACAACAATGGCTACAAATAAAAGCACGGGAGTCGTAGAATACGACCATGGTCCAAATGACACCAAAGTAAAATGCGAATTAAATCAAAGCGTGCCAACAATACCATAGTCGATAATCGAAAAATAAAAATCATCAAAACTCAAATCAATTTCACGTATTGAGTTATGGAACATACTCTCCAATATCAACATTCTTGATGAATTAAGTGCATGGAAAACAATTCTATGTTTTCATAGAAAAGAATTCTATATAATCAATATTTTCGTCGAGCGACGAAATCAACATTAGAGACAAAAATATAAAGTGCACACAGAAGTAAATGTCAACACGATGTATATATATATATATATATATATATATATATATATATATATATATATATATATATATATATATATATATATATATAACATGGTACACCAAAATGTATACATCCGCCAACATACATAAAAGCGATCAAAAGATCGGTGCACACATACAACATATGTTTCACAGACATCAAAAGGAATATACATCAAAAAGTGTATCATCAGAACATCCAAAAATATCAAAAATCCATAACCACCAACTATCCTACCCCACTCTCTCACGACTAAATATATCATCCAAAGTGCACAAGGGAGAGTCCTCCAATGCAAGCTCAGGAGGTGGAGGCAGGATCAGCAGCAGCAGGCTCTGCAGGAGGGGTGGAGGTGGTCACGGGAAAGACTGGAGTGGTGATCTCAGGGTCGACAGGAGTGGTCTCGGGAGCACCAGCAGAAGTATCCACTGAAGGAATGGTGGCAGCAGGTGTGCTCTCGGGAGCACCAGCAGATGTAGCAGCAGCAGACGTACCCTCAGGGGCATGGACAGGAGATCCAACAAGCTCATGGAGATCAGCCTCATCCATTTCCTCATCATCAGAAACTGAAGGAGGAATCTCAATGCCCAAGCGAGAGCAGATGCGAGCTAGCATCTCCTCAGAACGAGAAACACGAGACTCCACACGTCTCAAGGAAACGGTAAACTCAGCGAGTGAAGGAGGAGGTGGAGGAGCAGCTGAAGAGGTACCCTCGGTGGTAGAAGGGGTAGTCCTTTGAACGTGACGAAGCGTCGGAAGAGACTTATTGACGGCCGTCGCATTTAGAGGAGGATCCAACGGATGCTGGTCATCGGGAGGGAGAGGGACCCCGAAGTGACGGAAAACGAGGGTCAAAAGGCAAGGATATGGGATGTGAGCAGATTTGGTGGACTTTCAGATACATTCAAAAGAGTCCATCTTATCTAGGATGATACGAGCCCAATTGATCTCGCTCCCCATGAAAAGAGCTTAGATCAGCTTGAGGAACGGCTGGGAGGGCAAGCTAGAGGAGCCGTACTTCGGAAGGAGGCACGACTTCAGGATAAGATTCAAGACCCATGCATTCGGGTTAAATGATTTAGAGGGAACGCCAATCATGGTGGGAGGGATGATATGAAACATCTCGGCAAGCATGGTCTGGTCAAGATCGTGGATATTATCCACGGAGATATCGGCAGGAAGCAGGCCAGAGGATGAGACACCAATCAACTCCCCTAAAATCTCTGCAGTGAGGACAATACGTGTCCCCAAGACAGTGGACTCAATGGAGTGGGTGTCGTCATACTCACCCCGGACACGATTCACATAGAATAATTTGACGAGACGGGGGTACGGGGGAGGATTCGCCTTGGGGTCATGGCGAAGATAGTCAAGTAGGCCGTTGTAGGAAAGAAGATCGGCGAGATGTGGAAAATCAGAGAACTGAACGAAGTGCTCCAATATCAATGGACAGTGCTCAATACGGTTGTAAGCCGCGAGACACAACGGGTCATCGCGACACAACGATATATCGACACCACCCAAATGCATGGGAGCCTTCCCCTTAGACGGACGAGAGCTAGATCGTGGAGGAGGAGTAGGAGCCCTAGTGGTAGGCTCAGACTCAGGGATATACTTGTCGTCGGAGTCAGAAGCGGGAGGAGTGGGTGCACGAAATGAGGCTGGAGACACAAGCTGCTTCTTATGCTTGGGTTTGGGCTGAGATTGAGATTGGGATTGGGGTTTGTGCTTTGGCTTGGAGGTCCTCTTCTTCTTAAGAGGCGGCGAAGAGGAAGATGTATGTGTCGATTTGGCGCGGCGTTTGGGTTGAGGGGGGTCCGTAGGAGGAGACTCTACGGTTATGGGAGACGGACTAGAGGGACGGATGGGGATACATGTCTTCGCCATGATTGTGAGACGAGACAACACAAACGAATGAATCGAAAACGGAAACCCTAAAACAAGCCCTATATCGAACGAAATCAAGGAGAAAACGAACTAGTGTTGAAATCAAACCCTAAAAAGCTGAGAGAGAGTGATACCCTAGGTCGGAAGGAGGAGGGGGATGATCGGCGACGGTCGGAGACGGCTGATGGTGGCCGGAATAGTCGACACACGGCGGAGAGAGGAGCGGAGTCGAAGGGTTAAGTGAGATCTAATCGGTGCCAAGGGGTATAAGTCGACAGAGAATGGAAAAGACCAACGTGCCCTAACACATTTAGTCGGTCTAAGTGCAAGAGCTGACCAACTAGAATGCAATCTAGTCGGTCGGCCAATGTGCTTGGACCGACTAAGTGCAAACAGCAAGCAAAGTCAAAAACTAGGGCATGAGTTAGTCGGTCTGAGTTCATTCACTGACCGACTATAACACAATCTAGTCGGTCGGCCAATGAACTTGGACCGACTAAGAGAATCCAAAAATTTGAAATTTAGAAAATTAGAGTTCTCTCCTAAGCGCACTTGGATGAAGCAACCAAATACTCTCATACATCATTATACTATCCCATAAACATCGAAAATCTTAAATACGACATTCATGAATGATTTTAGCATAAATTCCGAAAATTCAACCAAAAATCCAGAAAATCCCAACAAATCTAGCATGAGCATATATAAAGAAAATTATTAGCATGCAAGATTATTGAAAATATGAATCCTAAATCTCGGATTCACCCATAACCCCCAATTCTCGACGTAACCACACAAAGGAGTCTTCCTTGAGTGGTTTCGTGAAAATATCAGCGATTTGCTTCTGGGTTTCAACGTACACTAAAATGATGTCCTTTTTAGCAACATGATCATCAAGGAAATGGTGACGGACATCTATGTGTTTAGAACGGGAATGGTGTACCGGATTCTTAGAGAGACATATTGCACTTTGGTTGTCCACCATGATAGGGCAAGTATCACAGTTTATACCAAAGTCTTTAAGAGTGTGTCTCATCCAAAGAACCTGAGCACACGCAGCACCGGCGGCAATATATTCCGCCTCGGTGGTTGAAAGTGATACGGAATTCTGCTTCTTGGAAAACCAAGAGACAAGAGAATTTCCTATAAAATGGCAAGTGCCACTAGTACTTTTCCTGTCGGATTTACATCCCGCATAATCTGCGTCACTATATGAGATTAACTCATAAGTGCTAGACTTTGGATAATATAATCCGTAGTCGAGGGTGTAACTTAAATAACGGAAAATACGTTTTACTGCTACTAAGTGAGATTCCATAGGTTGAGACTGATAACGAGCACATACACATACGACAAGCATAATATCAGGCCTACTAGCAGAAAGATATAATAAACTACCTATCATACCTCGATATAGACGAATGTCTACATCTTTGCCGCCCGAGTCTTTATCAAGATGTGTAGTAGTGCTCATTGGAGTCTTCTTGCCTGAGGCATTCTCCATTCCAAATCTCTTTAGCAACTCCACCGTGTACTTGGTTTGGTGGATGAAGATTGCATCGTTCATTTGGCGAATTTTGAGACCTAAGAAATATTTGAGCTCACCCATGTGGCTCATCTCAATTTGGTCCTTCATGACATTAGAAAACTCTTCGCAAAGTGTGAAGTTAGTAGCACCGAAAATGATATCATCAACATAAATTTGAACTAAAATAATATCATTATTCGAATACTTAACAAATAATGTAGAATCAACTTCACCCATTTTAAAACCCAAATCCAAAAGAAAGTTCTTTAGACAGTCATACCAAGCTCGAGGAGCTTGTCTCAAACCGTAAAGTGCTTTCTTAAGTTTGAAAACGTGATTTGGAAATTTTTCATTTATAAAACCCGGAGGTTGAGAAACATAAACTTCCTCAATGACATCTCCGTTTAAAACGCACTTTTTACATCCATTTGAAAGAGTTTAAAATCTTTATGGCATGCAAAAGATAACAATAACCTAATAGATTCTAATCTAGCTACCGGAGCAAAGGATTTTTCGAAATCAATACCTTCCTCTTGCCGGTAGCCTTGAGCTACTAACCGAGCTTTGTTCCGGACGACGATTTGTTTCTCGTCGGTCTTGTTCTTGAAAATCCACTTCGTTCCTATAATGGTGTGGTTCTTCGAAGGCAATGGAACAAGCTCCCAAACCTCATTCCTCTCAAATTGAATGAGTTCCTCCTCCATGGCTAGGATCCAAGCACTATCTTTGCACGCTTCGTTAATATTCTTTGGCTCTATTAAGGAGACAAAGGCACAATGAGCGAAGTAGTTGACTTGAGATCTCTTCTTGACACTATCAAGTATGTTGCCAATGACTTGCTCATGGGGATGGTCACGAACTGTATGAAGCCGTTTGGGAATTCCCTGATCAATAGGAACATTCTCAAAAGATTCATCAGTAGGGTTAGTAACATTAGAATCAATAGATTTAGAATTACCAATAGAATCACATAAAACATCCATGGAGTCATCATCATTAGTAATTCTAGTAGGGACAAAACTATCATTAAATGAAATATGAAGTGATTCCTCGATCGTTGAGGTTCGTTTGTTGTATATCAGGTAGGCTTTGCTACGGGAGGAATATCCAACAAATATCCCCTCATCGGATCTTGGATCAAATTTGTCCAAACTACCATACGTGTTTTTAATAAAACATTTTGCGCCAAAAACTCGAAAATGTTTAACTTGAGGCAATCTACCAAACAACAATTCATAACAAGTTTGTTTGGTTCCGCGCCTCAAAAGTACTCTATTAAACACATAGCAAGCGGTATGTACTGCTTCTGCCCAAAATTGATGGCCAAGTTGGCTATCATCAAGCATAGTGCGAGCACATTACACTAGCGTCCTATTCTTCCTCTCAACTACACCATTTTGAGGGGGTGCGCGAGGGAAAGAAAAGGTGTGAGTAATACCAACTTCATCACAAAAATTTGAGAAAGACTCATTCTCAAATTCCCCTCCATGATCACTACAAATAGTGACAATGGTGGTTCCAATGAGATTTTGTACTTTCTTAACAAATATTGCGAAGTTTTCAAAAGCATCATTTTTATTACTTAAGGAAAATACCCAAGTAAATCTAGAAAAGTCATCAATGATGACAAGTCCATATCGAGCATTCCATAATGAAGCAACTCTAGTTGGCCCAAAAAGATCTAGATGTAAAAGCTCTAGAGGCCGCTTAGATGAAATGCTTTTCTTTGGGTTAAATGACGATTTTGGAAGCTTTCCTCGTTGACACGAGTCACAAAAGCTTTTCTTTTGGAAGACAAGCTTAGGAAATCCTTTAATAGAATTTAACTTGGAAAGCTTAAAAAGTGTTCCAAAGTTCACATGACCAAAACGTCGATGCCATAAGTGTTGTTCACTTGTGTTGGCAATGAGACATTGTTCATGTGATTTTGGAAGATCTAATATATAAATATCCTTATGGCGTGTGCCAGAGAATAACACATTATTAGTATCTTTATTCAAAATATGACACATTACTTTCGCAAAGCTAACTTTGTAACCTTTGTCACAAATTTGGCTTATTGAAATAAGATTGTGGTTTAATCCTTTAACAAGGTAAACATCACTTATTAGTGGTTTAGAAGGATTACCAACTTTTCCAACACCAATGATGGTTCCGCTCTCGTTGCCTCCAAAGACTACTCGGTTCCCATTTGCAATGGGCACCACTCCGAAGAGCAATTGAGCATCACCCGTCATGTGTTTTGAACACTCGCTATCGAGTATCCAATTATTCTTGGAGCTAAATTTGGATTTGTTGCTCCGATTTTTTTTTCTTGAGTACCTAAAGATAGAAATATCATTCCATGGTACCCAAGGTCATTGGGTCCTAAAAGATTAGACCTTTGGAAGCCAAGTCCAATTGGACTTAGACTTCCCAATGTAATCATCATTATGCACGACATCCATAAAATAAGAATTCATGTATGCTTGTTTTTCATGCATGTTAGTGTTCTTCGGGCCCCAAATAGTGAATATTTTGGGAGCACTATTCCTATTGGGAGCATGCATACGTTGTTGATGTTTACGTGATGCATGTGGCCTATGAGGAGGTGGCCTAGGAAATGCATGTCGTGGATATGCATATGGCACATGATGAAATGGTGGTGGCGACATATGATATGATGCATGATGGTAATCATTCATATGATAATGTGGATGAACATATGCATGTGAAGGAACACATGCGTGAGGGTGTCTCACTTGGTGTGCACGTGCTCGTGGACGTGAAACATAAAAATCATCATAATTGTGAACCGGTGGAGTAGGATGTGTGTTCCTAAGTGGCATGGTATTGGTGTACATAAATGCATGACCCTTCTTTGGAGGTCCACCCAAAGTGGGTTTCTTTCCAAATGGGGATGTGTACGAAGTGGAAGCACCATTGGTAGAAGAACTACCAATGGGGTATTTGCTCCCACTCGTTGAGGCATCGGAAGTTGGCCTAACAAAGATAGTGGATGATTTGGATGAATTTCCCATCTTATACCCCAAGCCAATGTGGTGATTGGCCGGAAGTAAGTCATTTAGGATATTATCCACATGGTCCTTACCTTTATTGAATTTATTAATTCAGCCTAATGTGTACTCATACTTCTTGGTGAGAGAATGCATAGAAGCATCCAAAGTGGACACTTGCGATGTGAGTACATAAACATAAGATTTGAGATTCTCATTCTCAATACTCAAAGTTGAGTTTCGAGAAATCAAATCCGCCATCTCGCGTTCATCCGATTCCTCAATATGAACATGCTCAAGTTGAGATTTGAGATTTACAATCTCATTTCTCAAGTCTTCAACAACGGTGTCGTTGTTGATGACGATAGGCTTAGGTGAGGTTTGGAGACTAGCTAGCTCATCTTTAGTCTTAGTATATCTATTTACTAATTTAGAATACTTAGACCAAATTTGCTCGTTAGCTAATCTAAGGTCATCCATAGTTACCTCATCGCCTTCATCCTCGCTTTCATTGGAGGAGGATTCTTGATCATGTTCCTCTCTAGCCATGAAGCACATGTGTGCTTGCTCCACTTGTTCATCATCCGACTCTCCACTTAAGGAGTCCTCGTCGGAGTCGATGAATGTGCCGATAAGCCCTTTCTTGTACCCTTTCTTGTACTTCTTTAACTTGTCGAACTTTGGCGCCTTCCACTTCTCCTTTTGCTTGTTTTGAGGACAATCCACTTTCATGTGTCCTGGCTTATTGCATTTAAAGCACAAAGGAGCGGAGGCGTTAGTAGAACTAAATTTTGATTTGTTCTTGAAATTACCTTTTCGGAAGAATCGATTGAACTTCTTTGCCATGAGGGCAAGAGATTCAATGTCCAACTCGTCTTCCGATTCTTCATCATCGGTAGAAGTAGATGGAGCGGCCTTGAACTCAATCGCCTTTTCTTTGGCTCGTCTTGCTTCAAGTAAGACTTCATCTTGTCTTGCATCTTTAATTTACTGTCCTTGCATACCTCATAAGACATCAAGGTACCCATTAGTTGAACGACAGTATATTTATTCATATCGTTACCTTCCTCGATGGCGAAGGTACGCTTCTCCCAACAAGAGGGAAGTCCGTCAATAATCTTTGAGACTTTCTCCTTTTGGGTGTAGGTCTTTCCAAGAGCCTCCAACTCATTGGTAATGTCAACGAATCGAGCATAGTACTCCTTCATCTTCTCACCCTGTTGCATATGAAATAACTCGTAATCTTTATTAACAACGGTGAGTTTGGAGTCTCTTACCCTACTCGTTCCTTCATGCAAGATGAGGAGTGAGTTCCAGATTTGATATGCACTCTTACATGTGCATATCTTGTTGAAGTCCTCGGGCTCCAAAGCGCATTGCAAGGCGTCATTGCCTTGGCATTGGTTACCTCCGCGGTGACCTCCGCGGTAGTCCACTTCGTGAAATCTTCTTCAGCGGGCTCGACATACTCCGTCAATGTGGCTCTCCATAGTGAAGTGCTCCGGAGGAACGTTTCCATCCGGTATTTCCAGTACCCATAATTGGTACCGTTGAAGAAAGGAGGCCTAGTCGAGGAGTGTCCTTCCATCACCGAAGAAGCTCCTTCACGGTTCCTGAAGGTGCTGTAGTCTGAAGGTGGACGAACGGTTTTGTTGTCGTTGGAAGACATAGCTATGAACTTGGCTCTGATACCAAATGTAATGCCCTGATAGCTACTGCACAAGTATTAGAGGGGGTGGGGTGAATAGTACTTTAAAATAATTAAGAAGATAATTCCTAATTATCTTGCAAACTCAACCAACAATGCGGAAATGAAAATGTGACAACAATAAAATACAATTGCAAACAAACGATATAACGGGTTCGGATCCACCCAAGTCTCCCCGACTTGTTCCCAGTGATCCTACGTCCCAAACACCCGGATCCCCTCCGGATACTTGAGTTAGAAACTTCTAACTCAAATTTGCACTATGAAATACTTGTAGAAAACCTCTACATGATCAAATCATACACAAATGAAAATGTGACTCCCACAAACTGGGATCACACACAACTCTCACAACCGAGAGTAAAACTTGCAATATCAAATTAAATGAAATAAGAAATGCTTACCAATAAAGTCCTATGCCTTGAGTAAACTTACGATTTTAGGGCGAGGAGGATTTTGGAGGAGAAGAAGAAGTCACCAAACCCAGCTCCAAGAAGTTGAACAGCGATTGAAGCCTAGGGAGGAGTTGGTGGCCTTGAATCAAGCTCTTGGCTTGAAAGGCTCACAATCAATGAATCTCTCTTTAGGAATAAGAGTGAGGGAGAGATTCTTGTGAGAAATGAAGGCTTGGAGAATGAGAATAAATGCTTCTCTTTGATTCTCTAAAATGCAATAAATATCAGCCTTGAATGCTTAGCAAGAAGCCCTTCCAGTATATATAGGATAGATGAAAGAGAGAGCAAAAATCGTGGCATTTAATGCTCCAATGGCTCTATTCTGAAGCAGTCTAATCGGTCAAAGAAGGATCACTGACCGACTAGATTCTCAACTAGTCGGTCGGTGATTCAACATGAACCGACTAAGAGGTGAACAGTCAATATGTAAAGTTCAGGAGATAGAGAACTAGTCGGTCTAAGAAGACTTGCCAACCGACTAGTTTGACAACTAGTTGGTCGGTGAGTGTTCTTTGACCGACTAAGAGTTGAAATAGTATAGGCTGAATTCAAGGAGAACTAGTCGGTTTAAGAACAAATTCCAACCGACTAGTTTCATAACTAGTCGGTCGATAGTTGTTCTTTGACCGACTAACAGTAAACAGTAGCTCAGGCTGTGAAATGAAAGACATAACTAGTCGGTCTAAGTAGGATTCCTAACCGACTAGTTTGACAACTAGTCGGTCGGTGAACCTTCTTGGACCGACTAACTGTAAACAGTGAATGAGCTGAATATAGACAAGGATATCTAGTCGGTTCAAGAAGGATTGCCGACCGACTAGATTGCCATCTAGTCGGTTGGTTCTTCTTCTTGAACCAACTAAGATGCACAAGAAGCCGCGATAAGAAGCGTTAAGCTTCGGGAAAGATTCTATGGGCTTCTAAGATAATCCTAGCTCTAAGATATGAGCGTTAAGAAGATTTTAATGTAAGACCTACTCAAGGCTTAACATTCTACGAAAAGTAGCTAGAAGACTATAAATAAAACTTGACGAACCATCTTCAAAAGCTTCAATCGAATCTTCTTGACTTCAATAATGCTCCTAGAGCTTCAACGAAGCTTCAGGCACACGATCACGCGCTTTGAGAAGTCTTGAGACGTCGCTTTTGATGTTCATAGAGTTTTGGCGACGATCTCCATAACTGCGCTCACAAAGAGTTAGTTCACGATATTTATGTTTGTTCATCATCAAAACCAAATCCAGGGAATCAATACTCAACACTATTAAGAAAACCCACACTACCATCTCCAATTGTTCTTGTCTAAGTGCGCCACCTTCCAGATGCCTGGCGTGCCGGCCGATGCTATTTGACTGCACCTCTTCCCATTTACTCTTCGAGACAAGGCATTGTATTGGTTGAGGACGCAAGATGAGGGGATCATCACCACTTGGGATGAGCTGGCGAGCGCATTTGTCAACAAGTTTTACCCGCCATCCAAGACTATCAAGATACGAAGCACACTCATGTCCTTCAAGCAAGGACCTCAAGAAACTCTATATGAGGCATGGAGCATTTCAAGGATCTCCAATACCAATGCCCCCATCATAGTATTGAGCCATGGGAGCTTGTGCATAGCTTTTATAACGGATTGTAACCAAGCACAAAGCAAATAATTGATGCAACCGCCAATGGAGCCATATTGTCAAAGACATCGGACGATGCTATGGCCTTACTTGAGGAGATGGCCTCAAATAATCAACAGTGGGCCGATGAAAGGGGACATTCTTCGTCAACCTTGAAGCCGGCAAGAATTTATGAGGCAAAGGCTGTGGCGGAGCTCTCTACAAAGTTTGATTCTCTTCACAAGGTCGTGGAGAGATTGGAGAAGTTGATTAGTGAACCGCATGGAGCCCCCACCGTTTCTACACCTGGAGGAAGCATGAGCGATTGACAAGATCAAGCCCAAGTTATGTTTGTTGGAGGGAAGCAAGGAGAGGGAGATATGGAGCAAGTTCAATATGTTGCGGGAAGCACCGGTTATTGGGCAAACCCAGCTACGAGGAATCACTCGGGATTTTCATATGCCAACAATGATGAAGCCTTGAATCCATCTCCGCAACAACCACAAGCCCGGCCTCCACAACAACCACAATATCAACAAAGAGCACCCCAACAACAAAACTATCTACCGAGGCAACAAGCAGGGCCATATAGACCACCAGGGTACAATCAAGGATGGAGGGCACCTAATCCACCGCAAGCACCACCAAGGTCGGAGCATGAAGAGAGGGTTGAAGAATTCATGGCCGAACAAAAGAAGATCAATGCAAAATTAACGGCCCAACAAGACTCCCTCAACACCATCGTGGCACAATTAGCGGAGCAACTAGCATTGCTCAACAAGAATAACCAACAATTGTCGGCTCAACCGGAACAAAACCCATAGAGCAATACCGGCCACATCAATGCGGTTGTGGCGGTAACTACAAGAGGCAGAAAAGACACTACCCTCGCCATGATTCAAACTAAGAAGCCGGGGAAGAAATTTCGGATGATAAGGAGACAGTCAATGAAGAGGAGAGCCCAAAGGGGCCAAGCGACGGTGAAAAATCTGAAGTAGAGAGGCCACGTGAGGAGCACACTTACATGCCACCGGTACCATTCCCACAACGGTTGGCAAAGGCAAGGATTGAGAAGAGGCTCGCCAAATTTCTGGAGTATTTGGGAGGTGTGAGCTTGAATATTCCATTCTTGGATGCAATTGTCGAAATCCCGTCATATGCAAAGTTTCTAAAGGATTTGATCGTGGGAAAGAAGAGACAAGAGAGGATCATGCTTTCCGATCAAAGTACGTGGTTTACTAGGAAGGAGAAAGCGCCGACCAAGTTCAAAGATCCGGGTAGCTTCCGAATTCCTTGCACGCTTGGAGGAGTCCCACTTCAAAAAGCTTTGGTAGATTTGGGAGCAAGCGTGTGCCTCATGCCCCTCACGATGTTTAAGAAATTGAATACGAGAACCGACCTAAAGGCGATTGACATGAAGATACAACTCGCGGATGGTCGAATCACTTGTAGGATCCTGTCAAAACAACGACGTTAGGATCGAATAATAAAGTAGAGACTTACGTTTGCGTACGCGGCACCGTAATCTCTGAACTTTGCCCTCAGATTCTCCACAACGGTCGATACTTCGTCACGGAGGATCGAAGCAGAGTTTCACCGTCTAAATCTCTATTTAGAAGAGGATTTTAATGGAAGGGAGAAGAAGAACATAAGATGCCTTTTGCAAACTTATGGCATGGAAAGTGTAGTATGAATGCCTTACCCTTGGGTCCTATTTATAAGCTTTAGAGGTAGTTATTGTAGGAAATAACTAAATATAAGCTTATTAGCCTATATTAGCACATTCATTTATCCTCTTCTTCATTCACTTATCAAGTGCCTTTATGCACTTATAAAGTGACTTTTTCCACTTATAGAGTGGCTTTTTCCACTTATCGAGTGGTCCTTTTCACACGAGAAAAGGTTCCCTCCGCGCACGCTTTCGTGCACGCGACATCTGAGGTCCGTATACCCTCATACATCCCCTCATGGGTGTATTCATGTCGTCCATATCCAACATCTCCCACTTACACTTGAGGGGATTGTAAGGAAACATCTTTTCCTTTAACTCTTCTGTTTATCATACCGAGAAATAGACCGTGTGACCGTCATGCGCATAGAGTCCGCTGTTGTGCACTTGTTAGAGATACACAACACTCCTCGAGGTGCAAAGTTAAGTAGATCAACGCATGCTTTACCCTAGATTATTTCTTCACATTTCTTATACTTTATATTCAACAATTGAATCCCATCTGGATTACAATTGGCTGGCCAGCTTTGAATCTCTAAAGTCCAAATGTGAATATGAAATTAATCTTCCTCTTCTTGCGATCCTTTCGATCTTGACTTGACTTGCTTTTCTAACATGCCCCGCCGAACCGAATTGACCATAGTCCATAAGCAACATGCTAAGATAGCAATCACCCAGTCAAATCTAAAGGAACCAATTAGAGTCCATAAGGGTAACGAGTTAAGACCCATGTGGTCTTTGGGTCTCACATAATAGTAAACACAATCACTATTCTAACCCAATGGTCAAATGCATACGTAGTATGAATACGTATTACAACATCACTCCTTTCCCAGGGAGCGTATGTCTTAATGATGTTGTAAGGATGATGATCAGACACCACAATGTCTGATTTTGAGTCCCTTTTACTACTCAAATAATCTTCTGGACCCACATCCCGCATAAGACAGATAGGATTTAAGAATCCTATTAGATCTTTTGTAAGCATCCATATGATGCAGATCTTTCATACGACCATTTTGTTTAAGTCATGACTCTAAATCATCTGTCTGATGATTTTGACTTTAAACAGGTCTCATCTTTATTTTATCCGTCTAATATAATAAAGGCGGTTACTCATGTGAGAGAGCCAACCTCAATCTGTCCGACATACTAAAAAACCAGCTGAGATTTAAAATGTACACAAACATTTTCAAGAAAGTCATATGCAATGTTGAAAAGAACTTATTCTTTTATTGAATTTGATCTTTTACAGACATGTGAATTTACATTGGTACAACTCAGCTCTTACGCAATCCTTGAGATGATAAGTGTTTGTAAAACACATCTCTGGGGATCGCCTTCGTTAGCGGATCCGCTATCATCTCATGCGTAGATATGTACCTTATGTCTACCTTCTTGGTCTTGTCAAGTCTTTTGCAAATTTGTAGCGGATATCAATGTGTTTGGTCTTACAATGGAATTTTGGATCTTTGACATAGGCTATAGATGCTTGACTGTCACTGTGTATTGGTACATCACCTGAGTCACTTGCATCGATTAGCCTGTTTAAGAATTTCCTAAGCCAAACAGCCTCTTGGACTGCCATGCTAAATGCTACAAACTCGGCTTCCATAGTTGAAAGTGCGATGCAGGATTGTTTCTTGCTACTCCAGGATATTGCACCAGATCCGAGTAGAAAAACATATCCTGAGGTCGATCGTCGCTCATCGAGATCACCCGCCCAATCAGCATCAGTGTAGCCTTCGAGCCTCAAGGCATCTCCTTGATAGCATAAAGCAAAGTCCGCAGTTCCTTTAAGATACCGCATTATCCTCTTAACCGTTTTCCAGTGTACTTGCCCTGGGTTGGATTGGTAACGACTTACCATTCCAACGACAAAACAGATGTCCGGTCTTGTAACGACCACTTTTCATTGTACGTTGTTCATGCACATGCTTTTGACCGTGCACGTGTTTACTTTAAACTTTGTTTGTTTGTGAACACTTTGTTGCGATATGCCGTTGTGAACGTCTCTGAGAGTATTAAATAGTGGCACTATTTTGGAACAACATTTCTCGAGTCGTTTTCCCACAATTTAATCTTATTCGATGAGACGTTGCGATTTTCACTTTTGACGGGAGACGTTTCTGTTTTTAGTTTCGTCGTTCGACGTCGAAATTGAGATCCGTCTTCTTAGTTAGCTCACTTTCGTCAGCACGATCACCCCGATATTTATTTTATAATTTTTGGAGTTTATTTGACCACTTTTATATTTTTAACAAGGTTTATAATATTTTTAATAATTAATTTTTATATTAATTTTGGCCAAATAAAATTTATTTGAGTTTCAAACGTTTTAAATAATTTTTGAGCCAAATCTCAGCCCCTATCTTGGCCGCACCCAATCCCTATGTGATTAGGAAGAGTGGATTTGAATTTTAAATTATTTTAAACTCCTAATCCCATTAGGATTAGCCCTAGACCTAGTCAACCCCTCTACACTATATAAACAACCTCTAGGAAGACCTATTTTCGCAAGAAAATAACCCTAGCCGCTCCCAAAACCCAAATTTGACGTTGCGACGAATCGTCGCAACGTTGCGACGAACTTCCCCCGCACCGACCGAGGAAACATGCCCATTTTCCCTGCACCGACCGCTACCCCGCCCACACCAAGCTTCGCACAGCCGTCCCGCATCGCCCCGCTCGCATCCCCATGTCCGACCGAGAGAATCTCTCGGTCAGACCGAGAGAATTTCCCCCTCCGCTCCGCACCCGCACCGCTGCAAGCCCCCGCTCTGTCGCTCCGCACCGCTACGTGCCCGACCGACGCTCTCGCCCGCATCGCCCGCTCTCCGCAACGTTGCAACGGTTGCAACGTTGCAGCGCCCAAGCCCCCGCATCCAAGGCGCCCGACCGATGGCCTCCCCCGCTCCGACCGAGAGAACCAAGCCCCCGCCGCACTGCGACCGACCCCAAGCGCTGCACAGCCCCGTCGCATGTGCCCGACCGATTGAATCCCCCGCACCGAGGTTGTACGACCGAGAGCCATTCGTCGCAACCCCGCACCCGTCGCACTGCTTGCCACCGTGGGCCCCCCATCAAGTTCTCCAGAGGTATTGTGGGTCCCCCATAGGTCCCTAGGACTACTGTGGGCCCCACCTAGGTGCTTTCTCTCCGACGATTTGCCACGTACGACGTTGCGACACGTTGTAGGCCGTCATCGCACGTGCTAGCTTTGGAATCTGGAATCGTTGCTCCGGTTGATGCTCTGAACTTTCCAGCGATGAATCAATATTGGAATCAGGACTTGGAGCACGTTCTCTTATTCCAACCCCCGGTGTCGCTACCCGACGCCGGTGTAGCTTTCGCGTCGTGTTGAGGCCGGTGGACTTGTGCACGTAGGATAATTGTGATTCTGGACTCCCTTGGACGATGTTTCTCAGACGTTGTACATGCAGGCAAGTGAAACTTGCCAACTCTTGTGTAGGGCTATGTTCTTAGGCCACTTCCTTGTTTTTAGCGTAAAAGAGACTAGTCAGTGAAATGATAGCTGGCTAGACGCCTACTTGATCCAGTTTGACAACGAAACTAGATCCGCCACCTAAATGATCTAGCTTGACAACGAAGCTAGATCCTACTCTTTAACTTGTTGAACATGCATACTAAACTGTCATGTTTACTTCCTTTACTTGTACGCTTTACCACTTGCCATGTCATGTCATCCATGCATTGAATGTCGCATTCGTAGCACACGCTACAATACTTGTACTTGTACTTCTTGAATACTACTTCCTGGGAACAGGCCTCATGTGTTGGTCAAACACCAATGCCCCGTTTCCTTGTCCGGTGACCGGCGCCCCGCGTGATGTGCGCGGCGGCGCGGTGTCGTTTACCGCAAGTTTCACGGTTAGTGTAGGGTGCGGGAATATCGAACTCAGGGAGGCGAGGTTGTGCTTGGGTCAGGTAGGACCTAAATCACCCCGAGGGGCGAGCTAGCCCGAATCGGTGGTTGGTTGTCACGAAAGGAAATGAAAGCGTATGAACAAAAAGAAAGTAAACCCGGGACTTTGGTTTCCGACCCGACGAGAGACTCTCGCCGCTACGGCCTACAGGTATGGATAGCGATCGGGATTAGGGTCTAATGGTGAGACGTTGCCTCTGAAAGTGGTACCGGCGTCCCATGGGCCCGATATTCCGGTCGGTGCCCAGGATGATACACCGGACTTCCCGGATTCGATCAGTGGGCACTCCCGTGTCCATAAACACTGATCGATCCCGGGAGCACTAAGTCCGCAACGATATCTCCCGACGTCTCATCCTGCCGCTCCCGCGTGCTAGGATTCGGCGTCTACGCTAAAGGCGTGAGCTTTGGCTAGGGAGTCAACCGCCAAGTTTATTCCCCCTTGGCCCGACGGTCAAAGGCGGTCTTTTTCCCGCCGATGACAATGAAACACCCCGCGTAACCGTTAGATTCCTACTCCCTATCGATTTCCTAACCCTATGGACGCATCGGGAAGAGCCCCCGAAGGGGTTTCCACCAAAATCCCAGATTTGGGAACTACTCACAAAAATTCATGAAAAAGCAATCTAAATGAAATTTAACCGTTAGAATCATAATCCGACAATTGCAATGCGGAAGTAAAGGAGTAGTAGAGACAATACTAAAAAATTAGAAAGATCTGAAAACTTACTTAAGAGTAACAATTACAGCCGTCACAAGGAAATAAAACAGTAAAAAAATACAACTCTCTCGTTTCTGGAACCCTAGGGGTCATATATATAGATTTTCGGATCAACCAATCGGGTGACAAGTCAACCGATCGGTTGATCCGTTACAGATAAATCATAGAAAACGGCGAGTTTTCACCCGATCTCATGAACCGATCGGGTGAGTTCTTGAGCGACCGGTTGGATCTTGGAGGAGTAGGGTGAACCGGTCGGTTCGACGCCCGTGTCTTCAGCTCTTTTTCTCAGCTACAGATGAACCGATCAGGTGAGAGTCACCCGATCGGTTGGAATTCTGCTCGAAAAGACAGAGAACAGCCGCCCGCAGAACCGGTCTGTGAACCGGTCGGGTGACTTCTTCGTGAGCTGCGGTAGCGGTCGGTTGGTGCACGCGTGCATCACCCGATCGGTTGGAGATGACCAACCGACCGGGTGAGGGGCAGAAAGATGAGTACTTCGCCGTTTGACCCCCTGGATCACGCGTGACTTCTCCCGTTGCTCCGGGGACTTGGGATATCATCGTAAAAGGTCCCCTACGTGGTCGAACTCCTGCAATCATGGACAAACAAAGAAAAGTGAAAGAAAACGGGAAAACATACGAAAACGAACAAGAGACGGTGGAAAACACGGAGAAACACAAAAGAAAACGTGCGTGAATATATGAAATATAGACGCACGTCAAAATCCCCCAAGCTGAACTCTTCCTCGTCCTCGAGGAAGACGAGTGAGAGTGGGAGCTCGGAAGGGAAACATAGAGAGGAAGAAAGAAAAAGAAAACTCTAAGCCCTAGATCGTCCATCAGAGCCATCAAAATCAAAAACGACACACCCCAGCAAGCAAACGCCAAATCACACCACTAAACCTAGGAAAGCGAGTCCAAATAAGTGTCGTGGGTCCACGCAGTGAAGCGCGAGTGAGCGTGGTCGTGTGCTAGCAAATGGTGATGCTTTCTACGATGTGCTACGAGGCTCGATATACACAAATCCAAGATATGACCCAAATATCGAATCGAATTGAATTAAGCGGCGAATATAAGTTCGAGCATGCATGAGAATAGAGAGAATAGGAGCGTATCATGCATCGGGGACTCCACAACTAGGGTTAAGGAAATCACGCCACTATAGCCTAGATACTAGCTAAATAGCTCCTAAGCCAAGTGTCTTTGATAACGACGGGGGTTGAGATGATGTGGAGAAGAACACTCGGTGCAAATTCTCGCCTTCCCTTTATTCTTGGCAAGTATGAAAATATTCACACGGGAATTTTTTTGGGTTTTGGGTATTTGCATATTTTTTTTGGCTTGTTGGCTATACAATCTTTTTCTTTTCTTTTTGGGTTTTTCATTTCTTTTCTCCCATTTTTTTGGATTTTTGGGTTTTTGGCTATACACTTGTGTACTCTCCCAAGTGGGAGAACGGTACACGACGAGGGGATTTGCACCAAGTAAAACAAAAAAGAAGTCGAAATCTAAACACTTGGGCAAAGGGAACTATTCTCGCTAAATAGAGCTCAGGCTAATTGGGTTATCCTAGTCCTTAGTTGTGGAATCCCGACGCATGTGAAATGAAGTATACGATATATATATAGCATGCATATAGAAGAAAATACCGCATATTCAATATCGGAGCATGATAATCTAGGGGTCATTCCTGGACAGGTATATAAAGTAAAATCACAAGGCAGAAGCACACCAATTGCTAGTCACGACACACGACTCACAAAAAGCTAAGTGGACCCACGATGCGTGAAATGCAAGAGGACTCGAAATCCTAGGGTTAGTGAGTGTGATTATCGATGCAATGCTAGGTGTGTGTGATTTTGTGGCGATTCATCATAGGAATCATTTCTAGGAGAAAGAGCTAAAGAAAGAAGGAAAAAGAAAAAAAAGAAAAACACGATGGAAAATGACTCGAATAACGTAGAAAAACAACACAAATGACGCACGAAGTGCGACTCCCCCAAGCTGAAACTTGCATTGCCCTCAATGCAATAAGAGTGAGTACGGGAGGGCAATGAAAATGGGGGGGGGAATACGCACAGACACGAAAAGAAATGAAAACCAGGAAAAAAAAACATAGATGAAAATGAAAAAGAGAGGAAAATTGAGAACAAAATCAAACAATACGAAAAGAAAAGTAAAGATAAAATCACACGACACGACACTCAAAAAGTGAAAAACAAGCGCACACACACAAAAATGATAAAAACAAACAAAACACGACAGCACACCAAAACAGACGTCCCCCAAGCTAGACCAGAAAGTGCTAGCGAAATGATATGATCAATGAAATCCAGATAAGTGCAAGGGGGAGTCAAAAACAAAAGGAGGGGAAATCAGAAAGCAGCAGAAGGTGAGTCCTCGTCATCCTCAGAAGAGGGCGGGGATGGGTGGTCGGGGGAGGCAGGGGGTGTGCGGAGAAGTGGGGAATGAGGTGAGGGTATAGGGGCAGTGGTGGTGTGAACTATGGGAGGAGTGTCTGTGGTGGTGGGTGGTGGTGGTAGGAAGGCGATCAAGGCTGTGGTGAGAGGAATAGAAATGGAGGAGGTGGTGGGAGGGATCTGGAGCGTACCGGTAATTTCCTCCGGCGCACGTATGGAGTGACGGAGGAGGATGGAGGTAGCGTGAGTGCGGTGGAAGTGGTCGGGAGGGGTGAAGTGGATGCCGGGATGGGATGTGAAGAGGGAGGAGAAGAATGTGGTGAGGGGGGTGATGGAAGTGGAGAAGTGTGGGAGGGTGGAGGAGAAGATCGCCTGGGTGGTGAAGGTGGAGGTGGTGAAGGTGGAGGCGGTCCGTGGATATGAGTAAGAAGGCGGAGAATGGCGGCCACATTCCTCTCAAGTGCGAGGAAACGTGGGTGAGTAAGAAAGGAGGATGGTGATGGGTCCGAGGAAACAGAGGACATGGCGAGCTCACGAAGCGCGGCGACCTCCCTCTCAAGTCCTAGACGGGCAGATACCTGACGGCGACCAAAAGACGTAGACTGACGCGAGGCAGAGGTGGTGCCGCCAGGTAAGGTCGAAGAGGTGCTGGCGGCAGTGGTCATGCCAGCACAGGAGACAAGGCCAGAAATGGCCGCAAGGAGGTGCTCAGACGTGATCGGTCCCGGAGCAGAAACGGGACGACTCGGGCCAGCCCCTAAATCTCCCACAGACGCAGGGATATCCTGCTCGCCTAAGTGGGCGGCAGGGGACGGTGATCTGCGGGCGTCTGCGGGAAAGAAAGGAAGATTCAACCCAGCTAAGAAATCGGGATCAGGAGGGAAAGTCCAATCTCCCACGAGAGCAAGGGTCATGCGAGCGGGGTTGGGCAGAATGGTGTAAGGGGCTGGGGGTGGCCATAATGAAATATGAAGCGGCCATCCGAGCGGGGCTTGATCATGTGGATGTGCCGCAGGACATCAATATCGAGATGTGAGGGTCCTGCGGCAGCTGGAAGATTATTAGGGATGGTGATATTGAATTGGGCGTGAGAGCATATGATCGTGATGATGCCCCCACAACAGAACTTCCCCTTCCCGGCCCGGCTGATCTCGAGTAGCTTGTAAACAAGCCAATCGCTACTATGGATGGGGACGGTAGGGGCTCTGAAGCTGACTCCATCATCATCCCGGACGTAAGGAAAAGTCATGGCCCAAGGGATAAAAAGGTCAGGGATAGTCACAGTACCAGACTCGTCCCTAGGAAAGAATGCGGATGAAATGATCCTGTGGGCCAATCTAAACACGGGATGAATGATGGAGGAGGCCTTGGCCCTTCCTCGATGGTAGTCGCGGATCAGCGTGAGGCGGAACCAGAATTGATCGACATCAAACTCGGGCGTGTACCCGTAGTGTCGGATGGCATCATCCCCGAGATTGGGGAAACCAAATATATCATTAATCGTATTTAGATTTGTGGTGACACTACGGGTACGCACCCTGAATCTAATGATCGACCCGGACTCCCAGACAAGTGTAGAGAGGAATTCGAGTGTGAGGGCCGGGTAGGATATGGCATGTGTATTAAGAAAGGCTAACCACCCCAAGTTAGCGAAAAGAGATTCGACCTCGGTGAAGACACCGAGATCGACAAGTGTACGTGCGTGCGGGAACTTGGTGGATAGATGCCCTCGAGCATCAAGCCTACGGTAAAAGTCTTTGTGCTCATGGTTCCGAAAAATATACCCGTGTGGGCCCAACATTGGGTCCACAGGGGGAATAACAGGTGGAGGAGGGCCAAGTGTAAGTGCTCGTGTACGGGAAGGGGGGCGTGTTTGTTTTCGTCTCTTCCGAGACGGCTCCTCTTCCCTTATGATACCCTTCCCCTTATCCTTATCTTTAGCCATGTGTGTGTGCGGGCAAGAATTAGTGCAAAAATCGTGGATGCACACCAACACAAGCAAACGAGCAAGCACAATAAATAGGGCAAATGTATAAAATAAGCTTAGGAGCGAGTTTACCCAAGCGGAGTGGCGGAGCTTGCTCGTTGATGCCCCACACTGTTCAGCGAGAGTAGCGTGGAGCCGCGGCGAACTCCTTCGGCAATAATTTTCGAAATGGGGGTAGTTTGGGGGAAAATTAGGTCAAAATCTCGGAATGGGAAGAAAGAGAGGGTGGAGATGATGGAGGGGTTGATGAAGGAGGTGGAGAGTGGGAGTGATGGAGGAGTAGGGGATGTGGGGGAGTGGGGATCGGTTGTTGGAGAAGAGGGGGAGACGAAACGACGGCGAGAATTACGATCGGGCGAGGGCGGAAACGAGCAGGTGTCGGCGGGTATTTATAGGGTTTTAAGTCGAACCGATCGGGTGACTTGTCACCCGGTCGGTTGACGGTTGGGTCGAAAATCTTGCCGAAGAAATGCTATAGGCGAACCGATCGGTTGACTTGTCAACCGATCGGTTGGCCGCTCCACTAAATTTCCCGAGAACTTAGGGCTTCTCACCCGGTCAGGTCAACCGATCGCGCTCAAACTCAACCGATCGGTTGATATTCCTCAAAATTTTCCGAGAGTTCTCCCCAGCTCACCCGGTCTGCCACCCGGTCTCTTCATTACTCAACCGATCGGTTCACTTGGGGACAGATCTCGGCATGTATCTGATACATCCCAACCGATCGGGTGAGTTATCACCCGATCGGTTGGGGCTTGTTTCCTGCAAAAACCAAGAAATTTGATTAAGTCCCCTAACGGATGTTCCCGCGACTGACTTTATTTATAGAAATAGATAAAGTAAAGTAAAAAAATAACGCTAAAAATTAGAGAAAAAGTTTAGAACATGGGTTGCCTCCCACGAAGCGCACTTGTTTAACGTCGTTGGCTCGACGCCCGCAAGAGATGCTCATGGTGGCTGATACGGGTGATGCCCAAACTTAGGCATCTCTTCCTTGTTGGAGCTGAAGGCGCTCGGGGTAGTCAGCGGCTGGAAAAATACTTGCTCGACCACCCTCCCTTTGTTCTTGAGATCCGGGGGCTTTTCCTTGGTGTTGGCGCTTCCCGCCATCTTCTTCAGGATTCGGACCTCGTCTTTAGTGAGGTCCGTGAGCTCTTTCCCCGTTCTCTTCACAGGAGGAAACTTGGGGAACCCGGGAGGGGTCGTTCTCGCTGCACTTGGTTTTCCAGCAGCTTCTTCGTCTTCGGGGCCTTCTTCATCTTCAGAATTCCCCAATTCATCGGGGGGGTTTCTCAGGAGAATCTCCCAGGAGTTCTCCTCTACAGCTTTTTCTTCTTCTATCTCAAGCAGATTACACCGGAGGTCATCAGGAGGGTCGGGGTGCTTCATGGATAGTCCCAGGTCAAACTCAACTTTCTCTCCGCTGACGTTCAAGGAGAGTTTTCCGTTCTCCACATCTATAAGAACGCCAGCAGTGGCCATGAAAGGCCGTCCCAGGATAATGGGGGTGTGTGCGTCTTCGGGCATGTCCATGACTACAAAGTCCACAGGCACATGCACCCCTCTCACATTCACGGGGAGATCATCAACAATTCCCACCGGATATTTGACCGACCGGTCAGCTAGTTGTAGGGTCATCCCGGTGGGCTCCAAATCACCCATTCCTATCCTTCTGTACATCGACAAGGGCATCAAGCTAACACTCGCTCCTAGATCGACGAGTGCACGATTAATCTTCACAGCCCCGATCGTGCAAGGGATAGAGAAGCTCCCCGGGTCCTTGAGCTTTGGCGGGTTATCCCTCTGGATAAGAGCGCTACATTCTGCTGTCAACACCACTTTCTCTTTTATCGACCCTTTCGTCACCAAATCTTTCAAGAATTTTGCATAGGAGGGGATTGTCTCAATTGCCTCCAAGAAGGGGATTTGCAGGCTTAGGTCCTTGACCATGGCGAAGAACTTCCCATATTTCTCATCAATTTTTGCTTGAGCCAACCGTTGGGAAAATGGCACAACGGGTTTATAAACTTTTGGGCTCTCCTCCTCCTTCTTCTTCTCTTCTTCGGACGCTCCCTCCGGAGTCGTGGGATTTGATGACGAAGCACCGATGTCGTTTAATTTTTCAGTCGGTCTCTCAACGACCAATGGTGCTTCCGGGTTGCTAGGGGGCACTCTAGTAGGAATTTGGGTCCCGCTTCTCAGAATGATAGCGGACACATTCGCGTGCTCGTGCACGAGTGCCGATGTTTGTGTTGCTCCTCGAGGGTTCACCTCCGGTTGTGGCGGCAATTGGGTTTGTGACCTTGCGAGGTTCGCCACCTGTAACCCCAGCTGGGTTACTTGGTCCGTGAGGGTCCGCTGGCCCATTTCCAGCTTTTGGTTGATCCTCTCTTGGTTGGTAATATATTGAGTCAAGAGAGACTCAACCGGAGAGACGGCCCTCTGCTGGCCATACTGCTGCTGCTGGAACGGCTGCTGATTCCTGGGAGCGTACGTTTGTTGCTGAGGTTGCTGCTGAAATGGTTGCAGCTGACCCTGATTCTGCGGTGGTCTAGCCGGCTGATAGATTTGTTGCTGCGGCTGCTGAGGCGGCGAGGGCTGAAATGGTGGCCGGTAACTGAAATTCGGGTGGTTCCGGTTGTTGGGAGAGTAGGCCGGGTTGGAATTTGTCCTTGGTGGATATGGCGCATTCCCCGTGGGGTTGTAAAATAGTGCGCTTGCCTGATCCAACGGTGGTGAGATGTCACCACCGTCGAATTCCCCAAGGAATTCGGACTCTACTGTAGAAACTTGCTGTGTACCGGCTCCACCGGCTCCAACCATCAGTGCGGAGATCTGGGTCGAAAGCAAGTCAAACTTGCTCGAAAGTTTGTCGACGTCCTCGACTCTGTGTATACCCCCAGTTCTTGGTGTGGCTCTCTCGTCACACCACCGCTCATTGTTTGATGCCATGTTTTCCAGAATATTCCCGGCATCTTCCTCGCTTCGGGACATGAAGGAACCCCCAGCCGCGGCGTCCATAGAAGATTTAAGGTCATCCCTCAGCCCATTGTAGAACAGATTGATAATCTGCCACTTCGGAAGCTCATGATGAGGGCATCTTCTTTGCATCCTTTATATCTCGTCCAAGCCTCATGCAAGGACTCGTGGCTGGCCTGGGAGAAGGAGGAGATCTCACTCCTCAACTTCATGGTCTTCCCCGGAGGAAAGAACTTCGTCAGAAAAGCATTGGAGAGTTTCTCCCAGGTGTTGAAAGTATTGGGGTCCTTCCCCCTTAACCACTGCTTGGCCTTGTCCCGCAAAGAGAAAGGGAACAGCTTCAGACGGATAGCCTCTGTAGTGACACCATTAATTCTGAAGGTGTCACACTTCTCCAAGAAGGAGTCCAAGTGCTCTATCGGGCTCTCCATGGGCGCACCCGCAAACTGGTCCTGTTGGATCCATGTCACTAGAGACGGCTTCAGCTCAAAGCTTTGGGCCGCAATAGCTGGAGATCGGATGGCAGAAGTCGACTCGATGGATGGCATCGAGTACTCCAGCAGAGACTTGTGAGGTGGGGTGTTCTCCTCCATGGATTCGGGATCTTCCCTTCTTCGCTTCTCGGCGGCCAAACGCCTAAGGGTGGCGTTAATCTCTGGATTGAGGGGGATCAAGTCGTCAAGACTCCTTGAACACCTGCGCATGAAAAACAACAGACACCCGTGAAGCGACAAGTGGGAAAGAAACAGATAAAATAAGAAAAACAAATAAGAAAAAGAAATAAGAAAAAGAAAAACAAGAATGCGAAAATTATCGCGAGGTAGGGATGTGAGCTAGACACGAGGGTTCAAGAGATCCTAAGATATCAAGCACGTTGCCTCCCCGGCAACGGCGCCATAAACTTGACCGGCGCCCCGCGTGATGTGCGCGGCGGCGCGGTGTCGTTTACCGCAAGTTTCACGGTTAGTGTAGGGTGCGGGAATATCGAACTCAGGGAGGCGAGGTTGTGCTTGGGTCAGGTAGGACCTAAATCACCCCGAGGGGCGAGCTAGCCCGAATCGGTGGTTGGTTGTCACGAAAGGAAATGAAAGCGTATGAACAAAAAGAAAGTAAACCCGGGACTTTGGTTTCCGACCCGACGAGAGACTCTCGCCGCTACGGCCTATAGGTATGGATAGCGATCGGGATTAGGGTCTAATGGTGAGACGTTGCCTCTGAAAGTGGTACCGGCGTCCCATGGGCCCGATATTCCGGTCGGTGCCCAGGATGATACACCGGACTTCCCGGATTCGATCAGTGGGCACTCCCATGTCCATAAACACTGATCGATCCCGGGAGCACTAAGTCCGCAACGATATCTCCCGACGTCTCATCCTGCCACTCCCGCGTGCTAGGATTCGGCGTCTACGCTAAAGGCGTGAGCTTTGGCTAGGGAGTCAACCGCCAAGTTTATTCCCCCTTGGCCCAACGGTCAAAGGCGGTCTTTTTCCCGCCGATGACAATGAAACACCCCGCGTAACCGTTAGATTCCTACTCCCTATCGATTTCCTAACCCTATGGACGCATCGGGAAGAGCCCCCGAAGGGGTTTCCACCAAAATCCCAGATTTGGGAACTACTCACAAAAATTCATGAAAAAGCAATCTAAATGAAATTTAACCGTTAGAATCATAATCCGACAATTGCAATGCGGAAGTAAAGGAGTAGTAGAGACAATACTAAAAAATTAGAAAGATCTGAAAACTTACTTAAGAGTAACAATTACAGCCGTCACAAGGAAATAAAACAGTAAAAAAATACAACTCTCTCGTTTCTGGAACCCTAGGGGTCATATATATAGATTTTCGGATCAACCGATCGGGTGACAAGTCAACCGATCGGTTGATCCGTTACAGATAAATCACAGAAAACGGCGAGTTTTCACCCGATCTCATGAACCGATCGGGTGAGTTCTTGAGCGACCGGTTGGATCTTGGAGGAGTCGGGTGAACCGGTCGGTTCGACGCCCATGTCTTCAGCTCTTTTTCTCAGCTACAGATGAACCGATCGGGTGAGAGTCACCCGATTAGTTGGAATTCTGCTCGAAAAGACAGAGAACAGCCGCCCGCAGAACCGGTCTGTGAACCGGTCGGGTGACTTCTTCGTGAGCTGCGGTAGCGGTCGGTTGGTGCACGCGTGCATCACCCGATCGGTTGGAGATGACCAACCGACCGGGTGAGGGGCAGAAAGATGAGTACTTCGCCGTTTGACCCCCTGGATCACGCGTGACTTCTCCCGTTGCTCCGGGGACTTGGGATATCATCGTAAAAGGTCCCCTACGTGGTCGAACTCCTGCAATCATGGACAAACAAAGAAAAATGAAAGAAAACGGGAAAACATACGAAAACGAACAAGAGACGGCGGAAAACACGGAGAAACACAAAAGAAAACGTGCGTGAATATATGAAATATAGACGCACGTCATCCGGCTAGGTGCACCCCTATGCCATACTTGTTAAAAACACTTCCTAGCTCGTGATCCAGAAGTGAGCATACACGTTCGGGGGTAAGGCCCTGGCTCGATACACGTGGAGGGGTAGGGATAAACGGTCACCTGAGCTTAGGAGTGGCCCGATCAGCCACTCTAGCCAGAAGGCGGAATCTCTGTGCACGAGGTGCTTACTTTACTTGTCTTGTACTAGTGAGTGTTACTTGTATGACTTGTCATCCATGCCATGTTTAAATGCCATGCTCGTACCTTACTTTACTTTACTTTACTTGTTGCACTCATACTTTAACTGCCATGTCATTGCATTCATGCTAGAACTGCTAGGTTGTTTTACTTTTACCTACTTTCAGTTTCCTTGCACAAGTCTCTTGTAGACTTGCTGACATGTGCCCCTTGCTCTTTTGGGTGTCACATGTTAGACCCTGAGCCAGAGACCGTTGCTGTGTACGTGATGCTTTACTGAGGCTGAGTCTGAGTCCATGTTTGCCCAGGAGGAGTTTTGTGGACACCGGAGACCTTTCTTGGTGACTTTGCTGAGTTTCTTTTGTTTTAGGTTTTGTTGTTAGTTGTCGGTGCGTGGCACCTTTGTTTTGTACATTGTACTTTTAATGGCCATGTTTGGGCCTTTAGACTCTTTTCTTTTAGCCTGGTGGCTTTTTCTGTGATGTTGAAACTTATTTTATGGAGATTCTGAGATATCTCTTTTGTCTCATTTCATTATTATTATCTTTGTTTCGTTCGCGTTGCAAGGACCTGCAGTTTTAAATTTGATTGACGCTTATCGGACTTGCAGCTTTGCAGCTTCAAGTCTGAGCGGACCTTCTCACGCTTCGCCTCCATATTTTTGGGAAGCGGGGCGTGACAGGTTTTGTTGGTGGCCCATGCAGGTCCAGTCTTGCAATTGCGAATTAACGGAACAACGATAATAACGGAATGTCCATTAAATAAATTGCAACTTCCGAGTCATGAGCCCTGAGTCTAGTCGTTTTCTTATGACACTCGGTGATAAGAAGACTTGGTTAGACGTCTGTGCTTACTAGTTAAAGGCCTCTGATTGTTAGTTAGACTCCCTGTCAGCAATTGATTTAATCGTCATAGGAGTTACCTCAGTGGTTCTTGTCTAACTCTGAGCATATCAGACTTCTAGAATTTCCTTCGGTCGTTCGCTTGGGTTCATCGATTTCGGACCAAGCTGAACGCATTTCATTACCGTCTAGCTCCTTAGAAGGTCTTAGTGCTTAGATCTTAATCCTTAGTTGGTCGACCGTAGGAGTTTCCCCATAGATTCTCCTGATTCATATCCTAGGCGTATGTATGCTTTGATCATCCGACCATTTTCCTTGCCTCGATTCACGAGATCGCCTCATGACGATCGTCGTCAATTTTTGAATCTCTCCGTCGCAAACCTTGAATCTTCCGAAAGTATTTCTCGATTTCCTCTTTCCCTAAGTTTAAATTTGTTCAAATTTTTAATATATATATCTTATATTTCATACTCCTTCGTTGACTTGAACTCTTAAAACTTTTTCGAAATTTTGAATACTAGCTTATGGTATTTTCCCAACCTACACTTTGTACCTATGAAAATACACTTTCCATATATTAATTTTATTTTGAACCGTACTTTTATTTTGTCCAATACGACTTATAATTTCATTCTTATTATGCCTTTCAAACGACTCATCGCGCTTCCTTTTAATATACTTTTCAAGTCACCTGGGATTTTAGTTTTCAGCCAGTCGATGTTATGCTCATCGTTGTCCCTATTTCAGATTTTGTAAAATTACTATTTCATAACCACTTCCTGATTTAGATCCTCCATGATTTGATTTTAAAGCTTTGCGTAAACCAGATTTATTTTTGGCAAACCCTGGCTCTCTAAAAAGTAGTTTCAATATTGATCATTTTAAATTTTCTTTCCCTAGTTTAAAGACTTTGAAAGCGCTTAAAATGATCTTCAATTCTTCAGTTACTTTAACTTCATTCTTTTGCCAAATTATATTAAATTACCGCCGTATAATATTTTCTAAAAACTACGTCCTTAATATCGTGTGAATGATTTACTTCCTTTTCTTAATGATTTCCGATGAGTCAATAAAACATTTTCTCTTATTATGAATACTCGACTCAAACTTATTTCAACTCGCTTTATCGATCTTCAAATATTTTATACAGATGAGGAGTTCCAACTTTTGAAGTACGACAGTTTTCAAATTTCGCGTGTTTTAGCTTATGATATTTTCTTTTCTATATCCTATATAAGTATCACTACATCTCCTTTTCCCTCAACCTAAACATCACCTTTGAGTCAATGTTTCGTCTAACCAAGCTGTCTCCTCGTATTCGTCTTATCTGAACTCGTGCTTATCGATCCTTTCCTCGTCACGCTTTCGACCTCGACCTCCCTCTATTGCTTAGGCTTTAGTGCTCGTCAATGTCTGTGTCAACTCTAAGTTATTAGTAGGCCCTTGGACCTTGTGATGTGTCGTAGTGCACGTACCTAAGTTACGTACGTGAGCTTGAATGAGTATAACCCCATAGTATATTGATGCTTGCCTAATGTGTGATATATATATATACTCGGAGTTATTTGTGATATTATGAAGTTGTTTGTGTGTTAGTACTTATAGATTTGTGTGTGGTTAGCTATACCATACTAGGGGTGCCTGTGTATATAAGAGCTAGTGTTGGAATATCTAATGGAGTGTATGTAGTTAGAGATACTTGTAATGGTTGAAATAAAATGATTGGTAAAGCTATGTGTATGTTAGGTGTGATAATAATAGGTGTACGTATAGTTAAGTAAGCAGGCCTATTATATGACCCATATATTAGTACGTGTGAGTATGTGCTCGTAGGTAGATATGTATTGTGCTTGGACGTAAGTAGTTATGTTTCGTTGCATGAGTATATAAGTGATATACACATGGTAATATGGTTATAATTTTGATTGGTACTGCTTGCTTTTACGGGATGTTGTATGCGTGTATACCGTGAGGTATACACGACTATTGCACATCTTAATTATGTATGTATAGATGTGTTAATATACTAATTATATGTAGTAGGCTATGGTGTGAATATATATATGTTACATGTGTGTGACTATACGATGAATGTGTATGCACGTATTAGGGAGTGTATTATAAGTATACGTGTGATGATGTCTGTATTACTATTATTATGGTATATAGAGTGATTGAACTATGTGAGTATTAACTGACTAATGTTAAGCGTGATTGACTTATGGTATGTATATGGTTGTATTGGTAGACATATAAATATTGGAGTGGTACTGGTATAGGTATAAATGCCGTGATACGTATATAGAATATTCTGATATGTGTATTGAGTCTCACTCAAGCCTGAGTGGGTATACTCTAAGTATATTGCTATGTGTGTTGTAGTATGAATATAGCAAGGTTTGATGTATGTATAGTGATAGGAGTGTTTGTGCCTGGTTGTGCTACGCACATGATTGTGGGTCGCTACACCAGTATATAGTTATAGGTGTTGGTCTTGTGGTATAGTTAATTACTAAGGACTTGCTTGTGTGCTAGCTAAACTAGGTGCATAGATGTGCTAAGTATATAGGGGTGTGATTGGTATGTATAGGGATGGAATGTTAGAGTGTATGGGTGTGCACCATGCACGGGTAAGTATGTGCTTAGTAATAGGTATTGATGACTATGGTATATGTGGCGTGTCGTAAATACAGTTATAGGACCGTATGTGATGTGAATATATGGTGAACTATTTGCATGCATTTGAATGACCATATATTATAAAACTATAGTAGTGGTGAATGTATATTATATAAAGTGAAGCTTGATTTAAAATGGTATGGTGTGACTACATGCGTTGAGATGTTTGGGATTGGATGAATATTAGGGAGTTGTATACCCATGTTTGTTTGCGCATAGGTAGCTACCTATATGTAGAGCAATGATTGTATTTGCTAAGGGTGAGACTATCCTAATATGAGTATCTGAAATATTGTTTTGTGTTTAGGTAAGTAGTAGTTATATAAGGGATGTATGCTTATATATATGATTGAAATACATGTATTAAATTGACTGACTATAATAGGTATAAGTGTATAACATACGTGAATATATATATATACATGTTGGTAGTGTTAATGTCTGACTACCTAGCGCATATATGAGCACATGTAATGACTATACCTGGTTTGAATTATTATGACTTGATTGGGGTAGTTACTAGAGCGACTAGCTATATTAGAAAGTCCGAGGACAGACTTTATTCTAAGGTGGGGAGGATGTAACGACCACTTTTCGTTGTACGTTGTTCGTGCACATGCTTTTGACCGTGCACGTGTTTACTTTAGACTTTGTTTGTTTGTGAACACTTTGTTGCGATATGCCGTTGTGAACGTCTCTGAGAGTATTAAATAGTGGCACTATTTTGGAAAGACGTTTCTCGAGTCGTTTTCCCACAATTTAATCTTATTCGATGAGACGTTGCGATTTTCACTTTTGACGGGAGACGTTTCTGTTTTTAGTTTCGTCGTCCGACATCGAAATTGAGATCCGTCTTCTTAGTTAGCTCAATTTCGTCAGCACGATCACCCCGATATTTATTTTATAATTTTTGGAGTTTATTTGACCACTTTTATACTTTTAACAAGGTTTATAATATTTTTAATAATTAATTTTTATATTAATTTCGGCCAAATAAAATTTATTTGAGTTTCAAACGTTTTAAATAATTTTTGAGCCAAATCTCAGCCCCTATCTTGGCCGCACCCAATCCCTATGTGATTAGGAAGAGTGGATTTGAATTTTAAATTATTTTAAACTCCTAATCCCATTAGGATTAGCCCTAGACCTAGTCAACCCCTCTACACTATATAAACAACCTCTAGGAAGACCTATTTTCGCAAGAAAATAACCCTAGCCGCTCCCAAAACCCAAATTTGACGTTGCGACGAATCGTCGCAACGTTGCGACGAATCGTCGCAACGTTGCGACGAACTTCCCCCGCACCGACCGAGGAAACAGGCCCATTTTCCCCGCACCGACCGCTACCCTGCCCGCACCAAGCTTCGCACAGCTGCCCCGCATCGCCCCGCTCGCATCCCCGTGTCCGACCGATAGAATCTCTCGGTCAGACCGAGAGAATTTCCCCCTCCGCACCGCACCCGCACCGCTGCAAGCCCCCGCTCTGTCGCTCCGCACCGCTACGTGCCCGACCGACGCTCTCGCCCGCATGGCCTGCTCTCCGCAACGTTGCAACGGTTGCAACGTTGCAGCGCCCAAGCCCCCGCATCCAAGGCGCCCGACCGATGGCCTCCCCCGCTCTGACCGAGAGAACCAAGCCCCCGCCGCACTTCGACCGACCCCAAGCGCTGCACAGCCCCACCGCATGTGCCCGACCGATGGAATCCCCCGCACCGAGGCTGTACGACCGAGAGCCATTCGTTGCAACCCCGCACCCGTCGTACCGCTTGCCACCGTGGGCCCCCCCAAGTTCTCCAGAGGTATTGTGGGTCCCCCATAGGTCCCTAGGACTACTATGGGCCCCACCTAGGTGCTTTCTCTCCGACGATTTCCCGCGTACGATGTTGCGACATGTTGTAGGCCGTCGTCGCACGTGCTAGCTTTGGAATCTGGAATCGTTGCTCCGGTTGATGCTCTGAACTTTCCAGCGGGGAATCTATATTGGAATCAGGACTTGGAACGCGTTCTCTTATTCCAACCCACGGTGTCGCTACCCGACGCCGGTGTAGCTTTCACGTCGTGTTGAGGCCGGTGGACTTGTGCACGTAGGATAATTGTGATTCTGGACTCCATTGGACGGTGTTTCTCAGACGTTGTACATGCAGGCAAGTGAAACTTGCCAACTCTTGTGTAGGGCCATGTTCTTAGGCCACTTCCTTGTTTTTAGCGTAAAAGAGACTAGTCAGTGAAATGATAGCTGGCTAGACGCCTACTTGATCCAGTTTGACAACGAAACTAGATCCGCCACCTAAATGATCTAGCTTGACAACGAAGCTAGATCCTACTCTTTAACTTGTTGAACATGCATACTAAACTGTCATGTTTACTTTCTTTACTTGTACGCTTTACCACTTGCCATGTCATGTCATCCATGCATTGAATGTCGCATTCGTAGCACACGCTACAATACTTGTACTTGTACTTCTTGAATACTACTTCCTGGGAACGGGCCTCATGTGTTGGTCAAATGCCAATGCTCGGTTTCCTTGTCCGGCTAGGTGCACCCCTATGCCATACTTGTTAAAAACACTTCCTGGCTCGTGATCCAGAAGCGAGCATACACGTTCGGTGGTAAGGCCCTGGCTCGATACACGTGGAGGGGTAGGGATAAACGGTCACCTGAGCTTAGGAGTGGCCCGATCAGCCACTCTAGCCAGAAGGCGGAATCTCTGTGCACGAGGTGCTTACTTTACTTGTCTTGTACTAGTGAGTGTTACTTGTATGACTTGTCATCCATGCCATGTTTAAATGCCATGCTCGTACCTTACCTTACTTTACTTTACTTGTTGCACTCATACTTTAACTGCCAAGTCATTGCATTCATGCTAGAACTGCTAGGTTGCTTTACTTTTACCTACTTTCAGTTTCCTTGCACAAGTCTCTTGTAGACTTGCTGACATGTGCCCCTTGCTCTTTTGGGTGTCACATGTTAGACCCTGAGCCAGAGACCGTTGCTGTGTACGTGATGCTTTACTGAGGCTGAGTCTGAGTCCATGTTTGCCCAGGAGGAGTTTTGTGGACACCGGAGACCTTTCTTGGTGACTTTGCTGAGTTTCTTTTGTTTTAGGTTTTGTTGTTAGTTGTCGGTGCGTGGCACCTTTGTTTTGTACGTTGTACTTTTAATGGCCATGTTTGGGCCTTTAGACTCTTTTCTTTTAGCCTGGTGGCTTTTTCTGTGATGTTGAAACTTATTTTATGGAGATTCTGAGATATCTCTTTTGTCTCATTTCATTATTATTATCTTTGTTTCGTTCGCGTTGCAAGGAACTGCAGTTTTAAATTTGATTGACGCTTATCGGACTTGCAGCTTTGCAGCTTCAAGTCTGAGCGGACCTTCTCACGCTTCGCCTCCATATTTTTGGGAAGCGGGGTGTGACAGGTCTTGTACACATCATAGCGTATATAAGACTACCAACTGCATTGGAATATGGAACTTTTTCCATAATTTCCTTTTCCTTTTGGTTCTTTGGACATGATTTTAGACATAAATTATCGCATTTGCTTATAGGAGTATCAATGGACTTGCAGTCCTGTATATTAAAACGTTCTAGAACCTTCTTTATATAAGTCTACTGTGAAAGAGAAAGAAGTTTCTTCGAACGATTCCTTGAAATCTTAACTCCAAGGATATATGCGGCTTCTCCCATGTCTTTCATCTCAAAAACTGATGAATGCCAAGCCTTGATATCCATCACAAAGCCCTTGTTATTTCCGGCTATTAAAATGTCATCTACATATAGAGACATAATAACGTACTTGCTTTTGATCCTCTTGATATATACACAGTTATCTTCATCAAGCATGGAAAAACCATTTGATAAGACAACTTCTTGAAATCGTATATACCATTGCCTTGAGGATTGTTTAAGACCATATATGGACTTACGAAGTTTACAAACCTTATGTTCCTTTCCTTCTTTTACAAACCCTGTTGGTTGTTCCATATAGATCTCCTCGTCCAATTCTCCATTGAGAAAGGCAGTCTTTACATCCATTTGATGTAATTCGAGGTCTAAGCAAGCTACCATGGCTAGAATCAAACGAATTGAGGTAAAACGCACAACAGGTGAGAAGGTCTCTTCGTAGTCTATCCCTTCCTGTTGCGTAAAACCTTTCGCGATAAGGCGAGCTTTATATCTGTCTATAGAGCCATCAGCCTTATGCTTGATCTTGAGAACCCATTTGTTCCCAATAGCTCTACGTCCTCTGGATAAGTCAACCAGGTCCCAGACTAGGTTAACTTTCATGGATTCGAACTCCTCCTTCATCGCTTCCATCCATTTGTCTTTAGCAGGGCATGATACGGCCTGTTTGAAAGTAGCAGGCTCGTCATCTTCTTGTAGTAAAGTCATAAAGGTTTATGGAAATTCATCCTCAAATCTTAGAGGAGCTAACCTTGTACGACTACTACGTCGTATTTGAGATTCTTCAGGTCCTTGTTGACTCGAATTTAGATCAATTCTAATATCACTCCCACTTGGAATGTCGTTAGAATTGCTCCCACTTGGATCATTATTCCCGTATCGAATAGGATTAGTATCATTCGTATCATCAATTGGTGAAGTTTGAAACGCATTTTCGTCTTCACCAAGAATTCTCCCACTCGAATGAGGTAATCCTTCTTGATCATTAATCTCAAATAGAGATAAGTCCTGACTTATCTCGCCCTGTCTTGGTAACTCATTTTCCAAGAAAGTGACATCCCTCGACTCAAACTCAATTAGACCTCCATTGTCTTCCTGACTAACGAAAACATAACCTTTGGAGTTTTCTGCGTATCGTATAAAGATAAATTTCTTTCCCCCTGTCCCAAGTTTGCCATACTTATGGGAGGAAATATGTGCGTAGGATGCACATCCCCAAGGTTTTAAAATGTTTAAGTCAGGAGACTTTTGGTTCCACAACTCATAAGGAGTGGAGCTAACTGATTTCGAGGGTACGCGGTTCAAAATGAAAGTGGCCGTTAATAATGCATCACCCCAAAAGGTGATTGGCAAGTTAGCTTGCGCCATCATTGAACGGACCATTTCCATTAAAGTCCTATTCCTCCTTTCAGCAACACCATTTTGTTGAGGAGTATAAGGCATAGTTACCTGATGTACTATGCCCTTTTCATCACAAAGTTCCTTAAAACTTGTTGATTGATATTCACCGCCCCTATCGGTTCGCAAGACCTTAATCTTGCGATCTAATTGATTCTCCACTAAACTCATATAGTTTTAAAGCAGGTTAATGCTTCACTTTTGTGGGATATCAAATAGATATGTCCGAATAGGGTGAAATTATCAATAAAAGTGATGAAATAGGACTTCCTACGCCTTGTCTTGACATTCATCGGACCACATATGTCCGAATGGATAAGCTGTAATGGAACCTCGGCCCTTGTGCCGGTTCCAAACGGCTTGCGACAAGATTTCCCCACAAGGCAATATTCGCAAGTCGACATATCGACCTTTGAAACATTGGATAGAAATCCACGTTTGGCAAGTCTATCCATACGCGTTGGTCCAATATGACCAAGCCTTGCGTGCCAACAAATTATATCAGACTCATACGTCAAAGAATTTGCAACAAGGAAATTTTCATTAAAATTAGAGGAATCATACATTGTATTTAATACAATAAATCCTTTAAATACATACCCAGAACCAATTAGAGTATTATTACAACACAAGTCCACTTTACAATTTTGTAAGAACCAGCTATAACCAAGACCCATTAACACGACCACCGATATTATATTCCTTTGAATATCTGGAGCGAAGAGAACATCATGAAGTAGGAGAGTGTGGCCGTTGTCCAAGACTAGCTTGCAAGTCCCAACGCCTTTCACTTCAACACGTGTGTTGTTTCCTACATAGATCCACTTCGTTCCTTGGGGTATCCGGTGATACTCCACGAAGGACCGTCTGTCCCTTGCTATGTGGTCGGTGGCAACTGAATCAATTATCCAAAATGGATTAGATTCTACAAGAAATATTGAACTAGAAACACATATGTGACTAGCATTACAAGTTACCTCGTCGCCTCCACCCGTACACGAACGAGCATAGTGACCGAGCTTGTTGCACTTGAAGCACTTGATCTTCTTCAAGTCTTTCTTCTTGTGCCATTTCTTGTGCCCACCCTTATGTTTGGGTTTCTTGGTAGACTCAGGTTGCTTATTACGTTCATTAGTAAACTTTGAACGATCTTTCCGTTTCTTTCCCCCGTGTGAGGAACTAGCAACCCTGTGCACTTCTGCACTTAGCTTGGCGGCCGCAAGCCGCTCTTCCTCTAACTCGAGGTGCTTAGAAACGTCGATGAAGTTCTTGATGCTCTCATTGTGAGTGAGATGTATCTTCATTTGGTCCCACCCATTTGGTAGGGAACGTATGACTGCTTGGATTTGTTGCTCATCAGTGAGCACATGACCTGCATCCTTTAACTCTGAGATAAGATTCGCCATATGTCGCAGATGTTTCCCCATGGAATGATCTGGACGTTTCTTGTATGAATCGAATCTTATAGTTAAGGCGCGAAGTTTGGACACCGATGTGCCACCAAAATTCTCCTCTAGCTTGGACCATATGTCCATGGCTAGGTCATGCTCTCGGAAGATGCGCATTATGTCATCTGCCATACCGGACAATAATGTAATGCGGGCTATCTTGTTCTTCCGAGACCAATCATCAAAAGCTTCCTTGTCTCGTCTGTGTTGGGCCATAGTGCCCAACTCGGGTTCAATCATTACGTTCTTTAGAGTTTCGAGCACTTCTTGCTCCTCCAGAACGTACTGTATTTTAATGGACCATAGTTTGTAATTATCGCCGTTGAGTTTTTCACCTCTGTTTAACTCAGCGACGATATTCTTTGAAGCGGAAGACATTTTACTTTTAAAATGCTGCAAAAGACACAAAACCGAAGGTTTGATAAAAAACATTGCAATTAAAATTCTTAAAATATAATTCCCACTTGAAATGATACTAGAATATCCCATTTGGATAGTTCTAATTTCAACTCCCACTTGGAATGATATTTTTAATTTGATAAGTTACTTTCGAAAAATATTGAAGATGTTACTCTAGAATCGGAAAGGTCACTACGTTTCCAATCACCATCTAGAGTAACTTTCAATATTTCCCCATCACTTTATCAAATAATAGTACTCTTATAGTACTTTGCAGCGGAAAAGCTTTTTTGAAAACGTATTTTTCAAAACGTGTATTTTAATCTAGTACCCTTATGATACTAGCAAAATATTCGTCAATCCCTGGCCATTGCCGGGGTTGAGCCGTTGCCGTGCTAAAGCCGGATCCCCCCTGAGGGGATTTTTCTGCAAGCCACCGTCGCCGGCTCCCGTATGAATCCAAGCGCTCCCCTTCTGTAAGGGAATTTGCCGCAGATAACTGCCGTCGGCCCCGTATGGACCGGCCATGCATGTCACATTCATGCAAGCTTCCCCCCCAAATACAGGGTCAACCGGGGCTCGGCACTGGCCGAAGCCGGGACCGGCAGTGGCCGGGCACTGGCCTCGGCCAGGTCCGGCAGGCCTCGGCCTGGCACATTGCCAGGGCCGGCCGTGACCCTGGCAGCGGCCAGGGTCGGCCAGGCCACTGGCCAGGCCCTGGCCTGAGGCCAGGGCCGGCCAGGCCCTGGTCTCTACCAGGGCGCCGGCCCTGGCCCCTGCCAGGGCCGGCCAGGCCGGCCCCTGGCTCTAGCCGAGGCCGGCCAGGGCCTCCTGGCCCTGGTCTGGCCTCAGCCAGGCCTGGCCCAGGCCACGGCCAGGGCCCCCCTGGCTGGCCAGAGCCGGCCAGAGCCGGCCATGGCCGGCCATGGCCATTGCCGGACATGGCCCTTTGGCCTTGGCCGGCCATGGCCCATATGGCCATGGCCGGCCACCTCCTTGCATGGGGTTGGCCGCACACCCCCGCCGGAGGGGTGGCCGTGGTTGTTATTGGCCGTAGCCAACCCCCGCCGCATGGGGAGGGGGAATGCATTGCCTCCATAGCCCAAATGGCCATGGTGATCATGCACCAAAAGTCATCTTCTCCGATGAGAATAACCACCATCTTCTTCTCCGATGAGACACCCGTTCGTCGAGAAAGTAGTTATTCTCTAATGGCCGTGTGCCAAAATGAAAAATAACATACTTTAAAGTTCGCAAGCTACACGCTCCACATGAAGAGAGCACACATTCCCAATTGAATGGAGACTCAGCATCCATGAAGAGTGCGAGCTTGGCGATATGAACGGTCGATTCTTCCCGTCACGGAGATTTCCTGCCATATCCGTAATGGCAGAAGACCCTAACGTGAAAAGAACAACCGCTGCGTTCTCTCCGTCATGAAGCGTTCCTACCATATCCATAATGGTAGGATACCCATTCGTGAAAAAGACAACGCCTCGTTCATCGGTTCGACCGGGGCGACGGTTAGACTGGGGCGAACCCGTATGGCTCTGATACCAATGTAGGATCCTGTCAAAACAACGACGTTAGGATCGAATAATAAAGTAGAGACTTACGTTTACGTACGCGGCACCGTAATCTCTGAACTTTGCCCTCGGATTCACCACAACGGTCGATACTTTGTCACGGAGGATCGAAGCAGAGTTTCACCGTCTAAATCTCTATTTAGAAGAGGATTTTAATGGAAGGGAGAAGAAGAACATAAGATGCCTTTTGCAAACTTATGGCATGTAAAGTGTAGTATGAATGCCTTACCCTTGGGTCCTATTTATAGGCTTTAGAGGTAGTTATTGTAGGAAATAACTAAATATAAGCTTATTAGCCTATATTAGCACATTCATTTATCCTCTTCTTCATTCACTTATCAAGTGCCTTTATGCACTTATAAAGTGACTTTTTCCACTTTTCGAGTGGCTTTTTCCACTTATCGAGTGGTCCTTTTCACACGAGAAAAGGTTCCCTCCGCGCACGCTTTCGTGCACGCGACATCTGAGGTCCGTATACCCTCATACATCCCCTCATGGGTGTATTCATGTCGTCCATATCCAACATCACTAGGCTGGTAGGAATTGCGGAAAACATTCCACTACAAGTACCGGGCAGACTTTGCTTGCCATGCGACTTTGTGGTGATGGATATTAGAGAGGAGGGCGATACATTGTTGATTCTTGGACGCCCATTCTTAGCCACAGCCGAAGTGATTGTATATGTGAGGGAAGTGAACTTGTCCTTAAATGTCGGCAATATCGAAGTTGAGCTCCACATTCCAAAGGCAATGAAGCATATGCCTTGGCAAGAGGACTTGGATTAAGTGGACCTCCTCGACGAGGTGATTGATGACGCCATGCCATTCGTCATCGGAGCCAAGCATGATGACGGCCTTGTAGAGGGCTAACTTACCAAAGATGGCGAGATGATGGGAGACCCGCCGGACCCTTTTACAGATGAGGAGAAAGACGATGCTGATGTCGTCAAGAATAGAGAGCTATGCAAGCTCTCTATGACGAAGCATATGAAGAAAGCTCCACCGGACAACAAATCTTCGCCGCTGGCCAAGAAAAAGGATGTTAAAAGCTCAAGCTTGGGGGAACTCATCCCCCATTACTACCCATGATGAAGGGGAGCCGAGGAACGCCGATGAACATCAACAACTAAATTCAAGTGGCCTTCCCGGCAAGTTTGACGTGCGCATCTCACATGCACCGAACATCGAGCTTTAAACACGTATCTTAAGGGGTCGAACTCAAGACCTTACACGAGCGCTTGTCGGGAGGCAACCCGACGGTTCTATCTTAGTTTTAGTTGAATTTTTCCTTAAGTGGAGAAAAAACAGAGAGTTGGAGCTGAAATTAGCAGCCCACTCGGCCGAGTGACTCTGTCATTCTGCCGAGTGAATACCCTACTCGGCCGAGTAGGGTACTGACCAGGGAAGATTTGAAAAACCCCTCTCTGTCATTTATATGCCACTCGGCCGAGTGACTTTGTCACTCGCCCGAGTGACTTTGTCACTCGCCCGAGTGAATCAGACACTTTCAGCACTTAAAAAGCTCTGAGTGGCCTTTCCACTCGGCCGAGTGACCTTTGTCTACTAGCCCAAGTGGAAAGTGATACTCACCCGAGTCGGTACTTTTACGGAAAAATTTCAAAAATTTTTAAACTGAGCCACTCGGCCGAGTGGACGCGTCACTCGGCAGAGTGACTTATCCTATAAATTCGAAACTTCACGACGCAACTCCCAAAATTCCCAAAATTTCCCAAACTCCTGTCGCCCGAGCTTCTCCCCCAATCGCCCAAACAGCCTCTCCCTTCGCCCGAGCCGCACAGACCCCGTGCCCGAGCGGCGCACCCATCACCGCTGACGTCACCTCCCAGCTGCCTCCCAGCCGCCGCCGACGCCACTCCCCCCTCCGCCGTGCATCCCTTATGTTGCCCTATTTCTCCCCTTTTCTACAATCCTCCATTTCGTAAGCCCTATTCTGCCCCAAATCGAAATCAAACTCTATACATATCTATTACTCTTGATTTTACCCCATATATATTGATATTCGTTGCTAATTTGTCAATTTGTGTTTGAGGATAGCTTGGAGGAGAATCAGGGGCATATTTGGAGCTTCTCAGAGGAGGCGTTTCTCCGCTCACATCCACCGCTTGCATTCGCGTCATGCTTGGGTACACTCGCTCCTTTTCTATTGCACTTCTCATTTATAGGCACGGTTCATGGCACACATGCCTCCACGGACTAGAGCACGTTCGCGGGCGCCCGCCTCGAAGCGAAAGAGGACCAGCGAGCCTGGCTCCTCCTCCGCTAGAGCAAACTCCCCGCCACCTAGCCCACCACCACCCACACTTCCGCCTCCTACAGCACCCATTCCACCACCACCGGTACATACCGTCCCCGCTTTTGACACGATGGGGATCACGTTCAGAGATGACGCGCACCACGCCAGATTTGAGCAGATCTCCCATCTTTCGATTGTCCCCTTTAGGTTTGCACACATAACAGATTTTGAGCGCCTAGGGGTGTTTGAGGGCCTGCTCTAGTTGTATGACAACGTGAGGGTGGCGTGACTTTCTGTCGGTGTCGACAGACACCTTCATCTGGCAGACACTCGAGGTCCTTAGCTCCATTCGTAGGACTCCTGGGGGTTATTCATTTCGCTTGATGGATCGTGAGTGTGAGATCACTCTCTACATGCTCCGAGCCTACTTCCAGTGGCCCCCCGTCCTGGACCCCGACCGCGCTTATAGTCCCACGTACATCCCCCCGCCGTCATTTGATACCCACGCCTTCTGGACACTTATCACGGGATCACCTCTTGCCTTTGACCCTAGCCGGGCCAAGGCCTCCGCTATCCTCTACCCATGCCTTCGCATTGCACAGCGCCTTATGGCGACCACTTTCCTAGCGAGGTATGAGCCGGGGACGATGTCGACGCTTGAGCTTTACATGCTCTACACGATGACTCGTGCGTGGGCCTTAGAGGTAGGTGGAGACGTCTTACTCGCTGTAGTTCAGATTGACATAGCTAGTTGGTACTTAGACCACATCATTATCTCTGTCGGCGCCAGGACACCTATCTGTTGTGGCGGTCTGATTACTCTTCTGACTCCCATGTGCAGAGTAGACCTTCCTGCTGCTTTGCTACGACCCCCGGGCCCCACTTCCCTTTCCATTGATGTTATGGCCCGCATGAGGATGTTGCGTCCTCATGGTCAGCACCACTGGGTATGGCTGCACAGTCCTTTTGGCGCAGATTACATGGTGCTTCTGAGCCTCGCTCGGACCCATATTGGACCCGCCGGAGGGGTGTGGATTCCAGCGATGGACGTCCTCATCCCAGCTGCGTACGTGCTAAAGCCTGATGGTGCTCAGCAGGAGCCCCTCCTTCCACCTCTGGACCAGGAGATCCCTCAGCCTGCACCTGATTTGTCTGCCCCTCCCGACACCTCTGTCCACACTTCTGTCAGTGTCGGGAGCACACTTGCTGAGTCCACTACCACCACCACCACCACCCCTGTGCCGTTGACCGTTGATCCTATTTCGTATGTGAGTTTTGAGAGCCCCACCACCATTCTTGAGAGCGGCAAGCCTTCTTTCATTTCTGCAGCCGAGACCCTGTCCACTCTATATTTCTCGACCTCTGGGGAGTCAATTTCTGCACACTTCACAACCTCCCTAGTCGTCGATGCTTCCGTCTCCGCCGCCGCTGTCCTTTCCGAGAGTGTCGTGATGTCTGTCCCCATTTCTGTATCATCAACCTCTCCACCCTTCTTGCCCTCTGTCATTGCTTCAGCCTCTGCTGCTGCTCACAGTTCTGCGAGCATTCCCGCGTCTCAGCCTCCCACAGAGGCTGAGCGTCTTTTACGTGAGCACATCACCATAGCCCCACCCAGTAGTTGCACCACTCGTCTACGGTAGCTGTGTGAGGCAGCCCCGTTCCCCACCTGTTTGACCCTCTACCCCTTCTTCCCCTGACACTCTAGTTGAGCACCTGCGTGCTCTATATGGGGCCATTAGTGGGCTCAGAGGAGATTTCCGGGCTCTCTCTGCTACCGTTAGCGCTATACAGTCTCGCGTCGATCTACTTCCTGGTATTCAGGCTAGCCTGAACCAGATTCTTGCGCGACTGTCACAGCCTCCACCTGTCGCTACACGTCCCATTCTGCATCAGCCACCCCCACCCCCACCTCCACCGCAGGACGGTGCTGGTGCTCCACCACATGCTTAGGCGCACACTTGATGCCTCCCATACTTCTGCCACTGCCGTGATTGATATTATTGTTTCTGCTGATTTTGAACCCCCTCACCCCATACATTTTGGTCGCTTTTTGTTCGTATTTATCTATATCATCTTGGGAGAGAGGAGGTATTTTTTTGGGGACAGTTATATTGCACCAGCCTGACCTCTGCACGCATCATTTGCATATCCATCTTATTTTCTTTTATTTTCATACTTTATCATGCATGCATCCTCACCCACCCCACCCATATCATATCTCTCCTTGTGCCATACTTAGCACATTGAGGACACTGTGCAACTTAGCTTGGGGGAGTGAGTGTCTCACGCATTTTCCATTTTCTTCGTTTTTATTTTCATTTTTTTCTACCTTTCTTTATTTTCCACTTGTCTTCACCCACTTTTTCATTTTTTCTCATGCATCACGTTTTCTTATTTTTGTGTGTGCTGCATATGTATAGTAGTTCTTATTTTCTTTTATCCTTGTTTCTTTTATCCCTTTTTGCTAGAGATGAATTTTCTGTGATGATGATGACGTGGAATTAGCTTGTCTCCATATGCATATTATCTTGTCATGCCATCGTTTTTATTCAGATATCATATGCTATACTTTGCTATGCATTCGAGAATAATAAGCTGCACCTTCATTATATGAATATGAATGAAATTCTACTATTAGCTGAGTCTGATGATTTATATTGTATACTTTTCATAGAAAACACACCAAGCTTCACGCATTGATTGCCTATATTTGGAGAACGGCTTTGTTGTCTGCTATCACTTCTTTTTACATGAAAATTGTACGCTTGACTTTCAGGTTGATTGAATGCATGCCATTTTGATATGACTGGATTAGTTGACTTTTTGAATTCAAACTGAGTAGATTACATTACTCTGCTGAAAGTTGTCGTGCACATTCTAAAGAGTGAATTGAGCGTTGCATATTTTTTTCTCCACATATCTTGAACATCATTTCTATACTTAAAATCATTGGTGAATCTCCCTTTAACAAATCTTATATTGGTATCTTCCCCTTGCTATAAAGTCCATGCTCCAATACCCCAAAATCAAAAAGAAAAAAAATACATGTATATCTCTCTATCTTTTGATTTGGGATCGTTATTGTATATATTGTTTTTCTAAAAAAGGGAGAAAAAAGAGAGAATCAAAAAAAATCAAAAAGAGGTTCATATATGATCCCATTCCTTTCTTTCTTTCTTCCCTCTTTTATTTTTATTTTACTTGGAGCTTCAAAATGGGGAAAGGTCTTATTGTTCTATTTGATGCCACCACGCTTCTAGACAAGCTTGGGGGAGAGGATCCAATGATGGGTGAGAGAGTGACTACTTGTCTGTGCATGACGACCTAAGCTAGGTAATTTTCTATACTCAGGGAGACTTCTAAAAGTATTACGAAGTCCACGAATTGAAATTTGGCATGCATTTCATGAACACCACTTCCTTTCTATTCTTATTGCTTCATATTGTGTGATACCTCTTATACTCCAAATAGAAAGCGATCAATTGAAAAGTATGCGATCTATGATTATGTATATTACTTTAGATGCCTCAGACGATGCTAATTCTAGAATGATTTCATGTTTCATATCGTTTTGATATTCTTGGGTTTCTATATCGAATGCATTTATATATGATCATGATATCGAGATAAAAATCTTTGGCATGTTTTTATTCATTGTATGCTATTTGAGTAAGCAGCTCCACATCCTGAGAAAATGATCTAGCACCTCCCTCTTCATTTTCTTTTCTATCTTCTTTTTCCTTTTTCCTTATTTTTACCCGCCGGGTTCGCCTTTTACTCATCTTCCTCGAGGACGAGTAAGAGGTAAGCATGGGGGATTTTGATCGCTCCTTATTTTACACCTTTTTTCTGCATGTTTTCATGTCATTTCAATCGCCCATATTGCGTTTTTCACGATTATTCGACAATATCGCGTTGCTTTTCACTATTTCTTGTTTTTGTCGTATTTTAGGAGATATGGAGCGATCTGGAGCGAAAATGACATCAAGGGACTTTCACGCGCACCGAAGTGTAGCCCACGACCTTATGGAGGAGTTAGCAACGCTAGAGGATGAGCGAAAGAGGAAGAAGTTCGATAGAATCGACGAGGAGGCGAGGAGGAGAAGAAAAGAGCCCAAAAGCAGCTCACTCGGCCGAACAGACCGTTCACTCGGCCGAGTGAAACGGATACGGGAGCACGCTAAGTCAAAGTCCACTCAGGTGAGTGAGAAACCTCATTCGGCTGAGTGAAGAAGTCCAATCGCCCGAGTATGACTGTGTTTTTCTCCCAGAAATCATCCGACTTATTGAAATTTGGAGAAGATCCACTCGGCCGAGTAATAAAGCCAACTCGGCCGAGTGAAGAAGACGACTCACCCGAGTGTGACAGAGCGACAGACCCCCAATTTTCCCAGATTCTCTGTTTTTCTTTGGGTTTGTCACTCGGCCGAGTGACATGTCCCACTCGGCCGAGTGACGCAGTCCGACTGTGTCGCGAATTAGGTTTTTGGTCTGCGCCAGGGGCAAATCTGTCCGAAATTTCTGGACGATTTTGGCTTGTATTTAAGGCTAGTTTTATTCCTAGTTTTAGGAGAGACTTGAAGTTAATATTGACGGCTATTCTTATTGTAATTCTCAACTGGAGATCATAGACGCGCAATTTGGTTTGTTCTTTCTAATTAAATTTCTTGTTTTTATGGATTGTTCTCTCTTAACTATGAATTGTGCTATGATCTTATTTATTATTTCTGAGATTTCTATGATGAATTGTGAGTAGTTCCTCCGTTCTAGGGCATGGGGATGAACCCTATGGATTCGATCTTAGAATTGTGATGAATGAATCGAATTATTGCTAGGATTGATAGACGGTTAGGTTGTGATTGATTTATTACGAATAGCTAGGAATTTCCATCGATTGGGGTTTGCAAGAGATTGGATTCCAATTGATGGGAAGGCCTAGATATTCAATTTAGGCTTATAATCGAGATTCACTCGACTTGGTTTGCAAGAGATTGGACCAAAGCTTGGATTTTTATTATAGATCTATACTCATATTCGTTTGCAAGAGATTGGACGAATATGAACTATCATAACCTAGATTGTAGCTCGAGTTTGCACGAGAGTGGGCTCGAGGTGCGATTGGACAATGATGTCGATCTTCATGCTAGTGGCTTAGGTTAGGGTTTACACAAGAGTGTGCCCTAATCTAGGTTGCTATAGACCAGCAATAGCACGAGAGCATGAGCTTGGTGCTATATTCAGTTACGACTAGTTCACCTTAATTCAAGCCTTGCAACATTGAGATTCGTGATCCACAAGGATAAGTGACGATCCGTAGTGGGAATTCCCTATCCCTAGACGCTTTTATTATATAGAATTCAATTTGTTATTTGAACGACTACGACACTATTATCCAAACCATTCCATTCTACCATCAATAGCTAGGTGATCAAGATCGAGTAATGTCAATTGTCCTCCCTGTGTTCGATACCTGCACACCACTACACCGTGCGCTTGCGGTAAAACTACAATTGTTTTCTGGGTGTTTATCCAGGAGAGATCACCTACCGAACCCCCGGGATAATCCGTACTGAGATCATGCCCACGGTCGGTGGAATTGATGTGCTTAAGGGGTATCCCTAGGATTCGAACTGGGAAATCGGTGGATCCAACCAAGGCTCGTGACCATGCCCGACTCGTGCCTTGAGTGGATTCACCGACGAACTATATCGCTACATTGTCGGCTACCGCTATTGCGTCAACGAGAGCTATCGAAATACTCGCAATTCTAACCCACGAGAGTGGTACTAATTGGGAGATTAATCCCCTAACCCTAATGCAATGTAAGGATTCTATTCCAACGTCGATCCCCGACGGTCTTAGCGGTGATCTCTAATACCCTAGTCCTTTTTATCATTAGATCAACAACAACACCACAACCAATTCTCTCAACCCGATAGATATCTCACTTCGAGATATAAAAGTAAGCTGAGAATTCAAATACACTGTCACCGTCCCTGTGGGATCCGACATCCTTTATACTATAATTTGACACCGTCCGCTTGCGGATAGAGCCCGGAATTGACACCTAGGGGCCATACCACGTCTGGCGACCGTGACACCGCCAGATGGAATCTAGGTGTAGGTTTCGGGTGTGTCAAGTTTTTGGCGCCGTTGCCAGGGACGGCAATAGTGTTATCTCAGTTTACTCTTTATTTCGATAAGTTTGCTAGCAAATCTTTTCATTTCTCACCTTCCCACCCTTTTTATTCTCTTTTTATTGTTGCCTCGCTACTAACATCTGCCTCCAGCTAGTGATTGTTCTTGACTAATGAGACATAATGGAGATGGTGATGCAAGTACAGTGGACCAGCGAATCTGACAGTGACTCAGATGAGTTTAGCTTCTCTCCTTATCATGTACATGGTCTTCAGGATTCGCGCATGGACGAATCTATGATTGAATGCACAACTAGTGAATTGATTGATGCAGTTCGGTTTATCGGATCAGGAACCTATGTTGCAGGTAACATAAATCAGCAATTGGTCATGGATTATATAATGAACAAGGCTTCTGATGTAGGTACCATCGAGGGCGACATTCACATAAGCTTCGAAGAGGACGTGATGTTCCTTCAGACCATTGAAGCCTTACCTGTAGACGCAAGCTGGAGAGAGACTCATCAATCAGAGCCATTGAATGATTCTTAGTTATTGGATATAATGGAAAGTGTGATAGCTGATGTATGGGCCCATGGTCCAGTAGATTTCCATACAGACGACCCGGTTACACAAGAACTCTCAGTTTTTATTGCGAATGCTTTCCACAATGCGGATGCCTTGGATGATGTCCCCGTCGCTGATGGAGTCTATGTGCGATATGAGGGAGACACACTACGCTTCTATAACGATAGCATCCGACAGATTGCGACATGTGAAGAACACACCTGTGTGGTACATGGCCCCCTCACCATTACAAAATGACATTGACCAGGGAAGTTCTCCAAGTTCTATGCTTGATAGTGAATGCGTGAATACCTTACCTCTTTTGACAGGTGTGCTATGGAAACAGATTCTGCATACGTTTGCCACGACGTACCATCGTCTCCCTGCTCTTCCTATGATTCTGCCAACGAGGAGTTTCCACCTTCTGAACAAGAAATTGAGGACGCATCCTTCTCATAAGTGAGAGAAGACAGGGGTACATCGCCCCTTCAGGTAGAACTAAAACCTCTTCCGGCTAATTTGAAATAGGCTTTCTTGGGCGAGAACTCCACATACCCCGTTATTTTCAATGCGGCTCTCACCGAGCCCCAGCTAGAAAGACTCCTAGAAATCCTTAGATCCCACAAAAAAGTAATAGGGTATAACATCGCTGACCTGAAGGGTATCAGCGAAACCATATGCACCCATAGGATTCATCTCGAGGATAAGGACGACACCTCCATTGAGCCTCAAAGGCGATTGATTCCCAACATGAAGGAGGTAGTGAAAAAGGAGGTCTTGAAGCTTTTAGAGGCCGACATTATCTATCCCATTTCTGATAGTAAATGGCTTAGCCCTGTGCAGGTTGTCCCCAAGAAAGGGGGTATGACAGTCGTTAGGAACGAAAAAAATGAGCTAATATCCACTAGGACTGTCACCAGTTGGCGTATGTGTATCGACTATAGGAAACTCAATAAGGCCACCGGAAAAGACCATTATCCTCTACCCTTCATTGACCAAATGCTTGACCGCTTAGCCAAACACAAATACTTTTGTTACCTAGACGGATACTCTGGATTCTTCCAAATCCCGTTGCATCGGGAAGACCAAGAAAAGACGATGTTCACATGCCCATATGGCACTTTCGCCTACCGTAGAATGCCGTTTGGGCTATGTAATGCACCCTCCACATTTCAAAGGTGCATGACGTCTATTTTCTCTGACTTCATCGAGAATATTATGGAAGTCTTCATAGACGATTTTTCTGTCTATGGCACCAAGTTCGATGATTGCCTAGCTAATTTATCCAAGGTTCTAGAGCGGTGTCATGAAAATAATCTGATCCTGAATTGGGAAAAGTGTCATTTCATGGTGACAGAAGGGGTTGTGCTTGGCCACGTCATCACCTCCAAGGGAATTGAGGTTGATAAAGCCAAGGTTGAAGTTATTAGGAGTTTACCGCCTCCCACTAACCTTAAGGGCATCCGTGGCTTCTTAGGGCACACAGGTTTTTATCACCACTTTATAAAGGACTTTTCTAATATTGCTCACCCTCTCACGGAGCTCCTCACCAAGGATGCTCCTTTTGTGTTTACTAACGCCTGTTTGCTAGCCTTTAACAGGTTAAAGGAAGCTCTCATCTCAGCCCCGATTATATAGCCACCAGATTGGAATCTGTCGTTTGAGCTGATGTGTGACGCTAGTGACCAAGCAGTAGGATTTGTTCTTGGCCAAAGAAAAGAGGGAAAGCTTCATGCTATATACTTAGCTAGCAAGACCTTGGATGATTCTCAAAAGAATTACACCACTACGGAGAAGGAGCTACTAGCCATGGTTTATTCTATCGAGAAGTTCATGTCATACCTCTTGGGTTCCAAAGTAATTATCCACACGGACCACGCGATGTTGAAATACCTACTAAGCAAGAAAGATGCTAAACCTCGTTTGATACGGTGGATCCTCCTGCTCCAAGAATTCGATATCGAGATCAAAGAAAAGAAAGGAGCGGAGAATGTGGTAGCAGACCACCTGTCACGGTTAATTCAAAAACACAGGGACGACAGTTTGCCAATTGATGATTCTTTCACCAGCGAACAGTTATTTGCGACGAATTCCTCTGATGCCCTCTGGTACGCTGATATAGTGAACTACCTAGTAAGCGGCATAGTCCCGCACGGGTTGGTGACCTACTCAAGGAGGAAGTTCCTACACGATGCGAAGAGCTACTTCTGGGACGACCCATACCTGTTCAGGACATGCGCTGATAGGATCATCAGACGATGTATCCCAAAGGAAGAGGCAACCTCCATCATATCGCATTGCCACCATCAACCATGCGGGGGACACGCAGCTGTCACCAAAACCACGGCGAAAATCCTCCAAAGTGGTTTCTATTGGCCCACTATATTCAGGGATGCGAATGAATACATCAGGAAATGCGATAGATGCTAGAGAACGGGAAACATCACAAAGAAGAACGAAACACCCCTTCATGGCATCTTGGAGATAGAACTATTTGACTGTTGGGGAGTTGACTTCATGGGACCTTTTCCATCGAGTAACGGCAATTAATACATCTTGGTCGCCGTTGACTACGTCTCGAAGTGGGTGGAGGCCAAGGCCACCCCGACAAACGATGCGAGGATAGTAGCCAAGTTCTTAAAGAATACCATCTTTCCCCGTTTTGGAGTCCCCCAGACAATCATAAGTGATGGGGGAGCCATTTCATCGAGAAGAAGTTCGAGACAATGCTGAAAAAATATGGAGTTCATCACAAGGTCGCTCTTGCTTATCACCCTCAGACTAGTGGCCAGGTGGAGGTATCGAACAGGGAAATCAAAAGCATCCTGGAGAAGACAGTTAGCGTCTTGAGGAAGGATTGGTCACACAAGTTGGGCGACGCCCTTTGGGCATATCACACCACTTTCAAAACTCCCATCGACACAACCCCCTACAGACTAGTGTATGGAAAAGCTTGCCACCTTCCGGTAGAGTTGGAACACAGAGCGTATTGGGCAGTAAAGAAAATGAACTTTGATTACCAAAGTGCCGCCACAAGACGAGCCTTATACAACAATGAGTTGGAAAAAATTCGGCGACACGCTTATGAGAATGCAAAGATATATAAGGAGAGAACCAAGGTTTATCATGACAGGAACATCACGGTGGTTCGCCATGATGTTGGTGACCAGGTACTCCTCTACAATTCAAGATTACACCTCTTCCCCAGGAAATTAAAGTCAAGGTGGTCCGACCCTTACAAGATAGTAAGTTTATCTCCGGGGGGTGCCATTGAGCTCGAAGGAAAAAACAGAAATTTCAAAGTAAACGGCCAAAGGATTAAACCGTACAGAGCAGGAGAACCAATGGGACAAGAGGAGACATACTTCCTCGAGGGATCCCCCGCAAACTGTTAAAAAAAAACCTTGAGGGAGTCGAGCTCATGACTCAAAACGAGCGCTTATTGCGAGGCAACCTAATCTCTTGTGCCTTAGATTTTCTTTTTTTCAACTTCTTATTTTTACTCTATCTCTCTAAGAAAACCGAATAAAAGGGATATTCATTTTTTCTTAAAAACACAAAAATTTGATGGGTTATTCCTCTTTACAGGTTGAACATCAAGGGGCACGCAGATCAACATTTTAAATGGAAGAAAGTTGGAGGAGAGCAGCGGATTTGAAGAGAAAACCAGAGAAAAAGGAGCAAAAAGAAACGCAGGGGACTCGACCGAGCAGTCACTCTGCTCGGTCGATCAGCGCAAGCACGAGAAAGAGGAGCAAAACAGCATTCTGTCTGTGCGACCCGAGCAGCCCATGCTCGGTCCGAGCAGCGTGCTGCTCGACCAAGCAGTCGCTTGCTCGGTCGAGTAGCGCAGGCTCATAAAAATTTGGAGAAAACGTCATTTTGTCTACACGGCCCGAGCGGTCTTTGCACGGTCCGAGCGGTTGACCGCTTGACCGAGCAATGTTTCACTCGGTCAAGTAGCACATGCCCAGAAAAGAAGTCGAAAACGTCGTTTTGCCTACACGGTCCGAGCCGCATTAGCTCGGTCCGAGCCGTTCCCTACTCGACCGAGTAACATCCTGCTCGACCGAGCAGACTTAAGTACTTGTTTTATAGCTCAATCTATCTTGCAGTTTGCTCGACCGAGCAATCATATTGCTCGGTCCGAGTCGGCTGTAGTTGATTTCGGGGCTTATTTTTTAGTCGGGTTCGAGCTGTTTAGTAACCCCACACCCACCCGTTAACCCTTGCCCTTAAACGCCCTACCATAATCACCCCCGAGCTACCCCTTCCGCTCGACCCGATCAGCAACTCACAGCTACCCCTCCTCCAGAGCTACTCACGGTCGCTGCCACCCCCCCAAAGTCGGTCAACCTTCCTCTCTCTCTCTCTCTCTCTCTCTCTCTAAAACAACACTCCCTCCTCGCTCCTCAGTTTCTCTGCCCCCATCATCACCACCTTTTTCGGCCACCGCCCCTACCCCTCCTAAGCCTCAACCGAACAATACTAACGCCCAATAGATCTCTTCACATTAATCTTCCTCGCCTGACATTACTTTCTATCATTTCAGGTACGCGGGGTCCACAAAAAAGGTCATTTCTAGGAGCAGCTCGGGGGACACTCCCGATCAGCAGCATTCACGTGACCGATCGCAACGCCATCTCATTCTTGTCGGTACTTTCTTCCCCCTATACACTTTACGCACCAATGCACGCTATTATTACACCTGCAAAATTCCTCCACGTTGTGCTAGACCCACCAACACCGGCACAACAAACCCCAGGCCTACTAGGCGTACCCGTCGTACACGCTCTCCCACTCGAAACCACACCGTTGGCGAATCATCCACCACTTCACCTCTACCACCCACTGCTCCACTCCCCCCTAAGACTCTTCAGATCGGCGACACATTATATGATGTCACCTTCCGTGACGTTGACCAGGGAGATCAGTTCTTTGCCATGCTCATACTCATAGGTCAGGGAGGCGACATTACTAGACAATCCGTTGAACATGACCTCCCGCGCCTCCGCAACCTAGTTAGGCACTGGCAAACTGACCCACCTACTGAGTTCCAGCCAGATCCTCCCACATCTCCTGGTCCGTAACAGAGGGACCCATCACCACCCCCAGAGGGTGGTTCCTCTGCTTGATGTTGTCCCTACCCGTTTTTGCCTCCATCATATTTTATTGTGCCCATCTGTCTGTTCGGGGCCCTGATCTTAGATAGCTTGGGGAAGGACCCACACATGCATCTTTTTTCATCATCATTGCATCATGACATATTTTTACTTCTTTTTACACTTTTTTATTTTATATTCCCCCACCCACCCACCCTATCTAGCATCATCTCCAGTCTACCAGCGTTTTCTCAGCAATGAGGATACTGCTGGGTTTAGCATGGGGGATGCGCGCTACCGCTTTATTTTTCTTTTATATTTTCATTTTTTTCATCTTTTTAGTTTACTTTTCCACCCTTTTTTCACTACTTTATCTTTTTTTCTCATTCTGCATCACGTTTTCTGTTTTTTTGCCAGGCATTCATCCCTTTTTCTTCATTTTCCTATTTTCTCCGCCCTTTTTCTTTTTATGCTAAGGATGTTCTGCATGATGATACTTCTCGTAGCCCTTAGTAGTTACTCACGATGCTTAATATCTGATGACATGCTATTAGGGTAGTTTCAGTAATACTTTCTATATGCGTGCATATTCTTTTGTCGATCTATCTGATTTAATGCCTGAAATGAATTGTAAATCAAATGCATGAAATAGTATCTAGTATGCGCTATGTTGGGTAATGCACCTAGGTTCACGCATCACTAGAACACTTGGAGCATCTGCTTTATATCTTATTCACTTCTGTTTGCATGATTGATATCATTGTGCCTATTACTGCATGCTTTTTCAGTGTTCATCTAGATGAATGAAAATATCCATGCTAGTTATGAGTTCAGTTAGAGTATTATCTTATTAAACCATTGTGCACCTCTTATGAGTGAACCGAGAGATCCATTATTTTCCTTCTCCACATATCTCTATAGTTCTCTACATATCAGTTGGTTTCACCCCTACAGCTACCCTTACCGCATCTTACTTCCCAAGAATCCCAAAAAGGAAATAGTATAGCTTCTAAATGAAATGAAAAAAGAAAAAAAAGTGTATATATATATGTGAAAAAGAAAAGAAAAAGAAAGAAAATAAAGGAATAAAATCGTTTTGTATCCTTTCATTAGAAGCTATCACATATACTGGGAAAAAGACAAAAACTTGCATATCCTATTCCTAGATGCGATGCCTCAAGCTAAGCTTTGGGGGGGGGTGAACCAACTGATCACATGAGTGAGTATGACATTAGAGTGGAGACGGTGCATAACGGAGAGATTTGATAATACTTAAACTTTACGAAACACTTTAGTTTTTGGAGATTTTTCGTGACTTGAAATGAATAATTAAATAACATGATTCTTTCTACTCTCTATTGCATGATGTGTGATTTCTATATGCTTCATGTGTATTTGTGATTGAAAAGTGCATTGCCAACTCCTTTTATACTAGACTCTATGGACAACATGAGATTGATATGAGTTGATGGCATTATTTCAGTAGATCCCTATCTTTTGTCTGTATTGCATACTAGACATATAATCTGTAAAACTTGAAAATACCATTAGCATGTATTTTTACTATTCGGAGCATCGTGATATACTGCTTAGGCTTGAGATCTGACCAAACAACCTTAGCACCCTCCATCCATTTCCATTCACTTTTATTCTTATTTTTATTTTTTATTTCTTTTTGTTTTTCTCCCGGCGTACCTAGTATTCGACTTCCTCCAGGACGAGGAAGAGGTAAGCTTGGGGGATTTTGATGTGTCCATATTTTACATCTTTTTCATAGCATCATGACATCGCATTTAGTGCCATTTTCGCATTCAAATTCCATATTTTCCTACGATATCGTATTTCTGACATTATATTCGAGTTTCGTAGTGTTTCATGAATTTTCAGGGATTTTGGAGCGATTTGGGACCCGATCTGTGTATGGACACATCTGACATGCCGGTGAGCTCATTGGCGAAGCTCTACAGGAGTTCGTCGAGTTTTGGGAGCCATGGGAGGAGTGGAGGAGAGAGCCAGAGGAGAGGAGAATCTTCAGAAGCTTCAGCAAAGAATTTCCCAGGCTACTCGACCGAGCAGAGCAGCTGCTTGGTCGAACAGATGCAAAATGAAGACAAGGGCAGATACGAAGCTTGCTTGGACCGAGCACTCACGGTGCTCGGTCGAACTGCCCTTAATTCCAATCTCTTGCACGGCCTGAGCAGCTTCTTCAGCGCCCGAGTCAACTGTCTGCTCGACCGAGCAGAGCTAACTCGGGTCGAGCAGACAGAGTGGTGATTTCGGAGAAGTGCAATTTACTGTCGTGCTCGGTCGAGCAGTACAGCTTCTCGGCCCGAGCAACCGACCGAGCAACCTACTGCTCGACCGAGTCACCCACTCAGTTAATGATGCTGAAGGCCATTTTGGGAAAGATTTTGGAGCCGTCTGTTGTGCGCTTTGGGGAGTGAAGTGGGATCTGCGACAACGTTTTGAAGGGTCGATTTTCTTTTGTTAGTTTTTTCTAAATAATTTTGGAGAGGAGATTAGAGAGAAAAACTTGTTAGATCTAGAAGCAATTTTTGAAGATTATTAGATTGAATTATTGGAAGTTTATTTGCTATTCTTGCGTTCTTGAAATCTTGTTTTCTCTTGAGATCTATTGCTCGCTGTAAGTTTCTCAAGCTCCATTCTATCAATTTGCCACGATGTTTTCTCTCCTAAAAACTGTATTTTTGTTCCTCAATATCGTCATGAGTGAGTAGTCTTTTCTAGGGTTGAAGGGTTAGCCCTAAGACCATAGGGGAAGATGTAGATCTGAATCCCTAGGTTGAATTGGGAATATAGGGAAGTATTTCGGTCGAACCTACCGAACCCCCGGGATAATCCGTACTAAGATCATGCCCACGGTCTATGGAATTTATGTGCTTAAGGGGTATCCCTAGGATTCGAATAGGGAAATCGGTGGATCCAACCAAGGCTCGTGACCATGCCCGGCTCGTGCCTTGAGGGGATTCATCGACGAAATATATCGCTACGTTATCGGCTACCGCTATTGTGTCAACGAGAGCTACCGAAATACCTCACAATTCTAACCCACAAGAGTGGTACGAATTTGGAGATTAATCCCCTAACCCTAATGCAACGTAAGGATTCTATTCCAATGTCGATCCCCGACGGTCTTAGCGGTGATCCCTAATACCCTAGTCCTTTTTATCATTAGATCAACAACACCACCACAAACAGTTATCTCAACTCGATAGCTATCTCACTTCGAGATATAAAACAAAGCTGAGAATTCAAATACACTGTCACCGTCCCTGTGGGATCCGAAATCCTTTATACTATAATTTGACACCGTTCGCTTGCGGATATAGCCCGGAATTGATTCCTAGGTGCCATACCACGCCTGGCGACCGTGACACTGCCGGGTGGAATCTAGGTGTAGGTTTCGGGTGCGTCATCCCCCTCAAGTGAAGACTCCGAGGCAAGCTTACGGAGCTTTGCCACCCAAACTGGAGAAAGGCTAGGGCCGAGCTATGGGCTCGCACCCTCCCCTCAACTTAAGACTCCGGGGCAAGCTTACGGAGCTTCACTACCAAAACCGGAGAAGGGCTAGGGCCGAGCTACGGGCTCACACCCTCCCCTCAACTGAAGACTCCGGGCAAGCTTACAGAGCTTCACCACCCAAACTGGAGAAGGGCTAGGGTCGAGCTACGGGCTCTCACCCTCCCCTCAACTGAAGACTCCAGGGGCAAGCTTATGGAGCTTCGCCACCCAAACTGGAGAAGGGCATGTCGGGGGCAACACACATTCCAGGCCGTGCTAAGTCGTAATCCGATAAGGGGGACCAAGCCACTAGTCAAGAAGAATAAGCTCGGACCACAAATTTTTTTTTTCATTGATTAAAATTTCTTACAAGTATAGCATGGATGCCGACCCTACAAAAAATAACCCAAACTAGGTCGACATCGCCAAAAACATCTACAACATCTACATAAAAAAATCTAAGTCATACGCCAAGGCCCCTAGACCGGCCCCTAAGTCTCCCCCCCAATATACTATACAACACCTTGGCCCTCATCTCCTTGGCCGCCCTCCCACTGGTCGCCATCGACAGACCTTCACCGGCTTGATCATCCTCGGCCACTTCCAGCTCGGCCGCTGGGGCCTCCTCATCGCCCTGCGTGGCCACTTCTTCTTCCTCCTCGGAGGCCACCAGCAAGTCAAAGTCCTTGTCGACTGAAGGATAAAGGCTCCCCGCCTTCTCCTTGATCCTTCAGAGGCACGCCTCCTCGCCTTCCGCCCGGCCTTCCTCCAGGCCCTCCGTCTTCATCGCCGCCAGGGCAGTGATGTACTTGGCCATTTGGAAAGCGTGCAATTCCGCTGTCTTCACGTCCAGCTCCGCCTGAGCTTCTAGCTCGGCCTTCCGCGCCTTCTCCCGCTTTAGGTCGCCCTCCAGCTTGGCTTGGTAGGCTTCTCTGGCGGGGGTCCTCTCCTCGGCCTCCATCAAGATCGCCTCCAGCTTCCGGATCTTGGTGCGCTCCCCGGCGAACGAGTCCTTCAGGCTGGCATACTTCATCTTTTCCTTCGCCAACCGCTCGTCCGTCGCCTTCTTAAGGGCAGTTAGCTCCGCCTCCCTCTTTTCGAGCTGGACCTTGGCCTTGGTCACGACAGAGGTGCGATGCCTGAGGGCGACCATCATGGCATTGGCCTGCACACCAAAGCAAGAAAAATTTAGAATCTACTAAGGCAAAAATAAATGTAGATAGTGAGGCCTGGAGACCTACCTACATGCCATGCCATATGACCGAGGCGCACAACCTTTCTGTGCCAACCTTCGCCAGGGACTCATTGTCTAGGGGAAGCAGGCTATTCTCGGTCAGCCTCATCGCCAACCTAGCCTCGTTGAAGATTGACTCGGTGCAGCTGACGGGATAGGATGTCGCCCGGAGATCCTCCTCTGGTAAGGCCAAGATCTCGTCCCTCTTGGACTTGAACACTGCGAGCGACACCTCACAGCTCGGGTGAGCGGGCTTCTCCAGCCCAGACCATGGGCTTCTCCAGCCCAGACCACGGGCAGCCGTAGGGCCAGCGATCTCTGGCTGTCATTCGACTGCTGGAGCCCGACCCAACAGAGCCCCCCAGGGGAGCTGGGGTCTGGATCGAAGCTACGGGGATCGGACAGGGCCGCCCGCTCTGGGAACCTTTGGCCTCTGGGTCGGCTCGCCCACCTTCCTCGGCTTTGAGATCGATGTGCATAGCCTCGGCTCTGGTCGCGGCACGCTCGATAGGGCGGTTGGCATCTATCCCGGTCGCCTGAGAGCCCGAAGCAACCGTGGCCTCCGCCACCCTCGTCTTCTTCGTCCGAACCAGCTTCTCGACCTTCGCCGTCCACGACCCCTCATGGATCCTCTTCTTTCCGCCCTTCACGGGTTTCTGGGCTGGTTGCTGTGCCGCTTTCTCCGTGGCCATCTTCATCAGCTCTTCGGCAGGCAAACTCATCGTCCGACCTGCAAAAGGGAGATAGATCAGGGTGAGCAAATTAGGATCGACAACTGCAAATCTTGGATTAACTTTGGGCCAGATATATCAGACTATCATCTCCTCCTTGGCAAGCTTGTCGTACTGCCTGCCCTCAGCGAGGATCGCCTGTAGGATCCTAGCCTGCTCCACCTCGTCGACATCCAGAAAAACCTCTTGCTTTGACTCCGGGTTCAGTGCGCCTCAGCTCGGCATTAACGCCAGATCCTGGGGCATCGACATAAACACGTATTGTTCCCTCCAACCTTTAATCTTTCCTGGCAAGCCCAAGATAAGAGGCCGAGTTCTCCTCATCGACAGGTAGTAGTATGACCTTAATTTCTTGAGCTCGAAGAAATATCGAAATAAGGGGAGGGACGGACGTACATCGTTCCTCGCACAGAGTATGAGGAAGCTGACGATCACGCTGACAGAGTTTAGCATCAGCTAGAATAGCGGAAGCTCGAGGAAGTTCAGGATTTCGAGAAGCAGGGGAGGAAGGGAAAAGCGCAGTCCCTGATGAAAGCAAGCGACATAGACACCTACTTTGTGCTCCTTCAAAAAGAACACCCGTTCGACAGCAGTGGGAAGGCAGACTGCATAGGGCGGCCTAATGTATTTACGCGGGCGTCAGATATGGAGGAGGTCCATGCTAATGATACCACGCACGTGATCTCCGCGGGAATGACCCCGGCCTCGGCCTCGGTAACGGCGGCCTTAGCAGACGACCGGGGCATCGCTACAGTGGCCCCCTTTTCCTTCCTCGGTCCCCTGGGGTCCGCTGACGATAACCCCATAGCAAGCTCGGTAGCCGGCCTACCCTCGGTGCGACCCTCACTGACCTGGGATCCCTCCTCCACCAACTCCACCATGTCCACAGCGAAGCTGTCGGTTGCTCCACCGCCCCTAACCCTGTGTTCTACCCCCCTTTAAGCTGATGACTGCGAAGAGGCCATTTTAAAGAATGAAGAACAGTACCTTGGGATGATGACCGTCGGATGAAGTAGTCGGAACTGCTACAGGAACTCTTGCGACAGCTGCGACAGCGTCGGCAGACGAAAACTCTGAAGGGGGCGAGAGCTTGAAGAAATTCTGAAGTGGGAAAACTCACGCTTAATGTCCCTCTCCCTTATTTATAGGAATTGCCAACTGATCTCTGCCGCATGAGCTCCTCCACGTGTCGGAGATCTGAGCCTTCTGACGCTTCGACTGTCACCTGCTGTCACGTCCGCCATGCGTCACCCACTGGATGGATGTGATGCTTTTATATTCTCCTGCCTTCAAATCAAAATGATGGCAATGAATCGGTGGGCGGGCTTTTCAAAATAACTCCTGCCCTTCCCAAACCTTCGGATCACAGGCCGCTCCCCCCACTTTCGGGCGGACAAAGAGGTGGTTTGTCGCCCAAACCAAGCCGGACTTCCTTCCCAACCCTGTGAGTTAACTTTGTCGCACTCATATTCTTAATTGCATGTTGCATGGACTAAATTTTTGGCTTCACGCACCGAGGAACGCTGAGGCTCCCCAAGCGAGCTCTTGCCTTACAAGGCAACCCGTAGCATGCACTGCCCCTGGGCTACAAGTACCCACACTCCAAGTCCGCGACAGGCTGATAGGGCCGAGATATGAGCTCACACCCCTCCCTCCCTCAAAGTCCGGAGCGAGCTTACGAAGCTTCGCCCTCGAAAGATATCTGTCAGACCAAAACCGGGCCACGTCTTGCTCCGTTTCCACCTCATAAGTATATTCTTGTACGCTCGTATTTTTGTGTACCTGTCATGCGAACAGAAATTTTAGATCCTCGTATCGAAGAAGTCCGGGGCACACCTGAGTGCGGTCTACCTGCCGAGGCATGCCTGAGCATCCGTCGCCCTCAACAGGTCACGCCTGAGCATCCGTCGCCCTCAACAGGTCGCCGCCCAGTTGGATCAGACCGTTGGCAGCTTGCCCTCGAATCCAGATTAGACGTGCAACTTCACAACATTCTCCTTCTCCTCGGCTTAATGCTCATCAGTAGCCGAATGTCGGGTGCATTAATATCCACGCAAGATCACAGTCTGCACAACCGACAGGGGGACCAAACCAAAAGACAGATAAGGAAAAATTTCGAATTTCATTTATGTAACTGACTCCATACAACCAAGGGTCTACCAAAAATACAACTAGGCATCAGGCTTGGCCCGTAGCCGGCCATACAAACTTCGCCTTATTCTATATCGCCTCTGCTCGGCCTCCACTCCCTCGAATGTCGCCCTCCAGAGCCCGTGTGTCCGACGGGTCGCCCGCCTGATCGTCGCCCCCAGCGCATCTCCCGACTCCTCCCCTTCTCCAGCTATGGGCACGTCCAGCTTGGGGAGGTCAACCACGAGCGAGGGATGCAACTTCGCTAGCCTGCCCTTCATCCTCGATAGTCCCTCCTTGATGCCCGCCTCTTTCGCCACCCGCAGCGCAGGGATGAGCTCCTCATCCTGATATCGGCGGACATCGGCATCCATCATGGCCTGGTCTACTTTCACCTGCTTCTCCATTTTCCGCCTCAACCCAGCGTGCTCCCTTTTCCCCGCCTCCACCGCCCGCTTTAGGTCGGCGATCTCCTGCTGCTGAAGGTCGGTTACCCGCTTCTTGCTGCCCATCTCCTCAGAATGCTTCCTCAGGATATCGACCCGCCTGGCCTCTTCCTCCTAAAGATGATAGGCGAGCTCTGCCCGCTTCCCCTCCAAATCATCGACGAACTTCTTCTGAGCAGCACAGACCCTCAGAACTCACCCCAGCTCCTTGTCCTTCTCCCGCAATTTTTCCTTCGTCTCATGAAGGTCGGCCCTCACCTTCTCGAGGGACGCCTTGACGAGGGCCACCGGGGTATGACGCTGCAGAGCCGCCATCGCCGCCACCGCCTACAAAAGAAACCAAGACACAGTTACACGCGTAAGCAAGAAGACCGGCGAGACAGAGTAAGAAGGTCGACCTACCTGCATACTGTGCTAGATCATGAAAGCGCACAACCGTTTCATACCAACATTGGCCAGGGATTCGCAGTCCCACGACAGCATGCTATTTTCTGCCAGATGGGCCGTAACCCCGGCTTCATCAAAAACGGACTCCCATCTGCCTATCGGGTAGGCCGGCTGAAGGATATCATCCCTTGGAAGGGCTTCAATATCAGCCCTCTTCGACCTAAAGTTGGCGAACGCCCGCTCGCAGCTTGGGTGTGCCTCCCTCCCCATCTCCCAGTGGAGAATCCCGTAAGGCCAGTGATCGACAGCGGATGCCCTGCCGGGCTTCTCTGTAGTCGAAATCTTCGGAGGAGCCGCATCGGCCTCCCCCTGGTCGGCCTGACCATCAGGTGCAGCCTCGCTAGTCCGACGGGAGGAGGCGTTCGATTCGGACGCCCGTTGCCTCTTGTCTGCCCTCTCCCCTATTATGACCTCAGTGCCCCATTTCTGGGCGGTCTCCTTCACTGGCCCTTCCGCGTCTACCACTCTCTTGCCATTGTCCTGGGGGCCAGACTTCTTCGCAACGGACACCCCGACTGCCCTTAACTCCTCCTCCCATGTTCGTATCATGTCCTTGCCTGTAAAGAAGAAAAAGATTAGGGTGATCCTACATAGGGAAGTTCACCAGAATCAAAATACCTTCGGGCCAAAAGTGCTGAGCAAGCCGGTCGTCCTTGATTGAGCTTGCCAGCTACCGATCGGCCTCAGGAATCTCTCCCAAAATTTGGGCGTTCGCCAGATCCTCTCCCTTCAATACCACTTTCTCATCCACTAACGGATTCAACGCCCCCCCCCCCCCCCAGTTCGACATCAACACCACATCATTTGGCATCAAGACAAAGACGAATCTTTTCCTCCACCCTTTCACATCGGCTGGCACCCCAAGGATGAGAGGCCACCCCTTCTTCTCATACACGCGGTAATGCTTCCCCTTCCTCCTCACTTCGAAAAAATGGCGGAAGAGTGCCAAGGACGGACTCAAGTCACTGGCGAGTCAGAGGACGACAAAGCCGACCATTAAACCAGCGGAGCTCGGTGCCAGCGTGAAAAGCGAAAGCTCGAGGAAGTTCAACAGATGGAGGAGATGAGGGTTGATCGAAAACTGAAGCCCTAACTCGAAAGCCTGGACATAAACCCCGACCTCATTATCACCGGGACCGCATACCCTCACGTCGGCTCTAGGAAGGCGCACTTCACAAGTGGGCCGAACATACCTCGCCCAAATTTCCCTGATATTGATCAAGTTCGTTCTGCATCGAGTGGTTGCTACCACCCTCAGCACCCTCCTTAGGAATGATCTCTTCCTCCATCGCCACATCGCCTCTTCTAATTCCTCTTCCTTTACCACTACTTCCTCCCTCGCCACACCACTACCACTTCCAACCTCGAAAGGAGAAGCCATCTAAAAGAAGATCAAGAGATTACCTAACCGAAGGAAGACAGACTCAGGAAGGGATCGGAACAATAACTCCGGCAGCAGCGGCTATGACAGTCGGAAGATCGGAGAAGAAGAAGCGCTCGAAGAAACTTGAAATCAGAAGAAAACTCTCACCGGATCCTCACGCTCCCTATTTATAGCAAGCAAAGGATCATGCCCACCTTCGAAGCTCTGCCACGCGTACCGATCTGAGCTGATCTAGAGCCTCGATGCCACCCACGATCACGTCTACCATGCGTCTTGTATTGGGTGGCGGGGACACCTCGATTTCTCCCCACCCTTCAAATCAGAATGATGACGGCGAAACGGTAGGCGGGTTTTTCGAAATAACTCTCGCCACTTCCAAGGCCAGAACGAAGATCACCCCATCCCTTCCGGACTGATGAAGAGATGGTGCGTTATCCGAGCTAGGCCGGGCTTCCGCCTCAAGCTCGAATGACGAGGGCAATTGTTACGCCCTAAAGATCGTGATACCCCGAACTTTCATCCGAGCTCACCGAACATATAGCCAGCCCGTCCATCCTTCGTTAAGGCCACCTAGACTAACAGAAGGGTGCTCTTTTCCCTAACCTTGCCGACTGATCGTTTGGTCCCCCCTAGCTCACTGGTTGCCTATCAACCCTGAAGTCTGCCTCGACTAGTGGGAAGGGCGCACTTCGCCTCGAACCTCGTCGGTTCGGTGCCCACTTCCCTCCCAGCTTGCCAGAAAACTATCAGGTCGTCCGTCATCTACCTTGATTGACCAGTGATTTAGATGCGGCCCCGCACCACAGACGCACCTCAACGACCCTTTGGCTCATCAGACACGACAAACAACCTTGTACAAGGACGCCACTGACATTTCTGCTGCTCGACAGCCTTACAAAGAACCCCTGGCCGTTATGCCCCCTGACTGTTGGTGCTTTCGACTTTGACACTCTGACAAAGCGCTCCTGGTCGTTGGGCCGTCTGACAAAAGCATGGCTGACACGCACAGCTTTGACATCCTCGGTCGAAGCTTCCACTGACAGACGTGACAGCTCAGCATGCCAGGTCAGCCCCACCTAACCAACTCATATCAGCTATAAATACCCCTTCATCTTCATCGAGAGAAGGGTTGGTAAATTTATTCTCAAACTCTTACATACACACAAGAGCAAAGGTCATCCATATCTTTGTTCTTCCACTATAGCTCACCACGCTAGGTCGACCTGCATTTAGCTCGACCTACATGTCTAGCCTGCTTTTCTAAGCCCCAATACTAACTTAGGCATCGGAGAGGATACGGGTTGGAACCCAACCCGGCCTTTCTGACGAGCTGCTCAGTGCGCAGGTCGTCTCCTTCCAAGCAGCGTGCAATCTGTGCCGTACTCATGGTGAACGGCGAGCCACCGGCGTACTTGTAGGATCGTCCCAGAGATCGACCTACGAAGGGCGTCTAACCTCTCAATCCCCTCATAACTTGTAAAAGGCTTACCTACTCCTCATCCAACTCTAAACCATTGTGCCCTTGGTTCCCCTCATTACAAATTCATTGTACGCAGATCTTACCCTGCAACAGGACATTATTCTTTTGTGTTGACTGGCCGATCCACACAATTAGCCTATTCATTTTATAATTTCATCTGCAAGATATAATTTACAGCTTTTATATCAATTTCATGCAATTGTGCTTATAAAATAATTATGTATAATGGCCTATGTCGCAATTATTGTTTTCATATTTTTGAATAATTATTATTGGCAATTGGACCCAAAGTTCCATTGAAATGCCAATACCATGCTTCCCTTATAAACAAACAAATAAATGAATGCAAAAGGATAAATGCGAAAGTCATTATTGCCATCTCCTAGACACAAGTCTTAAAAGATGAGCACCCCTGCGGTAAATAGATCCTACAAGATCTATGGTCTAATTACAGACAGATATGGCATCCTTTGGACACCAAAAGGATGCCATATCACCGCTAAGTGATCTCACCTCACGAGGCTTGATTCTTATATCTAGCCCTGAGCAATAGTTCTGTCATGAAAAATAATAAATAATAAGATCACACCTGAAGTTGTGACTTGACAAAATAAGTAAGAGATATATAATAATGCATAAGAATCACACCCTTGCATTGGCACCTATGCGTCATGTTTCTTCTGAAAAAATAGAAGAAAAGAAACATGGTGAGCTTACACCCTAATAATTGTCTCCTTAGTGAGACCTATGTTTCTTCCTCTAGAAAAATTTATATAAACTGGAAGAAATAAATAGGGGGAGCTTGCATCCTTATATCTACCTCCTAAGTGAGGCTAATGCTTCCTCTCTCCAAAGAAATTTATAAAAATGGAGAAATGGAAACATAAGGAGCACAGAAATTAAAAGAAACCACAAAAGAAAGGGAAAGGAAAAATAAAGTATACCTCGACAAGAAATAGTAATGGCTAACCAATACCAATAAGGTTTGGCAAACCAATACCAATAAGGTCTGGCAAGATCTAAATATATCATTGGTTTATAATATGCCAAAACAATTGCACGATTTATATAAAGCTAGTCTAAAGATAAAAGTTGAAATAAATCTAACTATTGTAAAATAAACCATTCTTCGAGCACATAAAGATTTTGAAAACAATAATTTGCTTGATTAGTTGTAAAATATAATTGTTAGGAGTATTTTTAGATTGAAATTAAATACCTAACTTCTATGCACTGAAATAAATTGTATGCAAAGTTTTCCTTACATGCCATGTTTTGATATAAATGGTTATGTTTTGCATTGAAGTATTTTTTTGCAATGATTATACTTGCTACAAGTTTGATGTATTGAACTTGTCAAACAAACTGTGAATAATTATATCATCCACATGATCACTCCTGACGCATGCTATCAAAAGCATTCCATTCTTATCCCTGAAGTACTATCTTGGGACGTCTACATTGAGAATCAAACAATGCACATATGTAAACTCCTGAACAAAATGTGAGGATGCCCAATACTATCAGAAAATATGGAAAAAGAAAAGTTTCAAGGATATTCGTTGATACAAAATCCATATTGAAACTAATGAAATAAATGAATACAGAATATTCGTATATAACGACTCAATAGAATTAAAGCCCTGAAGACCATACTTAAGCGTTTGAATTTACCTTCAAAGGGTCCAAACAATACGAAATTCGAAGAATGGAGCAAAATTAACGAAGCACACATATGTGCCCGACATCGTAAAAGTCTATACTTTGATACAAGTGGTTTAGACACCTTTGGTTCGGTGATGATGCACTCCATCATATCCTAATCACATACAATAAATCTACAGAATAAGACGATTCTTCAGAAGCGTGAATCTCCATCTTATAGGAGTGAAAACCAATCTCCATTAAAAGTTAAAATAATAATACTTTTTCCTTGAAAGTACTTGAGGGATATTTATCCACTCCACGTAAAGGGCTGATAAAGTACCGTACCATACGTATCATCCTCCGAATGGTCACAAGTAGGCCGATTATCCAACTGCAGTCCTGCTTTTTCTAAAGCTACTAGGACAAATTATCATAATTGCAGGCACAATGGATAAAACTGGGATATTAAAATAATTTGCAACTGGAATAAAAGTTGAACACCCTGAAGTATGTGTTTACACCTGTTGACGGATGGGTTCCGACCAACAGTAAGATGGGCTGATTCGGACGCCTCTGATGAAGTGGAGCCTCGTCAATTATTGAGTGGGACCCGCAGTAGATGGAACCCGGGTCGTGGAGAGTGAGGCTTCGAGCTACGGTGCTGGAGCTTGACCTATCTCAGGGTCATAGATGACAACCCTTCGACCTTTCTGCTGGGTCGAGCCTCTAACGACCTGCAACACAGACACTCGTTAGGGGGGTCAGATCTGGGTTCCGACCCAAATCTCCTCCGATGCTTCAGTTAGTATCGACTTAAGTAGGCTCGGGGCTGTCAAGATTGACCCAAGGGAGATCGCCTTGATCAAATCACACCGATTTTTTAGAGGAAGAAATAGAAGAGTGAAATGTAGAGAATAAGATTATTAGAATAACTAGTAATCAATACCTCGGGTGTCTGAACCCTTTCTCAATTGTCGTCTCCTCTATTTATAGATGATTTCCTTCTGTAATAAATAACGGCTCCTCTTTCATGGTGGCGAGATCTTCTCTAGGAATGAAGGCAACGATCGCCCATTTATTCCTGCATTTACTAACCAATCTTGTGTGGTTAGCAGTACCCAACGAGCATATGAGCTGTCTTTTTGACTGGGTAAGAGTTTGCCCTCATCAATGGGCTTTTGAGATATAGGGCCGAGGCATACCAATTCAAGTGGGCTTCACCTTTTTTGGCAGCGTTTATACATCTCCGCTTCGTAGGCCGGACGCATGTATCTACAATGGCACCCATCATTCATGTACAAGAAAAGAGCTGATTGAGACCGAGTGCTGTGAAACCTCATTAAATGGGCACATCAGTCGAAGTGGGAACATTTGATTTTGACCACCAAAACTCTCACTTCCTTGCTTTGGTCACTGCCCCAGCTTAAGGTTCGAAACATCAACGTCACCAGATTTGGACACATGCACCACATCGAACAACCAAGCCAAGTTCGGAAGCTGGTTCCATAATATAAATAGGATATTGGAAACCAAGCTGCAAACTCTTTCGACTTCATCTTTGAGAAACCCTTCTTTCGCTTCAGCTTCTTCTGCTCTTCATCAATCCTAGCTAATGTGGCCTGTCTTCCCTCATCTTCTCTTTTCTTTGGCTTCTGATGTTAATAATTAGGGAAGTGTGCCCGTCAGAAACCCTAAGCAATCGCCGATCTTCTTAATCGGATTCGGTCTCTGGGAAGTGCAATGGGATCCTCATGGAGCCTAGGGTTGTTGGGATTTCTGGTTCCTTAAGGCCATAAATACGACGTCCGGCCTAAGTCGATCTGACGAAGTTATCAAAAAAGCAGCGGAAAATAACTTAAAACAATTTCAAGTTAAGCCCTAAAGGGAACAAACCCTTAGCCAAGATCTCTACTATCTCGGGGTTAGGTCTGACCAACCCCTAAGGGTAGATCTATCAACCTATTTACAATTATAAACACATACTAATAATTTAAACTACATACCTTTCACTCCGTTTCTGCAGAACACGAAGCGTCATTTTTAGCAACATTTCTTTGGCCCACCATGCCACTTCTCCCAAGCCGAACCACGTCCCGAGCCGCTCCTAGTCCCGAGCTGAACTGCTTCCTAAACCGCAACGCGTCCCGAGGTGAGCAACACCCTTGTCACCGAGCCAACCACGCGTTGAAGAAGATTTCACCTTGAGTAGATCCTCCATCAAGTATTCGGATACGATTTGAGCTCCTTCGTAGCTTTGCTAAAGCCCGATCAGTAGCAATGAAGAATTTAGGGAGAGGGAATAATTTATTTAAGTCTTAATCCGAGCGTGCTCCAAACTTTTGGGAGCTTCTCGGATTTGGAGACTTAGTGCGAATTTTCAAGGAGAGTGTTGGCCCCTATTTATTTAGGTGGCCGACCCCTCCCCTTCTCATCATATCCGATGTGGAACTAAAGAGTTTTGAAGTAAAAATTAATTAAAGTTTGCCTTTCATAAAGGCCAATGTTTAGCGAATTTTTCGTCCATCACCGTTGAGCTTCGTAATTAATACAACCTATAAATTCAAAGATCACTGAACGGTGAACGCATAGAAACAAACGGGACTTAATTCTGACTTCGTTTAACCCCTCAAACTTCGTCACAAAGTTTAGCAAAAACCCATTTTTGCTGAAATTTCCAGCCGCCAAAGAGAAGCTATGGTTTCTCAAACCTGTGGGCCCCACAATGGGGCCCACATGCATCCTCTTCTAGCTGGGCAGGACCCATACAGTCCGGGTTGGCGCCCAGAACCCAGACTGGGTCTCGGTGCCCAGCGCCCAGACTGGGTGCTGGGCACCCAGGCCCAGCGCCTGGGCCTGGCGCCCAGGCCTGGGCGTCTAGGCCCAGTTAGGCCTGGGTAGGCCCCCTGCCCAATTTAGGCATGGGTATAAGCCCTTCTTTTTTTTCAAAAAGAATGTTGGGCTTTATCTTTTTTGCTATTAAAACACCTTTTAAATAGACTTATTGGGCACGTTTGGACTCCGATTTGAGCGCGGTTTTCTCCCTGACTTTCATGGAAAAATCCTCTTTGTTTCTGTGCCTTTATAAAATATATTTGTAAAAATTTACAATATATATATTTTATTTTCTATTGCACCATATGCAATAATTCATATCTTTAATGTTAAAATCCATTTGCATCAAATACAAATGAACTGAGGGTATACATCCCTCAACATCTCCCACTTGCACTCAGAATCATTTATCCCGTATGCAAAATATTTTAGACTTATATCGCAAACTCTTTGCGACTTAATTAATTCCCATACATCCAATGTATTATTTTCCTTAAAGACTTTCTGTTACTTGACGAAGGTCTCACTCCGTGTGAGACCCTACAGCCTGACCCTACTACAGGTGGGATTCGAAACCCTAGACGGTAGTATCCACGAGCAGCAGGTGTCGTCCCTATTTTGGTATCATAATTATGTGGTTAACTCATTGACATGAATATTGTCGGGACCACCCTAACTGTGTCCGTGATGAATACCGCAGTCTTAGTCCCATGGTCAAAACTATTTCGCCTAGTCAAGCCTAGGGTATGATCAAACTATCAACCCCAATATCCCGAACTTGGTTAGTTTCCATCTATATTTAGTCAAATAATGTTGGACTTCTTCCAACATACTTTGGCCAAAGTTTTTCACTAAAGACCGAAACAACTCATACGACACTAACTCCCCATAACGGGAGAGACGAATTCTATCTTGGTCAGTACTCTCCTCGGACGCTTCAAGTGTCACGCAACCAAAAACCTTTCGACTGGCCTTGCCTCGAAGCTAAGCCAGAAATCTAAGTGACACCGTTCACGTACATGTTCATACAATGACCTCATGTCTAAGGACCAACTAGCCTATCATCACAGAGAGTTATCACACACAAATTAGTTATGTTGACCATGTGCTAACTCTGTTGGGTCGTTCAGCGAAATCATTCCCCAATGAGCACCTGTGTCTCGTCTCCGACTTCACCAAGTCAAACGATCATGAGATCATCGTCGCCACTCTATGGTGAAGACAAAGACACAATGGTCTATCCGATGTTTCGATATCCTTTTCTCGAAACATCTATGACCACGAATATTTTTAGACTTATGCAACTAACGGTTAAACAATTCTCCATGATCGAGATCCTCATTTAGATACTTATTTAACCTCGAATTAAGTCTTAGTACTTTACCTAAGTTCTAATGTCAATAATATTATTATTAACTTAGATAAATACTTACCATGCAGCTTACTGTAATTTTGAACGAGATGTTTGTACACTTGCACAGAGATAATTGCCTCGAGTTCGAGGGCATATCTATCTCCTAACATTTTTCACTTGCACTCAGGCCCATTTATCCCGGTATCTCATACCACATTTACACATAAGTCTCTCTAGACTTTAAGTGCCAGAGCCTTCGTGAGTGAATATGCTAAACCGTCTTTAGTTATAGACTTAAGGAGTTTTCTATGTTCAAGTTAGACCAAACATTTGAACTTCATCCAAATAATTTCCTTGGTCTCTTTGAATCCATAATTAATGTATTGCGTGTATCTCATCTAGCTCATCATACCTTACGAGAATAATCCAAATAAGTTACTGGTCATTTAGTCGGTTCATAATCATTTCTGATAAAGTGTCAAACCATTTGACCACTTTGTTAAACCATATGTTTCGGCTCCTTGATGCCTCACATGTTTTATTCGCTCCCACTGACCTAGAAAACTCTCTGGCCGATTCATATAAGTTCATTCTTCTAAATCATATTTAGAAAACGGACTATACATGAATGCTCCAGTTTTCATGGTCATCATGAGCATTTACATCGAGTTCGGTCCGAATAGATCCGTACACATCTGTTGGCGAGACAGTTTCATCATAATCCGTTTATAGGCGTTAGGATGATAACAATTCTCAATCAACATAAGTAGCACTTCACTATTTTCTCTCCGCACCAATCTTCTGTCTTGAAGATTTACTTGCAGCCAATAAGAAACACTTTCTTTGGGTATGTAAACTAAAGTCCATACTTTATTTACGTGCACAGACCTTTTCTGATTGCATCAAGCCATTTCTTAGAGGTACTACTCTTAATGGCATCTTGGAAGTTGTCTAGGCCTTCATCAACCATGATGTCTTACTCGACTTTTCGTCTCATGAGTCTCGAGTAATCCTTTAACTTCCTAACGATTGATTTAATGAATATCTTATCAATAAGGTCCTCGTATAACCTTGTCAAGAACATAGGCATTACTATCTGGGACTTAACCCAGTGAGAGGATTGTTACTCAAAGTCACTTGCCATGTATCGCACCTTGTCTAACAAAGTGTGATTCATGCTCTCCAACACACCGATGTGTTAAGAGACTTGACCTGAGAGAAAATCACATTTTCTTTTAATTACGCAAGAATTATATACCTAAGTATTCGACTCTTCGATCTGATCGAAGTAGTTCAAATACTTCTATTACTTTGTACTCTATTTTACCAGACTTGTGTTTCATCAAGAACACGTGTCGTAATAAAATAAGTATAACTTATCTAGGCTAATTTAGATTGGGTCTTAATACATCAGTATGTACAAGAGTTCTCCAACTCATTCTCCCACTATCTTACAGAAGGAGTTTGGCCATCATACCTTTGAGACAAGACTTACAAGTGTATTTCGACTCGTAATACGAGAGATCAAAACTCTCTTTATTTTTCTCGTGAAGCTTAGTCTCTTTGGTACGACCTAGTCTATTTAGCCATACAAGTTTTGCTATTATCTTGCGTATTCATGTATTAACATTTAAGACATTATCGTTATACAAATTTCTCATTGCTTCAGAAGCAAGGTGACGACATTCGCCAAAAATATTAGACGTCCTCTATGGTCCAAGAAACAACAATTATTCCTTTTTGCAACACGTATGACAATCCATTCCCTTTTGTATAATGATTATACTGAAACCGTGACATCAAATATGACACATTTTCAGTTCCTCCTACTTTTGCATTTACTAATGATAGATAAAACTTTCTTTCTCAATTGACTTTCCTTAATGCCTTCTTTCTTTTCTAAATCTCATTTAGATATTACGCGTCTCAACAAAAATAATAGCCGTGCAAACATCTTATATATCAAAATGCTTGAGCTTTGCACCCTTGAGTGTGCTCAACAAGTTGCTCGTCTTAAGATCCGATTGGGATACATAGTCTTGCATCGCTCATGCACTCATCTTCGATTCAAACAATTTGATCGAAGTTTCGAACTTTGCGGATCGAAACCGTTGTCCATACAATCTTAAGTGTGCTCAACAAATCGTATGGAGAAACAAGCTTTGAACATTAGTATGTTCAAGCTGCCCCTCATAGAGACAAGTGACATGTAGCGTGCATTTATTTTATTGGACCCAGAGCTTAAGGAAATCTTGTCCTTAAGCCTGTGCTAAGAAGGTCATTTTAATGTTGATGAGAACATAGTTTAGTCTATCAATTAGAATTTGGGTTGATAGTCCATTAACCAACCATTTGGACCAGTTAACTTATTTTCTTAGGATATTATGTTTTTGATTCCATTGGTAAACATAGAAATAGCCTAATTTAGCATATGTTCAATTTTAAATATAGATAGAATGGCTTTTATCTAACTATATCCTCCCACTAATTTTGCGATCATTTTTAGCCATAATAATGAACGATTTAATTAAATTTAATTTAATGGGAAAGAGATCCAACCACCTTGAGCATTACAACCTTGAGTGTGCTCAACAAATTGCTTGACCCTGTGATTGGTAGATGACTCTTCATCAATCATATCATATATGATTCCCTTATTGGTTTTTACCCCTAACAACTTGTGATTATGAGTGTGCTCATCTAAATCACAATGACTAGTCTAGTCGGATCCTTGTTTTCGTGTCTAGCCTAACTTACGCATGCGCTCGGTGTCTGGGCATGACGCGACGATTTGGGTTAAGTCTTGACTACATCTCGTGTATTGAGAAGTTGGTTTCCATAAAGTATCTATGACATAGCTTGAGTGTGCTCAACAATTATAACATAGAACCTATAGTTACCAACCTCTAAAACAAAGAGGGTTACAGCTAACCTTGAAGAAGATTTTTAACGTAATTGACTAGATATAATCGACGATGTCACATAATCATAATTCGCATCCTTGCGGTTCAGCGGAACACGGATAAGGATTTGACTAGGCTGTAATGCCCTACCAGCTACTGCACAAGTACTAGAGGGGGGGTGAATAGTACTTTAAAATAATAAGGCGTATTATTCCAAATTAAATTGCACACAACTACCAAATCAATTTGCGGAAGCTTAAATTGAATGACAACAATGAAATTAACAATGCTAACAAACGATGTTAATGGGTTCGGATCCACCCAAGTCTCCCCGACTTGTTCCCGGTGATCCTACGTCCCAACCACCCGGATCCCTTCCGGATACTTGAGTTAGAAACCCTAACTCAAGATTTCCACTATGAATATCTTGTGAAAAACCTTCACAAGATCAAATCATACATGCAATAGCAAACGTGAATCCCACAACCCGGGATCACAACCTTCTCTCACAACCGAGAGAATCACAAAGCAATATTAAAGAGTTTAATATGAAATAAACAAGCTTACCACAAAATCCTATACCTTGAGTTTTTCTTACCCAATAGGTGGAATGAAGGATTTGAGGAAGATGAAGTTACCAAACCCTAGCACCAAGGAAATGAGCAGCAATGGGTGCCTAGGGATGATTTGGAAACTTGAATCAAGCAATAGCTTGAAGAGCTCACCAAGAACAAGCTTCTCTCTAGATCTAGAAATGAGAGAGAATGGGTTTCTTGTGAGCAAGAGAGCTTTAGATTTGAGGGAGAATAGCTATCTCTTTAGAACTCAATGAATCTCTTAATGGCAGCTCTATTGAAGATAGAAATGACCTAGGTTCGTATTTATAGGGTCCCATAAAAACAAGTTAGGTCAATCTCCAACGGAAAGAAATCTGTGAGAATTAGTCGGTCAAAGAACACTCACTGACCGACTAGTTCATCAACTAGTCGGTCAGTCACAAAGCATGGACCGACTAAGAGCAGATCTGAGAAGAGATAGAATTTCAGACCTAGAAAACTAGTCGGTCATCCAATGAACGTAGACCGACTAAGAGGCAAAACAACTTAGTCTGAAGGCAAGTTGACTTAGTCGGTCCAAGAACAAAAATTGACCGACTAGATTGTCAACTAGTCGGTCATCAAACGTTCTTAGACCGACTAACGGTAAACAGTAGCTTAGGAGAATTTTAGAGTGAACAGTAAGTCACAACTAGTCGGTCAAAGAAGCATCACTGACCGACTAGTTCACAAACTAGTCGGTCGGTGAGTCAACGTAGACTGACTAACTGTAAACAGTAAAGTCCAAGAATTTAAGGAATCAAACTAGTCGGTCCAAGAACAGTTACCGACCGACTAGATCACCATCTAGTCGGTCAGTACTTGTTCTTGTACCAACTAATATGCACAATAAAGTCCGAATCGAAGCGCGACGCTTCGAGGAAGTTAGAATGAACTTGTGCAAGGATCCTAGAGCTACGAAATGAGCGTAATGAAGATATAGACATAAGATATACTCAAGGCTTAACATTCTATATATCGAAGCTAAAAGACTATAAATAAAACCTTAATAAACGGTCTTCGATAGCTTCGATTGAATCTTCATATTTTCCAAAGCGTCGCAAGAGCTTCAACGAAGCTTTAGGCATGAATATGAGCTTTGGAAAGTGTTGAGATGTCGCTTTGAATGTTCACGTGAAATTGGCGACGATCTCCAATACTGCGCTCACAAATTGTTAGTTCATGAATTATTTATGTTTGCTCATCATCCAAAACCAAATCCGGGGAGTCCAATATTCAACATTCTCCCCCTTTTTGGTGATGACAAACCAACATAAATAATAATCAAAGATAATAATTCAAATGTAAAATACTTACTCCCCCTGCATTGATGACACGTTAATTCCAAAATGAATATAAATGAATTGCATCAAGCAGACGAGTAAGATAAATAAAATGAATTGATTTTTGAAATATCGGATTTTGAAAATCCTTATATGTATCTTAACTCCCCCTGAATCTAACATATCAAACTAGATTCTTGGAAATTGAGTTAAATTTTCATTTGCGCTATTTTATTATCATTATCTCTCCCCCTTTGGCATTATCCCAAAAATGGGGGGCATACAACGACAACAATTAGGAAATGTAAAATCCAACATCGGGAGTCGTAGACAAAGGCAATGGACCAACTTGACACCAAGGGAAAAATTGTGGAAATCAAAACAAGGTGTGCCAAATTTTCCATTATCAAAAAAAATCAAAATCATCAAAAACACCAAATCATTATTCATTTCTTGAATAAAGAAACATACTCTTCAATATTCAATATTCTTGGTTAATTTTGTGCATGGAAAACAATTCTATAAAATTACAGAATTTAAATCCATTTAACCAAGTTTTTATGCGTCGAGCGACGAAATCACATTTCAAATATATTCAACGAATATTAAAATTTGCACGACGAATAAACGACAAAGTGAACGTTGATGAACATATATATATATATAGACAACATGAGTGCATCCAAAAAGATATCACATCGAATATATGAGGTACATCATATGAAGTGAGACACATCATCTATATAAACAACAAAAAGTACATCATCATCATCAACATCGTCATATCATAAAATCCAACACCGACAACCAGAAAGCACAAAAAAAATACATCAAAGCATCTCTCAACCCCATCCTAACCCAAAACACTCTCGCTAAGATATATCATCCAAAGCGTATATGGAGAGTCCTCGGAACAACGATCACGAGGAGGAGGCTGGATCTGCAGCGTCCGTGGGTCCAGTCGACGGAGTGGACTCAGGATCTGCAGGGAGTAGAGGTGTCTCAACAGATGGAATCGTCGGGGCAGGAGTCGAGATCTCAGGAACAGGCTCTACAGCAGCATGGGTCTCGACAGCAGATGTGTCAGCAGGAATATCAGCAGGCTCAGCAACAGGGTCTACAGCAGGCTCAGAAGACTGAAGTGCTGAAGCAGAAGGCTCTGGAACACCGGAAGTGGTGCCAACTCCAGGAGCAGAAGTGGTAGCACCAGCAACAGCAGCAGCAGTGGCCTCATCTCCACGGGCAAAAGAAGTAGCAAGCTCGTCAAGCTCCTCATCGTCCATCTCCTCGGCCTCAGACACCGAAGGAGGAAGCTCAATCCCCATCATACGAGCCATACGGCAGACTACCTCCTCAGTACGAGCCAAACGGGAGTCGTGCTGACGAAGTAGACGTACGACATCGTCCAAAGTAGCAGGGGAAGACGAGGCTGCAGCAGCTGACGGAGTAGACTGAGAAGCAGATGCGGTAGACCTCTGCACGTGACGAAGAGCCGCTAGAGATTTTTTCACGGCCGTCGCGTTCAGAGGCGTACCCAAAGGACGCTCATCGTCAGGAGGGAGGGGAACTCGAAAATGACGGAATACGAGGGTCAACAAGCAGGGGTATGGAATGTGCGCAGACTTATTGGTCTTGCGTATACACTCGAAAGAATCCATCTTAACGAGTATCACGCGAGCCCAATTTATCTCGCACCCCAAGAAAAGAGCGTATATGAGCTTCAAAAACGGCTGAGAGGGGAGTGAAGAGGATCCATACTTAGGGAGGAGACACGACTTACGGCGGACGGCGGCGATCGACGGAGAAACGGCCGGAAGACAAAGGGTTTCGAGAGGGGGTTTGGGGTTTTCGGGCTGGAGCAAAAGAGAAGACCGACTAAATGAGAATTTAGTCGGACGAGATCGAGTATAAGTCGGTCGGGAAGCGAAAAGACTCAACTGCCCTAACCCACTTAGTCGGTCACAGTTCAAGCACTGACCGACTAGATTACGATCTAGTCGGTCGGTCAATGAGCTTGAACCGACTAAGTCAAAACAGTAGCTCAGAGTGATCTTTAGGGCTAGATTTAGTCGGTCTCAGTATACTTACTGACCGACTAGTTTTCAATCTAGTCGGTCGGAAAGTGTACTATGACCGACTAACGAAAGAAAATGATAGGAGATGGATATTGGCTTGATCTAGTCGGTCTGAGTTCATTTGCTGACCGACTAGATGAGCATCTAGTCGGTTGACAAGTGAACTGAAACCGACTAGAAGAGTCCAAAAGTAGAAATTTGATTTCTCTTCACAAACCACTTGGATGAAACATCCTAACTCACTCATTAGTCATCTAAATTACCCCATAAAACGTCGAAATCTTAAATACGACATTGAAATACGAATTCGATCATAAATTCAAATAAATCACATAAAATTCCCAAAAATTCAATTAATCTAGCATGAATAAAATATCGTGAAATATATTAGCATGCAAGATGATTGAATTTAAATATGAATCCTATATCTCGGATTCACCCATAATCCCCAATTCTCGACGCAACCGCACAAAGGAGTCCTCCTTTAGGGGTTTCGTGAAAATATCGGCGATTTGCTTTTGGGTTTCAACGTACACTAAAATGATGTCCTTTTTAGCAACATGATCATCTAAGAAATGGTGTCGGACATCTATGTGTTTCGATCGGGAATGGTGCACCGGATTCTTTGAAAGACAAATAGCACTTTGGTTATCCACCATGATAGGGCTAGTATCACAATGAATACCAAAATCCTTTAATGTGTGTCTCATCCAAAGAACCTGGGCACACGCGGCACCGGCGGCAATATATTCCGCCTCGGTGGTTGAAAGTGATACCGAATTTTGCTTCTTGGAAAACCAAGAGACAAGAGAATTTCCTAGAAAATGGCAAGTGCCACTAGTACTTTTCCTGTCGGATTTGCATCCCGCATAATCAGCGTCACTATATGAGACTAACTCATATGTGCTAGATCTCGGATAAAGTAATCCAAAATCTAATGTGTAACTTAGATAGCGAAAAATACGCTTTACCGCTACTAAGTGAGAATCCTTAGGTTGAGACTGATAACGAGCACATATGCATACGGCAAACAAAATATCGGGCCTACTTGCGGTAAGATAAAGCAAACTACCTATCATACCTCGATATAGACGAATGTCTACATCCTTACCGCCCGTATCCTTGTCAAGATGCGTAGTCGTGCTCATTGGAGTCTTTTTCCCGGAGGCATTCTCCATTCCAAATCGCTTTAGCAACTCCACCGTGTACTTCGTTTGGTGGATGAAGATTGCATCGTTCATTTGGCGAATTTGGAGATCTAAGAAATATTTGAGTTCGCCCATGTGGCTCATCTCAAATTGTTCCTTCATCACATTAGAAAACTCTTCGCAAAGAGCGAAGTTAGTAGCACCGAAAATGATATCATCAACATAAATTTGAACTAATAAAATATCATTATTCGCATGCTTAATAAAAAGTGTTGAATCGGCTTCGCCCATTTTAAAATTCAAATCCAAAAGAAAATTCTTTAGGCGATCATACCAAGCTCGAGGAGCTTGTCTCAAACCATAAAGAGCTTTCTTTAGTTTAAAAACGTGATTTGGAAATTTTTCATTTACGAAGCCCGGAGGTTGAGAAACGTAAACTTCCTCAACGACATCTCCGTTTAAAAATGCACTTTTAACATCCATTTGAAATAATTTAAAATTCTTATGGCATGCAAAAGACAAAAGTAATCTAATTGATTCTAATCTAGCTACCGGAGCGAAAGATTCTTCGAAATCGATACCTTCCTCTTGACGATAGCCTTGAGCTACTAACCGAGCTTTGTTCCGGACGACGACTTGGTTTTCGTCGGTTTTGTTCTTGAAGATCCACTTTGTCCCTATTACGGTGTGGTTCTTCGATGGCAATGGAACAAGCTCCCAAACTTCATTCCTCTCGAATTGAATGAGCTCCTCCTACATGGCTAAGATCCAAGCGCTATCTTCGCATGCTTCATTAATATTCTTTGGCTCTATCGATGAGGCAAAGGCACAATTTGCGAAGTGGTGAACTTGCGATCTCGTCTTGACACTATCATAGATATTGCCAATGACTTGCTCATGGGGATGGTCACGAACCAAATGAAGCCGTTTGGGAATACCTTGATCACTTGGAACATTCTCAACAACTTCATTAGTTGGGTTAGTCTCAATGGAATCAATAGAATCATTAGACTTAGAATTATCAAACGAATCACATAAAACATCCATAGAATCATTATCATTTGAAATTCTAGTTGGAACAAATCCTTCATTAAATGAGACATGAAGCGATTCCTCGATCGTTGAGGTTCGTTTGTTGAATATCCGGTAGGCTTTGCTACGCGTAGAAAATCCAACAAAAATCCCCTCATCGGATCTCGGATCGAATTTGTCCAAACTACCATATGTGTTCTTAATATAACATTTCGAACCAAAAACACGAAAATGTTTAACTTGTGGCAACCTACCAAACAACAATTTATAACAAGTTTGTTTAGTGCATGGCCTCAAAAGTATTCTATTAAACACATAGCAAGCGGTGTGTACCGCTTCCGCCCAAAATTGATGGCCAAGTTGGCTATCATCAAGCATAGTGCGAGCACACTCCACTAGCGTCCTATTCTTTCTCTCAACTACACCATTTTGAGGAGGTGCACGAGGGAAAGAGAAGGTGTGAGTAATACCAACTTCATCACAAAATGTCTCAAAAGACTCATTCTCAAATTCACCTCCATGATCACTACGAATAGTGACAATGGTGGTTCCTAAGAGATTTTGTACTTTCTTAACAAAAATTGTGAAGTTTTCAAAAGCTTCATTTTTATTACACAATGAAAATACCCAAGTAAATCTTGAATAGTCATCTACGATGACAAGTCCATACCTTGCATTTCCTAAGGAAGCTACTCTAGTTGGCCCAAATAAATCTAGATGTAATAGCTCTAGTGGCCGTTTAGTAGAGATGCTTTTCTTAGGTTTAAATGAAGATTTAGGAAGCTTGCCGCGTTGACAACAATCACAAAAACTTTTCTTTTCAAAAGCAAGCTTCGGAAAACCTTTAATAGAATTCAATTTTGAAAGCTTATATAGTGTTCCAAAGTTCACATGTCCAAAGCGTCGATGCCATAAGTGTTGTTCACTTGTGTTGGCAACGAGACATTGTTCATATGACTTAGGAAGATCCAAAATATAAATGTCTTTACGACGAGTTCCGGAAAATAATAATTTTTCATTATCCTTTCTTAAAATATGACACAATCCTTTCGCAAAGCTAACTTTGTAACCTTTGTCACAAAGTTGACTTATTGAAATAAGATTATGATTTAAACCACTAACAAGATAAACGTCACTAATTAATGGTTTAGAAGGGTTACCGACTTTACCAACACCTATGATGGTTCCACTCTCGTTGCCTCCAAATACGACGCGGTTTCCATTCGCAATGGGAACCACTCCGGAGAGCAAACGAGCGTCACCCGTCATGTGTTTGGAGCACCCGCTATCGAGTATCCAATTCCCTTTGGAGCTAAATTTAAATTTGATGCTCCTTTTCTTTTTCTTTTCCTTGAGTACCTAAAGATAGACACTTTCATATCATGGTACCCAAGGTCATTGGGTCCAAGGGATTAGACCTTTGGAAGCCAAGTCCAAGTGGACTTAGACTTCCCCACATAATTCTTACTATGCACAACATCCGAAAAATAAGCATTCATGTACATTTGTTTTTCGTCCATGCTTGTGTCCTTTGGGCTCCAAATAGTGAAAATTTTGGGAGCCATCATCCTATTGGGTGCATGCATGCTACGTTGATTTCTACGTGATGCATGTTGTGGATAGGCATACGGGACATGATGGAATGGTGCACGACGAGAATTATTCATATGATGAGGTGGGTGTACATATGCATGTGTGGGAACACGTGCGTGAGGGTGTCTCACTTGGTGTGCACGTGCCCGAGAATGTGTTGCATAAAAATCATCATAAGTGTGAGACGGTGGAGTAGGACGTGTGTTCCTACGTGGCATGTTATTAGTGTACATGTAGGCATGCCCCTTCTTTGGAGGTCCACCCAAAGTGGGTTTCTTTCCGAAAGAGGGTGTGGACGAGGTGGAAGCACCATTGGAAGATGAACTTCCAATAGAGTGTTTGCTCCCACTCGTTGAGGCTTCGGAAGTTGGCCTAACAAAAGTAGTGACCGACTTGGATGAATTTCCCATCATATACCCCAAGCCAATGTGGTGTTTGGCCGGAAGTAAATCTTTTAGGATATTATCCAAATGGCCCTTACCCTTGTTGAATTTGTTGATTCGGCCCAATGTGTTCTCATATTTCTCTTTGAGAGAACGCAAAGAAGTATCCAAAGTGGATATTTGCGAAGTGAGCACATAAACACGAGATTTAAGATTCTCGTTCTCAATACTCAAAGTCGAGTTTTGAGAAGTTAAATCCGCTATCTCATGTTCTTCCGCATCCTCAATGCTAACATGTTCGAGTTTAGATTTGAGATTCGCAATCTCATTTCTTAACTCTTCAACAACGGTGTCGTTGTTGGTGATGATATTCTTAGGCGATGTTTGAATGCTAGCTAGGTCATCTTTTACCTTAGTATATCTATTTACTAACTTAGTGTATTTTGACCAAAGTTGAGAGTTAGCATTTCTAAGATCATCCATCGTTACCTCATCGCTTTCGTCATTACTATCATCGGAAGAGGAGGATCCTTGATCGTTCTCCTCTCTTGCCATGAAGCACATATGTGCTTGCTCCACTTTCTCATCATCCGACTCTCCGCTTGAGGAATCCTCGGAGTCGGTGAATGTTGCTCCGACAAGTCCTTTCTTGTACCCCTTTTTGTATTTCTTGGACTTATCGAATTTTGGCGCCTTCCACTTCTCCTTTTGTTTGTTGAGAGGACACTCCGCTTTCATGTGTCCTGGCTTATTGCACTTGAAACACAAAGGAGAGGAAGAGGCGTTAGAAGAACCAAATTTACCTTTGGTCTTGAAGTTACCTTTCCGGAAGAAACGGTTGAACTTCTTGGCCATGAGTGCCATGGACTCCAAGTCCAACTCGTTTTCCGAGTCTTCATCATCGGAAGATGTGGATGCAGCCGCCTTGAATGCAATCGCCTTTTTCTTAGGCGCATCTAGGTTCAAATATGACTTCATCTTTTCTTGTAGCTTCACCTTGCTATCTTTGCGTACCTCGTATGACATCAAAGTACCCATTAGTTGAACTACGGTATATTCGTTCATGTCATTACCTTCCTCGATGGCGAAGGTACGTTTTTCCCAAGAAGAGGGAAGTCCTTCAATAAGCTTTAAGCACTTCTCCTTTTGAGTGTAGATCTTGTCGAGGGCCTCTAACTCGTTTATTATGTCAACGAAGCGAGCGTAATATTCTTTCATCTTCTCGCCCTGTTGCATATGAAACATTTCGTAATCTTTGGTTACGACAACGAGTTTAGAGTCTCTTACCCGACTCGTCCCTTCATGTAGTATGAGGAGAGAGTTCCAAATTTGATATGCACTCTTACATGTGCATATCTTATTGAAGTCCTCGGGCTCCAATGCGCATTGTAAGGCGTTCATTGCCTTTGCATTGCTTACCTCCGCGGTGACCTCCGCGGTAGTCCATTTCTCAAAATCTTCTTCTTCGGGCTCGATGTACTCCTTCATTGTAGTCCTCCATAAAGATGCACTTCGGAGGAAGGTTTCCATCCGACATTTCCAGTACCCGTAGTTGGTACCGTTGAAGAATGGAGGCCTTGTAGAGGAATGTCCTTCCATCACCGATGACGCTCCTTCACGGTTCCTGAAGGTGTCGTAGTTGGAAGGTGGAGGCACGGACTTGTTGTCGTTGGCAGACATAGCTGAGTATCTGGCTCTGATACCAAATGTAATGCCCTACCAGCTACTGCACAAGTACTAGAGGGGGGGGTGAATAGTACTTTAAAATAATAAGGCGTATTATTCCAAATTAAATTGCACACAACTACCAAATCAATTTGCGAAAGCTTAAATTGAATGACAACAATGAAATTAACAATGCTAACAAACGATGTTAATGGGTTCGGATCCACCCAAGTCTCCCCGACTTGTTCCCGGTGATCCTACGTCCCAACCACCCGGATCCCTTCGGAATACTTGAGTTAGAAACCCTAACTCAAGATTTCCACTATGAATATCTTGTGAAAAACCTTCACAAGATCAAATCATACATGCAATAGCAAACGTGAATCCCACAACCTGGGATCACAACCTTCTCTCACAACCGAGAGAATCACAAAGCAATATTAAAGAGTTTAATATGAAATAAACAAGCTTACCACAAAATCATATACCTTGAGTTTTTCTTACCTAATAGGTGGAATGAAGGATTTGAGGAAGATGAAGTTACCAAACCCTAGCACCAAGGAAATGAGCAGCAATGGGTGCCTAGGGATGATTTGGAAACTTGAATCAAGCAATAGCTTGAAGAGCTCACCAAGAACAAGCTTCTCTCTAGATCTAGAAATGAGAGAGAATGGGTTTCTTGTGAGGAAGAGAGCTTTAGATTTGAGGGAGAATAGCTATCTCTTTAGAACTCAATGAATCTCTTAATGGCAGCTCTATTGAAGATAGAAATGACCTAGGTTCGTATTTATAGGGTCCCATAAAAACAAGTTAGGTCAATCTCCAACGGAAAGAAATCTGTGAGAATTAGTCGGTCAAAGAACACTCACTGACCGACTAGTTCATCAACTAGTCGGTCAGTCACAAAGCATGGACCGACTAAGAGCAGATCTGAGAAGAGATAGAATTTCAGACCTAGAAAACTAGTCGGTCATCCAATGAACGTAGACCGACTAAGAGGCAAAACAACTTAGTCTGAAGGCAAGTTGACTTAGTCGGTCCAAGAACAAAAATTGACCGACTAGATTGTCAACTAGTCGGTCATCAAACGTTCTTAGACCGACTAACGGTAAACAGTAGCTTAGGAGAATTTTAGAGTGAACAGTAAGTCACAACTAGTCGGTCAAAGAAGCATCACTGACCGACTAGTTCACAAACTAGTCGGTCGGTGAGTCAACGTAGACCGACTAACTGTAAACAGTAAAGTCCAAGAATTTAAGGAATCAAACTAGTCGGTCCAAGAACAGTTGCCGACCGACTAGATCACCATCTAGTCGGTCAGTACTTGTTCTTGTACCAACTAATATGCACAATAAAGTCCGAATCGAAGCGCGACGCTTCGAGGAAGTTAGAATGAACTTGTGCAAGGATCCTAGAGCTACGAAATGAGCGTAATGAAGATATAGACGTAAGATATACTCAAGGCTTAACATTCTATATATCGAAGCTAAAAGACTATAAATAAAACCTTAATAAACGGTCTTCGATAGCTTCGATTGAATCTTCATATTTTCCAAAGCGTCGCAAGAGCTTCAACGAAGCTTTAGGCATGAATATGAGCTTTGGAAAGTGTTGAGATGTCGCTTTGAATGTTCACGTGAAATTGGCGACGATCTCCAATACTGCGCTCACAAATTGTTAGTTCATGAATTATTTATGTTTGCTCATCATCCAAAACCAAATCCGGGGAGTCCAATATTCAACATAGGCCAGGATCACTATCCCAAGTCAAGCAAGGTTGATCTTCAATACTAGTCAAAACACACTAGACCGGATCATGGTCCATTGAATGAAACTTATTATTTATATGTGTCCCGTACGATTAGAAATGGCTTCATTAAAACTAGTTAATCCTATCAACTAGTTGAATCCTAAAATTCGAAATTATTAGGATTGGTTAATAACTTTTATTAAAGTCCTTATCAACTATAAGGATTTTTAAGGTGCTATCCTAATCATGTATTATGCATTTTAAAATTCAAGTTGCAACAATTTTAAATCATAGCCTTTTGTTCAAAATTATTATTAAAACAATTAAAATAATAATTTAGAGAGAGATACCCTAAACATGAATTTAATTTGTTGCAACAATTTTTAAATGATAGCATGTCCAAAAATTATTTCATAATTTTTCTGGAAGTTTTTAATGGCTATCCTAATAGTCTCTCTTGAATTATCACATAATCAAATTAACTAATATAATCATTAAAAACATTAACTAAACAATTTAGTATAAAAACAAAGCAATAAAATTTATCTCATAAAACTTCTTGCTAAACATGCAACCAAAAATATTATCTCATAATTTTTAAGTTACATAAAAAATTATCACATAATTTTTAAAGATTTAATTCTAAAATAAAATTAAATCCAATTTTCAAAAAACAATTTTCGAAAATAAAACGTAGCTTTAAAAACGACATTTTTAAAGTTTAAATTAAAACCTCCATCTGATGGAGAAGTATGATGTATCATCTGCAATTTATAAATTGCAAAAATATAGATCAATGTAGACAAGGCTCTGATACCAATGTTGGATTTTATGGGTCCTTAGGGCCATAAATACGACGTCCGGCCTAAGTCAGTCGGACGAAGTTATCAAAAAAGCAGCAGAAAAATAACTTAAAACAATTTCAAGTTAAGCCCTAAAGGGAACAAACCCTTAGCCAAGATCTCTACTATCCCGTGGTTGGGTCCGACCAACCCCTAAGGATAGATCTATCAACTTATTTGCAATTATAAACGCATACTAATAATTTAAACTACATATCTTTCACTTCGTTTCCGCAGAACATGAAGCGTCGTTTTCAGCAACGTTTCTTTGGCCCACCGCGCCGCTTCTTCCAAGCCGAACCGCGTCCCGAGTCACTCCTCGTCCCGAGCTGAACTGCTTCCCGAATCACAACGCGTCTTGAGGCGAGCAACACCCTTGTCGCCGAGCCAACCACGCGCCGAAGAAGATTTCACCTTGAGTGGATCCTCCGTCAAGACTTTAGATCCGATCCGAGCTTCGTCGTAGCTTTGCTACAGCCCGATCAGGAGCAAGGAAGAATTTAGGGGGAGGGAATAATTTATTTAAGTCTTAATCCAACGTGCTCCAAACTTTTGGGAGCTTCTCGGATTTGGAGACTTGGTGCGAATTTTGAAGGAGAGTGTTGGCCCCTATTTATATAGGCGGCTGATCACTCCCCTTCTCATCATATTCGATGTGGGACTAAAGAGTTTTGGAGGAAAAATTAATTAAAGTTTGCCTTTCACAAAGGTCAATGTTTAGCAAATTTTCCTCCCTCACCGTTGAGTTTCATAATTGATACAACCTATCAATTCGAAGAGAAGTGAACGGTGAATGCATAGAAACAAACGGGGCTCAATTCCAACTTCGTTTGACCCCTCAAACGTCGTCACAAAGTTTAGTAAAAACCCATTTTTGCTGAAATTTCCAGCTGCCAAAGAGTAGCTATGGTTTCTCAAACCTGTGGGCCCCACAATGGGGCCCGCCTGCATCCTCTTCTAGCTGGGCAGGATCCATACAGTTCGGGCTGGGCACCCAGCGCCCAGACAGGGTCTGGGCGGCCAGGCCCAGTGCCTGGGCGCTGGGTGCCCAGGCCCCGCGCCTGGGCCTGGGCGCGCCAGGCCCAGGCGGGCCTGGGTGCCCCAGGCCCAGGTGCCTCGGCCTGGGCGCCCGGGCCTGGGCGCCCCAGGCCCAGTTAGGCCTGGGTTGGCCCCATGCCTAATTTGGGCATATGTATAAGCCCTTTGTTTTTTTTAAAAAGACGGAAAAGAAGTAGGTAGCGATGCTTCTCCGCCTGTTGGGCTTTATCTTTTTTGCTATTAAAACACCTTTTCAATAGACTTATTGGACCCGTTTGGACTCCGATTTGAGCGCGGTTTTCTCCCCGACTTTCATGGAAAAATCCTCTTCGTTTCTATGCCTTTATAAAATATATTTATAAATATTTTACAATATATATATATATATATTATTTTCTATTGCATCATATGCAATAATTCATATCTTTAATGTTAAAATCCATTTGCATCAAATACAAATGAACTGAGGGCATACATCCCTCAACAAGGATTCCTATATTGCACGCTGGAAAATCGCCCGATGTCCCTCAAGAGATCTTGGATCTGATTCCCAAACTATTTTTTCCTTAACTGACAAGATTCGAACGGATTACTTTGCTTATCCTTATAGATTTCGGATACCCGAGTTGAATGAAAGGATTTGTTTCCCCAAAAGACAGGAGGTTGGGGTTTATATGAAAGCCTTTCAATTCGGCCTTCGCTTTCCCCTTATCCCTTCATCCTTGAAGTTTTGGATTACTTATAGCTTTCTCTGTGTCAACGTGCGCCCTCAGCCATCGCTCCTTTGGTGGGCTTTACCATGTTATGTTTGATGAACAGGATAAACCCCTCCATTCCACTTTTAAGTTCTTTTTCCAAGTTGAGCTTAACTCTCGGAGCGTGTGGTATCACATCGTCATTCGAGAAGATATGAAAATTCTTTGGGACCTCCCTAATTCTGTTCACAACTGGAGAGATACCTTCGTTTTTGTTGCTTTTCCGAAGGTAGCCACGTTTCTCACCCACTGGGGTGAACCCAATCCGTATCTATCCGAGGAGTTTAAGCTATCTTTGGTTGAAGTCAGAGCTGCGAAATATCTGCTGAGCCACCCATAATCGAAGAGGTCGATCAAGTATTTGTTAAACAACAGTTTGATGAAGATCGTTCTATGGAGGCCTAGTAATGCTTGTCGTCTCGATGCATCTTCTACGATTGCTTAAAATAATCGTCTCTTTCCTTGCAGGGATGATCTGTCAAGAATTCGAGAGTTTGCCTCCAGTGGTGCAGGAGCTTCATCAAGAACAACGACAAAACAAGAGGGCATGTAGTGCCTCCACTCAACCTCCACTCTGCCCAAATCAGAGCTCATCTAAGGAAGGGAGAGAAATCGGAGTGACCTCAGGGTCGTTGTCTCAGGCATCCCTATCGATGACCACCACCCCGAACATCCTTTGCGTAGGCCAGTCCTTGTCTTCGGCCCCTGCATCAGGCGTTGCTGTTTCGAACGCTCCTCCGCCAACCATGGATTCGAAGCCTGATGATCCCCTGTAAAGGAAGAGGAGTCTTCCTTTAACTGAGAAGGGAGCATTAAGAAGAGGAGCAAGGCAGGAGATACAGCTTCCATTGTCCTACCTTTGGGAAAGGGTGATGCACCCTCGGCTCAGGCTACTCAGACACCAGTGATATCTCTGGGTGGCCCTCAAATGAAGACCTTGTCACCCACATACCATCCCAAGGACAAGTGGCCTTGGGGTGGTGTCGACCCACCGACTCCCTTGGTGGGTCCAAAACCCTCGGAATATGAGGGAATGTAATTACTAAATCAGTATTCCTCTACTTCTCAAGAAGTGATTCGAGGGGAGCGCCACCAGCCTCCTTTCGTCGTATGAGAAGAAGAGTCGACCTTCTTAGACAATGGGACGGCTGCTCGTCGTGTGGAGAACACCATCCTCCCTCGTGACCGCGAAGTCATTCGAGGGATGGATTGTGAGAGTCTAGCCAACTTCATGGTGGGTTGTGGCTATCAAGTTGGTCAATTATTCATTAATCTCCACTTCACGTCGTCCTGTATGCCACAATATGACAGGGAGCTCCTCTGGACACACATCTTTAGCTTCTCCGACCTTCTTTCTCAACGGCTCTAGGATACACTTGTTAGCTACCTCTAACAGCCCATTGGACTGAGGATGGGCCACAGAATAAAAGTGTAACTTGATCATCCATTCAGAACAAAATTCCTTGAACCCGGCACAATCGAATTGCGTTCCATTGTCCGTTACAATGGAGCAAGGGACACCGAATTGACAAATGATTGTCTTCCACACAAAATTTTTGACCTCTTTCCAAGTGATGCGAGCCAAAGGTTCTGCTTTGATCCACTTGGTGAAGTAGTCTATTGACACGATCAAGAACTTTCGTTGTCTGCTCGTCAGGGTGAATGTCCCAATGATGTCTAATCCTCACTTAGCAAATGGAATATGACTGATAAAAGGGATCAAATCCATTGGAGGGGCCAAGTTATGCCTTGCGAACTTTTGGCACACATGACATTTTTGCACATACTCGGTTGCCTCCTCGAACATGGTCGGCCAATAATAGCCATGTCTTAAGGCTTTCAGGGCTAGTGCCTTCCCTCCACATTTATTTCCACAGATGCCTTTATGGATCTCTCGAATCATATAATCTGTCTCCTGCGGATTCAAGCATTTGAGTTAGGAGAGTGCATCATACCTGGCCCATCACCTTTTATACATTGAGACCTCGTGAAAGATAAACTGGAAGGCTCTCCTTTCCAACTTTCGTGCCTTGGCTGGGTCAGTCGACTTCTCCCCGGTATTGAGATACTTGATTATGGGATCCATCCAGGTAGGTTCTTGGGCGATGCACATCAATTCCTCTTCTGGCACGCTCGGGTGTTAGAGATGTTGCACATACATGGCTCATCCCAATCCCGCTGGTGAAGATGAAGCGAGTTTAGTTTAAGCATTAGCCCGGATTTTCTTCGATGGTGGACCTCTACTTGTTCGAACTTGGATAACTCAGCTTTCACGATCTGTAGGTAGTTTTGCATCGTCTCCTCTAGGGCCTCATAATTTCTGTTCAACTGGTGGACGACCAGATTAGAGTCACTATGGAGGTGAACTATCTGTGCCCCCAACGTTCGAGCCAACCTGAGACCATTGATGGCAGCTTCATATTTTGCCCCATTGTTCTTGGTTTTGAAGTTGAACCGGAGGACGCATTCGAGTATGTTGCTCTCTAGGGTTTGGACAATTATACCCACTTTGCTTGCATCCCTGGTAGCTGATCCATCTACCTGAACGATCCATGTTCATCCTTCTCCTCGTGTGGCTGTTGACAAGCCAATACCTATCGAGGCAGTAGAAGGATAGTTGAGAATTAAATTAACAGCTTGTACCTTTGCTAGAGGGTCATCGTAAGTGAGTTCGACGATGAAATCAGCTAAGGCTTACCCTTTGAAGGTCGTCCTTGGCTTATAGTGTGTAATGGCACTAGTGCCATTTACGATAGGGTGTATATGATTATGTATTTGTGTAGTGTATGCATATTGGTATACGTGTGTAGATCGTATATACATATGTGATGTATATAGTAACAATACTGTAGTGCACATGGTAGTGCATTAATTATTTATTATTGTCATTATTAAAATTAGTAATGATGGCATTGTTGTAATAATTGATTGTGTGTATGTATAGCAGGGGTGGGTGTGCATAGTGGCACATTTAGTAATTAGTGAAAGGAGAGTGTGTGTAGAGATGAAGATATTTTGGAAGAGACTTTCCTTTTTAGTAAATGGCAAACTTGTAAATAGGTGGACTTCTAAGATATTATGTTGATGACTTACCATAAATGAAAATGGCAAATTAGTAAATAGTGGGGAGACTTGGGAATGAGATATTTCCTTTTATGGCCATGGCATTGTTGTAAATAAAGAGAACTTGGGATGCTGAGGATGTTTCCTTTTAAGGAAAGTCTTTTTGGTAAATACTTTGAAGCTTATGGTCTTTTCTTCCTCTCTTTTCTTTTCCTCCAAGTTTCCCTTTTCTTTTCCTTTTTCCTTTGTCCCCTTGCTTGCCGTGGGTTTTAGGGAAGAAAAAAAGGGAAAGAAAAAAAAGGAAGAAGACGATGAAAGAAATAAAAAGGAAAGGAAATTTAAGGAGGAGTAATGGAGGATGGTATTAAGGAGGAGCTTTTAAGGAAGGAGAAAAAAAATGGAAGGATGAGCAATTAAGGTAGAAATCTCTCCTTAGTACAGAAATATTAATTTGAAGGATTTGCTTGTTAGTTTCTTGTTAAAGTTGCCATTCTTATGAGATTTGGTGTAAATATGCTAAAGTTCACATTTTTGAGATAAGTCCTTAAGTAAACTTTCATGTAATTAGGTAGATGTTCTAAAGTTGGTGTTTATAAAGATATCCTCTATGTAAATTTACTAAAGGTTGCATTTTTAGGACCAATCTCTTTGTAGCTTTAATAAAGTTTGTATTTTTAAGATGAATTGTTGTGTAACTCTTTAAATCTATCATTTGTAAGTTGATTCTCCATGTAGCCTTCAAAGGATTGGGTTTTTCCTTAAGTTCCTACCCAAAGCTAGAGCCTTTCTTAAAAAGTATATAATGTTGATACTAAAGTTGTAATCTTTTCAAGTTAACATACAGTAAAAATGACATCTTTGTGTTGTTCATCCAAGTTGTCACCTTTGCTCTTATTTAGATTAAAGATGAGGTTTTTCTTAAGCAAGTTGGGTTTTTATGCCAAGTGTTTTCTTTAAGGCTCAGCTTTTAAAAGATAAAATCCTAAGTATTATCACTAAAGTTCATATCTTTAATGTGGATCTTTAAGGAACTATCCTAAAGATTGTATTTTTGTAGGACCTTAAATATATTCGCTAAAGTTGGTATATTTAATGTAGATCCTCCAACATCTTCACTAAAGTTACTAATGGTTGCTAATGTTTGCATTTTAGTCACTAAAGTTACTAATGTTTTCTAAAGCTTGCATTTATGTAAAGATCCTTGAGCTTTTCTCTAAAAGTTGTATTTTTAACTTAGATCTTTAATAAGTTCTTTAAAGGTTGTCATTTTTAATATAATTTTATAAGTTAATTTTGTAAATGTTGCATTTATAATATAATTCCATAAGTAGTTTCCTAAAAAGTTTGCATTCTTATTATAGAACCATAAGAAATCTACTTTAAAGTTGCATTTTAAGCAAAAATCTAAAGTGAATTTCCTAGTAGTTTTCTCAAGGTTGCCTTTTGGATTTCAAACTAAAGTAATTTTGCATCTATACTAAAGCTTGCATTTAAAGTAGAAATTTTCCATGTGACCTTATTAATGTTGCATTTTAGTTATTAAGAGTGGCTAGTATTGCATGTTGATTCCTAAGTAGTTGAGAATTATACTTGATGGGAATTGCTACATGGTTGTGTTGGGAAATTGTGGGTAATTGCTATAGTTGACTTGGCCAAGGGCCGTTGATGGTGGTGGAACGTTGCACATGATAGTTGTGTTGGAGAGATGAAGGAGGAGAGGTGGTTGTTCTTTTTAAGCATGGAACCTTTATGTCGTCTCTCATGTTGCATAATGACTCTTTAATTTAAATGTAATTCAAATTCTTGAAATCTATATGTTATAACATCATGTATATCATCCTTATAACATTCATGTTATGTAATATGCTATAACATCACTCATACATCCTTTATAACTCCCTTAATGTTATATGTTATAACTTCCTTAATGTTGTATTGTATGCTTTACAACATGCTTCATGACATGCTTACAACGTGCTTCATAACATGCTTCACAACATGCTACTTTTCCGTCACTTTAAGTTTCATGCTACTCTTACGTCACTTTAAGTTTCATGCTCACTCTATGTCACTCTGAACATTGCTTTTACCTCTATGTCACTTAAATATTGTATTCTAGTTATTCAGTAACATGTAGATTTAATCCTAGGCATGTCTCGGTCTGCCGTGTGGTGGATGAGCACCCTAGGCGAGGGTTGGGGGAAGGCTGAGTACGGTTAAGGTACGAGGATAGGACTGTGTGTTTCACCGTTTGCGCCACCGTTGTTGACAAACAACGGTGATGAGCTGTAGTTGTTGTCCTCACTCGCACTATCTGGAGTGAGGGGCCCCGTTTCACTAGGTGAGTGGGTTGAGTTGTTGTAGAGTCGTTGGTGCTCTTTGGAGTCGTTGGTGCTCCTACCGTCCCACCTTGGGATGAGTGTCCTGGTCATCATATCAGCGTTGTACTCAGGCTTTCGAAACATAGTTAAATTAAATGTTGAATTGCCATGAATGTGTAACGTCTGCTTTTACTTTCTGCCTGATATAACTGTGACTCCCTTTGTCTCTTGCATCATATTTGTGTCTGTAAACAGCAACCTAAGAATAGTATTCTCTAAGCTAATCGAGTTTCCTACCTGGTTACGCATTGACGTGTCCCACCTGTGGCAGTTTTAGGTAGCAAGTGTTTGGTATTGTGAGCTGGTGGAGCTGAGTTGGGGTTGTGATTGTGTGCAGAGTGGAGCTTGAGTCGTGTTGTGGTCCTTGGTGTTTGGGTGGTCGTGAGCCTGAGTTGGAGAGACTTGTACTCTTGGGTCCTTTATTGGGTTGGGGTTTTGGTATAGTGAGAGTTCTAGGCATAGTAGTTATTATATAAGATGGACTTTGTTAGACTTTAGTGTTTATGTATAAGTCTCTGAGCTGGCTTAGTTAGTTCTAAGTTGGTTTTTGTTTCTTTTTGTTTTTTTGTTTTATTTCTCTGTGTTGATGTTTGTAAATCATGGGAACGTTATAGGTACTACCCCTGCAGTGTGCAGTGACCTGCTGACTCAATTGTATTTCTTTTCCATTCTTTCTTCGTAACACTCACTACTCTGGGAGAATCTGGGATGGATTCGTACTTCTCGGGTATCCCAGGGAGCGGAGCGTTACATAGTGAATGTCGAATTCACTTAGTTCGACCCCCCACTTTGTCATCCTTCTTGACCGATCAAGCCTCTTCAGGGTATGCTCCAAAGGGGTGTCAGTAAGGACCAGGATGGTATGTGCCTGAAAGTAGGGTCATAGCGTCCTCGCCGACTGGACCAGAGTGAATGCCATGTTCTCTTTTCCGATGTAGTTGACTTCAGCACTTCGAAGGACTTGACTTACATACTAGATTGGTCGTTGCACTCCTGAATCTTCCTTGACTAGGACTGAGAATGCAGGCTCCATGGTGACGGCAAAGTAGATGATCAAATGGTCGCCTTTATCGGGTTTTGTTAGGAGCGGTGGACTACGAAGATATTCCTTTAGCTCAGAGAAAGCCTTCTTGCAGTCTACATCCCACTCGATAGCCTTTTTGTCACCCTTGGGGGTGCTATTGCCTTCCTCAGAACTTTGAAGAAAGGAAGCGATCGCTCTGCTAACTTTGACAGAAAACAACCAAGGGCTTTAATCCTCCCATTCAGTCTCTGGAGCTCCCTAATTGTGGTGGGCTCCTTCATGCTTACGGTCACCATGACCGTGTCAGGGTTGGCCTTAATTCCTCGGTGCGTTATCATGAAGCCGAGGATTTTTCTAGATCAAACTCTGAAAGTACATTTGGGATGGTGTAGTCAGAGATTATACCGATGAATCTCTACCAAAGTCTACCTAAGATCCACGATATGATCAGTAGGGCTCTTCGATTTGACCAACATATGTCACGCCCCGCTTCCCTAAAATGGAGGCGAGACGTGAGAAGGTCCGCACGTGAGTGGAGCTATGAAGCTACACGCCCGATAAGCGTCAATAAAACAAGTGCAGGTCCCTGTAAGCACGAACAGAACAAGATAATAACACAAGGAGATACAGAAATAGAATCCCAAATTTCAGCAATGTCCAAACATAACAATTAAGTTCAACATCCAGAAAAGCCACCAGGCTAAAAGAAAGAGTCTAGGCCCAAAACATGGCCAACAAAAGCCAACACGGCACAAAGTATTGGTGCTACGCACCGATAACTAAGGCAGTCAAACAAAAAGGTAAGCTCAGCGAAGGCACTAAGACTGGTCTCTGGTGTCCTCAAACTCCTCGATGAACGCGGGTTCTGACTCAGCGTCAGCGAACACCATGTCCTCAGCAGCAACCTCAGGCTCAGGATCTAACATGTGTTACCCAAAAGAGTAAAGGGGCACATGTCAGCAAGTCTAAAAGACTTGGGCAAGGAAACTGAAAGGAAGGTAAACTAACAACCTAGCAGTTCTAAAAGTATGCATGACATGGCAGTTTTAGTATGAGTGTGCAAGCAAGACATGGTATAACATCAAGTACAAGTGAACAATTATCTGACGTTTTCAAGTTATTTGTAGATGTTTACGCCTTACAGCTGAACTGTTGGACATTCACGCTGATTGGCCGCTTAACACTACCCCAGAACCCAGAGTTTATGCCTTACAACTGAAGTTGCTGATCGGGCAGACTCCCAGTTGATTGGCCGCTTAACCCTTACCCCTCCCACACGTAAACAAGCCTGGGTCCCTGCACACGATGCTCAGTAAATGAGCCAGGGTTGCCCCGCACAAGGGCTTGTTTTTAGGTTCACAATTTGGCGTAGGGTTGTGCCCGCTAAAAGCATGTGCCTAGCCTCAATCAATTCACTAGGTGTAGCGGTGCTACGCAATCACGGGAACATTTAAAGAATGCAATGACATGACAATTAATTCGCGTACCGTTAATTGAAATTAAACATGATATGGTAGTTCTTATGCAACATGATAAATGACGGATCTAGCTTCGTTGTCAAGCTAGAACCTGAAATTGTGCATAGGCGAGTATCATTTCGTTGCCTAGTCTCTTTTACGCCTACAACAAGCAAATGGCCTAAGACATGGCCCAAAACCCTAAGTGGCAAGTTTCACTTGCCTAGTACCAAGGATGACGATCAACGAGGCACGTCACAAAATGTTAGCTACGGGTGTGAGATCGCTGCCAAGGCAAAACAATATTAGAACAACATCCAACCTAGTTTTATTAGGGTTTAACAAGAATCACAAAATGGGTTACGAGAATATTAAAGGATCGATTCACTACCGTATCGGAGCGGAAGAACGATGCCGAGCAAGCACGGCAACGGAAGAACGATTCGAAGAACTACGGCTCAGATCTGGAAATGGGGAGAAAATCTGAAGAAATGGGATTTTGTGGGTTTTTGGGGGTTGGAGACGGCCTAAAGCTTGAAGGCCGGCCTAAATGGAGAGGGAGAGGGGCTCTTGAGGAAGGAGGAAGGGCTACAGGAAGGTTGGGGGAGATCAGAGGTCAAGGGGGAAAGAAAATGGCCAAGAGAAGAGAAAGAAAGAAAAGAAACGAAGGGGGGTTTTAATAGGAAACAAACCGGCGGCAGAAATGAACCCTAGGGTTTCGGGGTCAGTTAGTCGGTCCATGAAGGGTGGCTGACCGACTAGTTTGGAAACTAGTCGGTCGGTCGTTCAACTGTGACCGACTAAAATCAAACATCGAAAGAAGGAATAAATCTGGGAAATGAATTAGTCGGTCTGTGAAGGCCCGTCGACCGACTAGTTTGCAACCTAGTCGGTCGGTGAGTGTTCATTGACCGACTAACGATAAACAGTAACTTAGGTGAAATTTATCAAGGAACTAGTCGGTCTGAGAGCAAGTTCTGACCGACTAGTTTCACATCTAGTCGATCGGTGGTTGTTCTTAGACCGACTAGGAGTAAACAGTAACTCCTGAATAATTGATTCAATGAACTAGTCGGTTTGAGAAGAGTTGTCGACCGACTAGATCTCAATCTAGTCGGTTGGTTCCCCTTCTTGAACCAACTAAAGTGCACGAAAAGGGCCGAATTGAAGCGCGAAGCTTCGGGAAGATTTATATAGCTTCTAAAATCACTCTAACTCTAAAATATGAGCGATTTGAAGTTTGTCATGAGTGACTTACTCCAAGATCAACGATTCTAAGGAAGAAGCTAGAAAATCACAACGAAACGAACGAAAATGAAAGCTACGGAGACGGAAACCACACATAAGGAGAAAATCCGCAAAAACACATATATAATATAGATAATCCAAATACATGAAAACCAGTCGTTACATCCTCCACAACATAAGAAAAATTCCATCCTCGGAATTTCCCAGCACTCACGTGTCCGGGAACAAAAGTGGGTAGCGCTCTCGCATCTCATCCTCATTCTCCCAAGTAGACTCTCCTGGCGAGCCGTGTCGCCACATCACCCTCACAAGATTGACAACCTTGTTCCGGAGTGACTGCTGACGCCTGTCCAAAATCTGCACTGGCTGCTGGTCATACGTCATATCAGGGCGAACGGTAATCTCCGAGAAATCCACAGCATGAGATGGATCGCTAATGTATCGACGAAGCTACGACACATGGAAAACATTGTGAACTTCTTCCAAAGACGACGGCAAGGCCAAGCGGTAGGCTACCTTGCCAACTTTCTCCAGAATGTCAAACGGTCCAATGTATCGCGGGCTCAACTTCCCTCGCTTCCCAAAGCGAATCACTCCACGATTCGGGGAAATCTTCAAGAACACATGGTCGCCTGGCTGAAACTCCAAAGGACGGCGTTTAGCATCGTCCAATGCTTAAAACGGTCCTGAGCAATCCTCAACCTCTCCCGAATGTTCCTGACAACATCCACGGCCTCCACAATCATCTCAGGTCCCAACAGCTCCTGATCACCAACGTCATCCCAACTCAATGGCGATCGACATTTCCTCCCATAAAGCGCGACGAAAGGCGCCATGCCAATACTCTTGTGGAAGCTGTTGTTGTAGGAAAACTCCACCAGATGTAGATGGTCCTCCCACGAACCCTTGAAATCCAACATGCACGCCCTTAGCATGTCCTCCAAGATCTGAATCGTCCTCTCGGACTGGCCATCCGTCTGCGGATGGTACGCCGTGCTGAAACTCAGACGCGTACCCAAACTCTTTTGCAAACTCTGCCAGAACTGAGATGTGAACCTCGTGTCTCTGTCCGACACGATACTCACAGGGACTCCGTGAAGTCGTACGATCTCCTGTACGATTCACGTTACATCACTATCTAAACTAGGAAAAAGGAAATAGAAACGGAGAGTAAAATAATTTACCTCCATATATCTCCTCGCTAGCGCCTCAGTGGACTGTCCTACTCAGAATGGAATAAAGTGCGCAGATTTGGTCAATCGATCTACGATCACCTAAATCGCGTCATTCTACTTCGGACTCCAAGGTAGTCCAGTCACGAAATCCATAGTGATGTGTTGCCACTTCCACTCCGGAATCGAAAGCGGTTGTAGCAACCCTGCCGTACGCTGATGCTCCGCCTTCACCTGCTGGCAAACCAGACACTTGGCTACACTCCGAGCCATACTCCTCTTCATGCCATGCCACCAAAAGTTCAGGCGAAGATCCTTGTACATCTTGGTCCCACCAGGATGCACAGAATACGGTGAACTGTGTGCCTCAACCAATAATTCATTTCTAATATCCCCAGCTGTCACACACAACCTAGCTCCAAACCTCAGCGAGCCATCCTCATGAATCAAAAAGTCAGTCCGCAGACTGACTTCTACCTGCTCCCGAATCTTCACCAGCTTCGGGTCTCCAGCCTGGCCAGCCTTGATCCGATCCACGATCGTCGACTGTATCTGCATACACATCAACGAAGAAGCTTCTCCAGGAAGAACAATCTCAAATCCAGAATCGCAAAAATCCTGCTGTAATCTCCACTGCGAAGTCAACAACATCACCGCTGGAAGCCTACTCAGCGCATCAGGAACCACATTCACCTTGCCAGGGTGAAACTGCAAATCAATCTCATAATCCGCCATGAGCTCCAACCATCGACGCTGTCGCATGTAGAGCTCCTTCTGAGTAAAAATATACTTCAAGCTTTTGTGATCGGTGAAGATCTTCACTTTCTCACTAAGCAAGAAGTGCCTCCAAATCTTGAGCGCAAACACGATAGCAGCCAACTCCAAATCGTGCGTCGGGTAATTCTTCTCACGAGTCTTAAGCTGACGCGAAGCATATGCCACAACATGCCCGTGCTGATGCAACACACAACCGAGACCCTTGCCAGAGGCATTGCAAAAGATCTCAAATCCTCCACTGCGATCAGACACAACAAGAATAGGGGCAGTCGTCAATCTCTCCCTCAGAACACCGAAGGCATTCTCACAATCACCCGACCAAACAAAAGGTACATCCTTCCGCGTCAATCTAGTCATCGGCTCAGCAATACGGGAAAAGTCCTAAATGAAGCGCCGATAGTAACCAGCAAGTCCAAGGAAACTCTGGATCTCAGACGCTGACTGCGGAACATGCCACTCTCTGATGGCCTTAATCTTCTCGGGATCCACTGAAATACTATCTCCAGTCACCACATGCCCGAGAAAAGCAACTCTGTCCAGCCAAAACTCGCACTTCGAAAACTTAGCATACAACCGATGCTTCCTCAAAATCTCCAACACCGTCCTCAAGTGCGAGGCATGCTCCTCCTCCGACTTAGAATAGATCAGAATCTCGTCAATAAAGATAACGACAAACTTATCTAAAAAGTCGTAGAAGATCAGGTTCATCAGATTCATGAAAACCGCGGGAGCATTGGTTACACCGAAAGGCATAACCACGAACTCGTAGTGTCCATACTTTGTCCTGGACGCTGTCTTCGGAACATCTTCCTTCTTCACCTTCAGCTGATGATAACCACTCCTCAGATCCAACTTCGAAAACACCCTCGAACCTCCAAGTTGATCAAAAATATCATCGATGCGAGGCAACGGGTATTTATTCTTGATGGTCACCGCATTCAGCTCCCGATAGTCCACGCACATACGACGTGAACCATCCTTCTTCTTAACCAGCAGCACCGATGCTCCCCACGGAGACACACTAGGATTGATTAACCCTTCTGCAAAAGCTCATCCAGCTACTTCCGCAATTCTTCCAACTATGCTGGAGCCATACGATATGGCGCCTTCGAAATCGGCTGCGCTCCCGGAATAAGATCAATCGAAAATTCCAGAGCTCGATCAGGTGGAAATCCAGACATCTCCTCGGGGAAGACGTCATCGAATTCACGCACTACAGCAGGCCTCTCCAGCTCCATCTGCATAGCCACAATCACCACCTGCCTGGCCTGAAACCTGACCAGACCGAGCGAACTGCTACCCCGGCTGAACTCAAATACTGGATGTCTGGGAATCTCGAACACCACCTTCTTCCTCCGACAGTCGATCGTAGCATAGAAGCTCGCAAGCCAATCCATCCCAAGGACCGCATCATAGTTGATGATGTCGTGGATAATGAAATCAGCGTAAAGCTCATGTCAACAAACCACCAACGAGCAAGAATTGCAACCACGATCCACCGGGACCACGCCATTCCCTGTAATGATATTCCAACTCTTGGAAAGAGGGGACGTCGACAAGGAATGCTTCTCCACGAAGCTCCGAGAAATAATGCACATCGACGCACCAGAGTCAAAGAGGACTCGTTCAGGAAATGTGCAAACCAAAACCACACCTAACAAGCAATTTAACAATCAAATCCTATTCTAGCAACCAATCATATGCAAGCAACCAAACATGATCTAATAACTAAAACTAACTAAGGAAAGAAATCAGCTAGATTGAGAGGTACCTGCGATGACCTCATCCACAGCCTCGCTCTCCACTGCAGTCATCAGAAAGGCCTGCCTCCTCGGCGGAAAAGCCTGCTGAAAAGCCTGCCTCTGTGGAACAAGAGCTGCTCCACGTCCAGCAGGAACAGACGCTCTCTGCTGCAATGGCTGTGCTGTAACAGGTGCCCTCCGTAACTGGTTCACATGCCGACAATCCCTCGCGACATGAGAAGCATCTCCACAAACCAAACACTGGCCCAGAAATTTCCTTCACTGATCCTTGATGTGGCCAGTCTTGCCGCAAAAATGGCAAGTCTTCAGATTAGGCCCTCCTGGCCTCTTGAACTGCACCGGATGATTAGGCTTGAAACCAGGCCTAACCACCGCTCTGGCCTGCTCCATAGGCCTCTTCCCAGCTCCAGCAACATGTCCTCTCCTCTGGTTCAGGTTCAGCTCATGCCTCCTCGCAGCTACCAGAACCTTCTGATAAGAGTCCAGATCAGAGGAAAACACAAAACTCTGAAGCTCCAAAGCAAGTCCCTGCAGGAACCTCTGAGCCCTCTCATCAGCATCATGCACCATCTTCGGTGCGAACCGACTCAGCCTAGTGAACTCTTGGTGGTACTGGTCCACCGTCAAGCTCCCTTGCTTCAGATTAATAAAGCGCTGCAGCATCTCCTTCTTGGCAGCCTTCGGAAAGAACTCCTCATCGAACCTGGACTTAAAGGTAGCCCAAGCTATCGGCTCTACCAGCATCTTCTCTTCCGCATCCCACCAGTTCCGAGCATTATCCTTGAGCTGCCTCTTCGCCAGATCAACCCATCCAGCCGGGCTGATCTTCGCCATCTTCAAATTATCATCTATGTTCCGAATCCACTCATCGGCAGCTAGAGGACCCTCAGACCCATCAAAATAAGCGGGACCCATTTCCTGAAATTGCTTTGCTCCCAGCTCGGAGCGAGGGGCATCCTGGATTGCCCGAGCAGCTCGATCAACTGGAGCATTCTGGACTTGCAGGGGAACGCCCTGCTGCACCTGCATCATCTGAAGCATCATCCGCATCATCTCTCCATTGGTGGGCTCCCGCTCAGGCTCCTCGTCATGAGGGGGCACGCTACCACCACCACGGGTAAATCGCCTTCCTGCCATCTAATGACGCAGAAAACGAAACAGATTAGACTCATAGCCTATGACTCGGATGTCGAACTTAGTTTATTGGACATTCTAATATTATTATCGTTATTCCGATAATCGCAGTTACAGAAAGGACCTGCATGGGCCACCAACAAAACCTGTCACGCACCGCTTCCCTAAAATGGAGGCGAGACGTGAGAAGGTCCGCACGGGAGTGGAGCTATGAAGCTACACGCCCGATAAGCGTCAGTAAAACAAGTGCAGGTCCCTGTAAGCACGAACAGAACAAGATAAGAACACAAGGAGATACAGAAATAGAATCCCAAATCTCAGCAATGTCCAAACATAACAATTAAGTTCAACATCCAGAAAAGCCACCAGGCTAAAAGAAAGAGTCTAGGCCCAAAACATGGCCAACAAAAGCCAACACGGCACAAAGTATTGGTGCTACGCACCGACAACTAAGGCAGTCAAACAAAAAGGTAAGCTCAGCGAAGGCACTAAGACTGGTCTCCGGTGTCCTCAAACTCCTCGATGAACGCGGGTTCTGACTCAGCGTCAGCGAACACCACGTCCTCAGCAGCAAACTCAGGCTCAGGATCTAACATGTGTTACCCAAAAGAGTAAAGGGGCACATGTCAGCAAGTCTAAAAGACTTGGGCAAGGAAACTGAAAGGAAGGTAAACTAACAACCTAGCAGTTCTAAAAGTATGCATGACATGTCAGTTTTAGTATGAGTGTGCAAGCAAGACATGGTATAACATCAAGTACAAGTGAACAATTATCATGGCATGACAAGAGTAGCCAAGCTACTAACATTCTCAATCTTTTCACTAGTCACGTTTTCAAGTTATTTGTAGATGTTTACGCCTTACAGCTGAACTGTTGGACATTCACGCTGATTGGCCGCTTAACACTACCCCAGAACCCAGAGTTTATGCCTTACAACTGAAGTTGTTGATCGGGCAGACTCCCAGTTGATTGGCCGCTTAAACCTTACCACTCCCACACGTAAACAAGCCAGGGTCCCTGCACACGATGCTCAGTAAATGAGCCAGGGTTGCCACGGACAAGGGCTTGTTTTTAGGTTCACAATTTGGCGTAGGGTTGTGCCCGCTAAAAGCAGGTGCCTAGCCTCAATCAATTCACTAGGTGTAGCGGTGCTACGCAATCACGGGAACATTTAAAGAATGCAATGACATGACAATTAATTCGCGTACCGTTAATTGAAATTAAACATGACATGGTAGTTCTTATGCAACATGATAAATGACGGATCTAGCTTCGTTGTCAAGCTAGAACATGAAATTGTGCCTAGGCGAGTATCATTTCGTCGCCTAGTCTCTTTTACGCCTACAACAAGCAAATGGCCTAAGACATGGCCCAAAACCCTAAGTGGCAAGTTTCACTTGCCTAGCACCAAGGAAGACGATCAACGAGGCACGTCACAAAATGTTAGCTACGGGGGTGAGATCGCTGCCAAGGCAAAACAATATTAGAACAACATCCAACCTAGTTTTATTAGGGTTTAACAAGAATCACAAAATGGGTTACGAGAATATTAAAGGATCGATTCACTACCGTATCGGAGCAGAAGAACGATGTCGAGCAAGCACGGCAACGGAAGAACGATTCGAAGAACTACGGCTCAGATCTGGAAATGGGGAGAAAATCTGGAGAAATGGGAATTTGGGGGTTTTGGGAGTTTTTTGGGGGTTGGAGGCGGCCTAAAGCTTGAAGGCCGGCCTAAATGGAGAGGGAGAGGGGCTCTTGAGGAAGGAGGAAGGGCTAGAGGAAGGTTTGGGGAGATCAGAGGTCAAGGGGGAAAGAAAATGGCCAAGAGAAGAGAAAGAAAGAAAAGAAACGAAGGGGGGTTTAAATAGGAAACAAGCCGGCGGCAGAAATGAACCCTAGGGTTTCGGGGTCAGTTAGTCGGTCCATGAAGGGTGGCTGGCCGACTGGTTTGGAAACTAGTCGGTCAGTCGTTCAACTGTGACCGACTAAAATCAAACATCGAAAGAAGGAATAAATCTGGGAAATGAATTAGTCGGTCTGTGAAGGCCCGTCGACCGACTAGTTTGCAACCTAGTCGGTCGGTGAGTGTTCATTGACCGACTAACGATAAAAAGTAACTTAGGTGAAATTTATCAAGGAACTAGTCGGTCTGAGAGCAAGTTCTGACCGACTAGTTTCACATCTAGTCGGTCTGTGGTTGTTCTTAGACCGACTAGGAGTAAACAGTAACTCCTGAATAATTGATTCAATGAACTAGTCGGTTTGAGAAGAGTTGCCGACCGACTAGATCTCTATCTAGTCGGTTGGTTCCCCTTCTTGAACCAACTAAAGTGCACGAAAAGTGCCGAATTGAAGCGCGAAGCTTCAGGAAGATTTCTATAGCTTCTAAGATCACTCTAACTCTAAAATATGAGCGATTTGAAGTTCGTCATGAGTGACTTACTCCAAGATTAACGATTCTAAGGAAGAAGCTAGAAAATCACAACGAAACGAACGAAAACGAAAGCTATGGAGACGGAAACCACACATAAGGAGAAAATCCGCCAAAACACATATATAATATAGATAATCCAAATACATGAAAACCAGTCGTTACAACATATCATTGACGTAGACTTCCAAGTGTCTCCCGATCTGAGCCTTGAAGACTTTGTTTATCATTCATTGATAAGTTTCCCCATCATTCTTTAGACCAAACGACATCTTTCTATAGCAGAAAATCTCTCGATCTGTAATGAAAGAGGTCTTTTGTTCATCATTGGGTGCCATTTGGATCTGATTGTAGCCCAAGAAAGCATCCATGAAACTCAGGAGCTCATATCCGGAGGCATTATCAACGAGATGGTTGATCTGAGGTAGAGGGTGGCTGTCCTTCGAGTATTCCTTGTTGAGATTGGTGAAGTCGACACACATCCTACACTTTCCATTGGCCTTCTTCACCATTACCACGTTGGATAACCATTCAGGGTAGTGAACATCCTGAATGAAGCCAGCCTTTAGGAGTCGGTCCACTTCCTCAACAACTGCCTTCATCTTATCGCCCCCGATGTTCCTCTTCTTTTGCTTCACGGGTTTGAAAGTTGGATCGATGTTCAACTCATGTGAGATGACGCGTGGGTCGATGCCGGGCATGTTGTTAGAAGACTAGGCAAAAACGCCAGCATCCTCCCTTTGGAAAATATTGAATTGTTCCATTAGGTCGAAAGGGAGACTTGACCCAATAGAAACAGTTTTCCCTTCTTCTTTTGAGACTCGGATGGACTCTGTCTCCTCGACCGCGGTAGGCCGTCGGTCTTCTTGATTGCCCTAATCGCCGTGGAGACCATCCAGGTCTACTTGCTCCACTCTCCTAATTGAGGTAGATAAAAGATAACATGACCTGGATTGCATCTGGTTCACTTTCACCTTTCTGACTCCTTGGGGAGTCTGAAACTTGATCATCTGGTGGAAGGTAGAGACCACCGCCTCCACTGAGTTGGGAAGTTTCTGTCGATGATTCCGTTATAATCGGAGTTGATCTTCACCATGATAAAGTTGATCAGGCGAGTGACTTAATGTGGAGACGCTTCGAGGGTTACCAACATCGTTATTATGCCCGCTACCGGCATAGAGTGTCATGTAAAGCCAACTAGGGGACCAAGACACTCTTTTAGCTCGGATAAAGACAATCTCATCCTCTCCAACATAGTGATGAAAAGCACGTCGCACAAACTCCCCATGTAAATGAATTATCTCATCACTTCAACCGTATCGATGATGTCACTGATGACGATGGCATCGTCATGTGGTAGCTCCACACCCTCCAGATCTTCATCGAAAAAAGATATATGCGGTGTAGCATCCCTTGGATATTTCCGTCCCACAGCAATGGTCATCACCCTCCCAGCGTATGATCTTTGGAGAGAGGAAGATAACTCTCGATGTGGTGGTCCCCCAATATCATGTCAAGGACGTCGATATCGGGAAAAGTCGAGACATTCTCCATGGAAGGGACGAGCCTCTCTGTCCCTCGATTGGTTGGGTGAGTTGACATCATCAATGTTATCAGATGATGGAGATGTTGACTCTGTTTTTTCCCACAGACGGTGCCAACTGTTGATGGATGTGTTCCGGCCAACAGTAAGATGGGTTGACTCGGACGCCTTTGATGAGGTGGAGCCTCGTTAGCTGTTGAGTGGGATTAGCGATAGATGGAACTGGGGTCGTGGAGACTGAGGCTTCGAGCTACTGGGCTGGAGCTCGACCTATCTTAGGTTTGTAGATGACAACCCTTCTACCTTTCTACTGGGTCGAGCCTCGAACAACCTGCAGTATAGACACTCGTTAGGGGGTCGGAGCTGGGTTTTGATCCAAATCCCCTCCAACGCTTAAGTTAGTATCGACTTAAGTAGGCTCGGGACTGTCAAGATCGACCTAAGGGAGATCACCTTGATCAAATCACACCGAGCCTTTGGAGAAAGAAATATAAGAGTGGAAGGTAGAGAATAAGATTGTTAGAATACCTAGTAATCAGTACCTATGGAGTCTGAACCCTTTCTCAGGTGTCGTATCCTCTATTTATAGGTGATGATTTCCTTCTATAATACATAACGGATCCTCATTCATGACAGCGAGATCTTCTCTGGGAATGAAGGCAACGGTCGCCAGTTTATTCCTGCATTTACTAACCAATCCCGTGCGATTAGCAGGACCCAATAGGCATATGAGCTATCTTTTGATTATGTAAGAGTTTGTTCTCATCGATGGGCTTTTGGGCTATTGTGCCGAGGCATACCAATTTAAGTGGGCTTCACCTTTTCGGTCAGGGTTTATACATCTTCGCTTCATGGGCTGGACCCATGTATCAACAACACCCAAAATGGATTTGAAAAGTCGATTATTAAAAATGACTCCAATGGATTATCCATCCATTTTACCCATCCATTGATTCCAGTTGCTGGTGACCGCATGGGGACATGCAATCTTGCATGCTGCTTCATAAATAAGACTCAAACCCTTTGGGAATCATAGTCATTCTCCGATGTAACTAGCATATGGAACACCACCAAATACATTTCATTTGAGGATTTTGGGTGTGCAGTTTTACATCCCCACATCACCACAGAGAATAAAATGACGATCTCAACACCGTCTTGGAATCCATATAAGGTTTGATACACCCTAGATACCTTGCACCCCAAACTAGGGAGGCGTTAAAAGATGTCTCGAAGACTGTGCATAGATGTGTCAAGATTTCCAATGCTAGGCTCAACTCGGTTGAAGCATGTAGCTCTACTGACCATTTGAAATAAATAAACAAAAATATATGATTTGAAAATTATGAAATTTGATAATGAGATCCTGAAGATCATTCACATTCAAGAAAACTGTTCAACAGTTATCTGACATAGTTACTGACAATAAGAAAATTTGTCAGATCACACATCCTTGCTACTAATACTCCAGCTAGGATTGACATCTCAGAGAATGGATGCAATCCACCAGCAGCAGAAGTAGTTGTTCCTCAAAGAGGTAGACCACCAGCCTCCAATGGTGCAATTCCCAGAAAGAGGAAAACACCTAGAGGCCTTAAGTTAATACAACCACAGTACAATGAGCTCATGTACATATCCTCACCCATCCCGGAATCCACTGAAGTGGAAAATTAGGGAGAAACAGAAATGAAATCAAATGTTGTATGTACCGGGGAGGTGTTGGACAGAAAGAACACAATTATCAACAATATATTCACGTATCATATTACCACTTACATCGCAAAGCGATGATAATTATATAATATCTTTCCACAACCCGTTGCTAAAATGCTAACATAGAGATTAGCCAAATGTGGAATGAGGCAATAAAAGATGAGCTGGACTCGCTTATGAAACGTGAAGTGTTCTGACATGAAGTCTAGACACCAAAAGATGTCAAACCTGTGGGCATAATAAGTATTGCATAAATAAAAGTACAAAATCGTATGCAATAAGGTACAGCCTATAGCTCAAGGATTTTTTGTTGAACATGGGGAATAAACAATGATGAGCTTGACTCACTTATATAATTGATGCATCGGACTCCCCAGTTATAAGCTTGCGAATACCTTACAATTTGGCAAAGGAAATTTTGGATATGCTGCTTTGGGATGTTGTGACAGCATACCTCTATGGACATCTTGATAAAGATATACTTCTTATTTCCTTAAATGCCAAATAGACTTTAAAAAATCTATTTTATTGAAGAAATAATATAATATTGTACAACCAAGTGAATACCTTGACAACACATAGATTACTACTAAGGGTTATCTTTGCATCTTTTATAAAGAGCAAAGAACATGATTTGAGATCATAGTTGTAAACAACTTAAATCTCATCGGATCTCCTGAAGAGAAAACCGAAATATCTGTTCAAGCCTGACTATCAAATATAATATGAAAGACCTAGGCAAAATAAAGATAAGTCATGACTCATAGATATATTATCTAAAAAGATAAAATCCTGTTACATCTAACTTCATACACCCAGAGTGTGTTGAAGAAATTACAACAAGGACCATTGTTATCCAATAAGTAAACCTATGGCACTACATTCACTGGATGTACAAAAAGACCCCTTCCATCAGCTGGAAGAGGGGGAGGATATTATAGGACATGAAGTTCCTTATCTAAGTGCAATCAGAGCACTTCTGTCTAATTCCATGCGTCCTAATATAGCAGTTACAGTAAATTCATTAGCCATGTACAATGATGCGCCTAAAAAGTGCCAATGGGCCGGAGTTAAGCATCTTCTGTGCTACCTCCAAGGGTCGATGGATTTGGGCTTACATTATAAAGAATTATCCTCCATGCTTATGCATATACATGTTACATGTCCGACCCCTATAATGAGAAATCACAAACTGGATACCTACGGTGGGACGACTATCTAATATAGATCTACAAAGCAAACTATGAAGGCAACATCATCATATCATTCCGAGATCCTCACCATTCCAGAAACAAACCAAGGGTGTGTTTGGGTGCATCTGGTGGTACATCACATCCCCATGACGACTGGGTCAAAGGCTAGTGATTTGTTGCTGACCACATAGTCTGAAGACCAAGCTAGCCACATGCTTACCTTAACCTTGGGAAGACCACATCAGAGGCGACAAAACAAAGCACACCTCTCCAGAGTTTTTGGATTCAGCAATTGCTTAATGTTGGTGACATTTGTAATCTCTGTGTATTTTCAGAATGTTGTAAATAGGAGTGATGATAACGCCTAAGAGATTTGAAGCCTAAGGGCTTGAACAGATCATGGGGAGTTAAGAGAATTTTTACTCTTTTTCCTTAGTGATGGGTTTTCCTACAAGATTTTTCATAGCCAAAGGTTTTAACGAGGCAAATCCTATTAACTAAGGATCCTGAAGTATACACCCCTTGTGATACTCATATGATGATCAGAATTCCGAAGTATTCATGAGCAGAGTTCACACTTATGGCATGATAAGGGGGAATTTTATGAATATATCATCTTGTGATATGATAAGATTGTAATATTCAAAAGATTATATCATATCCATGTATGAACTCTCCACATCCCTTATAAACAAAGACATGGGGTCTCCCACTGAAAACACATTCACAACACACTTCTATTTTTTCTTCCAAACCAACTGTTTTGTTCTTCTTCATTAATGAACTCAAAATTTTGCAAAAAAACAAAATAAATAAATAGAAAATAGTGCAAAAAAATATTTTTTGTGCATGCACAAAGTTTTGAAAATGATGCTGATGTTAAAAAACCAGCTAAACGTCAATTTAAAGGAAAATGAACGTGTCATTAGTTCAACAGTTAGAATGCTTAAACTTAAAGAGTTTAGAAAAAACAGGTCAATCGGCTCAATGCAATTAACCTATTTTCACCTATTATGTTGGGTGGCTTTGACTGTTCATGATTTCTTTGCATGAAAGTCCATGTACAATAATTTATGTGTTGAAATATTACAACAATATACACAAGGGTTTGCAAACACTTTGTATATTTGCATTATGGTATCCACTGGGAAAAATCCTACATGTCACTACTTAGAGCACTCCCAATGGATGTCTTAAACATGGACTAAATGGTTGCCACATCAGCCTCCAACGGCTGGATTATAAGACGTCTGGTGTCACGACATCAGACGTCTGGTAATCCAACCGTAATTTTTTTTACAAATATGAAGTATACCAGACGTCTGGACTATACCCACCAGGCGTCTGATCTATTATTGGTGCACCAGACAAGTGTGTTTCCAGTCATATCAGACGTCTGATGTTTCAGCACCAGACGTCTGATATGCCTCGAGTTTTTTTGCTTCCAGGAAATCAGACGTCTGACCCTTATGGAAAACACGGCTGTTCATGATCATATGTCTCATTCTTGTGAATCAGACGTCTGATTATGGCATAAAAAAGTCAATTTTGATATTTTTAAAATTGGAACACTATGGGTTAGGTATAGATGGCAATAGTCATAAATCAGTATTGCTCAACTTGAAATACGAAATGCATAAAGTGAAATACTAGCTAAAAATTTTAAATATAAAATTACATTGCCATGCATAGATTGAAATACACATTAAAGAAAAAAATAAGATTGGAGAAGTGTAAAACAAATGCTTGGGGAGTATCATTTATATAGAAGAGAAAAAGGCCAATATACTGACCAAAACATGCACAAAGTCCAAGAAATAAACCCAAAAATCCAAGTCTCATCGACTCTTTAACTGTTATTTTTCTCCTGAATCAGACGTTTAGCGTTCCGTAATCAGGAGTCTGATCATTGATCAGACATCTATAAAATGAATTTCAGGCGTCTGGTTCATGTTCAATGAAGAAAAAATTTATCCTCATATGATCAGGCGTCTGGTGTCTAATCACCAGACGTCTGGTCATGGCAGGGTTTTAATAAAATAAAGTCCTGTCAGAATCATGTGTCTGATGTATAACAACTAGACGTCTGATTATGGCCGATTTTGAAAAAAATCACAACGCGCCAGCTTAGTCAGCGACTGAATGGTGCGCTGAACATGGGCTTAAATTCTTAAGCCCGTGTTCAGCCCTCTCTCTCCACTTTTTTTTTGCAAAACCCCCTCCACCTAGGATTAAGCCCCCCCCCCCCCCCATTCGGCCCCCATTCGGCCCTCCATTGGGAGTGCTCTTACGGGACTTAATAAGTCTTTTCGTTTTTAAATACTTTTTTATCTCATCAAACCTTTTTTTAAAATTTAAATTGGCCCCCTTTCATATCTTATCATTTTCCCCTCCCCTGCGATAATGCAAGGCATAAGGCAAAATGATGATTGTCATCATCAATTAACAATTAGTCAAGAATCTGGATACAAATACATTCTTAATGTTTGTAGTTTACAAATGTTTTCGACACCTGCGATGCACATGAAATTAAGTTTCATATTGAATGTTATGGCATTGTACACTTCAAAATTTAGTACTCATAACTATTGGATTTATAATGATTGGGATTTAATAAAAGGCTAGAAAATTACCACTTCACTTTATTATAGTAACACCTGATGGGATGGGCTGGCGAAAAAGGGTTATTTAATTTGGAAGTTTCAATAAGCAATTAAAATCCTTTCATGTTGTAGTTATTGGTCAAATTGGAAATGATTTCTCTTATAAGACTTTTGAATTTCAAAAAGTCATTCACCATTTAATATCATACAGTCATTTCAAACATTCTTTGCACATGTATATAACAAAATGGCTGATGGTTATAAATGAAAACATGGCAGTTCTATTTTAAATGGAAATATCAGTAGTTCTATAAGTTAACGTGTTCGATATAACATTTTCAAGTTGTTCAATAGTGTGTGCAATTTAGTGACTAAGGTTCACGTCTTTAGGCGGCTAGTAAGTGAATCTACATTCAAGTGCCCCCGAAGACGACCCTTTTACTACCGACTAGTGCCCACGAACCCAACCCCACCCACGTGTACTTTCTGGACCACGAGCCAGAATCAGCCAAACCGGCCATCATGAGTTGTAATATTGGACACGAGCCAGACTAGCCAATCCGACCCAAGGAATAGCCAAATCTTCGCATGCAACGTCTTTGATTTCAGGTAGTTCAAGTAAGTCATGTACGTTTAGCAGGATTTTGCATTTCATGTCATAACAAGGCATTATCATTTTACTTAATAACTGTCAACACACACGCACGCGAGGTTTTCATTTGGCAATTCACTAAGAGTATACATGTGGAGTTTTGGTGTCATTGTGTCACATGGCATTTTTCATGTACAAGATGTCACAGTTAAGTCATCCAGGACTAGCTATGTGTAAAAACGTCTAAAAGAACAACATTTAAAAAACGTGCATTAAATTTCACACTTGCCTGATTTCGGTGATTTTTGTGTCGGTAAGTTCGTATGAGAGGCGCGGATGTTTTCTGCTTCATTAGATTTTAAACATCAAACTAAGGAATTTTAATTAAGTAGAATAGTATTAACCCGAACTTTTATAACACTAAGTACGTAGTCTGCATATTGCTATATATGTACAACTAATATATTACTATCTTCATTTATAACACTAATATGGATTATGTACTAACATACTTAATATTACTCACTGATTTAAAGAAACACTGTACATCTATATATTAACGTGCTGATTTAATAAACTAACTGATTTACTAACATTACTAACTAACATTATAAACTAACTTAAACTAAGATTATAAAACTAATATACATGAATGTTACTGCTAACTTTCATACTAAAGTATTAATATAGTCTTATAAGAACTAATATCATATTAAAACCTAACATATCAGTACATGTAAACTGCAACATTAAACTAAACTAACATATTATTATTACTTCGTACTAACATATATATATATAGGGCAATCTTCGGGTGCGAAAAAACCCGTGCGAAAGACGTGCGAAAACATTTTTTTTATTTTTTTGAAATTTTTTTCGAAATTTTTTTTGATGTTTAATCCATACAATTATATACCCCAGGGAAAATAATGGGTGAACCCGTTTGGGATTAGAGCACCCATCCACCAGTTACAAATTTAACGGTCTCAAAACGTGCGAATTTGATGAAATGCCTTGATCGAAGGCCAAATGACATTATTTCTCAACGACTATTTTTTGAGGGGGGTATGACAACATATAATGAGGATGGAAAAAAGAATTTTTGAAAAAAAATTTCAAAAAAAAACTAAAAACATTTTCGCACGGTGCCTAATGTTCTCATTTGAAGATTTACACACACACACACACACACACACACACACACATGGATTAATGTAGAGCAGGTGGCACCTGATCCAATGGATCAGGTGCTTAGACACAAAAAGGTGGGGCCCCACGAGTACAAGCTCATGTGGGGGGCTTGTACTTCCCACCTTTTTTATGTCTAAGCACCTGATCCAATGGATCAGGTGCCACCTTTTCTACATTAAATCCATATATATATATATATATATAAGTTAATCTAACAAAAAAATTAACGTACTGCTGATATTAGCTAACAGTGTAAGCTAATAAATATAATAACAACTAATCTTTTAACCTACTACATATTGCTACTTACCTTATTAAAAGTTTCACGTGTTCTTCGTAGGGTGCAGGTGGAGCGCGGTGATGGGGCATCGGCACAGTTGGACGACAGCCCGGCAGTGACGCAGCAGTGACTGGCGGCTGCTGGTGGCAGGGCAGCACCTTGGGGGTGGTGCAGTGGGCGACGAAGGACTGAGGGGAGAATGCTCGGTGGTGGTTCGCTGCTGTAGTCGAAAGTAAGGGGGTGGTGGTTTCAGGGTCTGTCAGAGGGTGACGACGAGGCTGGAGGAGGACGGGGGGTCGGGTTTTTTGGAGGGGAGAGGGAGACATGAGGAGGAGGGTGATGGACTGAGGTGGTGGTTGTGGGTGGTTGTCGGAGTTGTGGGGTGTTGGGGTGGTTAAGGTGGCTTAGAGGAGGGGAGAAGGACGGCGGTGGTGCGGGGTTGCAAGGTCAGTCGCACAAACGGAGGTGCGGACGGGGTGGTCGGAGTACAGGTGAACTGGCAGCATGGGTTGCAAGGTTGCGGCCTGCTGGTGGTTGACGGGAGGTAGTAGGGTGGTTGGGGAGGAGGAAAACGATGCTAGGGTTGTAGGGTAGCCTGCCGGAGATGGGGGTGGCGCTGGGAGGACTAGGGTTTTGTTTGGGTGGAAGGAAGAGGAGAGGTGGCACATGTTGATTGTAGAAGGCTAGGGTTTTAAGAAGAACGACGCGACTGTGGGGATGGGGTCTTCTCCTATTATGGTTTTATAGAGGCCTGCGTGATTAGCTCTTAGATTTAAGTTAGGGTTTGTTTTTTTAAAAAGGAAGAGGGTGTGTGTGCGGGGTTGTGTGCGTGAATAAGCTTAGTGGTTTAATTTCCCATTGATTTGCTTTAATGACTTTGATTGGGGAATTAATAGCCACTGATTTAAGGAAAGTTGAATTAGAAATAATAATTGGGAGAGAATAAAGGGATTTACTTAGGGAATAATACCTAAGTAGTTATAGATTTTTATTAGGATCAAATTAGGAATCTATTTGAAAATTAAAATTTGAACTTAAGTCTAACATTTGAATTTGAATTTAAAATATAATTATAACAGATTTTTTAATAAGCTACTTAATGTAGGATATTAATCGTAATAACTTAATAAAATAAAAATATTAATGATAGACATTCATAATAGAACTCAACTCCATCGTAGCAGAAAATACAGGCCGTTACACGATGGCGGCCATTCGACAATGGCATCTAGGTAGTTGGTAGCTTGCTTGCTTATTAGCTCAGCAAGCAAGCTAGCTGGCTATCTAGCTAATTATTGACTGTCGATTGACCTTCGTACCCATCGGTTGACCTTCAATTACACCATTTCATCACCGATGGCGATCTAGGCTTGGTTTTCTGCATAGTTTTTCATCAATCTTTTAAAAATAAGTATTCATAACACTTTGCAAACACTTAACGCTCGCTTCACAATTCCTTACGATGAGATCCTCTCTTAGTTAAGTCGATAACAACTCATTATGATTCCTTGACTTGTGTATATCTCATGTACATCACATATTTTTTCTTCAATTATCGTAACGAGTCAATTATTTTTATAAGACTCTAAGAGCTCAGTCTTAATTTAGCAGTGGCTTGATCATGCTCTATAATCATGTCATATTTATGACAATGACGCTAGCTGCATAAGGAGACTATTTGTTTCGGAATTGAAATTATCTAGTTGGTGTGAGCACAGACTCTCTTCCAAGGCAAATCTAGACATGTCAGTGATAGCTACCATGTAGTCTGGTCTTTTTGTCATACCTATATCGCTAAGATGTCTAGGATATGAAAATATATCAAATCACAATAACATCTTAATGTCGTGAGTCATATATGTGATACCATAGTCAAAAATGGATCAAACTTATTACTCTAATAAGTTTTTCCATTCTACATTGACCAATGATTTACTATGAGCCATACTAACTATCTATAACGCTAAACTCTCATACTAGATGAGACAAATCCCATCTTGACAGCCACCTCCCTTCGCACGCTTTGGGCTACACCCAGCGAGTACCTATCGATGATTGCGTCGTCATTGATGAGTAAAAACCAAAGCATAGCCATCCAATATGTGTTGAGTATTGATTCTCCGGATTTGGTTTTGGATGATGAGCAAACATAAATATTGTGAATTAACTGTTTGTGAGCGCAGTTATGGGGATCGTCACCAAAAGAATACGTACATCAAAAGCGACGTCTCAAGACTTCTCAATACGCGTGATCGTGTGCCTGAAGCTTCGTTGAAGCTCAAGGACCTTTATTGAAGTCAAGAATGAAGATTGAAGACGGTTCGTCATGTTTTATCTTATGTCTTCTAGCTTCATAGATTAGAATGTTAAGCCTTGAGTAGGACTTACATTATTATCTTCATTTCGCTCATATCTTAGAGCTAGGATTATCATAGAAGCCATTAGAAACTTTCCTGAAGCTTATCGCTTCTTCCCTCGGCTTCTAGTGCATCTTAGTTGGTTCATGTAGGAGTACCAACCGACTAGATGACGATCTAGTCGGTCGGCAACTCTTCATGAACCGACTAGATGTCCTTGCTCATTTCAGCCCAGGCCCTGTTGATCAATTAGTCGGTCAAAGAAGGTTCACCGACCGACTAGATGACGATCTAGTCGGTTAGGAATCCTTCTCAGACCGACTAGTTATCATTGACTGATTTCAGCCTGAGTTACTGTTTACAGTTAGTCGGTCCAAGAACATTCATCAACCGACTAGTTGTGAAACTAGTCGGTTGGAATTTGTTCTTAGACCGACTAGTGTAACTTGAATCCAGCCTAGTGCATTTCTCTCTTAGTCGGTCAAAGAACACTCACCGACCGACTAGTTGTGAAACTAGTCGGTTGGCAAGTCTTCTTAGACCGACTAGTTCATATTGCCTGGAACTTTCTCTTTTGGCTGTCGAGCTGTTAGTCGGTCCAAGTTGAATCACCGACCGACTAGTTGATGAACTAGTCGGTCAGTGATCCTTCTTAGACCGACTAGTCTGGTTCAGAATAGAGCCGTTGGAGCCTTTAATGACTCGATTTCTTCTCTCTCTCTCTCCTCTATCCTATATATACTTGGAGGGGTTCTTCAAGGACATTCAAGGCTGCCATTTTAGAGATTTAGAGAAATCAAAGAGAAGCTATTCAACTCCATTCTAAAGCTTTCTCTTCCTCACAAGAATCTCTCCCTCAACTCTTTAAGCCATTTCCTCAAGAGAGATTCTCTCCATTGTGAGCCTTCCAAGCCAAGAGCTTGATCCAAAGTCACCATCCTCCATCCTAGCCTTCGATCGCTGATCTTATTGGTGGAGATTCGGTTTGGTGACATTCTCTCCTCAAAATCCATCATTGCCCTAATTTGGTAAGTTATACTCAAGGTATAGGATTTTGTGGTAAGTGTTTCATATTTCATTTCAATTGATATTGCAAGTGTTTGTCTCTCGGTTGTGAGAGAGGGTGTGATCCCGGTTTGTGGGAGTCACATGTCATTTGTATGATTTGGTCTTGTGAAGGTTTTTCACAAGAATTTCATAGTGCTAAATCTTGAGTTAGGGTTTCTAACTCAAGTATCCGGAGGGGATCCGGGTGGTTGGGACGTAGGATCACCGGGAACAAGTCGGGGAGACTTGGTTGGATCCGAACCCGTTACATGCTTTGTTTGCGTTTGATTATTCTCGTCGATTGTTGTTTATTCCGCATTATCGTTTGTTTCTTGCACAATAGTTAGGAATAACTCTCTTAATTATTTTAAGTACTATTCACCCCCCCTCTAGTACATGTGCAGTAGCTTCACAGGGCACTACAATATGTTGGGATTTGTATGCCCTTAAGTCAATTATTGTAATTGATGCATTTCATTTGAAATAATAGTAAGCTATTTGGTGCATCTTAATCTATGTGATTCTTTGATAGAAATATGTATGTGTGAATATCATTATGTGATTGCATGGATATAGTTATTGGAATTGTGTGAGGACATTGAGATCATGATGAGATCATGTTAATGAGGCCCAATGGATCTACTTAAGCACAAATCCAAAAAGGTTTCTGGGAATATGAATATCAAGACGAGACTTTGATATTCCGGATAGTCCAGTGCACATTAATCTTTACCATAATGATGGTAGTGTCTGGTCTCATAGACACTTGATATGAAGACATTGTGAGATAGTGTGCATATGCTTGTTAGAGAACAAGTTCACAGAATGACTTGTCGATAAGCTTCTATATAGTAAACATGCTCTAACTGTCAATATAAACTCTCAGGTGATAGTTGGTGCAACTTAGTTCCTTGACCTAAGATGTGCTAAAGAACCTTACATGTAGGAGAGATATGCGTTGGCTTTTACCGACCAACGATGACTGTGACTATTGCTTGATACTCGATGGGCATAGTCTAAAGAATGCGAATGGAGGTGGCATTCAAGATGGGATTCGTCTCTCCCGGTATGAGAAGTTAGTGTCACAAGGAGTAATATGAATCCATAGTAAATCCCTGCCAAAGGTAAAGTGGATATATTTATATGAGAAATAAGTTTGATCAATCCTTTGTATAGTATCACATACTAGACTCACAACATCAAGGCGTTATTAGAGTTTGATAGAATTTCATACCCTAGACACTATAGCAACATTGTTATGACGAAGAGACCAAAATACATGGTAACTGTTATGATGGGCCCAATTTTGGTTCGAAGGAGAATCTAGTCTCACAACAACTAGATAATGATGATTTCAAAATGGGCGGTCTTCATATGTAGCTAGCGTCACTATCGTACTTGTGACACGATCGTAGAGTATGATTGAGTCGCTACCGAAGTAGGAATCGAGCTTTTAGATTCTCACATTGATGATGGCTTGTAATGAAAATATAATGAAAGAACTTGATTTATATAAGATATATCGATCACATGGAGCTGTGATTGACTTATTTGGGAAAGAGAAGTGAGTAGCAAGGAGTTGCCAACGTAAGCAGAAAATGTTCGTAAAATTGAATTATTAGTGTTTTGATGCGCAATGTACATAGGAAGATTTACTATTGGTAATACAACACTGAAAACGAGAAAGGTAATTATAAAAAGTAATATTTGAATACAAAAGTCATATTGAGAAAATTGAATTCCAAATTTTGCTTTTTATATTGGTGTCTAAGAAAGGTGTAATTTGAGAGGTTATTTAATTAATGAGGGTGATTTGGTGTTTCAGTTGCGAAAAACCTCACTCTCATCATACAGCTGGCCTGGCCAATTGATTAGCATAAATTTCTAATCCAATTAGGTTTGCATGACTTGAGTTGACCACTTGATGATATATATTGGACTTCGTTTTATATGATGTATTGGGCTTTGATTATGGACTCTTGCTCTCTTTACCTAAGTTGGAAATTATAGTTCTTGATTCTGAGATATATAGATCTAATAACTGAAATTGGAAATTGATAACATTAAATATTTTGAGAGTTACCTCTGCATATAAATGTTTATAAACTAGATTGGATTTTTCGTTAATCCCTAAAATCAAGTCTTGAGACATGCTATGATAATATACTGGATTTGATGGATCCTACTCATGTGGATATTTTATTGACATGGTACTGATATTGCTTGTGACTATATAAGCCCCATACTTGACTTAATAGATTGTCTCCTGATATCAACCTTAGGCTTATTTCTGAGACCTAGTCTCTTATATATGCGCCAAGTAATATTTCACAATATACCCACGTACATAAATGGAAATAACTACCTTTATACTGTGATTTACACAGGTCCATTATACATGATCATTCACATGACATATCTAGTTTACACCCATATGATACATCCTATTAGATACATCTATGATGACACATGTACATGCTACTGTGCATTACATTTTACATATAACTATCTATGAACACTAGGGATGGGGTAACTCATGCTAAAGAGGGTACGAGAGTGATTAGCGCCACATTTACCGTATCTATTATCTTACGGGTCACACTACTATATCTATTTGGACCATTACTGTATCGTCGGATGGATCCCAATACTGTATCAATCATCTAACGGGTCCTACTCTCGTATCTATTTGGAACCTTATTGTATGGTCTGATGGATCCAACTACTGTATTTATTTGGATTCTGGGTCTAACTACTGAATATATTTGGACCTAGCCCGGGGAGCACCCCAGTGGCACGGGTGGTCTCGTATGTTACATATTGTGCCTTCTAGAATGAATCAAATCATTAGTATCTGATTCATTGTTTTACTTGAAATATCCTCACGGTCATACACATCGCCTAACATCTCCCACTTGCACTCAAGCCCATTTATCCCGGCATCTCATATCGCATTTATATATAAATCTCTCCAGACTTCATGTGGCAGAGCCTTTGTAAGTGAATCTGTTGAACTGTCTTCTTTGAAGACATAAGGCGTTCTATGTTCTCGCTAGATCACACATTTGCATCTCATCCAAATGGTTTCCTTGTTTTCTTGCCTGGATCCTGTAATGACCCTAACGCGAATATACGCGTATTAGTACATATTTTTGGGACGTATGTATACGTATAAAATTCTTGAGTAATTTTATGATATTTCCTCAATTTTTGTGTTGATAAAACTATTTTAATAAATTTTAAACATCAAATGGTTTTAAAAATATGAAGTATATGAGAGAATACTTGTATATTGGAGGGTATTATGTATTACAACATGTATTCTTATTTAATGAAAAACAAAATCTCAAAAATCCCTAAATTGGATACCTACTCTTATATGTTTTATAAGCCCTTTAATCCCCACCAACTCAAAAGCCATGTGGCTGATTAAGAGAGAAGTAGGGGAATGACTAGGATCTTGGAGAGATTAAAAGGAGAGAAAAATTTGGAGAAAATCAGAAGAAGAAACATAAAAATAGAAGGAGTTCTCCCTCTCCCTGCTCACACACACAAACACAGACCCTGCTGCCATTTTTCCTCAAGGCAAACAATCCAGACCAAAGCCAAAAACTCCTCTCTAAACCTAGCACCTTTGAAGAAGAAGGATGGATAGCATCAGCGGGTCATCAAGGATTAAGAAGGGCCCCAGATTATTGAAGGACAAATTCAGGTAGGAATCTAACTAAATTGGATAGGATCTCGTTCTAGAATTGTAAGGAGTTTGTCTCGTTGGCTGTTTCTGGAAAATTGTTTCTGCTACAAGTTTAACCATGAATAATTCTCTTTATAGTGCATTAAAAATCATGGAAAAATATAATATGGGAAGCTTAGGAAGTCCTTTACGATCTTCATTTAGAAACCATGATCTAATTTCGTTTGTACAATGATTGCACCCATGATCTATGCCGTATTGACAGATTCAGTCAGAATCTGGACTTTTTCACCATAACGAGTAGAATTCCCACTATAGTAATCCAATGATTATGATTTTGGTCAATTTGGAAGACTAACTTCAATATCTAAAACTTTTGTGTTTTGCTCTCATTGAGAATCTGATTGTAAATTATTAGAATCAACCAATCTTTAGGGCTCAACAATTCTGTCTAAAAACATAATCGGTATCATGTGGGGTTTAGCCCATATTAATTATCTTGCTAACTATAATTTTATGATATTTGGTATAAGAGTAGAAGAATACATTCTCTACATCTTTCATTTAGAAATTTTTTCTAGATTCATTACAAAAAAATGTGATAACTGTCAAGAATTAGTTAAACGTCGTAAAATTTACAGCAAGGGGTACGCAAACTGTCGTTTTAAGATAGTGACTCCTTTGTAGGTCTAGACGTCTGGAGTTCAACCATCAGGCATCTAGAACAGTGGTCTAGATGTCTGGTCGTTGTACTCCAAAGGTCTGGTCCACAACACCAATATCTCAGTGTTCTCTGCTTCAAAAAAAATTTCTTCTGCCGTCAGTCTGTATTCAAACCACTGTAAATTTTTCAGTAGTTGGAATTTCTTGTCCATTCTAACCCATCAGTTAGTAAATTTTGTTATCTTTCCAACCCATCGTGAATCATCCTAATCGGAATTGAATCAAGAGTGTTATGCTCGTTTTAGTGAGCATGTGTTAGTTTAGACAGATTTTGCCTGACGCTAAAAACGTCTGACCACTCCTGGTCCATATACACCAGACACTTGGTCAACCACTAAACTCCATCTATTGAGTGAGTAGTGCACCAGACGCCTGGGCCTTGAATCCCAGATGCTTGGTCGACCATAAAATCTATTCGTTAGTTTAAATGACTGCTTTTTACTAATTCTTCTCATGCTTTGTGGAATCAGGTTATGTCTTATGAGCTAATGCCCCTAGTTATGAAGTGCATCAAGAGATACTTATGCCATGAACTTCAGTTTTATTTATTTGAGCTCCAAGCTTAGAAATAGTGAAAGATAACCTTATGATGTGGTTACTTGGTTATTCTTGTGAGCAAGATATTTCATGCCATTATTTAAGTTGTGTACATGTGGAAACTGTTCATGAAGAGATATGCAAATGAATATGATTAATGAACATTAAGATATGTTCATAATTTAATCATGAAAAGAATGGAAATGAACATGAAAGCGGTAATAAGGCCGCCAAAATGAAGGTACCATGAAATGACTAAATTGAGAGTGAGATGAGAGTAATAAATCTGAACTTCTCAGTCCATTGTAAGATGTGCAAGATTTCAGATGTGGGTTTGGGGGGAGCATGATGTGCGTTTATATTTTATATATTCACGCACGTCTTCTTTGTAATTTTCGTCGTTTTTCGTTGTTTCGTATCCATTCCCTTGTGTTTTCTAGTCCCTTTTTTACTTTCGTTATGTTTGTGTTCTTTTGTAGGATATTGCTGGCGCAGGGGACATACAAGGCCAACATCATGAGTCCCCGGAGCAACTAGAGGTGTCACACGAGATCCTGAGAGCCAATCGTCAAGATAAATCATGTATCAGCTCTCAACCGATCGGGTGGACAGATCCACCCGATCGGATCATGCGGCCGTATCAGACTCGAGGAAGAAGCAACTCCACCCGATCGGTTCAGTGATCGGGTGGATGTGACGCATGACACTGTTTTGAGAGCCAAAGTTCACCCGATCGGTTGATTTGTCAACCGATCGGGTCACCTGTAGCTGCTGCCTCCCAAGCTCGAGAATTCAAAGACTCACCCGATCGGTTCAGCGATCGAGTGAGATTTATCAGAAGTTGAAGACCAAATTTCCCGTCATTTCACCCGATCGGGTGAATGTCTATATTTGTCTTTTAGTAGGAATATTCCCTGGCATCTTGCCAAAATGTATAAATAGAGCTAGGTTTTCCCAGAAACGTGATCCCCATTTTAAGCTGTTTTTAGAGATTTTGGCTCCTCTGAATTTATTTCTATTTGTAAGTTCTTCGATCGTTCCTATATTTTATTATTGCATTTATACTACTATTTGCTACAGTAATCTATTGCATGATTTCCATTTTGATGGCTATAATCTGTTTTACTGCTTTTCACGCCATTATTAGTGAGTAGTTCTTAAATCTGGGTCATTGGTGGAAGCCCCTTCGTGGTTTCTCCCTAGAACGACCATAGGATTAGGGATTCGATAGGATATATGGATTTAGATGGTTACGCGGGGGCGTTTTATTGTCATTGGCGGGAGAAAGACCGCCTTTGACCGTTGGGCCAAGGGGAAATAAAACGTGAGTTTGATTCTCTAGCCACAGCTCACCCCTAGCGTAGACATTGATTCCTCGCGCGTGGAAATGGCTTGGATGAAATGTCGGGAGCAATCATTGCGAGCTTAGTGCTCCCGAAGTCGGGCGGTGCTGGACATGGGAATACCCACCGTCTGAACCCAGGTAAACCTAGCGTATCATCCTAGGCATCGACCGGAATATCGGGCCCATGGGACGCTAGGTACCACTATTAGAGGCAACGTCTCACTCCTAAACCCTAGAATCCGATCACATTCCTATCATTCGGTCGTAATAGTGAGAACTCTTGATAGGGCGGAAGCCAAAGTCCTAGGTTATCATTTTTATCTCTTACACCTTTTTTCATTAGTTTACCATCGTGACATCCAACAAGAGATTAGGCTAGCTCGTCCACCGGGTGATTCGGTTCATGATTGTTCTCGGGCACAACACATGCCTCCCCGTGTTCGACCCCCAAGCCACACTTCGACACCGTGCATTTGCGGTTTACAAATTCTAATCCTAGTATCCCCGTCCCGATTTGAGTGCCAAACGGACGGGCGGTCAAGCTTTATGTCGCCGTTGCCGGGGAGGCAATATGATTGTTACATTTAGGACCCTGTAATCCCTGAGACTAGCTCACATCCTTACCCAGTGATAATTTTCACATCCTACACTTTTGTTTTTATTTTTATTTTTATTTCGCATCATACCATACATGCTTCACGGTATATCTTGATTTTTCATGTGCAGGAACTCGAGAAGTCTTGACGACTTAGTTCCTTTAGATCCCGAGATCAACTCCACCCTGAGACGTTTGAACGAAGAAAGGAGAAGAAGAGAAGAATTTGCCGCCATGGCAGGAAATATCACTCCTCCAAAGTCTTTGCTCGAGTATTCGATGCCGTCAATTGGGTCCACGTCCAGCATTCAACCTCCGGCCATTACGACCGGAAACTTTGAGCTGAAGCCATCGCTTGTGGCTTGTATCCAAAAGGACCAATTTTCTGGAGCTCCCATGGAGAATTCGATCGAGCACTTGAACTCTTTTCTGGAGAAGTGCGAGACATTCAAGATCAATGGCATATCAACTGAGACTATTCTGTTAAGATTATTCTCATTCTCTCTATGGGATAAAGCGAAGCAATGGCTGAGGGGGAAGGACCCCAACACATTCACAACCTGGGAACGGCTTTCGAACGCATTCCTAAACAGTTCTTTCCTCCGGGGAAGATGATGAAGCTAAGAAGCGAGATCTCTTCTTTCTCCCAGGCTAGCCATGAGTCGCTACATGAAGCGTGGGTGAGGTACAAGGAAATGCAGAGAAAATGTCCTCACCACGAGCTCCCCTGCTGGCAGATCATCAACTTGTTTTATAATAGATTGAGGGACGATTTGAAGTCCTTTATGGATGCCGCAGCGGGTGGATCCTTCATGGCAAGAAATGAAGTGGATGCCGGTGAAGGATCCTACCAAAACAGAGTTAGGGTCGATAATTAAAGTCGAGACTTACGCTTGCGTATGCCGAACGGTAGTCTCGGAACTTTGCCTTCGGATTCACCACGACGGATCGAGTCTTCTCATGAACGGAGTAAGGCTACTAATCCACAATCTAAATCTCTATTTTAGATTAAGAACTTGGATAGAGGAAGAGAAAGGATTTCTGCAGAGCTTCGCTAGAATGAAGTTGCATGCATGAATGCCATGCAAAAGGTGTAAGAAATGGCTTACCCTTGGGTCTTATTTATAGCCCCTAAGGTAGTTATTTTAGGGTAAGTTGTTCCTTTGGAACAACTTAATTAAGGTGTACCATGATACATGGCACATTATAAGCTTAAGTTGTACCATATGCATGGTACAACATAAGCTTAAGATATTCCCCCTTTATTAGCCATATGTCGCATGCATTTATGCATATATAAAGCGACTTTCCTACTCATCCAGAGATCCTCTCCGCAAGGGAACAGATTCCCTTTGCACACGACTTCGTGTACGCGACGTTCGAGGTCCGTATTCCCTCGTACATCCCCCACAAGGGTGTACAAACGTCTTCCATATCCAACATCTCCCACTCACACTTGAGGGGATTGTAAGAGAACGTCTTTCCCTTAGTTCTTTCATCTATCATACCGAGAAATAGACCGTGCGACCGTCATGCGCGTAGAGTCTGTTGTTGTGCACTTGTTAGAGATACACAACGACCTCGAAGGTGCAAAGTTGAGTAGTTCAACGCATGCTTTACCCTAGATTATTTCTTCACATTTCTTATACTTTATATTCAACAATTGAATCCCATCTGGATTACAATTGGCTGGCCAGCTTTGAATCATTAAAGTCCAAATGCGAATATGAAATCAATCTTCCTCTTCTTGAGAACCTTCTGATCTTGACTTGATTCGCTTTTCTAACGTGCCCCGCCGAGCCGAATTATCATAGCCCATTAGCAACACGCTAAGATAGCGATCATCTCGTCAAATCTAAAGGAACCAATTGGAGTCCTTGAGGGTAAGAGTTAAGACCCGTATGGCCTTTGAGTCTCACATAATAGCAAACACTATTGCTACTAACTCAGTGGTCGAAATGCATACGTGGTATGAACACGTATTACAACATCACTCCTTTCCCAGGGAGAGTATGTCTTAATGATGTTGTACGGATGAAAAGATCAGACACCACAGTGCCTATCTTTTTGAGTCCCCTTACTACGCGTGAAATATTCACGGACTCTCATCCTGCATAAGACAGATAGGATTTAAAATCCTACGAGATCTCTTCCAAATATCCTTGTGATACAGATCTCAGATCTTTTGTAAGTATCCATATGATCCAGATCTTTCATTCGACTATCTTGTTTAAGTCACGACTCTAAATCATTTAATGATTTTGACTTTAAACTAGTCTCATCTCTATCTTATCCATCTGATAAGATAAGGCGGTTGCTCATGTGAGAGAGCCAACCTTAATCTGTCCGACATACACACAATAAAATAGCTGAGACTTAAACACAAATGTACATAAAATCATTTGTAAGAAACTTGTATGCAAATTAAACTTTGATCTTCTATAGACATGGGAAATATTACATGATACAGCTCAGCACCTACGCATTCCCATAGATGATAAGTGTTTAAAAACACATCTCTGGGGATCGCCTTAGTAAGGGGATCCGCTATCATCTCATGCGTGGATATGTATCCTATGTCTACTTCCTTCTGTTTGTCATAGTCCTTCGTAAACTTGAATCGAATGTCAATGTGTTTGGTCTTACAATGAAATTTAGGATCTTTGACGTAAGCAATCGAAGCTTGACTATCACTGTATATAGGAACAGTGCTCGAGTCAGAGGCATTCGTCAGCCTGTCTAAGAATTTCCTAAGCCAAACAGCTTCTTGGACCGCCATGCTGAATGCTACGAATTCGGCTTCCATGGTTGATAAGGCGATGCAGGTTTGCTTCTTGCTGCTCCAGGATATTGCACCATTCCCGAGCAAGTAAACAAAGCCTGAGGTAGATCTTCGCTCGTCGAGATCACCCGCCCAATCAGCATCGGTATAGCCTTCGAGTCTCAAGGTATTGCCTTGATAGCATAACGCATAGTCCGCAGTCCCTTTGAGGTATCTTAATATCCTCTTAACCGCTTTCCAGTGTGCTTGTCCTGGGTTGGATTGGTAACGGCTTACCATACCAACAACATAGCAAATGTCCGGTCTGGTACACATCATGGCGTACATCAGACTCCCGACAGCACTGGAGTATGGAACTTTTTCCATAGCTTTCTTTTCTTTTGGATCTTTGGGACACATTTCCAAACATAGACCCTCGCCTTTGCTTATTGGAGTATCAATTGGCTTGCAGTCCTGAATATTAAACCGTTCTAAAACTTTCTTTATATATGTCTCTTGAGAGAGAGAAAGAAGTTTCTTGGAACGATTCCTTGAGATCTTAACCCCAAGGATATATGTAGCTTCACCCATGTCTTTCATCTCAAAGACGGATGAAAGCCAAGCTTTGATATCCATGATAAGATGCTTATCATTTCCGGCTATAAGTATGTCATCTACATAAAGAGACATAATTACATACTTGTTTTTAATCCTCTTAATATATACGCAGTTGTCTTCGTCGAGCATGGAGAAACCATACGACAAAACGACTTCTTGAAAGCGCATATACCACTGCCTTGAGGATTGTTTAAGACCATATATGGATTTACGAAGTTTACAAACCTTATGTTTGTTTTCTTCTTGTACAAACCCGTTTGGTTGTTCCATGTAGATCTCCTCATCTAGTTCTCCGTTAAGAAAAGCAGTCTTTACATCCATCTGATGTAACTCGAGGTCCAAACAAGCCACCATTGTCAGAATTAAGCGAATGGAGGCAAAACGCACGACAGGAGAGAAAGTCTCTTCGTAGTCTATTCCTTCCTGTTGCGTGAAACCTTTCGCAACAAGGCGAGCTTTATATTTCTCGATGGAGCCATCAGCCTTATGCTTGATTTTGAGAATCCACTTGTTCCCAATGGCTCTACGTCCCTTAGGTAAATCAACCAAGTCCCAAACTTGGTTTGTTTTCATGGATTGAAGTTCTTCTTCCATTGCCGCTATCCATTTATCTTTAGCAGGGCATGTGACGGCCTGTTTGAAATTTGCAGGTTCGTCATCATCTTGTAGTAATGTCATGAATGTTTGAGGAAACTCATCCTCAAATCTCAGAGGTGTTAGCCTCGTTCGATTACTACGTCTTGCTTGAGTTTGATCACTCCCACTTGGAATGACATTACTCCCACTTGGAATAATATCACTCCCACTCGGAATAGGATTGGTATCGTTCGTATCATCCATTGGTGAAGTTTGAAACGTATTTTCTTCTTCACCAAGAATTCTCCCACTCGAACATTCCGATCCTTCTTGATCCCAAGTCTCAAACAAGGATAAGTCTTGACTTATCTCACCCTGTCTTGGAAACTCATTTTCCAAGAAGACAACATCCCTCGATTCGAATTCTATAAGACCCACATTGTCCTCTTGACCGACGAAAGCATATCCTTTGGAGTTTTCAGCGTATCGGATGAAGATACACTTCCTCCCACGTGGCCCAAGTTTGTCATATTTATGAGAGGATAAATGTGCATAAGAGGCACAACCTCAAGGTTTTAGAATGCTTAAGTCTGGAGTTCTATTGTTCCACAACTCATAAGGAGTAGAACTTACCGACTTCGAGGGTACACGGTTTAAGATGAATGCTGCCGTTAATAATGCATCACCCCAAAAGGTGATAGGCAAATTTGCCTGAGACATCATTGATCGGACCATTTCCATCAATGTCCTATTTCTTCTTTCCGCAACACCGTTTTGTTGCGGAGTATAAGGCATAGTTATTTGATGAACTATGCCTTTTTTCATCACAGAGTTCCTTAAAACTCGTTGATAGATATTCTCCACCCCGATCGGTTCGCAAGACCTTTATCTTGCGATCTAGTTGATTTTCCACTAAACTCATATAGTTTTTGAAGCAAGTTAGGGCTTCATGTTTGTGGGAAATCAAATAAATGTGACCGAAACGGGTGAAGTCATCAATGAATGTGATGAAATAGGACTTCCCGCATCTTGTCTTAACATTCATTGGACCGCAAATGTCCGAATGGATAAGCTGTAATGGAACTTCGGCCCTTGTGCCAGTTCCAAACGGCTTGCGACAAGTTTTCCCTACAAGACAATGTTCGCAAGTTGACATTTCAACTTTTGGAACATTAGATAGCAAGCCACTTTTGGCAAGTCTATCCATTCTAGTTGGTCCAATATGACCAAGTCTTGCATGCCAACAAATGATCTCAGACTCAGAGTTAGAAGCATTTGTCAAATGAAAACTTTCATTAATGGAAGAAGAATCATCATACATTGTGTTTAAAACAATTAATCCATTACAAACATTACCAGAACCAATCAAAGAATTATTACAAACAAGGTCAACATATTGTTTATAGAACCTCCACTCATAATCTAAAGACATTAACATGACCACGGATACGATATTTCTTCTAATATCTGGAGCAAAGAGGACGTCGTGCAATAATAAAGTCCGGCCGTTGTCGAGAACTAGCTTGCATGTTCCGACGCTTTTGACTTCAACACGAGTGTTGTTGCCGACGTATATCCACTTTGTTCCTTGAGTTATCCTTCGATACTCTACGAAGAACCTTCTGTCCTTCGCTACGTGGTCTGTGGCCCCTGAATCAATCAACCAAAAATAGTTAGATTCAGCAAGAAACATGGAACTAGAAACACATATGTAACTAGCCCTACAAGTTACCTTATCACTTCCATCCGTACACTTACGGGCGAAGTAACCGTACTTGTTGCACTTAAATCACTTGATCTTCTTCAAGTTTTTCTTCTTTGAGTGCACATTCTTTTGCCACTTTTTGTTCTTAGTCTTCTTTGAGGTTTCCGGTTCTTGCTTTCGTTCGTTCACAAACCTTAAGCGTTTATTCTTCCGCTTATTTCCTCCATGTGAGGAACTAGCGGCCACGTGCACTTCTGCACTTGGTTTTGCGGCTTGAATCCGCTCTTCCTCGAGTTCGAGGTGTTTCGATACATCGCTTAAAGTTTTAATGCACTCATTATGAGTGAGATGCATTTTCATTTTATCCCAGCTATCTGGGAGTGAACGAATGACTGCTTGGATCTGCTGTTCGTCAGACAGCGTAACACCCGCATCCTTTAATTCAGATATAAGATTCGCCATGTGGCGGAGATGCTTTTTCATCGAATGATCTCGCCGCATCTTGTACGAATCAAATTGAATATTTAAGGAGCGGAGTTTGGTAACCAAAGTTCCACCAAACTTTATCTCTAGCTCAGACCATATGTCTTTGGCTAGGTCGAATTCCCGAAATAGACGCATTATGTCATTGTCCATGGCGGACAGTAACGTAATACGTGCTATTTTGTTCTTTCGAGTCCAAGTATCATAAGCTTCCCGGTCCCTCTTGTGTTGGGCCGTATTGCCCAACTCAGGTTCTACCATTATGTTTTGGAGTGTTTCGAGCACATCTTGCTCCTCCAAAACATATTGGATTTTTATTGACCAAAGTTTATAATTGTCGCCGTTGAGCTTTTCACCTTTGTTAAGCTCTGCGACAATGTTCTTAGAAGCGGTAGACATATTCGATTCAAAAAACTGCAAAGAGAATGAAAAACACGATCAAAATTCTATGCATAAAGTTTCGATTCTTTAAACACTTGATAAGTTCCTTGGATGCGTTGAAATGTTACTCTAGAATCGAGAAGTTCACTACGTTCCCAACTACCATCTAGAAGTAACTTTCAAAGTATCCCTCTTACTTATCTCAAGTAAAAAGAAATCAGAAATAATACCCGTATGGTATTAGCAGCGGAAAAATACTTTGAAAAACATATCTTTCAAAATGGAATAGGTGAGAATTTGCGCAAAGAATTTTAGCGCAACAATTGCCAAGCCACGAGACCTGTTCTACACACCCATGGGTTAGATAACCATGGCCGGATCGTGGTAGGACTTGGAATTCTAAATTGCGCTATCCCGATTAAGGACGGGACATAACCTATTTGAAAAACATCTTTTTCAAAAAAAAATTTGAAAGCACGTTGGCTAATCTCCGTAGAGTAGAGCACAACGTCACAAGTACATTGGCTAATCTCCGTAGAGTAGAGCACAATGACATGGCTAATCTCGCATGAAGTAGAGCACTATGGCTAATCTTCAAAGAGTAGAGCCCAATGAAAAACTTCATTAAAACGTTAGTCCCGTATGAACTAGTCGGCACTGTGGTTAGCCCCGTATGGGCTAATCGGCACATTCGAGTTTGGCCAAGGCCTTTTGTCACCCCGTATGGGTCAGTTGGCAAGTTTGCAGTCGACCCAGACCTTCTGCCAGATTGGTCGACCAAAAACACCAAATTGGTCGACCAATTTTGGTCTGCAATTTCTTCCCGGCCAGGGCCTCTGCCCTGGCCGGGGCTTGGCCAAGGGCCGGCCAGGGCCTCTGCCCTGCCCGGCCAGGGGCCTTGGCCCCTCGGCCAGGGCCTCTGCCCTGGCCGAGGCCGGCTAGGGCCGGCCATGCCCTGGCCGAGGCCAGGGCACCGGCCCTGGCCTCTGCCAGGGCCGGCCAGGCCGGCCTGGCCTTGGCCGGTCACTGCCGGCCTGGCCATGGCCGGCCATGGCTTGGCCATGGCCGGTCATGGCCAAGGCCATTTTGGGCATTGGCCGGCCATGGCCCCTTTGGCCATGGCCGGCCACCCCCTTGAATGGGGTTGCCGCACACATTCCTCCCCCTTGATGGGGTGGTCACCGGTGGTTATTGGCCGTAGCCAACCCCCTCCGCTTGGGAAGGGGGGTGCATGGCCTTCATAGCCCATTTGGCCATGGTGCACATGCACCAAATTTCATCTTACCCGATGGAAATAACTACCATCATCTTCCTCGATGAAGCACCCGTTCGTCGATGAAGCACCCGTTCGTCGAGAAATTAGTTATTTTCTAATGGCCGTGTGCCAAAAATGAAAAATAACATACTACGTGAACGGTCGGTTCTTCCCGTCACGGAGAGTTCCTACCATATCCGTAATGATAGGAGACCCTAACGTGAAAAGAACAACCGCTGCGTTCTCTCCGTCACGAAGCGTTCCTACCATATCCGTAATGGTAGGAGACCCATTCGTGAAAAAGACAACGACTCGTTCATAGTTTCGACGGGGCGGTGGTTTGACCGGGGTGAACCCGTATGGCTCTGATACCAATGAAGAATCCTACCAAAACAGAGTTAGGATCGATAATTAAAGTCGAGACTTACGCTTGCGTATGCGGAACGGTAGTCTCGGAACTTTGCCTTCGGATTCGCCACGATGGATCGAGTCTTCTCACGAACGGAGTAAGGCTACTAATCCACAATCTAAATCTCTATTTTAGATTAAGAACTTGGATAGAGGAAGAGAAAGGATTTCTGCAGAGCTTCGCTAGAATGAAGTTGCATGCATGAATGCCATGCAAAAGGTGTAAGAAATGGCTTACCATTGGGTCTTATTTATAGCCCCCAAGGTAGTTATTTTAGGGTAAGTTGTTCCTTTGGAACAACTTAATTAAGGTGTACCATGATACATGGCACATTATAAGCTTAAGTTGTACCATATGCATGGTACAACATAAGCTTAAGATATTCCCCCTTTATTAGCCATATGTCGCATGCATTTATGCATATATAAAGCGACTTTCCTACTCATCCAGAGATCCTCTCCGCAAGGGAACAGATTCCCTTTGCACACGACTTCGTGTACACGACGTTCGAGGTCCGTATTCCCTCGTACATCCCCCACAAGGGTGTACAAACGTCTTCCATATCCAACAGCCGGAACTATCTTGGAGAACATGGCATCCAACAATGAGAGGTGGAGCATGCTACACCAAATGCTGGTGGAATGCATCAGGTTGAGGAAGTGGATAAGCTGTCAAGCAAATTCGATTTGCTTTCCACTCAGATTTCAGCGTTCATGGTTGGAGCCGGTGCCGCTAACCCGCAGTATGTAGTGGCAGTGGAAACTGAAGTAATGGAAGACTTCGATGTTGGAGACATCTCGGCGCCCATGGATCAAGCAAGTGCCCTATTTTATAATCCTACGGGAAATGCACCCTATCTGCCGTGGACGAGTTTTAATCCTGGATATTCTCCCAACAATCAGAATCATCCAAATTTCAGTTACAAGGCACCCTACCAACAACTTCAACAACCTCATCAGCAACTACAATATCAGCCTCCTCCGCCTCAACAACAAATGTATCAACAGTTTCCTTCTCGAAATCAGCAACCTCCGCCCCAACAACAACAGTACAATCAACAACAACGAGTGGTCTCTCCTATCGAGAACATCCTGACTCAGTACATTGCGAATCAGGAGAAGATCACCCTACAACTACAGCTTGGGCAGAAATCCTTGGCCGACCAAGTGACCCAGTTGGGGTTACAAGTAGCCAAACTCCAGAAAGCGCAAGGACAACTGCCGGGTCAACAGGAGGTGAACCCTAGGGGACCAACCCAAACTCTAGCCTTGACACACGGTCAAGCAAATGTCTCCGCCATTGTTCTGAGGAGTGGAAAGAAGATTCCGGCACGGGAGGTCGAGAAGGATAATGAAACACCAGTTGTCAATGAGAAACCGAATATGGAAGTGAGCGACAATGGAGCTTCAACATCGAGCTCCGTGACTCTGGAGGGAGATTCTGAGAAGACGAAGAAGAATGAGGGCGATGACTTGAGGGTTTTCAAGCCTTCAGTACCATTTCCGCAGAGGCTTGCCAAGGCCAAAATTGATGAAAAGTATGGCAGGTTCTTCGAGATGGTGAAGGACCTAAGTCTTCAGATCCCGTTCCTAGAAGCGATTGAGACCATTCCCTCGTACGTGAAATTTCTTAAGGACCCAGTGACAAAGGGGACAAGAAAGGAAAAAGTGGTCCTTACGGCGAAATGTAGCGCCCTGATTCAACGAGCCAATCCGCCGAAGCTCAAAGACACGGGGAGTTTCTCGATCCCGTGCTCTATAGGAGAAGCTCAATTCATAGAGAGCTTGTCGATTTGGGAGCAAGTGTAAGTTTGATGCCCCTATCGCTGTACAGAATGATCAATATGGGTGAACTGGAACCTACGGGGATAACCCTGCAGCTAGCAGATAGATCAGTGAAGTACCCCGTGGGAGTCGACGACGACTTGCCAGTTAATGTTCGCGGTGTGCGTGTGCCGGTGGATTTCGTGGTTATGGATATGCCCGAGGATAATCACACTCCGATTATTCTCGGAAGACCTTTTATGGCAACCACCGGTGTGCTCATCGACGTAAAGAAGGGAAAGTGTCCTTAAACGTCGGCGATCAAACAGTGGAATTTGACTTGGCGCTGTCAATGAAGTTACCACCAGAGGAACCCAAATGCAACCTGCTGGAGATAGAAGAAGAGAGAGTTAATGAAGCAGGAGCATGTGAAGTTATTTCTAGGAACCCCCCTGAAGACTTGGATGGACTCGAGGAGCACACTAGGCTAGAAAGAGAGGAAGTTACTGAACCAGTATGTGTCTCCCAGTTAACCCCCCCCCCCCCCCCCCCCGGATTTGGGAAGAATGCTCTGACGAAGAGCAAGGGGAAAGCCTTTGATGCTCACTGCTGATGAAGTTCGAATTCTGAAGAGCGTGGCGAGTGTCGCCAACACAAAGGAGAAGCCCCCGGATATCACCAGTGGGGGAGTTATTGAAACCATCCATTTGTCGCCGCTGTCAACAACCAGAATTTTTGCACCAACCGCTGAGAGGACACCGACCGTTGAGCGTCACTCGTTCAAGCCACCCTGAATATCATGTCGGGAGTCGAGCAAACGACTACAAAAAATAGCGCTTCATGGGAGGAAACCCATGTTCTAAACTTCTGTTGGTTTTTGATAGGATTAGTTTATTAATTTTTGTGAATAAATATTGCTGTGGGGATTTTTGTTGGGACACTTAGAGGATTTATGCTTTTTGTGCAGGAATATCCCCACTCGATCGAGTCATACATCAATCGATCGGGTGGATCGTTTCAGTAAGTGGCCAGTTTCAGTCGACGAGTGAACCGATCGGGTGATAAAATCGACAATCGGGTCGCTGATCGGGTGATGAAAACAGAGGCTTGGGAAGTTTTTCGGAGAGCGGTCAACCGATCGGGTGAGATCTCACCCGACCGGGTGACCTGTAGCTGCTGATCCAAATGATTTTTTTTTTGAAAATTGACCCAGCCGATCGGGTGATTTTCACCCGATCGGTTCACCCAAACCCTATACATATCAACCCCCCACCCGACTTCATTTCACCCGACCTCCAGAAAATTCATTCGAGCAGTTCGTTTCGCCTTCTTCCAAAACGATCTCCCCCATCACTCCTACTACTCCAAATCGTACTCCCCCACTTCCTCCACTGCTTCCCCACCATCAATCCCCTCTGTCGACCACGTTCTAACCGCAACCCCCTCAAAACCCTAGCCCTAATCTCCCGACTTTCAAAATTTCTGTTTTCTTTGTATTAGTGTACGGCGGCTCCCCGAATCACTCCATTGTGCATCGTGGGATCATTTGGGAGCTAGGAGTCACGTCATTGCTGGGTAAACTTGCTCCATAACTTGATTATTATATTGCCCAAGAATTTTTATTTTGCTCCTTTGTCATTTGTTGCGTGCACCCACATATCATTTTGCATATCACACCAAATCGCCATAACATCATGGCAAAAGATAAAGATAAGGGTAAGCAACCCATGGTGGAAGAGGAGCCATCTTGCAAGAGACAACGACCCACACGATCTATGCGTGGACGCGCTCCTCCACCACCTCCTACCCAACCACAACCCCAACCTGTCGTACCTGTGGTAGACCCACTACTGGGACCGTAGGGAGTTCGTTTAATGAGCCAAGCACACAAAGATTTCTTTTCTTGCCTCAGCCAACGTTCTCACTTAGCCACCAAGTTCGCACACGATCAAACCCTATTCGATCTCGGAGTTTTCTCCGAAGTCAAATACATATTCGCAAACTTAGGTTGGCTTAGTTTCCTGCACTCCCATGCCCAATCCTACCCCGTTCTCACACTAGAATTTCTCTCCACTATTAAAATTGAGGCGGGGGCAACTATCGCTTTTTGCCTTCGAAACTGAAATTTCTGTGCTCCTTTGACCACTATCAATGATATTTTCGGTTTCCCCAATCTTGAAGGCAGCATCCTCCCCAATGAATTGCATGCCGACTTTGACATCAACTTTTTTTGGGGATGCCTCACATTACATGATCATTATCCTAGGGGTAAGGCAAGGCCTCTTCTATTATCCACCCGGTCTTTCGTCTCGCCCATCGTATTATCTCAAGTACTTTCTTTCCAAGGGATGAGTCCGGTACCATGACCATCCCAGATCTTTTCATCATATGGGCGATGGCTTTTCCTTTCATTCCCAGTGTTGACGGGATTACTTTCGAGGCTTCGCACATTCGCATAAACGTCGCTTCGTGGCTAATTCAAAAGCTTGTTGATATTATCCGGGCAAACAAATGAAAATATTGCTGCGGTGGTCTCATCACTATCATTGCCCTATACCCTCCCTTCAACATCGAGCTTCCCCTCGATTTGCCCCGTGCCCCAGGATCTACCTATCTCGACATCGATGTCCTGAGGCACACCCATATGATCAGGCCGCTAGGTGGCGGTCGGTTTGCTTTCCACTACGGCCATCCCCCGGCACCATATACAATTCTGTCGAACCCTGGCCGCATGACCATTGAGCTTCAGGCCGATTGGTCTTTTACACCAGATCCTGAATTTGTGGGGGGGCTACACCATCAGTTTGTTCTCCCTGACCCTCCTAGACCACCTTCCCCAGCCGTCCACTTAGGCGAGCATGATATTCCTGAGTTCAGAGAAGACCCCGGGGTTGGACCCAGTGTCACCACCCCGGCTACTGTAGCAGTTTCTTCCGAGGCCCTAACGACGGCCCTCCTTGGCCTAGCCTCATGTGCCGGTACGACCACTACCGCCGGCACCCCTTCTGCTGTCTGCCGTGCCACCTCTGCTCGTCTCGCTCTCGAGGCCGAGATGGCTACGTTGCGTGCTGGCGCATCCTCCTCCACCTCCTCGGATACATCTACTTCTTTACTATCACATCCCCGTTTCCTCTCTCTTGAGCGAAACGTTACCGCCATTCTCCTTCTTCTTACCCATATCCACGGTCCTCCACCACCATCTCCACCACCATCACCTCCTCCGTCTCCCTAGACGATCATCCCCTCTTACTACCATTGTTTCCCATCCCGCTACTTCTTCCTCTCCCACAACCACTACTATTGACCCTCCACTCCCACCACCTTTCACTTCTATCACCACCGCCTACTCACATAGCAGGAAACAGGTCGTTATGCGCGCGAGATCATTACCCACACCATCCTCATCAGTCGACGTATCCCTGCCACCCTCCGTGTTGAATATTGGACTCCCCGGATTTGGTTTTGATGATGAGCAAACATAAATAATCCATGAACTAACAATTTGTGAGCGCAGTATTGGAGATCGTCGCCAAATTCACGAGAACATTCAAAGCGACATCTCAACACTTCCCAAAGCTCGTATTCATGCCTAAAGCTTCGTTGAAGCTCTTGCGCCGTTTTGGAAGTTATGAAGATTCAATCGAAGCTCTCGAAGACCGTTTATTAAGGTTTTATTTATAGTCTTTTTAGCTTCGATATATAGAATGTTAAGCCTTGAGTATATCTTACCATTCTAACTTCATAACGCTCATATCGTAGCTCTAGGATCTTAGTACAAGTTCATCCTAACTCCCTCGAAGCATCGCGCTTCGATTCGGACTTGTATGTGCATGTTAGTTGGTACAAGAACAAGTACTGACCGACTAGATGGTGATCTAGTCGGTCAGCAACTCTTCTTGGACCGACTAGTTTGATTCCTTAATTTCTTGGACTTTACTGTTTACAGTTAGTCGGTCTATGTTGACTCACCGACCGACTAGTTTGTGAACTAGTCGGTCAGTGATGCTTCTTTGACCGACTAGTTGTGACTTACTGTTCATGCTAAATTTCTCCTAAGCTACTGTTTATCGTTAGTCGGTCTAAGAACGTTTGGTGACCGACTAGTTGACAATCTAGTTGGTCAACTTTTGTTCTTGGACCGACTAAGTCAACTTGTATTCAGACTATTTCATTTTGCCTCTTAGTCGGTCTACGGTCACTGACTGACCGACTAGTTGTGAAACTAGTCGGTCAGAATGTCTTCTTGGACCGACTAGATTTCTTGGTCTGAAATTCTCTTTCTTCTCAGTTCCTCTCTTAGTCGATCCATGCTGTTTGACTGACCGACTAGTTGATGAACTAGTCGGTCAGTGATTGTTCTTTGACCGACTAATTCTCACAGATTTCTATCCGTTGGAGAATGACCTAAGTTGTTTTTATGGGACCCTATAAATACGAACCTAGGTCATTTCTATCTAGGTTAGAGCTTCCATTCAGAGATTCATTGAGATCAAAAGAGATAGCTATTCTCACTCAAATCTAAAGCTCTCTTCCTCACAAGAAACCCATTCTCTCTCATTTCTATATCTAGAATCCATCTAGAGAGAAGCTTGTTCTTGGTGAGCTCTTCAAGCTATTGCTTGATCCAAGTCTCCAAATCATCCCTAGGCACCGATTGCTGGTCATTTCCTTGGTGCTAGGTCTTGGTGACTTCATCTTCCTCAAATCCTCCATTTCACCTATTGGGTAAGAAAAACTCAAGGTATAGGATTTTGTGGTAAGTTTGCTTATTTCAATATAACTCATTTATATTGCTTGTTGATTCTCTCGGTTGTGAGAGAAGGTTGTGATCCCGGGTTGTGGGATTCACTATTGCCGTTGTTGTATGATTTGATCTTGTGAAGGTTTTTCACAAGATATTCATAGTGGAAATCTTGAGTTAGGGTTTCTAACTCAAGTATCCGGAGGGGATCCGGGTGGTTGGGACGTAGGATCACCGGGAACAAGTCGGGGAGACTTGGGTGGATCCGAACCCATTAACATCATTTGTTTGCATTGTTAATTTTGTTGTTGTCATTCAATTTAAGCTTCCGCAAATTGATTTGGTAGTTGTTTGCAATTTAATTTGGAATTATACTCCTGATTATTTTAAAGTACTATTCACCCCCCCTCTAGTACTTGTGCAGTAACTGGTAGGGCATTACATTTGGTATCAGAGCCAGATACTTAGCTATGTCTGCCAACGACAACAAGACCGTGCGTCCACCTTCCAACTATGACACCTTCAGGAACCGTGAAGGAGCATCTTCGGTGATGGATGGACATTCCTCTACGAGGCCTCCATTCTTTAACGGTACCAACTATGGGTACTGGAAATGCCGGATGGAAACCTTCCTCCGGAGTGCATCCTTATGGAGGACCACAATGAAGGAATACATTGAACCCGTAGAAGAAGACTTTGAGAAATGGACTACCACGGAGATCGCCGCGGAGGTAAGCAATGCCAAGGCAATGAACGCCTTGCAATGCGCTTTGGAGCCCGAGGACTTCAATAAGATATGCACATGTAAGAGTGCATATCAAATTTGGAACTCCCTCCTCATTCTTCATGAAGGGACGAGTAGGGTAAGAGACTCTAAACTCGTAGTCGTAAACAAAGATTACGAAATGTTTCATATGCAACAGGGCGAGAAGATGAAAGAATATTACGCTCGCTTCGTTGACATAATAAACGAGTTAGAGGCCCTCGGCAAGCCCTACACTCAAAAGGAGAAGTGCTCAAAGCTTATTGAAGGACTTCCCTCTTCTTGGGAAAACGTACCTTCGCCATCGAGGAAGGTAATGACATGAACAAATATACCGTAGTTCAACTAATGGGTACTTTGATGTCATACGAGGTACGCAAAGATAGCAAGGTGAAGTTACAAGAAAAGATGAAGTCCTATTTGAACCAAGATGCGCCTAAGAAAAAGGCGATTGCATTCAAGACGGCTTCATCCACCTCTACCGATGATGAGGACTCGGAAGAAGAAATGGACATGGAATCCATTGCACTCATGGCAAAGAAGTTCAATCGCTTCTTCCGAAAGGGTAACTTCAAACAAAAATCTAAATTTACTTCTACTAACGCCTCTCCACCTTTGTGCTTTAAATGCAATAAGCCATGACACATCAAAGCGGATTGTCCTCAAAACAAGCAAAAGGAAAAGTGGAAGGCACCGAAGTTCGACAAGTCAAAGAAGTACAAAAAGGGGTACAAAAAGGGACTTGTCGGAGCAACATTCACCGACTCTGAGGATTCCTCAAGCGGAGAGTCGGATGATGAGAAAGTGGAGCAAGCGCACATGTGCTTCATGGCAAGAGAGGAGCATGATCAAGGATCTTCCTCCTCCGATGATAGCGACGACGAAGGTGATGAGGTAACTATGGATGATCTTAGGGATGCTAACTCTCATTTATGGTCTAAATACACAAAATTAGTAAATCGATATACTAAAGTAAAAGATGACCTAGCTAGCATTCAAACCTCGCCTAAGACTATCATCACCAACAACGACACCGTTGTTGAAGAGTTAAGAAATGAGATTGTTAATCTCAAATCTAAACTTGAACATGTTAGCATTGATGATCCGGAAGAACATAGGATAGCGGATTTAACTTCTCAAAACTCGACTTTGAGTATTGAGAACGAGAATCTTAAATCTCGTGTTTATGTGCTCACATCGCAAGTATCCACATTAGATACTTCTATGCGTTCTCTCAAAGAGAAATATGAGAACACATTAGGCCGAATCAATAGATTCAATAAGGGTAAGGACCATTTGGATAAAATCCTAAGTGACTTACTTCCGGCCAATCACCACATTGGTTTGTGGTATACGTGGGATGTCCATCCAAAGCGGCCACTACTTTTGTTAGGCCAACTTCCGGTGACTCTACGAGTGGTAGCAAACACTCTATTGGTAGTTCATCTACCAATGGTGCTTCCACCTCGTCCACACCCTCTTTTGGAAAGAAACCCACTTTGGGTGGACCTCCAAAGAAGGGGCATGCTTATATGTACACAAATACCATGCCACGTAGGAACACACGTCCTACTCCACCATCTCACACATATGATGATTTCTATGCTACACGTTCACGGGCACGTGCACACCATGTGAGACACCCTCACGCACGTGTTCCCACACATGCATATGTTCACCCACCTCATCGTATGAATAATTCTCGTCGTGCACCATTCCATCATGTTCCGTATGCCTATCCACGTCATGCATCACGTAGAAACCAACAACGCATGCATGCACCCAATAGGATGATGGCTCCCAAATTTTCACTATTTGGAGCCCAAAGGACACAAGCATGGATGAAAAACAAGTATATATGAATGCTTATTTTTTGGATGTTGTGCATAGTAGAAATTATGTGGGGAAGTCAAAGTCCAATTGGACTTGGCTTCCAAAGGTCTAACTTTTGAGGACCCAATGACCTTGGGTACCATGATATGAAAGTTTCTATCTTTAGGTACTCAAGGAAAAGAAAAAGAAGAGGAGCAACAAATTTAAATTTAGCTCCAAAGGGAATTGGATACTCGATAGCGGGTGTTCAAAACACATGACGGGTGACGCTCAATTGCTCTCCGGAGTGGTTCCCATTGCAAATGGAAATCGCGTCGTATTTGGAGGCAACGAGAGCGGAACCAACGTCGGTGTTGGTAAAGTGGGTAACCCTTCTAAACCCTTAATTAGTGATGTCTATCTAGTTAATGGTTTAAATCATAATCTTATTTCAATAAGCCAACTTTGTGACAAAGGTTACAAAGTTAGCTTTGCGAAAGGATTGTGTCATATTTCAAATGATAATAATAAATTATTATTTTCCGGCACACGCCATAAAGATATTTATATTTTGGATCTTCCTAAGTCATATGAACAATGTCTCGTTGCCAACACAAGTGAACAACACTTATGGCATCGACGCTTTGGACATGTGAACTTTGGAACACTTTATAAGCTTTCGAAATTAAATTCCATTAAAGGTTTTCCGAAGCTCGTTTTTGAAAAGAAAAGTTTTTGTAATTCTTGTCAACGTGGCAAGCTTCCTAAATCTTCATTTAAACCTAAGAAAAGCATTTCTACGAAACGGCCACTAGAGCTATTGCATCTAGATTTATTTGGGCCAACTAGAGTTGCTTCCTTAGGAAATGCAAGATATGGACTAGTCATCGTGGATGATTATTCAAGATTTACATGGGTATTTTTCTTATGTAATAAAAATGAAGCTTTTGAAAACTTCACAATATTTGTGAAGAAAGTACAAAATCTCATCGGAACCACCATTGTCAATATTCGTAGTGATCATGGGGGTGAATTTGAGAATGAGTCTTTCTCAAATTTTTGTGATGATCTTGGAATTACTCACACGTTTTCTTTCCCTCGCGCACCTCCTCAAAATGGTGTTGTTGAGAGGAAGAATAGAACGCTTGTGGAGTGTGCTCGCACTATGCTCGAAGATAGTCAACTTGGTTATCAATTTTGGGCGGAAGCGGTACACACCGCTTGTTATGTGTTTAATAGAATACTTTTGAGGCCCGGCACCAAACAAACTTGCTATGAATTGTTGTTTGGTAGATTGCCTCAAGTTAAACATTTTCGTGTTTTCGGCGCAAAATGTTTCATTAAAAACACATATGATAATTTGGACAAGTTTGATCCGAGATCGGATGAGGGGATATTTGTTGGGTATTCCTCACGTAGCAAAGCCTACCGGATATACAACAAAAGATCCTCTACGATCGAGGAATCACTTCATGTCTCTTTTAATGAGAATTTTACAACTTCTAGAATTTCAAATGATAATGATTCTATGGATGTTTTATGTGATTCGTTTGAAAATTCTAAGTCTATTGATTCAATTGATTCTATTGAGACTAACCCGACTAATGAAGTTGTTGAGAATGTGCCTAGTGATCAAGGTATTCCCAAGCGGGCTTCATACCGTTCGCGACCATCCCCATGAGCAAGTCATTGGCAATATTAATGATAGTGTCAAGACGAGATCTCAAGTCCACCACTTCGCCAATTGTGCCTTTGCCTCATCGATAGAGCCAAAGAATATCGTTGAAGCGTGCGAAGATAGTGCTTGGATCCTTGCCATGGAGGAGGAACTCATTCAATTCGAGAGGAATGAGGTATGGGAGCTTGTTCCTTTGCCATCGAAGAACCACACCGTCATAGGGACAAAGTGGATCTTCAAGAACAAAACCGACGAAAATCAAGTCGTCGTCCGGAACAAAGCTAGGTTGGTTGCTCAAGGCTATCGCCAAGAGGAAGGTATCAATTTCGAAGAATCCTTCACTCCGGTAGCTAGATTAGAATCAATTAGACTTTTATTATCTTATGCATGCCATAAAAATTTTATGTTATTTCAAATGGATGTTAAAAGTGCATTTTTAAACGGAGATGTTGTTGAGGAAGTTTACGTTTCTCAACCTCCGGGCTTCATAAATGAAAAATTTCCAAATCATGTTTTTAAACTAAAGAAAGCTCTTTATGGTTTGAGACAAGCTCCTCGAGCTTGGTATGATCGCCTAAAGAATTTTCTTTTGGATTTGAATTTTAAAATGGGCGAAGCCGATTCTACACTTTTTGTTAAGCATGCGAATAATGATATTTTATTAGTTCAAATTTATGTTGATGATATCATTTTCGGTGCTACTAACTTCACTCTTTGCGAAGAGTTCTCTAATGTTATGAAGGACCAATTTGAGATGAGCCACATGGGCGAACTCAAATATTTCTTAGGTCTCCAAATTCGCCAATTGAACGATGCAATCTTCATCCACCAAACGAAGTATACGGTGGAGTTGCTTAAGCGATTTGGAATGGAAAGTGCTTCCGGGAAAAAGACTCCAATGAGCACGACTACGCATCTTGACAAGGATACGGGCGGTAAGGATGTAGACATTCGTCTATATCGAGGTATGATAGGTAGTTTACTTTATCTTACAGCAAGTAGGCCCGATATTATCTTTGCCGTATGCGTATGTGCTCGTTATCAGTCTCAACCTAAGGAGTCTCACTTAGTAGCGGTAAAGCGTATTTTCTATTATCTAAGTTACACTTTAGATTTTGGATTACTTTATCCGAAATCTAGCACGTATGAGTTAGTCTCATACAGTGATGCCGATTATGCGGGATGCAAATCCGACAGGAAAAGTACTAGTGGCACTTGCCATTTTCTAGGAAATTCTCTTGTCTCTTGGTTTTCCAAGAAGCAAAATTCCGTATCACTTTCAACCACCGAGGCGGAATATATTGCCGCCGGTGCCGCTTGTGCCCAGGTTCTTTGGATGAGACACACTTTGAAGGATTTTGGTATTCACTGTGATACTAGCCCTATCATGGTGGATAACCAAAGTGCTATCTGTCTTTCAAAGAATCCGGTGCACCATTCCCGATCAAAACACATAGATGTCCGACACCATTTCTTAGATGATCATGTTGCTAAAAAGGACATCATTTTAGTGTACGTTGAAACCCAAAAGCAAATCGCCGATTTTCACGAAACCCCTAAAGGAGGACTCCTTTGTGCGGTTGCGTCGAGAATTGGGGATTATGGGTGAATCCGAGATATAGGATTCATATTTCATTCAATTATCTTGCATGCTATTATATTTTGCGATATTTCATTCATGCTAGATTTATTGAATTTTTGGGAATTTTAAGTGATATGTTTGAATTTTTGATCGAATTCGTATTTCAATGTCGTATTTAAGATTTCGACATTTTATGGGGTAATTTAGATGACTAATGAGAGTGTTAAGATGTTTCATCCAAGTGGTTTGTGAAGAAAAATCAATTATCAATTTTTGGACTCTTCTAGTCGGTTTGTGAAGAATCCTCTCCTATAGTGGTCTCCTTGATTATCTCCGATACGATCTTAAGGCAAATCCTAAACCATATCCTCGCCTTGTGAAATTGTTCTATGCCAATCGTGTTCGAGGCCAGTACGATGCTAGTCACTCCATCGAGACTACTGTCTTGGGAACTCCTATAGTTCTCACGGCAGAAATCTTGGGGGAGATTCTTGGCTGCTCGTCGTCTGGTCTCCTGCCTTCAGACATTTCCGTCGACGATATATCTTCCTTGGATCAGTCCGTTCTTTCTGACATCTTCCATGTGATCCCTCCTGCCTTCATTGGAGTTCCTTCAAAATCGTTCAAGCCAAATGCCTGGGTTCTGAATCTTATTCTGAATTCGTGCTTGCTTCCCAAGTACGGCTCATCTTCACTTCCATCCCAGCCATTCCTGAAGCTTATCTACGCTCTATTCTTGGGTTGCGAGATTAATTGGGCTCGCGTTATACTCGATAAGATGGACTCTTTCGAGTGTATACGCAAGACCAATAAATCTGCGCATATTCCATACCCTTGTCTGTTGACCCTTGTGTTTCGTCATTTCCGAGTCCCTCTCCCTCCTGACGATGAGCGTCCCTTGGGTACTCCTCTAAACGCGACGGCCGTTAAGAAATCTCTAGCGGCGCTTCGTCACGTGCAGAGGTCTACCGCATCTGCTTCCCAGTCTACTCCGTCAGCTGCTGCAGCCCCCGCTCCTCCTGCCACATTAGACGATGTCGTACGCCTTCTTCGTCAGCACGACTCTCGTTTGGCTCGTACTGAGGAGGTCATCTGTCGTATGGCTCGTATGATGGGGATTGATCTTCCTCCTTCAGTTTCTGAGGCCGAGGAGATGGACGATGAGGAGCTTGACGAGCTTGTCACTTCCTTAGCCCGTGGCGATGAGGCCACCACTGCTGCTGCTGCTGCTACCACTTCAGCTCCTGGAGATGGCACCACTTCCGGTGCTCCAGAGACTTTTGCTTCAGCACTTCAGACTTCTGAGCCTGCTGCTGACCCTGCTGTCGAGCCTGCACATCTTTCACCTGCTGCTGTTGAGACCCCTGCTGCGTCGACCCCTGCTGTTGAGCCAGTCGTTTCCACTCCTACCCCGACGATCCCGTCTGTTGAGACGCCTCTTCTCCCTGCAGAGCCTGAGTCCACTCCGTCGACTGGACCCACGGAGACTGCAGATCCAGCCACTTCCTCGTGATCATTTGTTCCGAGGGCTCTCCACTGTTCATTGGATGATTTACCTTTTTGAGAGTGTTTTTATTTTGGGTTAGGATGGAGATTGATGGTTGTTTTTGATGTATTTTTGAGTTTTTTGGATGTCGGTGTTGGGTATTTTGATGTACTTTGGATATCGTTGATGATGTTATATTTTGATGTAGACGATGATGTTGTACTTTTTGATGTTTATATAGATGATGTGATGTACATTTTTATATTTGATATCTTTTTGGATGTACTCATGATGTTATCATTTATATATATTCATCGATGTTCATGTTGTGATATTTACTTCGTCGTGCACATTAATTCTCATTCGATGTCCATGCTATGTAAAATCGTCGCTCGACGATTGAAAAACTTGGTTAAATAGATTGATATTCTATAATTGTATAGAATTGTTTTCCATGAACAAATTTAACCAAGAATATTGAATATTGGAGAGTATGTTTCATTATTCAATATATAAAAAATTTATTATTACCAAATATTATTTTTGATGATTTTGATTATCGCTTTTTGATAATGGACAATTTGGCACACCTTGATTTGATTTTATCATTTTTTTCCCTTGGTGTCAATTAGTTCCATCGTCATTGTCTACGACTCCCGATGTTGGATTTTCCATTTCCTAGTTGTTGTCGTTGTATGCCCCCCATTTTGGGATAATGCCAAAGGGGGAGAGATAATGATAATAAATAGCGCAAATGAAAATTTAACTCAATTTCCAAGAATCTAGTTTGATATATATAAGGATTTTCAAAATCCGATATTTCGAAAATCGATTCTCTTTATTTATCTTACTCATCTGATTGATGCAATTCATATATATTCATTTTGGAATTAACGTGTCATCAATGCAGGGGGAGTAAGTATTTTACATTTGAATCATTATTTTTGATTATTATTTATGTTGGTTTGTCATCACCAAAAAGGGGGAGAATGTTGAATATTGGACTCCCCGGATTTGGTTTTGATGATGAACAAACATAAATAATTCATGAACTAACAATTTGTGAGCGCAGTATTGGAGATCGTCGCCAAATTCACGAGAACATTCAAAGCGACATCTCAACACTTCCCAAAGCTCGTATTCATGCCTAAAGCTTCGTTGAAGCTCTTGCGCCGTTTTGGAAGTTATGAAGATTCAATCGAAGCTCTCGAAGACCGTTTATTAAGGTTTTATTTATAGTCTTTTTAGCTTCGATATATAGAATGTTAAGCCTTGAGTATATCTTACCATTCTAACTTCATAACGCTCATATCGTAGCTCTAGGATCTTAGTACAAGTTCATCCTAACTCCCTCGAAGCGTCGCGCTTCGATTCGGACTTGTATGTGCATGTTAGTTGGTACAAGAACAAGTACTGACCGACTAGATGGTGATCTAGTCGGTCAGCAACTCTTCTTGGACCGACTAGTTTGATTCCTTAATTTCTTGGACTTTACTGTTTACAGTTAGTCGGTCTACGTTGACTCACCGACCGACTAGTTTGTGAACTAGTCGATCAGTGATGCTTCTTTGACCGACTAGTTGTGACTTACTGTTCATGCTAAATTTCTCCTAAGCTACTGTTTATCGTTAGTCGGTCTAAGAACGTTTGGTGACCGACTAGTTGACAATCTAGTCGGTCAACTTTTGTTCTTGGACCGACTAAGTCAACTTGTGTTCAGACTATTTCATTTTGCCTCTTAGTCGGTCTACGTTCACTGACTGACCGACTAGTTATGAAACTAGTCGGTCAGAATGTCTTCTTGGACCGACTAGATTTCTTGGTCTGAAATTCTCTTTCTTCTCAGTTCCTCTCTTAGTCGGTCCATGCTGTTTGACTGACCGACTAGTTGATGAACTAGTCGGTCAGTGATTGTTCTTTGACCGACTAATTCTCACAGATTTCTATCCGTTGGAGAATGACCTAAGTTGTTTTTATGGGACCCTATAAATACGAACCTAGGTCATTTCTATCTAGATTAGAGCTTCCATTCAGAGATTCATTGAGATCAAAAGAGATAGCTATTCTCACTCAAATCTAAAGCTCTCTTCCTCACAAGAAACCCATTCTCTCTCATTTCTAGATCTAGAATCCATCTAGAGAGAAGCTTGTTCTTGGTGAGCTCTTCAAGCTATTGCTTGATCCAAGTCTCCAAATCATCCCTAGGCACCGATTGCTGGTCATTTCCTTGGTGCTAGGTCTTGGTGACTTCATCTTCCTCAAATCCTCCATTTCACCTATTGGGTAAGAAAAACTCAAGGTATAGGATTTTGTGGTAAGTTTGCTTATTTCAATATAACTCATTTATATTGCTTGTTGATTCTCTCGGTTGTGAGAGAAGGTTGTGATCCCGGGTTGTGGGATTCACTATTGCCGTTGTTGTATGATTTGATCTTGTGAAGGTTTTTCACAAGATATTCATAGTGGAAATCTTGAGTTAGGGTTTCTAACTCAAGTATCCGGAGGGGATCCGGGTGGTTGGGACGTAGGATCACCGGGAACAAGTCGGGGAGACTTGGGTGGATCCGAACCCATTAACATCATTTGTTTGCATTGTTAATTTTGTTGTTGTCATTCAATTTAAGCTTCCGCAAATTGATTTGGTAGTTGTTTGCAATTTAATTTGGAATTATACTCCTGATTATTTTAAAGTACTATTCACCCCCCCTCTAGTACTTGTGCAGTAGCTGGTAGGGCATTACACTCCGTTCTCATCGACACCCCACCCATCATTCACATCCCCACCGAGCCCACCATTGCACGACCTCCATCTCTTTCTCCACTTTTTCGCACACTTGTCACGTCTCTTGACCACACCACTCCACTCTCTTCCAAGGAGGATGAGGAGCCTTCCGCTCCTGCACCTTGATTTCCCTTTTTTCTGATTTTTCCCCTAGCCAGTTTTTCTGATTCACCATGATCATATCTTTTTTCAGGCATTGTTGAGATCAGCTTAGGGGAGATCAATATTTTGTGATTGTCGTCGTGTCACTTGTTTGCTGTGTGTTTGTTTTGTGTGTTTGTGCGTATGACTTTTGTATCGTTAGTTTCGGTATCTATTTTCTCTATTTTTGCTACGTCTCGTTTTGGGTGTTTTTCATGGTTTTCCCGTTTCTTTGTCGGTGCGTACTTCCCTCCCATCTTTCGTTGCCCTCCCGCATTTAATCATATTGCATTAAGGGCAATGCAATGTTCAGCTTGGGGGAGTCGCACTATGTGCGTCAGTCGTGTCTTTTTCACCGTTTTGAGTCGTTTTCGTCGTGTTTTTCTTTTTCTTTCCTTCCTTTTATTCTCCCTCTCCTAGAGATGACCACGCATGATGAAACTGCCACTCAACCACATGCACACTTAGCTAAGCAACGACACCTATCTTTACTAACCCTAGGAAGCCGAGTTCTATTGCATTTTATGCTCCGTGGGTTTACTTTGCTTTTTGTGTTGATTTGTGTGTTGTGATTAGCTAGTTGGTGTGTTTCTAGGTCGTGATTTTGTTTTATATGCCTATCCTTGGATGACTCCTAGACTATCAGCTTCAATTTCGAATATGCGGTATATTGCCTCTACTTTCTACTTCATTATGCATGAATCATCTATATTTTTACGCTTCAAATCGCATGTGTCGAGACTCTACCAATAGGACTAGGATAACCCATGTTGCTTACGCTCTGATCCCCGAAAAATTTCATTTTGCCCAAGTGTTTAGAATTCGAATTCTTTTTTGTTTACTTGGTGCAAATCCCCTCGTCGTGTACTTTACTTCCACTTGGGAGAGTACACAATTTTACCACTTACCAGCGCATCGATTTCCCGCTTTTGGAGAATGCGCATTATCCCACTTCTACAAAATACAAAAAAAAGAGAAGAGAAGGAAAAAGAAAATTCAAAAAGAAAAAAGAGAGAAAAAAGAATATGTATAGCCAAAATCCAAAAAAAATATACAAATATCCAAAACCCCCAAAAAAATTTCTGTTGTGAATATTACTCCTACCGTCGCGAATAAAGGGAAGGCGAGAATTTTCACCAAGTGCTCTCCTCCACGCCTACTCAACCCCCTTTCGTTTTTGAACACACTTGGTATATGAGCTTTCTAGCAATCATCTTGGAAATCGTGCGACGATTTCCTAGTTTCTAGCAGTGGAGTCCCTGACATATGACATGCTTCTATTCTTACTCTATTCTCATGCATGCTTGAACTATTATTCAACGCTAACTCGAATTGATTCGATATTTGGGTCATTCCATGGATATGTGTATATGGAGCTTGATTGCATGATTTAGATAACAACACCATTAGCTAGCTCACAACCATGGTCACTCGCGCTTCACCGCGTGGACCCACGACACTAGTAGGAACTTGTATTCCTGGGCTTAGTGCTATGCTTCTCGCGTGCTTGCTTAGTGTGTCGTATTAGTTTCCGTTGGCTCTAATGGGTAATCTAGGATTTCCTTTTCTTTTTCTGTTTTTTCCTTTTTATTTTCCCCTCCAAGCTTCTATTCTCACTTGTCTTCCTCGAGGACGAGGAAGGGTTCAACTTGGGGGATTTTGACGTGCGTTTATATTTTATATATTCACACACATCTTCACAGTAATTTTCCGTCCTTTTTCGTTGTTTCGTATCCATTCCCTTGTGTTTTTTAGTCCCTTTTTACTTTCATTGTGTTTGTGTACTTTTGCAGGATATTGCTGGCACAGGGGACATACACAGCCAACATCATGAGTCCTCAGAGCAACAGGAGGTGTCGCACGAGATCATGAGAGCCAATCGTCAAGATAAATCATGTATCAGCTCTCAACCGATCGGGTGGACATATCCACCCGATCGGTTCATGCGGCCGTATCAGACCCTGAGGAAGAAGCAACTCCACCCGATCGGTTCAGTGATCGGGTGGATGTGACATAGGACACTGTTTTGAGAGCCAAAGTTCACCCGATCGGTTGATTTGTCAACCGATCGGGTCACCTGTAGCTGCTGCCTCCCAAGCTCAAGAATTCAAAGACTCACCCGATCGGTTCAGCGATCGGGTGAGATTTATCAGAAGCTGAAGACCAAATTTCCCGTCGTTTCACCCGATCGGGTGAATGTCCATTTTTGTCTTTTAGTGGGAATATTCCCTGGCATCTTGCCAAAATATATAAATAGCGCTAGGTTTTCCCATAAACATTATCCCCATTTTAAAGCTGTTTTAAGGGATTTTGGCTGCTCTGAATTTATTTCTATTTGTAAGTTCTTCGATCGTTCCTATATTTTAATATTGCGTTTATACTACTATTTGCTACAGTAATCTATTGCATGATTTCCATTTTGATGGATATAATCTGTTTTACTGCTTTTCATGCCATGATTAGTGAGTAGTTCTTAAATATGAGACATTGGTGGAAGCCCCTTCGTGGGTTCTTCCTAGAATGACCATAGGATTAGGGATTCGATAGGATATATGGATTTAGATGGTTACGCGGGGGCGTTTTATTGTCATTGGCGGGGGAAAGACTGCCTTTGACCGTCGAGCCAAGGAGAAATAAAACGGGAGTTTAATTCTCTAGCCACAGCTCACCCCCCAGCGTAAACATTGATTCCTCGTGTGTGGGAACGACTTGGATGAAATGTCGGGAGCAATCATTGCGAGCTTAGTGCTCCCGGAGTCGGGCGGTGCTGGACATGGGAATGCCCACCGTCCGAACCCGGGTAGACCTAGCGTATCATCCTGGGCATCGACCGGAATATCGGGCCCATGGGACATTAGGTACCACTATTAGAGGCAACGTCTCACCGCTAAACCCTAGAATCCGATCACATTCCTATCCTTCGGTCGTAATAGTGAGAACTCATGATAGGGCAGAATCCAAAGTCCTAGGTTACCTTTTTTTATCTCTTACACCTTCTTTCATTAGTTTACTATCGTGACATCCAACAAGAGATTAGGCTAGCTTGCCCACTGGGTGATCCGGTTCCTGATTGTTTACGAGCACAACACACGCCTCCCAGTGTTCGACCCCCAAGCCACACTTCAACACCGTGCGCTTGCGGTTTACAAATTCTAATCCTAGTATCCCCGTCCCTATTTGAGTGCCAAACGGACGGACAGTCAGAGCACGTGTAAAAAGTAGGCATTAAGGAGTGGACACAGACATTATGAATTCTCACCCATGCTTCCGGCAGCTGGCATGGGGAGTAGACATGGTTAGAGAGGCCTGTGGTGTACTCGTGATGCATCGACGCGTTATTTTATGGTTTTCTTCATTTGACCCCAAAAACTGAGAATAGTCTCACCCCCGAAAGAGGAAGTTACGAGAGGCCCCTACAGTGCTCACGTCGCTGTTTGGGGTAACACTTTTTACCCACCCTGGGTGAATTCTAGCTACTTATGTGTCATACGATTTATACGGGTTCCCGAACATCTAAATTGATAACTTTAATGTAATTGTCATCAACTCATAAATGATGTTATCTTATGTTGATATGTTCCTCTGTCACGCCCCGCTCTCCTAAATACGGATATACGTAGCTGATAAGGACACTGTAGTATTTAGGCTCTGAGCTTCGAGCCCCTAATATCTAAATACTACTATGCATTAATTATGATTAATTAAACATGTATGCAGGCCACTATGATAATACTAGAATAATATAGAATAAAGAAAAGTGCTCCAACAAAATTTAAATCCACAATACAGAAAAGAAATATGGACTGAACATTATATTATATTAAACAAGATACTTTATACACGCATCGTCTGTATAAGGGGTACATAAGTGGGTTACAACAAAAGTAACGAGAACCTCCAACCCAAAAAGGACAAACAGGGGTCCACACCCACTAATCAATCCCAGGAAAGTCCAACTGGACAAAGTCGCCCACGGGCTCTACCTCTGAGCTAGGAATGATCTCCAGCATCGGGATCCGCACAGGCTGCTTTAGTCCTACTCCTATAAACCACAAAGGGGACACGTCAATACGTGACCCAGTAGGAAATCCTAACATCGCTAGTAGGGTCCAGTTTTAGAACCGGCCCCCCAACTGATATTCTATCTACTGGTAAGACAATAACCACAGATAATGCATTAATTAAATAAACACGCATGACAAACAAGTGCTGAAAGTAAAGACAAACTGAGGAACAAAAATTTCAGATTAAATTAGTATAAATTTAGACATTTAGTTAATATTTGAAAAATCGAGTAAATCGTAGGACACTAAGGAGCTAGACTTCACCTAGGGTGGGTAAAAAGTGGTACCTCTACCAGTGACACAAGTACTGGAGAGGCCTCTCGTAACTCCCCCTTACGGGAGTGAGACAATTCTCGGGTTTTTATCAGGACAAATGGAGAAACCCAACAATTACCTAATGATGCATCACGAGTATACTACTGGCCTCTTTAACTCTAGTCAACTCCCCATTACGTGAGTGACAAGCGAGTGAGAAATCATAACCTCATATATCCGCTCCCTAGCTGCTATAATTTACATGTGTTTCTCCCGAACCTGTATCTGGAGTCTCACCCATTATGTGATGGATCGAGCATTCCAAACATTTATCACTCTTCCCGACTCTCAGTTTCATAATTTATATCTGTCCGTTATTTTAGCGGTCTCAATTACCGCTTTCACAATTTCATTTCTTTCATTTCATCGCATAAACTTTTCAATCCAATAATTATTCGTCATCATCCAAACAACATGAAATATCTTGGCATGTGATGAAAAGATCAACAATGCTCTTATGCATATTAGCACCAACCAATGAGGCTATTAACAACAATTGGCATTTAACGTTATGGGAACATGGCAACATTGCACACGTGCATTCTAGCATAACAAAATGAGGCTAACTATTTAGCATAATAATCATATGACATTAGAAGCATACTAAATGAAATTTAGTACTAACAAGGTGGTTTAAAAGTATTCTAAGTGAAACTTAACATTAACATGGCATTAATTAATATGCTACATTAATATGATTCACACTTAAATTTTCAACAAGACATTCCTCAACAAATTTTTATTTATTACATGACTAATAACATGAAAAATCAACATGTCCAGTAAATATGTCTTTCAGTCTAAAGATGGCATTACACATCTCATCAGGGGTTTATATGAAATGAATTACACAAGTAGAACATATTGGGAATTATTAAATGAACTAGTACAAAAAATGTCATAGAAATTAATAAGCCAGGTTTCTAATCCAAGCATTTATCTCATTTTGTAGCAACAAAAAACCTAATGTATCAACTGAGATTAACTTGAGGACCACATAAGTAGTTCTAAATTCTGTTAATTGCAAGAAGTTAACACACACACAAACATCAAGAAGCAGAGTAAGGTGGATAATCACAGTTACCAAATGTGGGTCCTGACATGAAGCAAACTTGACAATGAGGTAACTTTAATAAGAATAAACAGAATGAATCTCTCATTATTATTATTTTTATGAATCAATTTGATGAACTAAAAGGGCCAGTCAAACTTACTTTGCCAAGCAATTGCAAGTGCATTAGCACACATGACATAGTTCAGTCAAATCGTGCGGCAATTCACTAATGTAGATTGTGTCAATTAATGATCCTAAGGGATTTGTCCATAATAACATCACAAGTGGCATTGATCTGCTAGCCCACAATCACCAATAAGTAAATGTTGGTTTAATTTGCAAAACAAACTTAACACTGGAACATGATTTAGTTAAACAAAGGAGATGTTAAAACATTTCCACCACTTACTGCTACAAATCAGAACGAGTAAACCTGTGAATAATATTAATTATCCCTAGAAAAGTCAAATTTGGATTGCTAAAAGACAATTCAAGTATAAGATATATCCAAGTAAACCAGCACATACATTATCATGTAAGTTACTTATGGAAAAGCCATTCACATAAATTAAATATACATACTACATCAACAACAAGCATTATCTTCAAGATTTAGGCTATGTTTGGTTGGGTGGAAAATAAGAGAAAGAAAAGTAAAATGAAAATGAAATAGAAAAGGAAAGAAAAGGAAAAAGAAACAAGATTCTTTTTTATGTTTGGTTGTTGAGGAAAATTATAAAGAAAATCAAAAGGAAAATGATAAAGAAAACGCTTTCTCATGTTTGGTTGCTCATGAAGATGAGAAGGAAAATTAGATAGAAAATACGATTTTAATTTTAACTAAAATTTTAAAGGGTCTCATTTTTCTATTAACCCCAATCTAAAAACATCCTATTGAAATTTAAAAAAATGAGCAATAACAAAATAAAATATTTTTTGTTGTTGATAAATTTTTTTAAAATTAACTTGTTCAACTGTATAGCAAATAATGTTTTCAAAAATGAATATTTACGAATACTGTTGAGATTAGAAATGTAATATTGATCCGACGGATGCCAGTTTCTAGCATTTCATGTACTTAAAATATCAAAAAGTTGTCAGTTCCCATCACAATCATTAGTTTAAAGAAACAGAGGAATTCACCATTAAAAACGAATGATCTTCAGAATTTTATAAACACAAGTATATGTTGCCAAAGAGATGTGACTGAAAAATCACATAATACATACACGGAAAAAAGTACATATTGTTCAAAGGAATGAAACTATATCCAAGTAAAAATTGGACATCACATACTTCATAAGCCTGACATAGCAGGCTTAAATGGTAAAATAAGTTTGATCCTAAATAGTATTCAATAACAAGAAATATAAAATCAACTTAAAACATGACAATATGCCTTGACGGAATGCATCATCTTGGTGAAGTACATCTCCCGCTTCTTCTCATACCCAAGCTCCATGATGCCTACAAACCAAAAGTAAAGAAAACACATTAGGGTTTGCATTGATGATAGAACAAGTTTAGTTTAGAGAGATATATAGAGAATACACAAAATGCAGTGCGAAAAATCTATTCCAATCACAAGACTTTTGAAACAAATTTTTAACAAAATAAGGGCTTGCACATCTATAGCATGCAAATAAAACCATAACAAATTCTGTAACTTAAAACATCCAAAATAAATCTAATGACCATTATATTGACACAAGAGGGGGATGAGTATGGGGAAGGGGATGCATCAAATCCCATCACGACAACGGTTTCACTTCGCTAGAATCAGGATTTCTTGATCTACAAAGTGAGTTATATCCACTTACAAGTGTATGGTATCACCTAACACGATAGGAATATACCTGCAGGCGGCACAAGCAAATCCATATGTGCTGTCCTCGTAGACAAAAGAGGAAAGCAATATGGGTAGCATCTAAATCCCCTGGTAAAGGGAAGCATATATTGTTGGAACTTATCTAACACAGTTGGATCTTAATCCAACGTTGGGCTAATATGCGAATATAATTATATAGTGCTACACTGTCATATTAAAGCCCAATGTATAACTGATCTCATTTATTACGTTGAGTGGGCTTAAATGAGTCATATAGGTTATGGGCCTTTATGTGTGGTGACTATTGGGCTTCAATTCGTTGATGGGCCGAGTTGGAAACCCTAGGGCTATGGAGGCTAGCATATATATACTTGCGGTCATGATCCCTGGAGCACACGAACAAGTTAGCCGTCTTCTCTACGCCCCGTCGCTAGGAGAGAAACCGGGAGAAAGCCAAAGGATTTCTCCAACAGTTGATTCGTGCTGTTCTGGAAGTTCATCCACTACGTTATCGTCAGGATCTCTTGCAGACTATTAGCGATGGATTCAGGTACGCTTCCGCAAAACAGAATAGGTAACGTTGTAAGATTCACCATGTGATATATCTAGATCTGTATTATTTGGCTTGAATACATTAATCTAGATCTTTAGTTTCTACAAGTGGTATCGGAACCGCCATGCTTGGATCTTAATGTTTTGCTTACTCGTAAATTCAGATCTGATAAAAATCAGATTTTTAATCTGTTTATGGATACGGATCTGTTAAAAATTCGATTTTTAATCAGTTTTAAGTTTCAGATCTGTGAAAATTGGGGGTTTTTGATTGATTTTTCCTGTTTAAAAAACGAACCTTAGATCGGGGGCGGCCCGCCGGCCGCCGCCTGACACGGTGAAAGAAGGGGGTGGCTCTGCCGCACCCGTCGGAAGATCGATGCCGGCGAAGCCGGCACAGAATAGAAATGGGTGGCAAAGCCGCCCCTGTAGGTTGTATAGAGGGGAAAGAGGGCGGCTTCATGTAGAGGAATGTGCCCTCAGATCATTTGTATTTGATGCAAATGACAATTTAAGCTTAGATAGGGACTAATTTGCATTTGATGCAACAGAGATTAAATATGGTTTAAATTGTTTAAAACAATATTTAATGATGTAAACGTAAGGAAAAGTTCACGGGTAAGATGGGAATGTCCCTGTCTATGATCAGGTTTGAACGGCGTCCAAATCGGACGCCAAATACCCAACTTACGCCAAAAACATCCAAATAGATCAGACCGGGTCAGACCAGGCTGACCCAGGCCAAACCAGGTCTGGCCTGGGCGCCTGGCCAGACCTGGATGAGCCAGGACGCCAGGCCCAGGCGCCTGGGCTCAGGCCCAGGCGCTGGGCGCCTGGGCCTGCGCCCAGGCGGGCCCGCCCAGGCGCCCTGGGCGCCTGGGCCTGCGCCCAGGCGGGCCCGCCCAGGCGCCCTGGGCGCCTGGGCCTGGTCCAGGCGGGCCGCCCAGGCGCCCTGGGCGCCTGGCCCAAGCCCGGGCCAGGTGCACTGGCCTGGGCCAGGCACCCAGGCTGGGCGCACCAGCCTGGGTGCGCCCAGACCAGGCGTCCAGCCTAGTCTGGGCTCACCCAGCTGGTCAGGTGGGTCCCACAAGTGCAGTTTTTCTGCACCTAGGGCAGATTCGTTTGACGGCTTAGTTTTTGCGAAATACTAGCCTTGGGCTGATCTTTGGATGATTAATTGGAGGGTCAAACGAACTCCGATTGACGAACCATTTTTTTTCCTATGCGTTCACCGTTGAACACCCTTCGAATTGATAGGTTGTATCAATCATGAAGCTCAACGGTTAGTGAGTTAAAATTCACGAAAGTTTGCACTTTGTGAAGGGCAAACTAAATTGAATTTGATTAACTCTGAATTAGTCCCACATCAGATTTTGAGGGAAGGGGAGCAGTCAGCCGCCTATATAAATAGGGGTCTACTCTCCTCCTCAAAACTCGTCCCAAGCTCTAGATCTGAGCGGCTCTCGTAAATGTTGGAGCACGCTCGGATCTAGGCTTAAATTAATATTTCTCTATCTCCCTAAATTTCTACCTTACTCCTGAGGGCTCTAGCAAAGCCGCAAAGGAGTTCAGATTCAGATCCGAAATCTAGGCGAAGGTTTCATTCGTGTGAAACTTTCTTCGACGCGTGGTTGGCTCGGCGACACGAGGATTGCTTGCCTCGGGATGCGGAGCGGTTTGAGAAGCGGTTCAGGGAGCAGTTCAAGGAGCGGCTCGGCGTGGGACGGGAGCAGCTCGGAGGACGGTGCGGAACATCTCGCCTGCCCGAGGGTTGAGATTCCGGGTATGTATTTTATTAGCATTAGTTTAATTAAATCGCTGTAGGTTAAATCCTTCTTGGGATGGTCAGATCCATCCCAAGTTGGCATAGATCTTGGCTAAGGGTCTTGTACCTTAGGGCTAAGTTAATTAGATTAACTTATTCTTCCGCTGCATAAATATTTTATGTTTATGTTCCGTCCGACTTAGGACGGGAATAGAGTTTTTGTGCCCTAAGGGTCCTAGAAAACCCTTCACTTCAAGCCGCCCCCTCCGGCGGGATTGGGGACAGAAAGGGGGCGGCGAGACGTCAGGATTTCAGAGGGGGAGGTGTGAACCGCCCCCCGTAGGCTTTTTTCGGCAGGGGGGCCGGTGCCCTGCCGGCCCCCTTGCGATATAACACCGGCCCCCCAACGGGGGCCTGCTGCCTCCAATACGGGAAAGGGGGCGGCGGTTGGCTGCCCCTATTCGGACCTGACAGGCCAGGGGAGGGGCCGGCGCTCCTCCGCCCCTCCCCTTCATTGGAACCGCAGGCGCACTCAGGCGCTTGCGAGGTACAGTAAAGGGGTGGCATTTGCCGCCCCTGTTGACTAACGGCAGGCGCCCCTGGCGCCAGCACAATGGAGAAAGGGGCGGCCTTGCCGCCCCTATCAAGTGAGGCCGGCGCCGGAGGTAAGGGAAAGGGGCCGGCGACGGTCGGCCCCTGGTTGGGCCAAAATTGCTGCTGGGGTTTCTAAACCCTAGCAGGCTTTGGGCCAAATTGGGCCCAATCAGGTTGTTTTTCAAAAATATTACTAGGCTGGCTTGTTTTTGGGCCTGTTTGGGTTATTTGGATGTTATGAACACCATTTTAGGTGTGTTTCTTGAGTATATTAACACAACTATAAATGAGGAAATAACAAGCTCTTTCATACATATATATTTCCTTTGAGGTATAATTTTTGTGTTAAAATAGTTTAATTAAATTCAATTTTTAGGCACGCTTCATTATATATATATATATATATATATATATATATATATATATATATATATATATATATATATATATATATATATATATATATATATATATATCGAAATGATTGTAATTAAATCAAAACCCCACCAAAATGGGATTTATCGTGGCGATTACGTTTATTTCACTATATAAAAAGCTACGGACATACTTTGTATGTAAATTTAGTGCCTAAAATTTTAAATTTGAATCCGTTAAAGGAGGAAATAAATGGTTATGTGTTTATATATATTTCCTTTAAGCCCAAATTTGTGTGTTAAATTATGTTTGTTCCATTTTAATTCTTTTAGGCATTCTTTATTTTATTTATATGTTTCGAAATAATTTTAATTATTTCGAGAACCCACCAAAGTGGGCTCTACTGTTAAATTATTGTTATTTCGGAATGTAAACGGTTAAATACATACGTTGTATGATCAGTTGCCTGGATGAATTTTAAATGGATCGAAGGAGTAAATAAAAGGTTTTCACATATATTTACCTTTAAAGTTTATTATCAGTTTAATTCAATTTTTGGGCACATTAGACTATAAGTTTTGAAATAATTTTAATTATTACGAGACCCCACCAAAGTGTGCTCTACTGTTAAATTATTATTATTTCGGAACATAAACGGTTAAATACATACGTTGTATGATTGATTGCCTAATATTGAATTTAAATTGGATTGAAGGATGAAATAAGAAGCTTTAATGTATATTTCTCCTCAAAGATAAATTTTGTGTTAATTGTGCTAAAATAAATTTAAATTCTAAGTTTAAGTCATAAAACCATATATATATATATATATATATATATATATATATATATATATATATATATATATATATATATATATATATATATTTCGGTATATAACAAGTTGACTTCATACGTTGGTATGAAAATTCAGTTTGCCTAAATTTAGATTTAAATTAAAACACAAAATTCAAGTATTTTCTTCGGGAGCAAATAAAAGGCTTTAACATATATTTCTCCTCAAGGATAAGTTTAAAAGGCCTTACGGAATTTTTGTGCACTAACCATCGAGCAAATGGCCTTAAGAAAATTTGACACATTTTAAAGTTATATATGAAATGGGATAGGGTGTATATTTATATATATAACTTTATATATAATGTATGTTCATATACACATTAGTATACCTATATACCCCATTTTAAAGAAGAAAATTTGTGTTAAAGTTATGGATTTTATTTAACTCAATATAAATGATTAGAAAGGTGGAATAAAAGGTTCTTATATATATTTCCACTTAATGTAATCATTTTTTGTTAAATTCAGTTTAGTTTAATATTCAATTTTTGGCACAATTAATTATATGTTTCGAATATAGATTGATTGGATCATTAACTCACCAAAGTGGGTTTTCTTGTGAAGATTAGTTTTAATCTCGAAATGTAACAAGTTGAATACATACTTTTGTATGAAAATTTTGGTTGCCTTAAATTTGATTTTGAATAAAAGTGGACTTGAATATCTCCACTTAAAGTATAAATTCATGTAATAAATTGCGACATAGGTTCAAATTTTGCAAAGGTATATATATTTGAAATAACTTCGTGCAATCATCATCACGCCAAAGTGGGCTCTTTTGTTTTGCATCATTTCATTTCATAAATATAAAAAGGAATTTTATGTGCCCATAAATTTCGTAAGAATGTTAAATCAGCCCAAAGGAAGATTACCGTTCTTTACCATTTTATGCGCACCTGTGGCAATAGACAAGGTGATGATTAGTGAGTTCAATGCATGCAAATCTAATTCGGCCCAAAGAAATTTTTATTTTTGGCATGTTATTATTGTCAAAAGTTTTATTTTTGGCATGTTATTATTGTCATTGTCTGATTGCTACAACAAGATGTCAATGACTAGTCAATAGATTATCCAAGGATAAATATTAGGCTAGTAGGGGATGTCTTGAGATGGGAAAATAGCATTAATTTGAATTTGGTGTTGTTTTGTTTAATACTCATATGAACATGTTGCAAATTGTTTTCTTGTTTTCTTTTTCAGCTATCATTCCTGAAAATTTTTCTGCAACCTCAAATCTATTCCAGTACTTAATGGCAGTAACTTCAAGGCATGGAAGGAAAATCTTTTGATAATCCTCGGAGTCATGGATCTTGATCTGGCATTGAGGAGTCATAGTCCCCCACCACTCACTGATGAGAGCACCTCGATGAACAGAGGGAGATGGAAGAGTGGAAGAGATCAAATCGCATGTGCCTAATGCTTATGAAGAATGCCATTTTAGAAAATCTTAGGGACACTATTTCAGATAAAATTACTACAGCTAAAGGATTCCTGTCTGATATTGAAAATAGATTTGTCAAGAATGAAATGGGTGAAATTGGTACACTCTTGACAATTCTAAATTCAATGAGGTATAAGGGTACGAGAAACATTAGGGAGCACATATTGAAGATGTCTAATATTGCTTCAAGGTTGAAAGCACTTGAGCTAGACCTCTCTGAGGCTATGCTAGTGCATTTTGTTTTGATATCTCTTCCATCACAGTTTAACCAGTTTAAGATGAGCTACAATCTGAAGGATGAGATTGGTCTCTGGATGAGCTCATCTCGCACTGTGTCCAGGAAGAGAACAGGCTTGAGCAAGGAAGACAGAAAGTGCTCATATGATCTCTACCACTAAAGATAAGAAAGGTATGCTGCGAAATTTGGTCTAATTCTAAGTTAATTTCCTTTCCTGCAAACTTTGGTGATTATAGACACGTGATGGAAAGATCTGGTTTACCCATTCACATCATTGTGTCTATGCAGGATTGCCTAAGATGCCAAGAGCCAAATGATGGTGAAAGATACATCGATATGGGCAATGGCAAGATGGTTCAAGTAGAAGCAAATTAAATTTAGATTATTTTTTTAAAGGAAAGATTGTATTTGAATTTTATGAGACCATTAAGTACCGTTTTCAACGGAATTTGGATTTCTATTTCTGTTTTGAACAAATTCGGTTATCATTGTTCAATTTTGAATGGAAAATTTGGTTGTCTCATGATTCAAAATTAGTTTATTCTGGTTCTTTAAAAGTTCATTATAATCTTCATTTATTTGGAAATGTTGCTTCATCTATAGAATTCCTGCATTTAAGTACATGTGTTGTAATGGAAGAATTAACAATTTAGAATTTCAGTTATTTTTTACTGCAGCATATATCCTTAATAATGTTTCAACAAATGAATCACTTGCATGTTTGGAGATGTCCAACTAAGGTAAGGCTTTATAAGCCAAATAAAGAAATAGGACATAATGCTAATGATTTTCTAGTTTTGTTGAATAGTTTAAAAGTCGATATTATTTCGAATAATTTTACATAATCCCACTGTTAAGTTAGTTTACTAATTAGGAAATGCGCACCTATTTGAGAATGCTGAGTTTGAGGGGGGAAATTTAGTTAGTGACATTATCTTGAAGAGGATTATATCCCCACAAGTGTTGTTGGCATTTGTTCAGGATCGTATTCCTGACATTGTTCAAGACAATAAATTCAAGATAATGGTGCAATTCCTCCCATTCGGAAAATTGTTCATAAGGACAAACTCTAGCACCTCAAAGCACTAATTTCCATTCAGGAAATCCATTAAAGAGATGAAAAGTACATTGTTGAAATATTACATTGTAATTCTCAAGAACATATGGTTGACATCAGGATGATGGAAGTTCGACTTACATCAAGTCATAAAAGTTCAACATCTCTAAAATGGATTAATGCATTAATTAAGAAAGTCTTTGAATGATACTTAAAATCTTTTCTCATTGCCATAAGGTTTGAAACCTATTGATTGTAAATAGTTTTTGTATAATCAAAAGGGTATTAAGAAAAGATTTAAGCGTATCACTCAAAGACTTTATACGGAAAAGAATGCATTAATTGTAAAGGGACTTTCTATTTAGTTTTCATGAAAGACTCTGTAAGGTTTATAATGGCATTAGTAGAGCATTTCAATATCGTTAATGATATGTTAAATTTCATTAAGTGATCACCTCATTCGGTTTTGAGATGATGTTTAATGATGTTTATATCTTAAGTTCTGTGGGAGCATGTAATTTCTATAATATTTATGTGGTAATGAATGTTAAGTTCTGTGGGAGACAAGTTTAGTCTCATTTATTACCCCGAGAATCTACTTCAGAAGATTCCCTATATCTCACCAAAAGGGAGTCTAAAGTATGCTCAGTTTTATATGCATTTGGTTATTGCATATATTACAGGTGTGTTAGGCAGATTGTTAAGTTTAGGAGTATACCATTTGACAGCAGCCAAATAGGTCTTACAGTATTATGGAGAACAAATGGGTTACATGTTCAAGGATCAGTAGTCAAAAAGGTTTGAGATCATTTTGGTATACCGACTCTGATCATTTATTGGATGCAAAGAATGTATAAAAATCTATGTTAGGCTCCATCTACTAGAAGAGATTTAAATGGTCCCCCTTATATAGTCTCTTCTGACATGGCTTTAGATTTCATATCATATTATGTGACATCCAAATAATGAAATATATCTGCGTATTTTGTCACTATGCTGCAAATTAGGGATGGTGTTGTAACACCACACAGTTTATTTAGTGACAATAAAGTCTGCAGTTTTATATTCCAGTAACAACAGGAACTCGACAAAGTTTAGATATTTAGAGATCAAGTTCCTAGATTGTTGATTAATAATAGGAGTGTATAATTGTCTAATGAGCACATCGGGACAAACCGTGTAATTACGGATCCGTTATAGTAAGGAAATGTCATCCAAAAGTTTTTATGAGCTAGCTACTCATATGGATGTCACTTCATTAAGAACATTCAATTGTGTGGGAGTTTGTTCTTTTGGGTGCTCATATGATAGACAAAATTAAGTCTCCGGCTTAAGCTTGAGGTTATTTTCTTATCAGAAATAAAGTTTTTGGTTCAATTCGGCTTCACTACGATTTTGGTTTGTTTATGATCTCACTGAGGTTAAGGAGGATCAGTTGGAAATAGACATGTTAGATCACATTACATGTAATTTTCATAATACACATCCACTTCATAATCCATGTCATTCTTTTGTATTAGCACGGTGACCACAGATGGGTCGAGCTGCAATTGCTGCGACGAAGATCTCCTTGATCCCTTGCTAATCTAATTGATGGATTGTTTTTGACTCATTAAAGAAATGACAGTAAGTTAAGATCTTATTCGGTTGTATGCACAACGAAATATAATTAAAAATTTTAGCATATAGACCAAGTGGGAGATTGTTGGAACTTACCCAACACAGTTGGATCTTAAACCAACGTTGGGCTAATATGCGAATATAATTATATAGTGCTACACTGTCATATTAAAGCCCAATGTATAAGTGATCTCATTTATTAAGTTGAGTGGGCTTAAATGAGTCATATAGATTGTGGGCCTTTATGTGTGGTGACTATTGGGCTTCAATTCATTGATGGGCCAAGTTGGAAACCCTAGGGCTATGGAGGTTAGCCTATATATACTTGCGGTCATGATCCCGGAGAACACGAACAAGTTAGCCGTGTTTTCTACGCCCCGTCGCTAGGAGAGAAATCGGGAGAAAGCCATATGATTTCTCCAACAGTTGATTTGTGCTGTTCTGGAAGATCATCAGCTACGTTATCGTCAGGTTCTCTTTCAGACTATTAGCGATGGATTCAGGTACTCTTCCCCTAAACAGAATAGGTAACGTTCTAAGATTCAGCATATGGTATATCTAGATCTGTATTATTTGGCTTGAATACATTAATCTAGATCTTTAGTTTCTACATATATATAATTAGAGCAATATCCGTTCTGTTTGTTTTTTTATGTTTTAAAACCTCAAAATAAAAATAGATTTTTAACACCCGAAATTCTTCTTGGATTATTTCAATGCTATCCAGCCACTTAACAGATCGGGAACCAATACCACCAGGAACAACCACGCGTAAAGGATATCCATCATCGCGACTGAGGATCTTCACTGCGACAATGAATACCAAAGAAGCAATAATGATCAAGTAAAAATTCGGGCAATTAAATTTACAATTTATCAGGTAGACATTGTCGTTGGTAGAACAAATTCAGTAATGTTGAACAGAACAAGAAAAATAAAAACATAAATGTGAATGTAAATGCTATGTATTAGCAGTGTACTACCTTGAAGAACAAGCAGATTGAGATGTGATGGTGATTTTTTTGATAGTGGTGGGTGAGGGGGTGATGTGGGTAGGATTTGCTGCACGTTTGAAAACAGGGAAAAAATCATCTTGAAACTATGAATCAAGCCTTTGCACAACCGAACACATGATAAACAAACAATGGCAGAACTAAAGATCTTGAGATAAAATGTGAATGATTGTAAAATTGAACAATCTGTATGCAAATGTCATGTTAGCAAAATCATATTTTGACCAGATTTTAGGTGAGGTTGGCAAAATGGAAAAATGAATGACAATCAAATTTTACTAGGTCTTAGGTGTGATACAAATCAACAAGTATAACAAATCTTCTGAGAGAAGAAAATATCTATTTTCTTCCTACAAATGAAAGAATAGCACATGTCAAAATTTGTTTCATCTTATAAGATCAGTATCGTATTCATTCAATTCCTCAACTTCTCAAAGATATCGCAGGATGTCACCAATACTCCTTACATGAGCACTCCCCTTTGCTAAAATGATGAAATCTATTTGAATCTCTCAAAGTGGTATGTGGTTTGAGAAAAAAAGTTTATTGCGACAGTGATTGCATAGTTGTGTGACTTCATCAACCACCGTTAAATACTTGTTACGACCTAAAGATCATGATAGTCCGACTTTCGTACTCCGCCCACCGATGAGCGGAAGCTCGTCCCGCCTTCATAGAAACCACGGTATTGTTGACGGAAGGTGTGTAGTTCGGCACCCCGGCCACATCAGTGCGACGCCTAGCTACCCTCCCTAAGCTCGCCTGATCCAAAGTTTGCCATGACCAGCGGATAGGGCGTCTGGTCATGGAGACCGGTGCCTGCGTGGCGCCCATCCCTCCAGAGCTCGCTGGAAGATCGTCCAGGTCACCAGACGACCGCCCGACATGGCCCGATGGGTCGAGTAAGGACCGCCAACGGCGACGTGTTCTCGCAGTTCTTTGACACATCGTACACGATAAACAACCTAGTACAAGGACACCACTGACACTTCCACCGCTCGACAATCTGACAAAGCGCCCCCTGACCAGTGGTGCTTTCGGCTCTGACACCCTGACAAAGGTACCCTGGGTCATTGCACCGTCTGACAAAAGCATGGCTGACGCGCCAGATCCTGACATCCTCGTTCGAAGCTACCGCTGACAGATTGGCCATCTCAGCACGTCGAGTCAGCACGTCGGGTCAGCCTCACCTAACCGCCCCAATCAGGTATAAATACCCCTTTCCCTCCGCCGGGCAAAAGGGTTGGCAAATTAACTCTGAATCTCACTACTCACATACAAGAGCAAGGGTCTTCCATATATTTGTTCGTCCTCAACCAATAGCTCGTCACACACGGTCGACTGACTCCTAGTCCGACCTGCATGCCTAGCACCCGCTTTAAGCCCTATTACTAACCTAGGCATCGGAGAGGCTAAGGGTTGGACCCCAATCCAGCCTTTCTGACGAGCTGCTCCTTGTGAAGGCAAGCCCGTAGTCATAGGTTGCGCTCAGCTCTCGCCTCCGACAGTGCGGACGTGGAGCGAAGTCCTTGAGGAATCGATTCCATGGTCGGCCTTCGTAATGCGCCCAGCCTCGTCCCTACACTCATTACCTATTAAATAGCCTACCCTAATCACCTCCCAATCATAACCACCGTGTCATTGGTTCCCTCTAATACAAATTCATTATACGCGAGTTTTACCCTGCAACAATTGGCGTCGTCTGTGGGAACGAAGGGTCACACCCATGTCTAACTCCATACCCATCAACCGGAACCCCGACCATGGCAAAGATCCCATTGAACAAGAATCACACATTCACCCAAAGACAACAGCGACTAATCCACCCCCCGAGGCGGAGGTCGAGACTGTCCAGGCCTCGGCCCGTACTGTACAGCAAAGCTTCGAGGCCTTCACTAAGATGATGGAAGGCTTCGCAGTGACCAGGACCGAAGCACCCCCGGCCCCTCTGAGCCCCCGAACGTGAGGCGGAATCTTCATCCTCAGTTCGATGAAGAGGTGGGGCAGAGAGGGCTCGCCGAGGAGATAGCAGCCTAGCAAAGGCTCTTGGACGAAGAGATGGAGTCCGCGCAGCTGCGCAGGCACCAGGAAGAAGTGGCTGCTACTCAAAGGCACCTAGATGAAGCAGCTGAGGCCGCCGAGCAAGCCCGCCTCGATGAGGAAGCCGCTTGTCGCCAGCTCCGTTTCATCATCGCAGAGCACAAGAGACTCCGATGGGAGAACGGGGAGATCCCGGAGATGTCGACCTCGGGCCGACGGCATAGGAACGCCCGCAGCCTGTCCTCAGCCAGATTTTCGTCGTGTGGAAGGAGTCCTCCACGACGAGCACACCCTCCCTCCCCAGGGCGTGATGACCGTCGCCACCAAAGCCGAACCCTTGAGAGGTGGAGGGAGCGCACGCCTGAGCGCCCCGCTTACCCGGTGGAGGCCACGTCACTGGCACGACGGATAACTTCGGCCCTGAGACCCACAAGGTTCAAGGCCCCCCACCTAGTGACCTATAACAGAAGAGGCGACCCCCTCTCACACGTGCAGCAATACCGAGTGGCGATGGAGATGCAGGACGTGGATGACACATTCCTTTACCGGGGCTTCCAACAGAGTCTGCGGGACTCGGCCCTAGAATGCTACCACGGCTTGCCTGCGAGGTCCATCGAGAACTTTGGCGAGTTATCTCACAAATTCTGCCAGTAATTCCGGGTCGGACGCACGAGGAAGAAACCCACGGACTACCTCTGCATCATAGTCCAAGAGGAAGGAGAGACAATTGGGAAGTACTTGCGCCGCTTCCAGGATGAGATGTGGGGTGTGGTGGCCTGCGGCGACGAAGTGCTCATGCTGGCCTTCAAGGCGGGGCTGAGGAATCGAATCCTCCACAAATCCTTGCTTCGAGACCCGCCAGCCGACTACGACGTGCTAGTCGCTCAGTCGGAAAGGTACACGCTGAGCGAGGAGGCTCTCGGCACAAAGAAACAGGTCGCCCAAGTGGGGACATCCCAAGGCGAGCCTCGGTCCTATCCCAGGCCGAGGTAAGAAGACATGCCCCGGGGCCGCGACCAGCTGGCTTAGCTGAGACGCGACCCAGCGGGGCGTCGCCCGCAAGATCGCTCAGGCCCAGTGCGAGAATTCGCCCCCGCCAGAGAACCCGCGTGGGTGATCTCGAGGTTGGAGGGACCCCTGTAGGCCCAATACACACAGCTCAATGCCCCAATAAAAGAGGTGTTGGCTGCGAGGACAATGGCCGGGCTGCTACCGGACCCACCTAGAGAATTGAAGTCGGACCCGGCGAGGCGAGATTTCCAGAAGTATTGTCGGTACCACCAGGATCACGGTCATGATACCGACGATTGCTTCACCTTTAAGAGGGAGATCGAGCGGTTGATCCAGGCGGGTCACCTTGGGGGCTTCATCGAGGGCAGGAGGCCGATTCGAGAAGAGAGAGCCCCGTGAGGAGCGCAAAGGCTGGACCCACCCCCAAGCAATGAGCAGGAGGAGCCTCGCCCGCCAAGGGAGGTCATGCGCATAGACGTGATATGCGGCAGACCGTCCTCAGGGGGGAGTCGTCATCAGGCAAAAAGGTGTACGTGCGGCAGGTGATGGCGCGGACCTGGGCATGAGGAGAAGCGGAGAATGGTGGCTCGACCTCCCATTACTTTCACTGATGAGGACATGGAGGGAGTCGAGCTACCGCATGACGACGCCATCGTCATCGAAGCTCAGATCGGGACGGCCATCATCAACCGTCTCTTGATTGACACCGAAAGCTCCTGCGACATTCTGTTCATGTCGACGGTTGAGAAGATGGGGCTGAAGCAGGCGGACTTAAGGCCTTACACGGGACCCATCGTCGGCTTCACTAGCCACTCGGTTCCCATTGCCGGGGTAATCACTGTTGGATATGGACGACATAAATACACCCATGAGGGGATGTATGAGGGTATACGGACCTCAGATGTCGCGTGCACGAAGGCGTGCGCGAAGGGAACCTTTTCTCGTGTGAAAAGGACCACTCGATAAGTGGAAAAAGCCACTCGATAAGTGGAAAAAGCCACTTTATAAGTGCAAAATGGCACTTGATAAGTGGATAAAGAAGAAGATAAATGAATGTGCTAATATAGGCTAATAAGCTTATATTTAGTTATTTCCTACAATAACTACCCATAAAGCCTATAAATAGGACCCAAGGGTAAGGCATTCATTCACACTTTCCATGCCATAAGTTTGCATAAGGCATCTTATGTTCTTCTTCTCCCTTCCATTAAAATCCTCTTCTAGTTAGAGATTTAGGCGGTGAAACTCTGCTTCGATCCTCCGTGACGAAGTATCGACCGTTGTGGCGAATCCGAGGGTGAAGTTCCGAGATTACGGTGCCGCGTACGCAAGCGTAAGTCTTGACTTTATTATTCGATCCTAACGTCCTTGTTTTTTCAGGATCCTACATTGGTATCGGAGCCATACGGGTTCACCCCGGTCAAACCGCCGCCCCGTCGAACCGATGAACGAGGCGTTGTCTTTTTCACGAATGGGTATCCTACCATTATGGATATGGTAGGAACGCTTCGTGACGGAGAGAACACAGCGGTTGTTCTTTTCACGTTAGGGTCTTCTGTCATTACGGATATGGCAGGAACTCTCCGTGACGGGAAGAACCGACCGTTCATATCGTCAAGCTCACACTCTTCATGGATGCCGAGTCTCCATTCATAAGGAATGTGAACTCTCTTCATGTGGAGTGCGTAGTTTACGAATTTTAAAGTATGTTATTTTTCATTTTGGCACACGGCCATTAGAGAATAACTACTTTCTCGACGAACTGGTGCTTCATCGACGAACGGGTGCTTCATCGAGGAAGAAGATGGAAGTTATTCCCATCGGGGAAGATGACTTTTGGTGCATGATCACCATGGCCAAATGGGCTATGGAGGCAACGCATCCCCCCTCCTCATGCGGAGGGGGTTGGCTACGGCCAATAACCACCATGGCCACCCCTCCGGCGGGGGTGTGCGGCCAACCCGGTGCAAAGGGGTGGCCGGCCATGGCCATATGGGCCATGGCCGGCCAAGGCAAGAAGGCCATGGCCCGGCCATGGCCGGCCATGGTCGGACCTGGCCGAGGCCGAGGCCAGGTCTGGCCGAGGCCAGGCCAGGGCCAGGGGGCCCTGGCCGGCCTCGGCCAAGGCCAGGGCCGGCCTGGCCGGCCTGCCGGCCTTGGCAGTGGCCAGGGCCGGCGCCCTGGCCTCAGGCCAGGGCCTGGCCGACCCTGGCCGAGGGGCCAGGGCCCCTGGCCGGCCAGGGCAGAGGCCCTTGGCCAGCCCCGGCCAGGGCAGAGGACCTGGCCAAGGGGGTGCCAGATAATTGATTGGTCGGTATTGGTCGACCAATTCGGGATTATTGGTCGACCAATTTAGCTTGAGGCCTTGACAATGGTTTTGGCCCCGGCAACATGCAAGGCTAGCCCATACGGGGCCGACGACAGTCGTCTGCGTTGAAATTCTCCAATAAGGGGGAAGCGCCTGGATCCATACGGGAACCGGCGACGATAGCTTGCAGAAAAATCCCCAAAGGGGGGATCCGACCTTGGCACGGCTACGTCTCATCCCGGCACATGGCCATGAAGTGCCGAATATTTCACTAGTATCATAAGGGTACTAAGTTGAAATATTTGTTTTTTGAAAAATATGTTTTCATAACGTTTTGAAAAATACATTTTCAAAAACGCTTTTCCGATGCGAAGTACTATAAGAGTACTTTTATTTGATAAAGTGATGGGGAAATATTGAAAGTTACTCTAGATGGTAATTGGAAACGTAGTGACCTTTTCGATTCTAGAGTAACATCTTCAATATTTTTCGAAAGTAACTTATCAAATTATAAATATCATTGCAAGTGGGAGTTGAAATTAGAATTATCCAAATGGGATATTCTATTATCATTTCAAATGGGAATTATATTTTAAGAATTTTCAATGCAATGTTTTTGATCAAACCTTCGGTTTTGTATCTTTTGCAGCATTTTAAAAGTAAAATGTCTTCCGCTTCAAAGAATATCGTCGCTGAGTTAAACAGAGGTGAAAAACTCAACGGCGATAATTACAAACTTTGGTCCATCAAGATACAATACGTTCTAGAGGAGCAAGAAGTGCTCAAAACTCTAAAGAACGTAATGATTGAACCTGAGTTGGGCACTATGGCCCAGTACAGACGAGACAAGGAAGCTTTTGATGCTTGGTCTCAGAAGAATAAGATAGCGCACATTACGTTATTAAGCAGTATGGCTGATGACATAATGCGCATCTTCCGAGAACATGACTTAGCCATGGACATATGGTCCAAGCTTGAGGAGAAGTTTGGTGGCACATCGGTGTCCAAACTTCGCGCCTTAACTATAAGATTTGATTCATACAAGAAACGTCCAGATCATTCCATGGGGAAACATCTGCGACATATGGCAAATCAAATCTCAGAGTTAAAGGATGCGGGTCATGTGCTCACAGATGAGCAACAAATCCAAGCAGTCATACGTTCCCTACCAAATGGGTGGGACCAAATGAAGATGCATCTCACTCACAATGAGAGCATCAAGACCTTCAGCGATGTTTCCAAACACCTCGAATTAGAGGAAGAGCGGCTTGCGGCCGTCAAGCCAAATGCAGAAGTGCATATGGTTGCTAGTTCCTCACATGGGGGAAAGAAACGGAAAGATCGTTCGAAGTTTACAAATGAACATAATAAGCAACCGGAGTGTACCAAGAAACCCAAACATAAGGGTGGGCACAAGAAATGGCACAAGAAGAAAGACTTGAAGAAGATCAAGTGCTTCAAGTGCAACAAGCTCGGTCACTATGCTCGTTCGTGTACGACTGGAAGCGACGAGGTAACTTGTAATTATGCTAGTTACATATATGTTTCTAGTTCAATATTTCTTGTAGAATCTAATCCATTTTGGATAATTGATTCAGGTGCCACCGACCACATAGCAAGGGACAGACGGTCCTTCGTGGAGTATCACCGGATACCCCAAGGAACGAAGTGGATCTATGTAGGAAACAACACACGTGTTGAAGTGAAAGGCGTTGGGACTTGCAAGCTAGTTTGGACAACGTCCGCACTCTCCTACTTTATGATTGTTGGATATTGGACTCCCCGGATTTGGTTTTGGATGATGAACAAACATAAATATATCATGAACTAACACTTTGTGAGCGCAGTTATGGAGATCATCGCCAAATTCATATGAATATCAATTACGACGTCTCAAGACTTCTCAAAGCACGTGATCGTATGCCTAAAGCTTCGTTGAAGCTTATGGACTTTTTAGAAGTCATGAAGATTCGATTGAAGCTATTGAGGACGGTATCGTCAAGTTTTATTTATAGTCTTTAAGCTTCTTTCGTAAAATGTTAAGCCTTGAGTAGGTCTTACGGTTTAAATCTTCATAACGCTCATATCTTAGCTCTAGGATCTTAGTAGAAGTCCATTCAATCCTTCCCGAAGCTTCGCGCTTCGATTCGCGACTTCTTGTGCATGTTAGCTGGTTCAAGAAGAAGAACTGACCGACTAGATAGTGATCTAGTCGGTCGGCAAAGCTTCTTGGACCGACTAGTTTTTGTCAGTCATTTTCAAGCTCTTTACTGTTTACAGTTATTCGGTCGAAGTTGACTCACCGACCGACTAGTTCGTGAACTAGTTGGTCAGTGATGCTTCTGTGACCGACTAGTTGAGCTTTCCCTGTACATGCACATTTGAGCCTGAGCTACTGTTTATCATTAGTCGGTCTGTGTTCATTGATCGACCGACTAGTTGATGAACTAGTCGGTCAACTTTCCTTCTTGGACCGACTAGTTTAGCTTTACTGTACATGCCAATTTTTCACCTAACTTACTGTTTATCGTTAGTCGGTCTATGCTCATTTGGCGACCGACTAGTTGGTGAATTAGTCGGTCAACATTTGTTCTTGGACCGACTTAGTCTATTTATGCTCAGACTTCAGTTTTATCTGTTAGTCGGTCTCAGTTGAGTAACCGACCGATTAGTTGTGAAACTAGTCGGTCAGCTACTCTTCTTGGACCGACTAGTTCCTTAAGTCTGTGCTTTGATCTTTTCTCTGTTCACTCATTAGTCGGTATACGTTTATTGACTGACCGACTAGTTGATGAACTAGTCGGTCGGTGGTTGTTCTTTGACCGACTAGTTGGGTTCAGAAAAGAGCCGTTGGAGCTTTAATTGAAACGTTTTTCTCTCTCTCTCTCCTCTATCCTATAAATACTTGTTGGGCTGCATTCATTACAGTCAAGGCTGATATTATTGCAAGTTTAGAGATCAAGAGAAATCATTCCAAGCTCATTCAAAGCTCTTTCATTCCATTCAATAATCTCTCATCACTCTTACTTCCAAAGAGAGATTCATTGAGTGTGAAGCCTTCCAAGCCAAGTGCTTGATTTTAGGTCACCAACATCCCCATAGCTCTCCATCGCTGATCTACATCTTGGAGCTAGGGTTTGGTGCCACCTCTTCTTCCTCAAAATCATCCTTGCCCTAATTCGTAAGCATTACTCAAGGCATAGGTATTTTGTCGATAAGAAGTTTCTTATTTCATTTCAATTTCATATTTTAAGTTTCACTCTCGGTTGTGAGAGTGTGGTTGTGATCCCGGGTTGTGGGAGTCACAAATTACTTTTTGTATGATTTGACTTGTGAAGGTTTTTCACAAGTATTTCATAGTGGAAATCTTGAGTTAGGGTTTCTAACTCAAGTAGCCGGAGGGGATCCGGGTGGTTGGGACGTAGGATCACCGGGAACAAGTCGGGAAGACTTGGGTGGATCCGAACCCAGTAATATCTATTGTTAGCATTGTTTATTTTGTTGTTGTCTTCAATTTAAGCTTCCGCAAATTGTTTTGGTAGTTGTTTGCACGATAATTAGGAATTATACTCCTTGTTATTTTTAAAGTACTATTCACCCCCCCTCTAGTACTTGTGCAATAGCTTGTAGGGCATTACATTTGGTATCAAAGCCAGATACTTAGCTATGTCTGCCAACGACAACAAGACCGTGCATCCACCTTCTGACTATGGCACCTTCAGGAACCGTGAAGGAGCATCTTCGGTGATGGAAGGACATTCCTCAACGAGGCCTCCATTCTTCAACGGTACCAACTACGGGTACTGGAAATGCCGGATGGAAACTTTCCTCCGGAGTGCATCTCTATGGAGGACCACGATGAAGGAATACGTCGAGCCTGCCGAAGAAGACTTTGAGAAATGGACAACCGCGGAGGTCGCCGCGGAGGTAAGCAATGCCAAGGAAATGAACGCCTTGCAATGCGCATTGGAGCCCGAGGACTTCAATAAGATATGCACATGTAAGAGTGCATATCAAATTTGGAACTCCCTCCTCATACTACATGAAGGGACGAGTAGGGTAAGAGACTCTAAACTCGTAGTTGTTAACAAAGATTACGAAATGTTTCATATGCAACAGGGCGAGAAGATGAAGGAGTATTACGCTCGCTTCGTCGACATCATAAACGAGTTGGAGGCTCTCGGCAAAACCTACACCCAAAAGGAGAAGTGTTCGAAGCTTATCGAAGGACTTCCTTCTTCTTGGGAAAAGCGTACCTTCGCCATCGAGGAAGGTAATGATATGAACAAGTACATCGTAGTTCAACTAATGGGTACTCTAATGTCATACGAGGTACGCAAGGATAGCAAGTTAAAATTGCAGGAAAAGATGAAGTCCTACCTAAAGCAAGACGAGCCAAAGAAGAAGGCTATTGCTTTCAAGGCTGCTCCATCCACATCCACATCAACCGATGATGAAGACTCGGAAAACGAGTTGGACTTGGAGTCCATGGCACTCATGGCCAAGAAGTTCAACCGTTTCTTCCGAAAAGGTAACTATAAGAACAAATCTAAATTTGGTTCTTCTAACGCCTCCTCCTCTCCTTTGTGTTTCAAGTGCAACAAGCCAGGACACATGAAAGCGGAGTGTCCTCTAAATAAGCAAAAGGAGAAGTGGAAGGCGCCGAAATTCGATAAGTCCAAGAAGTACAAAAAGGGGTACAAAAAGGGGCTTGTCGGAGCAACATTCACCGACTCCGAGGATTCCTCAAGCGGAGAGTCGGACGATGAGCAAGTGGAGCAAGCACACATGTGCTTTATGGCAAGAGAGGAGAATGATCAAGGATCTTCCTCTTCCGATGATAGCGACGACGAAGGCGATGAGGTAACTATGGATGACCTTAGGAATGCTAATTCTCAATTATGGTCTAAGTATACTAAATTAGTAAATAGGTATACTAAAGTAAAAGATGACCTAGCTAGCATTCAAACCTCGCCTAAAACTATCATCACCAACAACGACACCGTTGTTGAAGGGTTGAGGAATGAGATTGTTAATCTCAAGACTCGACTTGAACATGTTAGCATTGAAGATCCGGAGGAGCACAAGATAGCGGATTTGACTTCTCAAAACTCGACTTTGAGTATTGAGAATGAGAGTCTTAAATCTCGTGTTTATGTGCTCACATCGCAAGTATCCAACTTGGATACTTCTATGCGTTCTCTCACCGAGAAATATGAGAACACATTAGGCCGAATTAATAAATTCAATAAGGGTAAGGACCATTTGGATAAAATCCTACGTGACTTACTTCCGGCCAATCACCACATTGGCTTGGGGTATACGATGGGATGTTCATCCAAATCGGCCACTACTTTTGTTAGGCCAACTTCCGGTGACTCAACGAGTGGTAGCAAACACTCTATTGGTAGTTCTTCTACCAATGGTGCTTCCACCTCGTCCACACCCTCTTTCGGAAAGAAACCCACTTTGGGTGGACCTCCAAACAAGGGGCATGCTTATATGTACACCAATACTATGCCACGTAGGAACACACGTCCTACTCCACCAGCTCACACATATGATGATTTTTATGCAACATATTCACGGGCACGTGCACACCATGTGAGACACCCTCACGCACGTGTTCCCTCACATGCATATGTTCACCCAAAACATCATATGAATAATTATCCACATGGACCATTCCATCATGTTCCTTATGCCTATCCACAACATGCATTACGTAGAAATCAACGTCGCATGCATGCACCCAATAGGATGAGGGCTCCCAAAATTTTCACTATTTGGAGCCCAAAGGACACAAGCATGGATGTAAAACAAGTCTACATGAATGCTTATTTTTCGGATGTTGTGCATAGTAGAAATTATGTGGGGAAGTCTAAGTCCAATTGGACTTGGCTTCCAAAGGTCTAATCTTTTGGACCCAATGACCTTGGGTGCCATGATATGAAATTTTCTATCTTTAGGTACTCAAGGAAAAGAAAAAGAAAAGGAGCAACAAATTTAAATTTAGCTCCAAGGGGAATTGGATACTCGATAGCGGGTGTTCAAAACACATGACGGGTGACGCTCAATTGCTCTCCGGAGTGGTTCCCATTGCAAATGGAAACCGCGTCGTATTTGGAGGCAACGAGAGCGGAACCATCATAGGTGTTGGTAAAGTGGGTAATCCTTCTAAACCCATTATATGTGATGTTTACCTTGTTAAAGGATTAAACCACAATCTTATTTCAATAAGTCAACTTTGTGACAAAGGTTACAAAGTTAACTTTGCGAAAGGAATGTGCCATATTTTAAGAAAAGATAATAATGAATTATTGTTTTCCGGCACACGCCATAAGGATATATATATCCTAGATCTTCCAAGATCACATGAACAATGTCTTATTACCAACACAAGTGAACAACACTTATGGCATCGACGTTTTGGTCATGTGAACTTTGGAACACTTTTTAAGCTTTCCAAGTTAAATTCTATTAGAGGCTTCCCTAAGCTTGTCTTTCAAAAGAAAAGCTTTTGTGACTCGTGTCAACGAGGCAAGCTTCCAAAATCTTCGTTTAAACCTAAGAAAAGCATTTCTTCTAAGCGGCCTCTAGAGCTATTACATCTAGATTTATTTGGGCCAACTAGAGTTGCTTCATTAGGTAATGCTAGATATGGACTTGTCATCGTTGATGACTTTTCTAGGTTTACTTGGGTATTTTCATTGTGTAATAAAAATGAAGCTTTTGAAAACTTCACAATTTTTGTTAAGAAAGTACAAAATCTCTTAGGAACCACCATTGTCACTATTCGTAGTGATCATGGAGGTGAATTTGAGAATGAGTCTTTTGAGACATTTTGTGATTCAATTGGTAATTCTAACTCTAATGATTCTATTGATTATATTGAGACTAACCCGTCTAATGAAGTTGTTGAGAATGTTCCTAGTGATCAAGGTATTCCCAAACGGATTCATACCGTTCGTGACCATCCTTATGAGCAAGTCATTGGCAATATCCATGTGTCACGCCCCGCTTCCCTAAAATGGAGACGAGACGTGAGAAGGTCCGCACGAGAGTGGAGCTGTGAAGCCCCAAACCCGATAAGCGTCAATAAAACATAAGCAGGTCCCTGTAACCACAAACGGAACGACGATAATAACACAAGGAGAGACAGAAATAAAATTCTCACATCTCATAATGTCCAACATGTGATAAGTTCAACATCCAGAAAAGCCACCAGGCTAAAAGAAAGAGTCTAAAGGCCCAGAACAAGGCCAACAAAAGCAACAACGTAACAAAGTATAGGTGCTACGCACCGACAACAAAATAACAGTCTAAACAAAAGGGAAAACACAACAAAAACACTAGGACTGGTCCCCAGTGTCCACGTACTCCCCGTCAAACACAAGCTCGGGCTCGGCGTCAGCAAACACCTCGTCCTCAACAAGGTACTCAGGCTCAGGATCTAACATGTGTCACCCAAAAGAGTAAAGGGGCACATGTCAGCAAGTCTAAAAGACTTGGGCAAGGAAAATGAAAGTAAGGCAAACTAACAACCTAGCAGTTTTAGTATGCATGACATGGCAGTTATGGCATGAGTGCATCAGCAAGACAAGGTGAGAAATAAGTACAAGAGAACAATTATCGGGACAAGACAAGAGTAGCCAAGCTACTAACAATCTCAATCATTTCACTAGTCACGTTTCAAGTTGTTTGTAGATGTTTACGCCTTACAGCTGAATGGTTTAACATTCACGCTGTTTGGCCGATTAACACTACCCCAAAACCCAGAGTTTACGCCTTACTACTGCAGTTGCTGATCGGGCAGACTCCCAGTTGATTGGCCGCTTAACTCTTACCCCCAATACCCACATGTAAACAAGCCAGGGTCCATGTACATGAGCCCAGTAAATGAGCCAAGGTTGCCCCGCACGGGAGCTTGTTTTCTATATCACGAATCAGGAAGAATTTGGCGTAGGGGACACCTAGCCTCAATATCGAGCGTTGGGGTTAGCAACTCATTATGCTCGCTTCTGGTCACGAGCCAGGAAACACAAGTATTGTAGCGATGCTACGCAATCATGGGATCACTTAAAGAATGCAATGACATGACGATTAATTTGCGTACCGTTAATGGAATTTAAACATGACATGGTAATTGTGCAACATGATAAAGGTCGGATCTAGCTTCGTTGTCAAGCTAGTTCCTAAATTTGCGCCTAGGCGAGTATCATTTCGTCGCCTAGCCTCTTTTACGCCTACAACAAGCAAATGGCCTAAAACATGGCCTAAACCCAAAGTGGTAAGTTTCACTTGCCTAGCACCGAGGATGACGATCACGATGGTTCGTCTCACGGATGCTAATCTACGGGGAAGTCGCTGTTATGGAGAAACAACCATCAAAACAACATTCATTCATTAGGGTTTCACCAAAAACACAACGGGTTATGAAAACATCAAGAGATCAATTATTACCGTATAGGGAACGGGAGAATAACGCCGAGCAACCACAGCAACGGAAGAAACGCTCTGGGGAACCTAGGGTTCAGATCTGGAAATGATTGGAGAAGTTTGGAGAAATAGGGTTTTGGGGGATTTGATGAGATTTTGGGGAAGATGAGAGGTGGAATGTGTCAAGGGAGAGTTTGGATGATGGATTTTGGGCTTGGAATGAAGGAATAAGGGTTTGAGGTAGAAGGGGGCTCAATTGGGGAGAAACTAGGGTTTTAGGTCGAGAGGAGGAAGAAGAAAACGTTTGGGAGGGGTTTAAATAGGATGGGCTGGCGGCTGCCCAGAAATTAGGGTTTTAACACAGATTAGTCGGTCAAAGAGCAACCACTGAGAACTAGTCGGTCGGTTGACCAACGCAGACCGACTAAGTGTAAACAGTAACTCCTGTACAGAATTCACTACAAAAAAGTGAGTTTCTTGTGACCAAACTTAGTGTCGACTTAAATTTGCTGACACTAAAAGAATACCTTTAGTGTCGGTAGAAGAAAGTCGACATTAGAAAAACCATTTTTTGGATTCCTACATATATGCCGACACTAAAGCTCATATCTTGTGTCGATCTTAAGTTGTCGACACAAGATGATAAATTATCGACACTAGTAAGTGATTTTCTTGTGTCGGCTGCAGATGTCGACACTAAAATGTATACTTTCTAAGGTCGACCTTGGTGGTCAACACTAGAACCACTACTACAAAAGGTTCTATACGCAACGGTTGTAATCTAAACCATTACTAATGAGACCTATTAGTAATGGTTATTATCATAACCGTTGCCAATATTTTATTGGACACTACTACAGATTTGGACTTGGGTAACGCCACTTAGATAGCGCTTTTAAAAAGCGCTATCTAAGTGAGCTCTTGTATAGCGCTGCTGTATTTATAGAAAATAAAAATAAATCAAAATTAAGGTAAAAATCGCTTAGATAGTGCTTTTTGTTAAAGCGCTATCCAAGTAATACCTTACATAACACTTTTTGTTAGCGTTATGATACTAATCGTTACAGAATCACTTTTATTAAAAAATATACATATATATATTATCCTGGCGCTTGAAATTTCACTGGCTCAGACTTTCCAACTGTTTCCGCCAATTTTTTTTGTTTCCCCCCCTTTTCTTCCCGGCCCTAATCTTCTCCTGTCTCAAAATCTCTCGCTTCTCCTCTCACAGACCCTCTCTCTGCTTCCTCTTCTTCTTGGATTCAGATCCAAGTGGATCCCTTGTTCAGTGGCCTTCCGCTTCGAATCGCCATGGATCATTCCTCTGCATCGGTGTCTCTCTATTTCAGTAAACTTCCGATCTCTTTTCTCCTCTCTCTCTCTCTCCCCCCCGCTGGTGATCGGATCTTGGTCAGATCTGTTTTTGATCGGATCTCTTTTCTCTCTATTCTTTCTAGGGTTTTTGGCGATCGAGAGGCGCGGAGATGTGCGGGATCTCTTTGATTCTTTCGGGGGTGCGTATCGTCGGATCTGATCGCTACAGAGAACATAATACCCTGGATTCGCCTCCCACTGCTCAAGAGGTCAGCATCTATCTCTAATTCTAGTTGTAGTTTTTAGTTAATACCGAAGAAGATACGTGATCTGCTGCTGTGTATCGTAGTCCGGGGTTGTCAGTTTGGCATTTCTTGGTTTTGTGGTCGTAGCATTTTAGTTTGAAATTGCTTAAATTTGGATGGTTGTTGTTAGCATTCAGCGGAAAGTTGAAATTCATTATAGAGAGCTCGATATAATGTTAAAGCACCGAACTTTGAAGAGCTGAGCAGACAATTATGAGCAATAATTTGAGAACAAAATAATGATATGTAATCAACATGCATTAAAATTATGATGCATCACCAACAATTAAAATCGTCACAAATTCATAAGCATGAGTGATGTAGGGATTCATTACTAACATTATGTAAATAAGTCAAATAATGTTCAGAAAGACCAATTGGAATGTTTACATCGAATATCTAGTAATTGGCATCAATTATTAAATATGGATAAGTTTTTTAAACTGTCAATTGAGTATTCCTTGGTTCAAACGTGTACTGGAGATCCATAATCCTGAGATAAGTTTGTTTATGTTAAAGCTTTTATAAATACTGGCGTGTTAAATGTTAAAATGACAGCTAATATTAGCATACAGTGATTATAGTTAGTTACAGTTGCTCCAAATAACTCACCATACCAATGCTGCTGCATGTTGGGGGAGTGATGGATGAGAGGAAAGTGAAGTGGAAATGTAAATCTCAACCTATGGCTAATTATGTAAGTGGAAATGGTAATATTACCCTCAAAATAAAAGTGCATCATATATGCTCATGGAGTATGTGTGTCAAAACTCATCCATTTGTCTGGAACCAAAATTATTTAAGTGAGCTTTCATCCAACATTGTAGTGCTACATGTTAATGACAAAAAACAACGCTTTATAATCAATCACATCTAATGTATTGTATTCTTTATTTATTGCATGTAGTCGTAGAGTGATGTAAAATCACACAAGAACATAATTTTTCTGTGACAGCGGATATTTATTGAATAATTTTTCTGAAACTTGTAGGACAAAAATGTTACATGGTCATCATCAGCATCAGCTTAGCTTGCTCCCAAACTTTTGGGTTGGCTTGGACTCAATTGGAAAATGTGGAAAGGTAAACAAAAATTACATTGAAAAAAGAAATCAAGGATGCTTGCATGTTTTTCCCTTTGTTGCCATATTTTATACCTCGCAGTCTTGCTTCTAGGTAGGTATCTATGTAAAGTATACCTTCTTGGTCAGTAAAGCTTGTTAATTCATTCTTAAAGCTCCATTAATTTTGTAATGCCGCTGTGGACTTTCTGCTACATGTTTGATAATTAATGTTGATTAGCTCTAAACTTACCCACTTTATTATAGATGTGTACGAGAAGATCAATCTTCTGTGACAGTTAAATTGTATTACCTTCAGAATGGAAGCGCAAGGCTGGGTTTCTGGTAATAACACTGACATTACTGTTTTTGGGATGAAGTCCAAATTATGTTGTCATCACAGCGTGTGTTTCCTACTAAATTTGTGTAGGATTAGAGGGAGAGAGTACACTTCCTGTTGGCATTGTCTTGAAGGTTTGGTATCATTAACTCAGTTTTGTCAGACTTTTATGGTTGCTCATATTTGGTTATATATTTGTGCATTCCTGGTACATTTTAGAAGTGAATCCTCCTTGTGCATTCCTGGTACATTTTGGAATATTATTTTAGAAGCAGTATTTGTATCCATTTTATAGAACTTTTTTTGTTTTGGTGCTGGGTTATAATCGTAGCAATGCTAAATTTAATCTGAGGTTGCAGTCTCATGTCTAAGCATGTAAAAGAATTCCTGGAACCCCTGCTTTACTTTCTAATATATTTACTCCTATAGCTTATTGTTTATTCAGTGGAAATATTTGACATTGTGAACCTACTTAAATGGATGTTTGGTAGTTTGCTGGAAAAAATTGATTTTGGGCAGGCTCTCATCGACACTAATGACCATGAAATCTATGTGAGCTTAACATGCTGCTATAATGAGACCTATCAACGGGAAAAGGGTGCTGTTGGCACTCAACTGATTGGTGAAAGGGCTCAAATTATTCTTGATGAAGTTAGAAGGTTGTCACTTTTTACTCGCTCTGATTGCTTAAAGCATCTTGGTACTCACTGATGCCACTTGGCTGTTCAATATTGATAATTCCATTTTCTTGCTAATGTATATCTTATTTCGGTCCTTTCGTAGGGGAGTACTTCCGACCTGCTATTGGATGATTTGAAACAGAAAGTTATACAGTTGTAAGTAAACTGCAGCGTTTTTAATCCTACTCTAACATAACTTTACGTTCATCAATTTTCCCTTAAGAAGTTGCCTATGCTGTCTCAAACTGGTCACATTTTGAACCTATGTGTAGGTTGCAGATGCCGTTCTTAAAGATTACGTACTTGTGCATCTTACCAGCAACCACGACAAGTTTAATTTGCTGATGTAAGTAAATGTTTCTTCCACTTGCACTTAGGTGACTATTAGCTTTCTCCATTCTCTAATAGCTTACTTCATGAGACAGTTTTTTCTACTATGGTGTTAATACAGAGTTCCCTTTTTAGGTTTATACTGTAGAAGCTTTATGCCCTTGTAGATCAAACTGCTGCACATGACAATGGGGATGTGCTGCAAAATCAGGAAGTTTTACTTCCTGAACACTTGATTAATCTTTATTTTAAGGTACGATGCTTAATTTGGTGTATTAGTATTCATTTTTCGGTTGTTCTTTGTATGACTGTCAGTCCATACAATTGTGATGTGCAAGCCTCAAAAGTCTTTTCCATTTGGATGTTTTGTGAGACATCTTCTAATTGACATTTTTTTGATTTCTCGAGTTAAAAATTTTGTGAATTTTTTCAATATATATACAACCAACAGATGACATCATGATTCAAGCGACTTTTGTGAGTAGCTAATTTGTTGACTTGTTAATGCTTTTCAATTAAAGACATTGACTTGCCAGTAAGTTGGTTCAAGTCCTGTAAATGCGATTGCTAGTCTTTAATGAAGATTTTAATTGGATATATTTGAAGATTTAAGTGGATATATTTTTGCAGACGAATCTTGGATTTTTAGCAAGATGAAATCTTGTTGATGATTCCGTCGTTACTTCCTTAGCATCTCCTTCATCTTCTCTTTCGATTCTTCTGCCCTTCTTTATCTTCATCATCTTCTCCTTTTGCCTTTTCATCTTTTTTGTCCGTCTCTTCTACCTTCTGCCTTAAGGTGGCTTGACAATCTTGACATAAATAGAGTGGCTAGGTTATTGTTCCCATTTTTCAAATAATCACGAATTGTTATCAAAATTTTACACATGAATTATTTAAAATTCGCAAATTATTCATAATTTACGTTTTTTCCGAATTTTTCAAAATATTATGTGAATAATTCGGAATTTTTTTTAAAATCCTGAATATTTAAATTATTTTTATTCATGAAATTGTTCAAAAAATTAACGAAGACTTCGTGTAATTTTCACGTTTTGCTTGAAAAATTCGCGCATTATGTACGAATTTTTCTAATTTTCGTGTACTTTTCGCGTTTTGCTTGAAAAATTCGCGCATTATGCACGAATTTTTCTAATAGCTTACAAATTATTTCCAATGGTTTCATATAATTTGTAAATTATTTATGTACTATTTAATATCACATTATTTACGAATCGTGATATTTGTATGGTTAGAGAATTATTTGTTAGAATTCGTAATTTATTTGCTAATTTTTGAATTATTCAAAACAACTAACAAAATTTTAATTTATTATGAGACTAAAATACCTCTTAAATTTTTTAAGCAAATTATTTATAAAGTTAGCAAATACACCTCTTAAATTATTTAGCAAAAACACCTCCTAATTTTTTTCGTTTTGAATTAATAACATAATGGAAAAAATTTCCTTATTTTCCTTTGAACTTTCTTCAAAATTTTCTTTGGCAACCAAACATGAGAAAGAATCTCATTTCATTTTCATTTCACTTTGCTTTCTTTTTCATTTTCATTTCACTTTTCTTTCATACAATTTCTTTCCATCCAAACACACCCTTAAAAACTGTATGAACGTGGAAATTGTTGAGAACTTTCTGTAACTAATTATTGTTAATTGCTTCAAGGTTGCTTCATTTCTTGCCTTACATTGTATATGTCCTGGATTTATTTGTAACTTTTGGATGTTTCCTTAAGATCTTTATTAAGATATTTGCGCACATGTTGATCTCAAAATAAGAAAATAATAAATAATGGTTGATTGTTGAGATTTCCTAAAAACAGTTTTGTCCCTACCTGTTATGCATGCCATGATTATGAGTAATTTATTTAATGCCTTCAACTTGCAGTTCTCTCTGCAGTATCTGGCCTTAGCATCAAAATTCCAGAGCTAAATGAATGTAAGTATTAAAAAAACAATGACATTTTCATCTACACTAGCACTGCACAACATGAGATAGGAAAAATAAAACTGCTGATTAAATACCAGATATATGATGACATAAGCTTGCTGAATAGTTGATCATGAAATAAGAAAATATAAAGATTAACAGAAAATCTACCTAGCTAGCATGTGAACATCATCTGCAAAGAAAGTCATGTCAGTAACTTTCTGGTAAAAAACAAACTTAGTTTGAGTTAATTGAACTGATCAAAAAGTATCCATGATTTCTACGTTTTGAAGAAAATTACAGGAATATCAAACATCATGAACTCCACACATACAATAAAACACTGTCAAGAAAAGAACAAAACCTCCAAGTAGCACTTGTCTATTTTTATGTGCTCTGTTTTTATTCCTGCACTAGCACTCCAAGTAGCAATTGTCTAATAACAATGACACTAACAGATACAGAAGAAGAATTATGAGAAACTCACATGTCTTCAAACATGCATCTGTATGTGTGCATGCATCAAGGATCAGATGTATTAACTAACCTCCCTTATCAAGGATTTGAATGATTGAGTAATTGATAATGGATGATTCTCATTTAAATACGAACCAATCGTGTTCAATAAATTTTCATGGATTCTATATCCCCAAATGATGAAGTAGACATGATGGGTTCTCTCTTGTTCATCCTCCTCTGTATAATTAATCTAAGGGTACGTAGGCATGATCTGAGGCATGTACACGCACTCATGCATGTTTGTGCCAATGGGTTCACTCAGTATGATCTATGCAAGAAAGTTGGAAGGTTTTCAGCTATTTGTTTATTGCAACCACCTTTTTGTTGATGATGGTTCCATTAATGTTACTACACGTCAGAAAAAGGGAGATTACAACTAATACTTCATTAATTTACAAAAAGCATATGCATGCCTTCCTTCAAGATCACATGGGATATAACGATCTCCTTAAATTTCTTGTTTGCTCTGTATTTGGTGATCATTTGTGTGATATGTTTCTTGTTGTTCGTGTTTGATACATACAGGAGGTTATTAGAATTAGGAAGGAACATCCCGACGACAGCTTGGTGATTTCAAACGATCGAGTGAAGGGATCTTTGAAGGTTACAAGAGCTTTTGGTGCTCGATTTCTGAAACAGGTATGCTTAGCATCTCTCAAGCTTGTCGATGTGGTATATGATGTTTGTTATATTAATCGTGATCAGCATGAGAATGCCATGTTGCTTTTGACTAAACAAATCAAGGCAGCTTGTTGGAGTTAAAATCTGACATCTTTTTAAGGCCACAATAGATGACCCTAAAGAAAAGAATCTGATCCTCTAGGTTAATCATGAAGCGGGAAGAGGAAATAATACTAATGAAACTGATGGTGTGATCAGGAAACTGGTGACATGCCATCGGAGAAAACTGTTGATCGTTTTTGCCTTGAAAAAACCCGTATCAAAAGTCATCTTTTAAGTTCATAACTGTTTCCTAAAGGTTGCAAAATGCACACTCTGATTTGATTCCTAGCAAGTTGTTTGCCCTTTGATTCTTCCAGCGAAAAGTTCTGGCACATTGAGAGTATTTGTTTATGTTTCAGATTGCATGTACATGCAATTAATTAAGGGAAGCGACACCTCTTTTCTCATGGAAAAACAAAATTATGTGAATGAAAGATGGGATAAATAATGCCATGTTGATTTTTTGCAGCCGAAATGGAATGATGCGCTGCTAGAGAATCGAAAACGGGATTTAGTAAGGGATCTACAAATACAATATGTTACTAGAACTCCACCGCTAGGTACATATTTAATATTTATATTCCATATTTACTGTTTTTTGACATGTTACTAGAAATCTTATAATAACATGTGTGTTCTTTAACTTATTTTCATATACTTTGTTTATTTGTAGGGTTAGAGTTATAGAGGATTTGAATATACTTTTTGGTACATATGCTTAACAAGAGGATGCTCCAGAGAACTTGAAGATACTTTTTGGTGATAAAAGGTCAAGGAGAGATGATACATTAAAGGTTGAAGATACTTTTTGGTGAATACAAGGGCAAGAAGATATTTTTTGGTGAATGCTTGTATTTTTTTTTGAAAAATAATGTTGGAACTATTTTGATTAAGAGAATGTTTGCATAATGCAAGTAATGAATACACTCTACTTTCATTATCCATTTTATTGTTTCATTTTTATTTATGAACATGGATTTGAAAAAAAACATGAATTTGAAATTGCCTAGCTTCAGAAATTAGCTTTTGCGTAAACAGGTTTTTTGTGTCGACAAACTAGGAACTAGTGTCAATAATCAGTTATCTTGAATCTATTTTTTTGTGTCGGTTTTTATGGACACTAGATGGCATATGCTATAGTGTCGATTTATTCCCAAACAAGAATACATGTTCTAGTGTCTACTTGTTACGTCATTAGAACCTAACTCTAGTGTCGATTTGTTTCCTCACTAGAATTTAACTCTGGTGTCGACTTGTTCCGTCACTAGAACCTAACTCTAGTGTCGACTTGTTCCGACACTAGAACAGTACTATAGTGTCGACTTATTTCGACACTAGAACAGTACTCTAGTGTCGACATTATCCGTCACTAGAATGTTACTCTAGTGTCGACTTAATCTGTCACAAAAACCTATGTTGTTGTGTCGGTCCCAATGTCGACACTAAAACCCGGTTTTACTTCTAGAGACGCCCCTTTAGGTGACGGTCCGTCACTAGAAAAAAACCGACACTAGAACCCTATAGTGTCGGTTTTTTACCCTTTTAGTGTTGAAATTGTTGGACACTAGAAACGCCTTTTTTGTAGTGATTAGGATTTAGATTTAGTCGGTCAATGAACAACTGCTGACCGACTAGTTCGACAACTAGTCGGTCGAGAGATGAACTTAGACCGACTAAGAAGGAACAGTAACTGATACCAAAATAGTTGAAGAGTTAGTCGGTCACAGAAGTATTACCGACCGACTAGTTTGCAACCTAGTCGGTCAACCAACGTTCTTAGACCGACTAACGAGAAACAGTAACTCCTGAGAAATTTAGAAAGCCCACTAGTCGGTCCATGAAGGCTTGCCGACCGACTAAATCGTCATCTAGTCGGTCGGTTCCCCTTCTTACACCGGCTAACGTGCACCAAAAGTTCTGATATGGAGCGCGGAGCTCCGGGATCGATTCCTAAGACTCCTAGGCTTGATCTAACAATAAAATATGACCGATACGAAGCCCGTCACGAATGACTTACTCCAAAATCGACGATTCTAAGAAAGAAGCTAGAAAACACGACGAAACGATCGAAAATGAAAGTTACGGAGACGATATCCACATATAAGGAGAAAATCCACCAAAACATATAATATTATATAATAAATCCAGATACAAGAAAACCAGTCGTTACATCCTCCCCAACTTAAGAAAAACTCCGTCCTCGGAATTTCCCAACACTCACGCGTCCGGGAACAAAAGTGGGAAACGCTCTCGCATCTCATCCTCATTCTCCCAAGTAGACTCTCCAGGCGAGCCGTGTCACCACATCACTCTCACAAGATTGATAACCTTGTTCCGAAGTGACTTCTGACGCCTGTCCAGAATCTGCACTGGCTGCTGGTCATACGTCAAGTCAGGGCGAACGGTAATCTCCGAAAAATCCACAGCATGAGACGGATCGCTAATGTATCGACGAAGCTGCGACACATGGAAAACATTGTGAACTCCCTCCAAAGATGGCGACAAGGCTAAGCGATAAGCTACCTCGCCAACTTTCTCCAGAATGTCAAACGGTCCAATGTATCGCGGGCTCAACTTCCCTCGCTTCCCAAAACGAATCACACCACGATTCGGGGAAATCTTCAGAAACACATGATCTCCAGGCTGAAACTCCAAAGGACGACGCTTAGCATCCGCCCAATGCTTAAAATGGTCCTGAGCAATCCTCAACCTCTCCCGAATGTTCCTGACAATCTCCACATCCTCCACAATCATCTCAGGTCCCAACAACTCCTGATCACCAACGTCATCCCAACTCAAAGGCGATCGACATTTCCTCCCATAAAGAGCAGCGAAAGGCGCCATGTCAATAGACGCCTGGAAGCTGTTGTTGTAAGAGAACTCCACCAAGTGTAGATGGTCCTCCCACGAACCCTTGAAATCCAACATGCACGCCCTCAGCATGTCTTCCAAAATCTGAATCATCCTCTCGGACTAGCCATCCGTCTGCGGATGGTACGCCGTGCTGAAACTCAGACGCGTACCCAAACTCTTCTGCAAACTCTGCCAGAACTGAGATGTGAACCTCGTGTCTCTGTCCGACACGATACTCACAGGGACTCCGTGAAGTCGCACAACGTCCTGCACGATTCACGTTACATCACTATCCAAACTAGAAAAAGGAAATAAAAACGGAGGGTAAAAGAATTTTACCTCCATATATCTCCTCGCTAGCGCTTCAGTGGACTGTCCCACTCGGAATGGAATAAAGTGCGCGAATTTGGTCAATCGGTCCACGATCACCCAAATCGCGTCATTCTGCTTCGGACTCTGAGGTAGTCCAGTCACGAAATCCATAGTGATGTGTTGCCATTTCCACTCCGGAATCGGAAGCGGTTGTAGCAACCCGGCCGTACGCTGATGCTCCGCCTTCACTTGCTGGCAAACCAAACACTTGGCTACACTCCGAGCCACACTCCTCTTCATACCATGCCACCAATAGTTCAGACGAAGATCCTGGTACATCTTGGTGCCACCAGGATGCATAAAATACGGCGAACTGTGTGCCTCCACCATCAACTCCTCTCTAATATCCCCAGCTGGCACACACAACCTGGCTCCAAACCTCAGCGAGCCATCCTCATGAATCAAAAAGTCAGTCCGCAGACCGGCTTCCACCTGCTCCCGAATCTTCACCAGCTTCGGATCCTCAGCCTGGCCAGCCTTAATCCGATCCATGATTGTCGACTGCACCTGCATGTACATCAACGACGAAGCCTCCCCAGGAAGAATAATCTCCACACCAGACTCGCAAAAATCCTGCTGCAATCTCCACTGTGAGGTCAAAACCATCACCGCTGGAAGCCTACTCAGCGCATCAGGAACCACATTCACCTTGCCAGGGTGATACTGCAAATCAATCTCATAATCCGCCATGAGCTCCAACCATCGACGCTGTCGCATGTTGAGCTCCTTCTGAGTAAAAATGTACTTCAAGCTTTTGTGATCGGTGAAGATCTTCACTTTCTCACTTAGCAGGAAGTGCCTCCAAATCTTAAGAGCAAACACAATGGCAGCCAACTCCAAGTCATGCGTCGGGTAATTCTTCTCATGAACCTTAAGCTGACGAGATACATACGCCACAACGTGCCCGTGCTGATGCAACACACAACCGATACCCTTGCCAGAAGCATCGCAAAAGATCTCAAATCCACCGCTGCGATCAGGCATAACAAGAATAGGGGCAGTCGTCAACCTCTCCCTCAGAACATTAAAGGCACTCTCACAATCACCTGACCAAACAAAAGGTACGTCCTTCTGCGTCAACTTGGTCATTGGCTCAGCAATACGGGAAAAGTCCTTAATGAAACGTCGATAATAACTAGCAAGCCCAAGGAAACTCCGAATCTCAGACGCTGACGATGGAACATGCCACTCTCTGATGGCCCTAATCTTCTTGGGATCCACAGAAATACCATCCCCAGTCACCACATGCCCGAGGAAAGCAACTCTGTCCAGCCAAAACTCGCACTTCGAAAACTTAGCATACAAACGATGCTTCCTCAAAATCTCCAATACCATCCTCAAGTGCGATGCATGCTCCTCTTCCGACCTCGAATAGATCAGAATGTCGTCAATAAAGATAACGACAAACTTATCCAAAAAGTCGTAGAAAATCAGGTTCATCAGATTAATGAAAACTGCGGGTACGTTGGTTACGCCGAAAGGCATAACCACAAACTCATAGTGTCCATACTTCGTCCTGAACGCTGTCTTCGGAACATCTCCCTTCTTCACCTTCAACTGATGGTAACCACTCCTCAAATCCAATTTAAAAAACACCCTCGAACCTCCAAGCTGATCAAAAATATCATCGATGCGAGGCAACGGGTATTTATTCTTAATGGTCACCGCATTCAACTCCCGATAGTCCACGCACATGCGACGCGAACCATCCTTCTTCTTCACCAACAACACCGGTGCTCCCCACAGAGACACACTAGGGTTGATATAACCCTTCTGCAAAAGCTCATCCAACTGCTTCCGCAACTCTTCCAATTCTGTGGGTGCCATACGATACGGCGCCTTCGAAATCGGCTGTACTCCTGGAACAAGATCAATAGAAAATTCTAAAGCTCGATCGGGTGGCAACCCAGACATCTCCTCGGGGAAGACGTCATCAAAATCCCGCACCACAGCTGGCCACTCCAACTCCATCTGTATAGCCACAACCTCCACCGGTCTGGCCCGAAATCTGACAGGACCAAGCGAGCTACTACCACGGCTGAACTCAAATACTGGATGTCCGAGAATATCGAACACCACCTTCTTCCTCCGACAGTCGATAGTAGCATAGAAGCTCGCAAGCCAATCCATCCCAAGAACTGCATCATAGTTGATGATGTCGTGGACAATGAAATCAGCGTAAAGCTCATGTCCACAGACCACCAACGAGCAAGAATTGCAACCACGATGCACCGAAACCACGCCATTCCCTGTAACGATATTCCAACTCTTGGGAAGAGGGGACGTCGACAAGGAATGCCTCTCCACGAAGCTCCGAGAAATAATGCACATCGATGTACCAGAGTCAAAGAGGACTCGGGCAGGAAATGTGCAAACCAAAACCACACCTACCAAGCAATTAACAATCAAACCCTATTCTAGCAAACAATCATGTTCAAGCAAACAACACAATCTAACAATCAAAACCAACTAGGAAAGTAACAGCTAGATTGAGGATTACATGCGATAACCTCATCCACAGCCTCGCTCTCCACAGCGGTCATCAGAAAAGCCTGCCTCCTCGGCGGAACAGCCTGCTGAAAAGCCTGCCTCTGCGGAACAAGAGCTGCTCCACGTCCAACAGGAACAGACGCTCGTTGCTGCAACGGCTGTGCTGCAACAGGTGCCCTCTGCAGCTGACTCGCATGCCGACAATCCTTCGTGACATGAGAAGCATCACCACAAACCAAACACTGGCCCAGAAACTTCCTACACTGATCCTTGACGTGGCCAGGCTTACCGCAGAAATGGCAAGTCTTCAGAATAGGCCCTCCTGGCCTCTTGAACTGAGCTGGCTGATTAGGCTTGAAACCAGGCCTAACCACCGCCCTGGCCTGCTCCATAGGCCTCTTCCCAGCACCAGAAACATGTCCTCTCCTCTGACTCAGGTTCAGCTCCTGCCTCCTGGCAGCGACCAGAACCTTCTGATAAGAGTCCAGATCGGAGGAAGACACAAAACTCTGGAGCTCCAAAGCAAGTCCCTGCAGGAACCTCTGAGCCCTCTCATCAGCATCCTGCACCATCTTCGGTGCGAACCGACTCAGCCTAGTGAACTCTTGGTGATACAGGTCCACCGTCAAGCTCCCTTGCTTCAGATCAATGAAGCGCTGCAGCATCTCCTTCCTAGTAGCCTTCGGAAAGAACTCCTCATCAAACCTGGACTTAAAGGTAGCCCAAGCTATCGGTTCCACCAACATCTTCTCTTCTGCATCCCACCAGTTCCGAGCATTATCCTTAAGTTGCCTCTTCGCCAAGTCAACCCATCCAGCCGGGGTGATCTTGGCCATCTTCAAGTTATCCTCAATGTTTCGAATCCACTCATCGGCTGCCAGAGGACCTTCAGAACCATCAAAATATGTGGGACCCAGCTCCCGAAATTGCTTCGCTCCCGGCTCGGAGCGAGGGACATCCGGAAGCACCCGGGCAGCTCGAGCAAGTGGAGCATTCTGGACTTGCAGGAGCACGCCCTGCTGCACTTGCATCATCTGAAGCATCATCCGCATCATCTCTCCGTTGGTGGGTTCCCGCTCAGGCTCCTCATCATGAGGGAGCGCACCACTACCTCCACCACGGGTGAATCGCCTTCCTGCCATCTAATGACACAGAAAACGAAGCAGATTAGACTCATAGCCTATGACTCGGACGTCGAACTTAGTTTATTGGACATTCTAATATTATTATCGTCACTCCAATAATCACAGTTACAGAAGGACCTGCATGGGCCACCAACAAAACCTGTCACGCCCCGCTTCCCTAACATGGAGACGAGACGTGAGAAGGTCCGCACGAGAGTGGAGCTGTGAAGCCCCAAACCCGATAAGCGTCAATAAAACATAAGCAGGTCCCTGTAACCACAAACGGAACGACAATAATAACACAAGGAGAGACAGAAATAAAATTCTCACATCTCATAATGTCCAACATGTGATAAGTTCAACATCTAGAAAAGCCACCAGGCTAAAAGAAAGAGTCTAAAGGCCCAGAACAAGGCCAACAAAAGCAACAACGTAACAAAGTATAGGTGCTACGCACCGACAACAAAATAACAGTCTAAACAAAAGGGAAAACACAACAAAAACACTAGGACTGGTCCCCAGTGTCCACGTACTCCCCGTCAAACACAAGCTCGGGCTCGGCGTCAGCAAACACCTCGTCCTCAACAAGGTACTCAGGCTCAGGATCTAACATGTGTCACCCAAAAGAGTAAAGGGGCACATGTCAGCAAGTCTAAAAGACTTGGGCAAGGAAACTGAAAGTAAGGCAAACTAACAACCTAGCAGTTTTAGTATGCATGACATGGCAGTTATGACATGAGTGCATCAGCAAGACAAGGTGAGCAATAAGTACAAGAGAACAATTATCGGGACAAGACAAGAGTAGCCAAGCTACTAACAATCTCAATCATTTCACTAGTCACGTTTCAAGTTGTTTGTAGATGTTTACGCCTTACAGCTGAATGGTTTAACATTCACGCTGTTTGGCCGCTTAACACCACCCCAAAACCCAGAGTTTACGCCTTACTACTACAGTTGCTAATCGGGCAGACTCCCAGTTGATTGGCCGCTTAACTCTTACCCCCAATACCCACACGTAAATAAGCCAGGGTCCCTATACATGAGCCCAGTAAATGAGCCAGGGTTGCCCCGCACGGGAGCTTGTTTTCTATATCACGAATCAGGAAGAATTTGGCGTAGGGGACACCTAGCCTCAATATCGAGCGTTGGGGTTAGCAACTCATTATGCTCGCTTCTGGTCACGAGCCAGGAAACACAAGTATTGTAGCGATGCTACGCAATCACAGGATCACTTAAAGAATGCAATGACATGACGATTAATTTGCGTACCGTTAATGGAATTTAAACATGACATGGTAATTGTGCAACATGATAAAGGTCAGATCTAGCTTCGTTGTCAAGCTAGTTCCTAAATTTGCGCCTAGGCGAGTATCATTTCGTCGCCTAGCCTCTTTTACGCCTACAACAAGCAAATGGCCTAAAACATGGCCTAAACCCAAAGTGGCAAGTTTCACTTGCCTAGCACCGAGGATGACGATCACGAGGGTTCGTCTCACGGATGCTAATCTATGGGGAAGTCACTGTTATGGAGAAACAACCATCAAAACAACATTCATTCATTAGGGTTTCACCAAAAACACAACGGGTTATGAAAACATCAAGAGATCGATTATTACCGTATAGGGAACGGGAGAATAACGCCGAGCAACCACGGCGACGGAAGAAACGCTCCGGGGAACCTAGGGTTCAGATCTGGAAATGATTGGAGAAGTTTGGAGAAATAGGGTTTTGGGGGATTTGATGAGATTTTGGGGAAGGTGAGAGGTGGAATGTGTCAAGGGAGAGTTTGGATGATGGATTTTGGGCTTGGAATGAAGGAATAAGGGTTTGAGGTAGAAGGGGGCTCAATGGGGGAGAAACTAGGGTTTTAGGTCGAGAGGAGGAAGAAGAAAACGTTTAGGAGGGGTTTAAATAGGATGGGCTGGCGGCTGCCCAGAAATTAGGGTTTTAACACAGATTAGTTGGTCAAAGAGCAACCACTGACCAACTAGTTTGGGAACTAGTCGGTCGGTTGACCAACGCAGACCGACTAAGTGTAAACAGTAACTCCTGTACAGAATTATGATTTAGATTTAGTCGGTCAATGAACAACTGCTGACCGACTAGTTCGACAACTAGTCGGTCGAGAGATGAACTTAGACCGACTAAGAAGGAACAGTAACTGATACCAAAATAGTTGAAGAGTTAGTCGGTCACAGAAGTATTGTCGACCGACTAGTTTGCAACCTAGTCGGTCAACCAACGTTCTTAGACCGACTAACGAGAAACAGTAACTCTTGAGAAATTTAGAAAGCCCACTAGTCGGTCCATGAAGGCTTGCCGACCGACTAAATCGTCATCTAGTCGGTCGGTTCCCCTTCTTACACCGGCTAACGTGCACCAAAAGTTCCGATATGGAGCGCGGAGCTCTAGGATCGATTCCTAAGACTCATAGGCTTGATCTAACAATAAAATATGACCGATACGAAGCCTGTCACGAATGACTTACTCCAAAATCGATGATTCTAAGAAAGAAGCTAGAAAACACGACGAAACGATCGAAACTGAAAGTTACGGAGACGATAACCATATATAAGGAGAAAATCCACCAAAACATATAATATAATATAATAAATCCAGATATAAGAAAACCAGTCGTTACACCATGATAGTGTCAAGACGAGATCACAAGTGAACTACTTCGCTCATTGTGCCTTTGCCTCCTCAATAGAGCCAAAGAATGTTAATGAAGCATGCGAAGATAGCGCTTGGATCTTAGCCATGGAGGAGGAACTCATTCAATTCGAGAGGAATGAAGTTTGGGAGCTTGTTCCATTGCCATCAAAGAACCACACCGTCATAGGGACAAAGTGGATCTTCAAGAACAAAACCGACGAAAACCAAGTCGTCGTCCGGAACAAAGCTCGGTTAGTTGCTCAAGGCTACCGTCAAGAGAAAGGTATTGATTTCGAAGAATCCTTCGCTCCGGTAGCTAGATTAGAATCAATTAGATTATTATTGTCTTTTGCATGCCATAAGGATTTTAAATTATTTCAAATGGATGTTAAAAGTGCATTTTTAAATGGAGATGTTGTTGAGGAAGTTTACGTTTCTCAACCTCCGGGTTTTATTAATGAAAATTTTCCAAATCATGTTTTTAAACAAAAGAAAGCGCTTTACGGCTTGAGACAAGCTCCTCGAGCTTGGTATGATCGCCTAAAGAATTTTCTTTTAGATTTGAATTTTAAAATGGGAGAAACCGATTCTACACTTTTTGTTAAGCATTCGAATAATGATATAATTTTAGTTCAAATTTATGTTGATGATATCATTTTCGGTGCTACTAACTGTGCTCTTTGCGAAGAGTTTTCTAATGTGATGAAGGAACAATTTGAGATGAGCCACATGGGTGAGCTCAAATATTTCTTAGGTCTCCAAATTCGCCAAATGGACGATGCAATCTTCATCCACCAAACGAAGTATACGGTGGAGTTGCTAAAGCGATTTGGAATGGAGAATGCCTCCGGAAAGAAGACTCCAATGAGCACGACTACGTATCTTGATAAGGATACGGGCGGTAAGGATGTAGACATTCGTCTATATCGAGGTATGATAGGTAGTTTACTTTATCTTACCGCAAGTAGGCCCGATATTATGTTTGCCATATGCGTATGTGCTCGTTATCAGTCTCAACCTAAGGAGTCTCACTTAGTAGCGGTAAAACGTATTTTCCGTTATCTAAGTTATACACTTGATTTTGGATTACTTTATCCAAAATCTAGCACGTATGAGTTAATCTCATATAGTGATGCCGATTATGCGGGATGCAAATCCGACAGGAAAAGTACTAGTGGCACTTGCCATTTTATAGGAAATTCCCTTGTCTCTTGGTTTTCCAAGAAGCAAAATTCCGTATCACTTTCAACCACCGAGGCAGAATACATTGCCGCCGGTGCCGCGTGTGCTCAAGTTCTTTGGATGAGACACACACTTAAAGAGTTTGGTATAAACTGTGATACTTGCCCTATCATTGTGGACAACCAAAGTGCAATATGTCTTTCCAAGAACCCGGTACACCATTCCCGTTCGAAACACATAGATGTCCGACACCACTTTTTAGATGATCATGTTGCTAAAAGGACATCATTTTAGTGTACGTTGAAACCCAAAAGCAAATCGCCGATATTTTCACGAAACCCCTAAAGGAGGACTCCTTTGTGCGGTTGCGTCGAGAATTGGGGATTATGGGTGAATCCGAGATATAGGATTCATGTTTCATTCAATAATCTTGCATGCTATTATATTTCAAAATATTTCATTCATGCTTGACTTATTGGATTTTTCGGGATTTTATGTGATATTTTGAATTTTTGCTCGAATTCATGTTTGAATGTCGTATTTCGATGTTTAATGGGGTAGTTTAGATGATTTTTGAGAGGATTGCGATGTATCGTCCAAGTGTTTTGAGGAGAGAACTTAATTATCAATTTTTGGACTCATCTAGTCGGTCTCAGTTCATCAACCAACCGACTAGATTCACATCTAGTCGGTCAGCTAATGAACTCAGACCGACTAGCTCTATCTCTCAACTTTTGAACTCCTTTAGTCGGTATCAGTTCAATCACCAACCGACTAGATTCGTATCTAGTCGGTTAGTAAAAGAACTCAGACCGACTAACTCAAGCTATTTTGAGTTTCCTCTCCAGCTTAACTCTTTAGTCGGTTCTAGCTTACTTATCGACCGACTAGATTGAGTTCTAGTCGGTCAGTATTTGAGCGTAGACCGATTAATTCTCGTTCAGGAAATCTTCGACTGGTCTCTGTTTCCACTTAGTCGGTTCAAGCTCATTGACCGACCGACTAGATCGTGATCTAGTCGGTCAGTGCTTGAACTGTGACCGACTAGTTGTGCCAGGGACTGTTTGGTCTTTTGAGCTCCCGACCGACTTAATCTCGATTTAGTCGGATTTTTCTCATTTTAGTCGATCAAAACCTCTCTCTCTCAGCTCAAAGCCCCCGACCCCCACGCTGACCCTTCGACTTCCGGCCATTTTCCGCCCTAATCCGCCGTCGCCGACCGTCGCCCTCTCTCCCTAGGTGATCTCTCCTCCCTCTCCTAGTTCTAGGGTTCATTTCTTGCGCTTAGGGTTAGGTTTTTCTCTAGATTTCATCTTCTAGGGTTTCGAATAGGGCTTCTTGATTTCGGCTAGGTTTTCTTCGATTTGATCTCCCTTGCGTCGTGTCGTGCCTCGATTATGGCTCGTACACGTATCCCGATCACTCCATCTAGCCCCTCACCGATGACCGTAGAACCTACCCCTACAGATCCCGTTCAACCTTCGAGAACCCCTCCGAAACACCGTGCTAAGACCACCCAACCCTCTTCGTCTTCGCCTCCTCTTAAGCGTAAGAGGATGGCGACTGCGAAACCCCGAGCCCGATCTCAGCCCAAGCCCAAGCCAGTTATTTTTCGTGCTCCCACTCCACCCGGTGCTTCGGATTCCGACACCGAGTACTTTCCCGAGACTGAGACTCATAGGGAACCCACTTCTCCTACCCATCCTGAGTCTAGCTCCCGACCTCGTACGTCTACCCGTAAGCCTAAGGGAAAGGCTCCGATGCCGGTAGGCGGTGTCGATATCTCGTTGTGTCGCGACGACCCTTTGTGTCTCGCGGCTTACAACCGTATCAAACATTGCCCGCTACTTCTGGAGCATTTCGTCCAGTTTAGTGACTTCATAGGGCTAGCTGATCTTCTTTCGTCCTCGGGTCTTCTCGATTACCTTCGATATGACCCGAAGGTGAATCCTCACCCCTACCCTCGATTAGTAAAACTATTCTATGCCAATAGGATCCGGGGTTAGTACGATGCGACCCACTCTGTTGAGACGACTGTTTTGGGGACTCCTATAGTACTCACAGCAGAAATCTTAGGAGAGATTTTGGGTATCTCCTCGTCTGGCCTCCTCCCCTCAGACATTTCTGTTGATGATATTTCTTCCCTTGATCAGACCATCCTCTCTGAGATTTTCCATCAGATTCCTCCCGCCATGATTGGCGTGCCCTCCAAATCTTTCAAGCCAAATGCATGGGTCCTGAATTTGATTCTGAAGTCGTGCTTGCTTCCCAAGTACGGCTCCTCATCTCTACCGTCCCAGCCTTTTCTGAAGCTGATTTATGCTATTTTCATGGGGAGCTTGATTAACTGGGCTTGCATTATACTCGATAAGATTGACTCTTTCGAGTGTATTCGCAAGACCACGAAATCGGCTCACATCCCCTTCCCGTCCTTGTTGACCCTTGTTTTTCGCCACTTCCGTGTCACATTGCCTCCTGACGATGAGCGTCCACTTGGTCCTCCCCTGAACGCGACGGCCGTCAAGAAATCTCTTGCGGCGCTCCGTCACGTTCAGAGGACGACACCTTCATCTCTACCTCTGCCTCTGCTGCTCCCTCTGCCACTCTTGATGATGTCGTTCGGTTACTTCTTCGTCACGAGTCTCGTTTGGCTCGTACCGAGGAGATAGTTTGCCGTATGGCTAGTCTGATGGGTGTTCAGCTTCCTCCTCCTGTTTCTGAGGATGAGGAGATGGATGATGAGGATATCGATGAGCTTGTCACCTCTTTAGCTCGTGGTGCTGAGGCCACCGCTGCTGCTGCTACCACTTCTGGTGCTGCTGTTGCTGCTTCGTCTGCTGGTGCCCCCGAGAGCACACCTGTTGCCACCACTCCTGCGGTGGATACTCCGACTGCTGCTCCCGAGGCCACTACTGTTACTGCTCCAGAGATTGCCACTTCTGCCGTCGCTCCCGTTGACCTTCCAGACGTTCCTGCTGATCCAGTTTCCACCACTTCTCCTGCAGAGCCTGCTGCTGCTGCAGATCCTGCCGGTTCCTCTTGAGCTACTTTGAGGACTCTCCGATGCTCCTTGGATGATACATCTAGTGTGAGAGAGTTTGGTTAGGATAGAGTGGGGTTTTGGATCTTGTTGATGATATATTTTGATGTATTTTGATGATGTTGTACGTTTTTGTGTCACTCTGATATCACTTTGATATGATGATGTATTTTGTGCTCCGATCGGTGGATCGATGTTTTGAATGTCAGTGCTGTTGATTTTTGATGTAATCTGGTTCATATTTTATATATATCGACATTGACATTTCATTCTATTGTGCACAATTTATAAGTTCTTTTATGTATCTGATGTTTGATTTCGTCGCTCGACGATATTAACTTGGTTTAATAGAAATTTCTTCTATGGAAACATAGAATTGTTTTCCATGCACTAAATTAACCAAGAATGTTGACATTGGAGAGTATATTCCATAACTCAATCCGTAAAATTGATTTGAGTTTTGATGATTTCGTTTTACGATTTTCGACTCTGGTATCATTGCCACGCCTTGAATTTATTCGTATTTTTCTTTGGTGTCACTTTAACCGTCGTCGTATTCTTGGACTCCCGTGCTTTTATTTGAAGCCATTGTTTTTGTCGTTGATCTCCTCCCGCTCTTTTTGCTAATGCCAAATGGGGAGATATATAATAATAACGATGTGCTAAATGATAATTTAAAGCATTATTCCAAGAATCTAATTTGATATGTTAGATTAAGGGGGAGTTAAGATATACAAATGGATTTTCAAATCCGATATTTCAATAACCCACATTTGGTATTTGATATTTCAATAATCAATTTTTCATTTAATATACTTCACTCGTCTGCTTGATGCATATTATTATTGTTTAAATTGGAATTAACGTGTCATCAATGCAGGGGGAGTAAGTAAATTTCATTTGAATTATTATTTTTGATTATTATTTATGTTGGTTTGTCATCACCAAAAAGGGGGAGAATGTTGGATATTGGACTCCCCGGATTTGGTTTTGGATGATGAACAAACATAAATATATCATGAACTAACACTTTGTGAGCGCAGTTATGGAGATCGTCGCCAAATTCATATGAATATCAATTACGACGTCTCAAGACTTCTCAAAGAACGTGATCGTATGCCTAAAGCTTCGTTGAAGCTTATGGACTTTTTAGAAGTCATGAAGATTCGATTGAAGCTATTGAGGACGGTATCGTCAAGTTTTATTTATAGTCTTTAAGCTTCTTTCGTAGAATGTTAAGCCTTGAGTAGGTCTTACGGTTTAAATCTTCATAACGCTCATATCTTAGCTCTAGGATCTTAGTAGAAGTCCATACAATCCTTCCCGAAGCTTCGCGCTTCGATTCGCGACTTCTTGTGCATGTTAGCTGGTTCAAGAAGAAGAACTGACCGACTAGATAGTGATCTAGTCGGTCGGCAAAGCTTCTTGGACAGACTAGTTTTTGTCAGTCATTTTCAAGCTCTTTACTGTTTACAGTTAGTCGGTCTAAGTTGACTCACCGACCGACTAGTTCGTGAACTAGTCGGTCAGTGATGCTTCTGTGACCGACTAGTTGAGCTTTCCCTGTACATGCACATTTGAGGCTGAGCTACTGTTTATCATTAGTCGGTCTGTGTTCATTGATCGACCGACTAGTTGATGAACTAGTCGGTCAACTTTCCTTCTTGGACCGACTAGTTGAGCTTTACTGTACATGCCAATTTTTCACCTAACTTACTGTTTATCGTTAGTCGGTCTATGCTCATTTGGCGACCGACTAGTTGGTGAATTAGTCGGTCAACATTTGTTCTTGGACCGACTAAGTCTATTTATGCTCAGACTTCAGTTTTATCTATTAGTCGGTCTCAGTTGAGTAACCGACTGACTAGTTGTGAAACAGTCGGTCAGCTACTCTTCTTGGACCGACTAGTTCATTATGTCTGTGCTTTGATCTTTTCTCTGTTCACTCATTAGTCGGTATGCGTTTATTGACCGACCGACTAGTTGATGAACTAGTCGGTCGGTGGTTGTTCTTTGACCGACTAGTTGGGTTCAGAAAAGAGCCGTTGGAGCTTTAATTGAAACGTTTTTCTCTCTCTCCCCCTCTATCCTATAAATACTTGTTGGGCTGCATTCATTGCAGTCAAGGCTGATATTATTGCAAGTTTAGAGATCAAGAGAAATCATTCCAAGCTCATTCAAAGATCTTTCATTCCATTCAATAATCTCTCATCACTCTTACTTCCAAAGAGAGATTCATTGAGTGTGAAGCCTTCCAAGCCAAGTGCTTGATTCTAGGTCACCAACATCCCCATAGCTCTCCATCGCTGATCTACATCTTGGAGCTAGGGTTTGGTGCCACCTCTTCTTCCTCAAAATCATCCTTGCCCTAATTCGTAAGCATTACTCAAGGCATAGGTATTTTGTCGGTAAGAATTTTCTTATTTCATTTCAATTTCATATTGTAAGTTTCACTCTCGGTTGTGAGAGTGTGGTTGTGATCCCGGGTTGTGGGAGTCACAGATTACTTTGTGTATGATTTGACTTGTGAAGGTTTTTCACAAGTATTTCATAGTGGAAATCTTGAGTTAAGGTTTCTAACTCAAGTATCCGGAGGGGATCCGGGTGGTTGGGACGTAGGATCACCGGGAACAAGTCGGGAAGACTTGGGTGGATCCGAACCCAGTAATATCTATTGTTAGCATTGTTTATTTTGTTGTTGTCTTAAATTTAAGCTTCCGCAAATTGTTTTGTTAGTTGTTTGCACGATAATTAGGAATTATACTCCTTGTTATTTTTAAAGTACTATTCACCCCCCCCCCCCCCCTCTAGTACTTGTGCAGTAGCTTGTAGGGCATTACAATGATGTCCTCTTCGCTCCAGATATTCGAAGGAATATAATTTCTGTGGTCGTGTTAATGGGTCTTGGCTATAACTGGTTTTTTCATGATTGTAATGTGGACTTAAGTTGTAATAATACTCTTATTGGTACTGGGTTTGTATTTAAAGGATTTATTGTAATGAGTACAATGTATGATTCCTCATGTAATGAAAATTTCCTTATTGCAAATTCTAAGACTTATGAGTCTGATGTGATTTGTTGGCACGCAAGGCTTGGTCATATTGGACCAACGCGTATGGATAGACTTGCCAAACGTGGCCTTCTATCCAATATTTCAAAGGTTGAAATGTCGACCTGCGAACATTCCCTAGTGGGGAAATCTTGTCGCAAGCCGTTTGGAACCGGCACAAAGGCCGAGGTTCCATTACAGCTTATCCATTCGGACATATGTGGTCCGATGAATGTCAAGACAAGACGTGGGAAGTCCTATTTCATCACTTTTATTGATGATTTCACCCGATTCGGACATATCTATTTGATATCCCACAAAAGTGAAGCATTGGCTTGCTTTAAAAACTGTATGAGTTTAGTGGAGAATCAATTAGATCGCAAGATTAAGGTCTTGCGAACCGATAGGGGCGGTGAATATCAATCAACAAGTTTTAAGGAACTTTGTGATGAAAAAGGCATAGTACATCAGGTAACTATGACTTACACTCCTCAACAAAACGGTGTTGCAGAAAGGAGAAATAGGACTTTAATGGAAATGGTCCGTTCAATGATGGTGCAAGCTAACTTGCCAATCACCTTTTGGGGTGATGCATTATTGACGGCCGCTTTCATTTTAAACCGTGTACCCTCGAAATCAGTTAGCTCCACTCCTTATGAGTTGTGGAACCAAAGGTCTCCTGACTTAAACATTTTGAAACCTTGAGGTGGTGCATCCTACGCACATATTTCCTCCCATAAGTATGACAAACTTGGGCCAAGGGGAAGGAAATGTATCTTTATACGATACGCAGAAAACTCCAAAGGTTATGTTTTTGTTAGTCAGGAAGACAATGGTGGGCTAATTGAGTTTGAGTCGAGGGATGTCACTTTCTTGGAAAACGAGTTTCCAAGACAGGGCGAGATAAGTCAGGACTTATCTCTATTTGAGATTTATGATCAAGAAGGATTACCTCATTCGAGTGGGAGAATTCTTGGTGAAAACGAAAATACGTTTCAACCTTCACCAATGGATTATACGAATGACGATTATCCTATTCCATACGGGAATAATGATCCAAGTGGGAGCAATTCTAACGACATTCCAAGTGGGAGTGATATTAGAATTGATCTAAATTCGAGTCAACAAGGACTTGAAGAATCTCAAATACGACGTAGTAGTCGTACAAGGTTGGCTCCTCTAAGATTTGAGGATGAATTTCCGCAAACCTTTATGACTTTACTACAAGAAGATGACGAGCCTGCTACTTTCAAACAGGCCGTATCTTGCCCTGCTAAAGACAAATGGATGGAAGCGATGCAAGAGGAGTTAGAATCCATGAAAGTTAACCAAGTCTGGGACTTAGTTGACTTACCCAGAGGACGTAGAGCTATTAGGAACAAATGGGTTCTCAAGATCAAGCATAAGGCTGATGGCTCTATTGACAGATATAAAGCTCGCCTTGTCGCGAAAGGTTTTACGCAACAGGAAGGGATATACTACGAAGAGACCTTCTCACCTGTTGTTCGTTTTACCTCGATTCGCCTGATTCTGGCAATGGTAGCTTGCTTAGACCTCGAATTACATCAAATGGATGTAAAGACTGCCTTTCTCAATGGAGAATTGGACGAGGAGATCTATATGGAACAACCAACAGGTGTTGTAAAAGAAGGAAACGAACATAAGGTTTGTAAACTTCTTAAATCCATATATGGTCTTAAACAATCCTCGAGGCAATGGTATATACGATTTCAAGAAGTTGTCTTATCAAATGGTTTTACCATGCTTGATGAAGATAACTGCGTATATATCAAGAGGATTAAAAGCAAGTATGTTATCATGTCTCTATATGTAGATGACATTTTAATAGCCGGAAATGACAAGGGCTTTGTGATGGATATCTAGGCTTGGCTTTCATCAGTTTTTGAGATGAAAGACATGGGAGAACCCGCATATATCCTTGGAGTTAAGATTTCAAGGAATCGTTCGAAGAAACTTCTTTCTCTTTCACAAGAGACTTATATAAAGAAGGTTCTAGAATGATTTAATATGCAGGACTGCAAGTCCATTCATACTCCTATAAGCAAAAGCGATAATTTATGTCTGAAATCGTGTCCTAAGAACCAAAAGGAGAAAGAGATAATGGAAAAAGTTCCATATTCCAGTGCAGTTGGTAGTCTTATGTACGCTATGATGTGTACAAGACCGGACATCTGTTTTGCCGTTGGAATGATAAGTCGTTACCAATCCAACCCAGGGCAAGTACACTGGAAAGCGGTTAAGAGGATAATGCGGTCTCTCAAAGGAACTGCAGACTTTGCTTTATGCTATCAAGGAGATGCCTTGAGGCTCGAAGGCTACACTGATGCTGATTGGGCGGGTGATCTCGATGAGCGACGATCGACCTCAAGATATGTTTTTCTACTCGAATCTGGTGCAATATCCTGGAGTAGCAAGAAACAATCCTGCATCGCACTTTCAACCATGGAAGCCGAGTTTGTAGCATTTAGCATGGCAGTCCAAGAGGCTGTTTGGCTTAGGAAGTTCTTAGACAGGCTAATTAATGCAAGTGACTCAGGTGATGTACCCATACACAGCGACAGTCAAGCATCTATAGCCTATGTCAAAGATCCGAAATTCCATTGTAAGACCAAACACATAGATATCCGCTACAAATTTACAAAAGACTATGATAAGACCAAGAAGGTAGACATAAGGTACATATCTACACATGAGATGGTAGCGGATCCGCTTACGAAGGCGATCCCCAGAGATGTGTTTTACAAACACTTATCATCTCAAGGATTACGTAAGAGCTGAGTTGTACCAATATAAATTCCCATGTCTGTAAATGATCAAATTTAATAAAAGAATAAGTTCTTTTTCAAACATTGCATATGAATTTCTTGAGAAATGTTTGTGTACATTTTTGAAATCTCAGCTATACTTTCTAGTATGTCGGACAGATTGAGGTTGGCTCTCTCACATGAGCAACCGCCTTATTCTATCAGACAGATAGAACAGAGATGAGACCTGTTTAAAGTCAAAATCATCAGACGGATGATTTAGAGTCATGACTTAAACAAAATGGTCGCATGAAAGATCTGCATCATATGGATGCTTACAGAAGATCTAAGAGGATTTTGAAATCCTATCTGTCTAAATGCGGGATGTGAGTCCAAAGGATTTTTTTGAGTAGAAAAAGGGACTCAAAGTCAGACATTGTGGTGTCTGATCATCATCCTTACAACATCATTGAGACATACACTCCATGGGAAAGGAGCGATGTTGTAATACGTATTCATACTACGTATGCATTTTTGACCATTGGGTTAAAATAGTAAATAAGTTTACTATTATATGAGACCCAAAGACCACATGGGTCTTAATTCATTACCCTTATGGACTCTAATTGGTTCCTTTAGATTTGACCGGGTGATTGCTATCTTAGCATGTTACTTATGGACTATGGTTAATTCGGTCCGGCAGGGCATGTTAGAAAAGCAAGTCAAGTCAAGATCGAAAGGATCGCAAGAAGAGGAAGATTAATTTCGCATTCACATTTGGACTTTAAAGATTCAAAGCTGGCCAGCCAATTGCAATCCAGATGGGATTCAATTGTTGAATATAAATTATAAGAAATGTGAAGAAATAATCTAGGGTAAAGCATGCGTTGATCTACTCAACTTTGCACCTCGAGGAGTATTGTGTATCTCTAACAAGTGCACAACAGCGGACTCTATGCGCATGACGGTCACACGGCCTATTTCTCGGTATGATAAACAGAAGAGTTAGAGGAAAATAAGTTTCTTTACAATCCCCTCAAGTGTGAGTGGGAGATGTTGGATATGGACGACATAAATACACCCATGAGGGGATGTATGAGGGTATACGGACCTCAGATGTCGCGTGCACGAAGGCGTGCGCGAAGGGAACCTTTTCTCGTGTGAAAAGGACCACTCGATAAGTGGAAAAAGCCACTCGATAAGTGGAAAAAGCCACTTTATAAGTGCAAAATGGCACTTGATAAGTGGATAAAGAAGAAGATAAATGAATGTGCTAATATAGGCTAATAAGCTTATATTTAGTTATTTCCTACAATAACTACCCCTAAAGCCTATAAATAGGACCCAAGGGTAAGGCATTCATTCACACTTTCCATGCCATAAGTTTGCATAAGGCATCTTATGTTCTTCTTCTCCCTTCCATTAAAATCCTCTTCTAGTTAGAGATTTAGGCGGTGAAACTCTGCTTCGATCCTCCGTGACGAAGTATCGACCGTTGTGGCGAATCCGAGGGCGAAGTTCCGAGATTACGGTGCCGCGTATGTAAGCGTAAGTCTCGACTTTATTATTCGATCCTAACGTCCTTGTTTTGTCAGGATCCTACAATCACCTTACCGGTATCGCTTGGGGAAGAGCCGAGGGTCGTCACACGCATGACGCAGTTCGTTGTCGTCGACATTGCGTCGGCGTACAACGGGATCATAGGGAGACCTTACATGAAGGCCATTGAAGCGCTCCCCGGGCTACTCCATCAAATGGTCAAATTCCAGACTCCACGAGGGGTGGGGCTTGTGCAGGGGAGCTAGAAGCTATCCCGGAGCTGCTATGTGGGGTCGACAAAGCATAAGGGCCCGGAACAGGCCTTATCGGCCGACCTCCTCGATGAGAGAGAAGACTATTGTGACCAGCGACCAACTCCTGCAGAGGAGGTCGAAGAAGTACACGTGGCTACAGAGGAGGGCAAGACTGTCTCTATTAGCACGAAGCTCCCAGCCTCTATGAGGGCGGACCACATCAACCTCCTCAGAAAGAACGTGGACATATTCGCATGGTCGCCCTCGGACATGCCTGGAGTTGATCCAGTGGTGATCTCCCACAAGCTGAATGCGGACTCGGAATCGCGACCGGTCCAGCAAAAGAAGAGGAGCGCTGGAGGAGAGAAGATGAGGACAGCCGACGAAGAAGTGGAGCGGCTTCTTCAGGCCAAATTCATCAGGCCGGTGAGCTATCCGGAGTGGCTTGCCAACGTTGTCTTGGTGAAGAAGGCCAGTGGGAAGTGGCGCATGTTCGTAGACTTCATGGATCTCAATAAGGTGTGCCCGAAGGACAGCTTCCCGCTACCGAGGATCGACCACCTAGTTGATCAGGCATCCGGTTACAAGTTGCTGAGCTTTATGGATGCGTTCTCGGGCTACAACCAGATCCCGATGGAGAAGGAGGACGAGGAGAAAACGTCCTTCATCACCGACAGGGGAACTTTCTGTTACACAAAGATGCCCTTCGGACTGAAGAACACCGGAGTAACCTACCAGCGGATGGTGGACATGATATTCGGCTATCAGGTCGGGCGGCATCTGGAGGTCTATATCGACGACATGCTGGTTAAGAGCAAGAAGGCCTCGGACCACCTCGTCGACCTGCCGGAGATGTTCCAGAAGGTGCGCCAATATGACCTGAGGCTGAACCCAGCGAAGTGCATCTTCGGTGTGTAATCGGAGAAATTCCTTGGCTTCATGATAACCAAGTGAGGAATCGAAGCGAACTACGACAAGGTGTCGGCCCTTGTGAATATGTCGAAGCCTCAGACCATCCAAGACTTGCAGCGGCTGAACGGCAGGATCGCGACGCTGGGGAGGTTCCTATCGAAGTCTACGGAGAGATCGCTCACATTCTTTAGAGTCCTACGTACGGCCCTCGGCGCAGCTAAAATTGATAGAAAAGTGATCCAATAGGATGACACCTGCGCACGAGCATTTACGGAGCTGAGGGCTTACCTGCAGAGCCCACTGCTGCTCGCTAAGCCCGAGGAGGGAGAGCAGCTGGGGTTATACCTGGCCACCAATGAAGAGGCCGTCAGCTTAGTCTTAATCAAGGAGGTTAAGGGCGTGCAGCGATCGGTCTACTATGCGAGTCGGGTGCTTCGAGAGGCGGAGACTCGTTACAACCCCATAGGGAAGGTCACCTACTGTCTAGTCACAACAACGAGGAAGCTCCGGTCGTACTTCCAGGCCCACCCCATCGCTGTCCATAACAACCTGCCCCTCGAGAAGAACCTGAAGAGGTTAGAGCGATCGGGCAGAATGCTCAATTGGAGCGTCGAGCTCACCGAGTTCGACATATTGTGCAAAGCCCGGATGGCGATCAAGGGCCAGGCACTGGCGGACTTCGTGGTGGAGTGCACTATGGAAGACCTTCCGGACGACCAGCCGGGCGCACCGCCGGCGGCTGCATCCCAACAGGCAATGGGAGTAGCTGGACCCTCGAGGCCCATCCAAGAGGAAGCAGGCAGATTATGGATCGTTAACGTCGACGGATCGGCCACATGATCCGGAACGGGGGCAGACATCGTCATCCAAACTCCCGACGGATGCATGCTGGAGTACGCACTACGCTTTAACTTCCCGTCAACCAACACTACTACAAAATGGACCTTTAACAGCGCTTAAATAAGGTCTTTAATAGCGCTTTACAAGCGCTGTCTTTCCCGCCGCTGCTAAAGGGGGGCTGGTTTTAATAGCGCTTTACAAGCGCTATTAAAGGGGGCCTTTAACAGCGCTTGTTTGTGCAAGCGCTGTTAAAGGCCCCCCCTTTAACAGCGCTTGTTTGTGCAAGCGCTATTAAAGGGGGGGCCTTTAACAGCGCTTGTTTGTGCAAGCACTGTTAAAGGCCCTCCTTTAACAGCGCTTCTTTGTGCAAGCGCTGTTAAAGGGGGGCCTTTAACAGCGCTTATTTGTGCAAGCGCTGTTAAAGGCCCTCCTTTAACAGCGCTTCTTTGTGCAAGCGCTGTTAAAGGGGGGCCTTTAACAGCGCTTATTTGTGCAAGCGCTATTAAAGGCCCCCCTTTAACAGCGCTTCTTTGTGCAAGCGCTGTTAAAGGGGGGCCTTTAACAGCACTTGTTTGTGCAAGCGCTGTTAAAGGCCCCCCTTTAACAGCGCTTGTTTGTGCAAGCGCTGTTAAAGGTGAGCCTTTAACAGCGCTTGTTAGTGCAAGCGCTGTTAAAGGTGGGCCTTTAACAGCGCTTGTACTAAAGAAGCGCTGTTAAAGGTCACAGATAGACATCGCTTGTTTCAATTCATTTTATTGTTTCTTCCTGCGTTTTATATTTAAATAGATCCATTTAATATTCAAAATGCTTAAATAAACCACCAATAACATTAAATTACAAGAAACAATCATTATAAGAAACAATTAAATTAAATTGCTTTTATTCAACAATCACATAAATTAGACAATGTGCATTGATATTGGAAGATGATCTGTAATACAAATAATAAACATTATCGCTTATAAAACTTAACAGTCATTATCCATTTAATATCCATTAAATCACTCTGAAGAATACATTTCATGACCAATTACATTGCAACTTCTGCAATTTCTGATTCTAAAACTACTCCCTAATGCATTTCCCCCTTTTCGGATGGCTGGATGAGCTTTCTGGCGTGGGAGCACGGACCCGAAGGCTCGCCAGGAGTACTCAGCAATTTTTATATATCCACTTATTGTCTCTATACATCAAAATCAATCCGCACCTCTGGTGGAGCAAGCGCAGGAGATTCCACAAAGTGAAGGTTTTGATCCCTGCAATACCATTTCAAGTAAATACAAATCAATAAAAATAATATTACACAAAAGCATTTTTGATCGTCACCAAGTTAAATCTCAATTTGTTAATAATAATAAAGATCAATAAAAAGCAAGTTTGGAAGGTTTTCTAATGATCTACAAGACCATGTCATGGTATTTGTGGTATCAGAGTCACTTTCCATCTTAAATAGCAAAATTGAGATACTGCATGAGGTGACCATACATATTTCACCAAGAAGAATCCATCAAGTCCGCTATTACAAGGAATATGGTCCAATTACAACCAACGGGAGCCATCATGCTAAGATGTATACAAATACTATGAATATCATCATCTAGGGCTGATTGGCAACTAGAAAGAAAGGGTGGAAAATCTAAAACTGAATAGGCAGTTTCCATGTCCAGTTCTTGTACCTAAGAAAAGAAATGGATATCTGGAAATTGTTGCTGCAAAGTGAAAAGGGCATCCAACATTTCCACTATCAATGGATTCTACTCTTTCACGTTCCGGTTTTAACAATTAGCAATGATGGCACCTCATTATGCCGCATCAACTTGTTTTAGTAATTTTCAAAGCTGGATTCACAAACCTTTTGTACCCGATGAATAGAAAATAGGCAGTCCCATCATATTACAGAATATATGAGCCACGATGGGAGATAATAGGTTTCCTGTAAATGACATAGCAAATATTAGCATGTTTACTAAACGCCCGCAAAGAAAAAGGTATCACCTAACACACTCTGGATCTAACGCAAGTATCAGGAGATACATAATAACTGTAATTATATATATACGAGGACTTTGAGCAAGCTATGGTAATACTTTCCTGATTTGTTACTGGTTCGACTAGCTAAAAACATGTTTGCTGATTTTAACACACAAATCTCAATTCGTAAATAATACACAACTTTTAACACACCAATCTTAATTAGCAGTTCCAAACAACATTTATTATGCTATGAAATGCTTGTACACAAATTTAATGATCCATAAATGAAACTGAATCAAAATGCACTCTAGCCAATACCTGCATGAGAACTAACACATCCATAGGATCGTTATCCTCACAAAGAGTGCGTGGGATGAAGCCATAGTTATGGGGGTACACCACTGATGAGTACAACACTCGATCCACCTGCATACATAGACATTGCAACAATTTAAAAACTCTAAATGACAAATTATAGGAATAACCTTGGCCTACCTTAATAAGTCCAGTCTTCTTGTCAAGTTCATATTTCACCTTGCTTCCCTTTCCAATTTCCACCACCTACATGTGTTATGAAAGGAAATTAACCAATCAATTTGATCCAGTTTCAATCTAAGAATACTAAAGCTGCTAAAAATTCATGTGTATCATAATTCCAATGAAAAAGAATAATGAAGCAATGTTCATCATTTCTGAGACGTGATCAGCCAGTCACAAATTGACCAAAAAAACTCCAAGCAAAGAGACAAGCGTAGAAGAGAATGAAAGAGGCTAATTACAATGTGCTCTCAAATTGATCGCTTCTTATGATTCCCATCATGATATAAGTTTGTAACATGCTACAATTTTTTGTTGCATGTTTAATGAACTGGAATTTGCAGTTTGTTGTGATAACTTTTTGCTATGCCTAGTCAATTTATGTCTTTGTTTCCATAGATTAGTTGTTGTAATTTTTTAGTTTGGGCTATTTAAGGATTGTATCAGGTATGTAATGTTCCTCCATATACTGCAATTTATTCCATCACAAACTATTTTGGTTTCGGGAAATTATGGCAATATAATGTTCAATTATCAATTGCAGCTATGTTAATCACTCCAAAATCCCGTCAGTCTAACTTTGCATCGCTGCAGTTTGTGATTTTGGCCCTACATTAATATGTTTCAGCCAGTCTAACTTTGCATTACCAATCTAATTACTTTGTTCTTGGTCTATTATTCAAGGATATATTATATTATTGTATAATTTGAGGGCTTATATGACAGATCATCCGATATATCTGCCATATCAGCCAATGTTTAAAACTGTGATCATATCCCATATTTAGATCATCACTATGCTTTCTTTAATTCTTTTTGTTTAACTGCCATGCCACTGATATAGTTAGAAAAAAGGAGCATGTCATGGTTAAAAAAGAGCATTTCATGGATAAGCAATAGGCTCCTTTTACTACTTTTTGTTTAGCTGTCATGCCTTTGTAACTGTGTATATTTCTTTTGAAATCTATTAAGTGATATCTATTACCGTGAAAAACTGCTTTTTATTCTCTGTTACTAGGTTGTCCTTTCAGATAAACAACGTGTGATGTCTTTTTTGGAAAAGGATGCACTACCTTGTATCAAAATGGTTTTTTTCTGAAGAATGACACGCCCACTTGTAAATGGGTTCTCTACTGTACTAGTTTTCATTATCCACCTTATAAAATTTGTCAATCTATCTTAATTTGCGTTTGCTGCTGGATGTCGTCATATTATTAGAAACACAGAAATATCCTGGCAGTTAGCTGTTTTCATCTATCCTCATGCTGTTGCAAGCTTATTCATGGCTTTGCCACACAATACAGCTGATGACATTTGCTAATTTTTCCCATGAAAAAAATGGGAAGAACATTTTGGAATGTTGTGATGTATAATATTTTTTCTACCTTCCAGATTTAATTTTGTTTTCTTCATCTATATCATCTATATAAGTCCATGATCATAAGAGTGTAACAATGTTTAAATAAACACCAAACACCAAACTTTGAGAGATGAATAGTCCAACAAGGGACAAAATAATTTGGACTAGGATAAATTTCAGTACTAGAAGTCAAACATAATGACAGGAAGTTAAAGAGTTTCCAAACATGGCCTCAAAGGCTCTAATCCTTTTTTATCCTTTCCAAAACCTAATCTAACCGACAAACTGCAAGCACTTCATTTAGAAGCCCATGGATGATCTACAGTCCTAATATCTCCATTTTCCTTTTTCTGTTTTGCTTCATCCACCTGAGTTGATGCCTCTGCATTTACTTTGTTCTTGGTCTATTATTCAAGGATATATTTCTCAGCTGATTAAAAATAAAACAAGCAATGTCAAATGACTAAGTTACGAGCTTGTGCTCTGCATTATATAGTGCCATTTTGAGGCCCAAAAGCACACTACATAGTTAATAAATACTGGGAACAAACAATATAAATTAAGAATAACTCCAAAGTTTACATCTGGAATTTTCTACCCAGAGAGTATAGCTTTATGACAGCATGCTATTAAACAGAAATAGAGCTAAAATATCAAGATATATCAAGTTGCATGGTGGACATTGGTAATCATGAGTATGCCGGGATTAACTAATATCAAGTTATACGGTGTTGAAAACTAAATTATGTCATATCTTGAAATCACATGCCTAATTATAACCCATGCTTAATTATAACCATGCCATGAAGCTGAACTGAAGCGTGTCATAGGATTTCTATGTAGTTGAAAAGATGTTTTTTCTTCTAAGATTTCTTTGCATTCTTCACAAGTAAAATTTGCAATGACCATGTAAACCACCTCTTCCTTGACCTCTTCCCACATGCTTCCTTGGCCTCTCTTTATCGTGTGAATAGTTATTTGGTATGTGCTTGCATTTGCTTTTGGTAGTCCCAAAATTTGATAGTTGCGTGTGAATAGTTGTTTGGGAGAATTTGTCCTAAATAGGTTCAGTTGATGTGCATTGCAATTGATGTTACATCTTCTGGTATGAGTTTATATTACAATTGATGTGGATGGCTTGAAGAAAGGAAAGATTCGAACTGAACATAATTATGCAACTTTATTTTCTCTTTATTAGAGTATGCTAATCTGTTTATTACCATTTCATTTCCAATTTGATATATATATATCGTCATTCAAATTTGCTCTATTTTTTAATAATGTAATATTGTTTCAACTATTTGTAGTTTCATAATGGATCGAGGTTGGATAAATAAGTCTAGAGTTACCAAAGAATATGTGGATGGTGTAAAAAGTTTTCTGGACTTTGCATTTAGAGATAAGTCTAGAGATTCAGAGATTCCATGTCCTTGCAAGAAATAAGTGTTTCAAGGTCATCACAACTACACCAAGCTCTCTGTTACATCCGTGAGCTTACCTTGCTACCCCATTTGATTAAAGGTATTAAGATATACTGCCCCTTTGGTCAAATGTAAGGCTATCTTAATTTGTGCTCTGCTTGTTTCTCAACCATTTGATCATACCATAATTAGTTTATTTGAACTTTTCTTATATCTGAAAAAGAATATACATATCATTTATCTCATCCTAATCAAGTTTACAGAAAATTTGAAGGATAAATTACAGAAACTAGCCATGACACATGCATCATCAAAAGCTAATCATATACAGGAACAAATCAAAGTTGAGGTAGGCATAACTTGAGCTTGGTCAAATAAATCCCAGGATCCTGTAGCTGCTACTGATGTATGCAGATATATTAAGCCTTGTGCTGATACCACACCCTTAACTAATCTCTTGATTACCATCTGTATCTTTTGTATTTATGTGTATTGTTAACCTGATAATTATAAGAGCATACTTATGTGACAACCAATCAAATTTCTATATCAGATCTAGGTCTTATCAGTTCAATGTAAGTTGCACATAATTTCAGATGTTAATTTGGATAAGCACGAGTAAATATGATATCTGATCATGTTTCAGAGTTTGGTTTGCAGTCATTATGTACATCAGGTTAGATTAGAAGGGATTCACGGGGGGACAAAATTTGTCAAGATATACTTGATTCAAGCAACGGCCAAGTTTGGTATAATATCGATGGCTGGCTATCAATTCACACTCAGAATTACCTAAGTTAAAACTGCAAATTAAAATTTAATACAACTATTTCCTCGATGAACAATTTCACAGGTCCTTAATCCCTCATTTTTAACTGTTCTCCATCTACACGATCAATTTTCTCGCATACATGTTCGTATTATGAAGCTGAAGGCGCGGTTACTTTTCGATATATTCATATCGAAAGCGTATCATCCTTACGAAAAACAACCTAAAATGACCAGAATACATTCCAGTCGTGGTGCTCTGATATTAATTGATCACAAAATAGTGAATGATGTGAAATTGATAAACCCTTAAATTCAAAAAAAATATTCTTACCGAAGAAGAGGGTGCGCTGATCGGCGAAGTCGTGGTACTCTTGAGATTGAGGGATTGCCGGAGTCACGATCATCAACACGATGAAGATCACGGTCGCTGCCGCCCATCCGTAATATTTCGATTTTTCCATCGTCTCTCTCTCTCGATCTCTGTATCTCTGTGATTTGTCTGCTTCCCTCTCTCTACAATCTACAGGTTCGGCGGCCGATGGATGTTACGGCTTCTACGGTCGATGGATGTGACGGCTTCGGCGACCTGATCGGAGGTGGGAATCGTGGGATCCGATGGGCTTCGTCTTCGGCAAAGGTCGGTGCGGGGGCAGAGATGGGGAAGCCAAAGAGGCAGATGGTGAAGGAGGTGAGAAGGAGAATGAAGGCGGTGAATAAAAAGGGGAACGAAAAAGTTAGAAACATTTGGTAAACCCGCGATCGTGAAATTGCGAAACGCTGAGCGTAAATGTATAATACCTTTCACAGCGCTTGTTTCAAACAAGCGCTGTTAAAGGGGGGCCTTTAACAGCGCTTGTTGAAAGAAGCGCTGTTAAAGGCCCCCCTTTAACAGCGCTTGTTTATGAAAGCGCTGTTAAAGGCCCCCTTTAACAGCGCTTGTCTGTGCAAGCGCTGTTAGAGGGGGGCCTTTAACAGCGCTTGCACAAACAAGCGCTGTTAAAGGAGAGCCTTTAACAGCGCTTCTTTCTACAAGCGCTTTGTATTATCTGTGCCTCTAATACACAGCGCTTGCAGAAAGAAGCGCTGTCTATTATCCGACCTTTAACAGCGCTTGTAGAAAGAAGCGCTGTCTATTCTCCGACCTTTAACAGCGCTTGCAAAAAGAAGCGCTGTCTATTATATGTGCCTCTAATTAACAGCGCTTATAATTGGCAAGCGCTATTAAAGGTGTGCTATTAAAGGTCCTTTTTGTAGTGCAACAATGTCGCGAAGTACGAGGCCACGGTCAATGGGCTAAAACTCTACCGAGCTATGGGGGCCACGAACGTGCTGTTGCTGAGCAACTCATGGCTCGTCGTCCAGCAGGTCCAGGGGAGCTTCGAGGCCCGAGAGGAGGTGATGAAGCGCTACCTTAAGCGCACCCAGGCCGAGCTCCAGAAATTCTAGAAAGCGAAGGTCCAGTACCTACTTCGCTCCAACAATCTCCGGGCCGACGCCCTGTTAAAGCTGGCGTCCTCCTCCCCGGCCGAAATTGGGAAGGCCATCTACGTCGAGAATCTGCTAACGCCTACCATTGAAGAAGGGGAATTTATGTGTGTCGGCCAGACAGCAACGTGTATGAGCCCAATAATGAAATACTTGGAGATGGGGGCCCTGCCAGAGGAGCAGCTGGAAGCCAAGAAGATCGAGAGGCAGGCCTTGTCGTTTGTGCTCTTCGACAGAGTGTAGTACCACTGGCGCCGCGCAAGCTTCGACATCCTGTCGTACCTGAAGTGTCTGGGGCCGGAGCAAGCTGAACAAGTCATCCGTGAGGTACACGAGAGCTTCTGTGGAAACCACTACGGCGGGCGCACTATCGCCCACAAGATAGTGTGCCAGGGGTACTACTGGCTAACCATGATCCACGACACAGCCCAGTATGTCAAGAAGTGTGAGGCGTGCCAGAAGCTTGGCCGACACACGACAGTGCCTCCGGCCAACCTGGTGCCTATCCTAAGCCCGGTCCCATTCGTCAAGTGGGGGCTCGACATCCTCAGACCCTTCTCGAAGGCCTCCAGGGGGAGGAAATATCTTGTCGTCGCCGTTGACTACTTCACCAAATGGGTCGAGGCCGAGCCCTTAGCGCGCATCACGTGGACGGACATGAAGAACTTCATCTAGAAGTCTGTGATCTGCCGCTTTGGGATACCCCGTTCCATAGTGACAGATAACGGGAGGTAGTTTGATTGCGAGGGCTTCTGAGATTTCTGTTCGGGCTGGGGGATCAAGCTTCACTTCGCATCTGTCGCCCACCCTCAGTGCAATGGGATGGCGGAGGCAGCAAACAAATGCATATTGGGCCCCCCTAAAGAAGAAGGTTGATGACGCTATCAAAACTTGGGTGGACGAACTGCCGAGCATTCTTTGGTCGTATCGCACAACCCACAAAGCTTCGACCGGAGAACGCCCATTCATGCTGGCGTTTGGGTCAGAAGCGATCGTTCCCGTGGAGGTTGGAGAGGAAACTCTTCGGCTTCGGTACTTCGACGAAGACATCAATGTGGAGGGCCTCAGCCTCAGCCTCGAGCTCATCGACAATGCAAGAGATCGAGCTCTGACGAACCTCGTCCGTCACAGCCAAAGGATGGCCCGACACTACGACTCCCGTGTCAAGAAGCGAAACTTCAGGATCGGTGACTTGGTCCTCAGAGATGCCACCTTCAAGCCATAGACCGCTCACTGAAGGAAGCTGGCAGCGAAATGGGAGGGGCCCTACGAAATCATTGACATCGTCAGGCCGGCCACATATATCATGGCAACCCTGGACGGGGGCCAGCTGGCTCACCCGTTGAATGCAGAACACCTACTGAAATAATATCAGTGATTGTGAGTTTTTAATAAAATAATTTCTTTTCTGCACACTTCCAAATTTTGCCATCTCCACTTGAAAATTTCAGTTTAACGCACACGACTCCGGGGCAAGCCTAAAAAGCTTCGCCACCCAAACTGGAGAAAAAGGGCACGGGCTGAGCTATGGCTCCCTCTTCCCCTCAACTAAAGACTCCGGGCCAGTATCTGTCCTTGCCACCCAAACCGAAGAAGGACACGGGCCGAGCTACACGCTCGCTCCTCCCCTTAAGTAAAGACTCCGGGGCAAGCCTAAAAAGCATCGCCATCCAAACTAGAGAAAAAGGACACTGGCAGAGCTATGGCTCCATCCCCCCTCAACTGAAGACTCCGGGGCAGGATCCATCCTCGCCACCCAAATCGGAGAAGGGCATGGGTCAAGCTACGTGCTCACTCTCCCCTCAAGTAAAGACTCCGGGGCAAGCCTAAAAAGCTTCGCCACCAAACTGGAGAAAAAGGGCACGTGCCGAGCTACGGCTCCCTCCCCCCCTCAACTGAAGACTCCGGGACAGGATCCGTCCTCGCCACCCAAACCGGAGAAGGGCACGGGCTGAGCTACGCTCTCGCTCCCCCCTCAAGTAAAGACTCCAGGGCAGGATCCATCCTCGCCACCCAAACCGGAGAAGGGCACTGACCGAGCTATGCGCTCGCTCCCCCCTCAAGTAAAGACTCCGGAGCAAGCCTAAAAACTTCACCGCCCAAACTGGAGAAAAAGGGCACGGGCTGAGCTACGGCTCCCACCCCTCAACTGAAGACTCTGAGGCAGGATCCGTCCTCGCCACCCAAACCGGAGAAGGGGACGGGCCGAGCTACGCGCTCACTTCCCCCTGAAATAAAGACTCCGGGGCAAGCCTAAAAAGCTTCGCCACCCAAACTGAAGAAAATGTCATGCCCCGCTTCCCAAAACGTCGGAAGTGAGACGTGACTAAGGCCTGCATGGGCCAGAGCTACGAGGCTCAGACCCAATAAGCGTCTGTAGGGATACCATTTTAAGATTAATGGTTCTTGCATTTATAAAAATTTCGTAACAACAGAAAGTACTGAAAGAAAAATGCATTCATTTTATTCCATCAAGATATCCAGAAGTACAAGAGTCTAAAAAGGAAAGTAATGCCCAGTATGGCAACAACAACAGAAAGGAAACTAATGGTGCAAGCACTTAACCTAGGCAAAAAAGTAAAACGGTGCTACACACCCAAACCACGAACTACGAAAACTCCAAGGTCAGCAACTGAGGAACCCCTAAGACTGGTCCTTACTCGGGTCGTACTCCTGATCAACAACGTACTCCTGCTCCAAGCCCTACAATAGCTCTGGCTCGTCTTCGTACTCTGGCTTAGTACTTGACGTACAACACCCAAGAGGAAAAGGAGCTGTATGTCAGGTAAAGTCTACAAGAAAGGGTTAGACTCTACTGCAAGAGTGAAACAAGTTTTAACAATGTTTTACTGGTTGAATTACATGCAATTGCGATGTTATGGCAGTTATACAATTATGCAAGGGAAGTAAAAACGGAGCGGAAAAGTAAACGCGACAAGCTATAGCCAAAGCGTATGCTACTGGCTACAGGACTGGACTGGACAGGACATGACAAGACAAGAAGTACCGTGTGTGTCATGAAGGGTTCATGCCTTACGGTTTGAGGGGGATCAAACACTCTCCCCATGCGACCGCTCAACCTTACCCACCCAAGTGCACTAGACAAGACAATATAGGACCACTAACTCTCCTAGGTAAGTGCCTCTATCCCCACGGTCTGCAGGGACACTCACTCTGCTAGGTGAGTGCCAGGCTTCCCGTAGGTGCATCTGTACCACTGTATAGGACCACTCACTCTGCTAGGTGAGTGCCTCTATCCCCACAGTCTGTAGGGTATCTCTCACTCTGTTAGGTAAGCGACGAACGTCCCGTAGGTGTAACAGTAACAAAGATCACCCACTCTGCTAGGTGAGCGTCTTATTGCCCGTAGGCTGTGTAAGACAGGACGTGCAAGATGTTCATGACATGGCAAGAGTTAAGTTGTTCTAGGGTGTCCACACGCATGCACACACAGAATAATCATAAGGTGTCAGTTGTTGTTGATTGTGCTTAGACTTAGTCGTCAAGTCTAAGCTGTCAAGGGGGTCTCGGATGCTATCATTTCACATCTGGTTCTCTTTAAATGTACTTTAACTTTCTAAGAACGAGATGGCCTAAACATGGCCGTAAGTACACACGTGTAAACACTTGCCTGCGGAGGCGAGTGCGTCGTCTGTCTGGAGCGTCTCATCGAAGCGGTGCGTCAGCGAGGGTCCGTCTGAAACGGGTCAGCGGCGATGTCAGGACATGGTTTCCATCATTCCTATTAAATTTCATTTCTAGGTTCAACAGGGCTTTCCTAGCAGTCAAAGTCACGTTTTTGTTTTGGTTCAGCCTAATCGACGATCTATCCTATGTGCACATATATTCAAGTCCTTCGTCGATGTCTAAGATTTAGCAACATTTTAAAGGAGCAGAAAAGTAAATTTAATTATTGTTGACGATTTTTAGATTAAGTTTTCGATTCTCTACTGTATAGGTTCTTGCTACGCGTTAGAGGGCTAACCTTTTTGACGTTTGAGCGAAGAGCGGATGTCGGGTTTGAACGGTGATGGATCTGCATCGTCAGCAACGTCTCAGCCGTGGGTAGCACAGCGAGACACTTTTGGACAGCGAGGTGGAGGCACGAACAGTGAGCAAACGTCGAGATCTCTCCCGTTGCGGGTAGCACAACGGATCTACACAGCGGTGGCAACGTCAGGGGAAAACACGCGAGTTCGGCGATGCGCGTAAACTACGAGGAGTAAAGGGGGCTACCGGGGATTGAAGGAGGTCAGTGGGGGGTTGCTCGGCCTGGTGGGTGGCCAACGGCGTCTGCGCATGGTGGTGGGCGGCCATGAGAAGACGAAGAGGACAGATTTGCACGACGTTCATTGTCGTGCATCGCAGCAGAAAAGCGGCGACCAGAGGGGTCAAAGGAGACTTGCAGTAGATAAGGGGGTTTGAGGGGTATATAATGGTGGTGGAGTGGTCACCAGAGGTGGCCGGAGGTGGCCGGGCGTCGGGTTTTTCCAGCGATGGCGTAGATCTGTCAAAACTGCCGTTAGGGCTTGGTTTCAAAAGGATTTCGAGGAGATAGAGATGAGACAAGTGAGGGAGGAGAGTTGCAGTTGATAGGAAAACTTGAGGGGAGTCGAGTGGAGGTGGCCACGGTCACATGAGATGGCCAGAGAGGGGTGGCTGGACGTTTTCAGGGGAGATGGCGGCAGATCTGGGTTTTTGTGTTTTGAGAGGGAGAGAGAGAGAGAAGGAGGGAGAGAGAAGGGAGGAGGGGGGTTGCAGATGATACGGGAGATCGAGGGGGATCTGAGGGAGGTAGAGACGACTGGAGGGGGTCGTCGGAGCGGCGGCGGCGCCGTTTTGAAGCGGCGGCAGCGGCTGTCCAGAAATGCTGCGGCCAAGGGCTTTTTGAGGGCTTTTTGATGAAGGAAAGAGAGGAGATAGGAGAGGGGAAGGAGGAGGAGGAGTTGCCAGACTTGGGGGGCAGCTGGTGGCCGCTGGCGTCGAGAAAAAAATGCGCAAGGATAAGCAAAATGGCGGCCGGCCTGGTGCTATGCGTGAGATGCTAGGTTAGGGGTTGTTTTGATTTTTAAGTTAGAAGAATTGCTAAATGGGGTATGATTGGGTTATATTTAGGTGACTAGGAGAGAGGGTATATGAGAGGAGGGGGGTGTAGTTAGGGGTACAAAATATATGGGAAATATTTCATGCTACGCATGAGGGATTCCCTAAAGATTATGGATTTGAAATTTGAAATTTGCTTAGGCTTAATGGGCTTGAAAGTGATTAGTGGGTTTGGTTGGGCTAGGGGTGTCCAAAAATTACGAAAAAAATATCGGGACGACTGTGATGACGAGAGGCTCGAGGGTACGGTAGTCAATTGCGTGTTTGGTTCACGGAAAACGAACTAAAAATAAAAAGGTCCGACGACTAAGTCAAAAGCTACGACGACTGTACCATCAAAGCTGATTTATGGGAGAACGACACCATGAAATGATGTTCACTAAAAATCCCACAAATAACTAATCTTCCATACAGTCACAATGACGTATCACATCGCATAGTCCGGATCAAAGAAGATACAAAAAATAAATACGCACACGAAAGAGTCGTATGCGCTAAAATACTAACGGTCGAAAAGCGGCCGTTACATTCTACCCACCTTAGAAATGATTCCGCCCTCGGAATCTCTTATAATAATAATAATAATATCTATTTACCCTTATACCCGCAACTCCCATATTCGACATAATGATCGCTAATCCTACAACTTCAACCAGCGTTCCACAACAATTCATCATTACTCGTCTTTTCATTGTATAATGCTATGACTAAACTCACACCCAAACACTTAACTATAGACCCATCACTGCCGTTCAAATTTCCATCTCCAAGTTCTCATAAAAAATAATAATCATCTTCTCATACCATACTACTCCACTAAGCATCATCGCTCAATAACATCTTTAAATTTCTCAATCTCTTCCCAATATTAATCAATCGCTAAAATGATGTTCTAGCCAATCACCAATCTAAGACAACAACTTTGTCTATCTTATAACTCCTTTCACAAATCAACAATCGCCTTGTCCTCAATACACGTCATATCATCCCATAAATTTATCCGCCAAATAATTGAACTATCAAAATCACATCTTATCCTTACTCACTATAACTAAGCCCAACCAATATTAAATCCTTCTACCTAACCATCCATTCATCTCAACACGTCGAGTTATTCCCAATGTCTTCTCACGTCAACTTAATAATCAAGTCTTGATGCTTTAATGTCTCTACTCATTTCATGATCACTCTAAATCATACTATAACTACATATCTACTCCCATCTACCACTCGTCCAAGTTTCAGATCTGATAAGTACTCATCCCCATGGGTACAATTTCATCTAACTAGAATTCTCCATTGAGTCCTTTACACATTGGTATTATTTAAAAATAAATAAATAAGTCTTGGACACCTCATTCTTTTCATCCCAAAGAAATTCTAATCTAATATCCTTGTGTTCAAAATCAATCAATCACCGGTACAACATATCTCATCTCACTCTAAGTCTACTCGCAAACATAATCCTATAACAATAATAGCTAGTACTAACAATATAACAACAACAAGAAAAAAAATAACACTTCGAAGAGGGAAAGAAGGGAAAAGAAAGTTTAGGGCCAATGACATATTTAAAAATATGTGGAAACGTGTGGAGTTGTGGTATTGGATGGGGAAGATAGGGGATTGTGATCTTGTGTGCTAGTCTCAAAACTTTAAAGATTTGATTTAAAAGGAAACAAAAAGGTTTTGATACAATCACATGCATCCAAAAAAATAAGCTAAACTATGATATGAAAAACTAAGTCTATAGAATTACCTACAATGATGCCATCCACAGCTGTCATGGTATAAGCTCCACAAACAATAGATCCTCTCTGGGCAGGCGCTTTACTCTGCTGTGGAGCTGGCACTCCGACTACGGCATGACGCGATCTCGGGCAATCTATAACGGAGTGTGTGGCAGCTCCACATGCCAGACACAAACCCAGCTTCTTCCTGCAAGTGTTCTACTGATGCCCTGGCTTACCGTAGAAAATGCATCGGCCCTTCATCTGATATTGAGCAGGTGCTCCTGGCCTCTTAAAAGGCACTAACTGAACTGGTCTCATAGCTGGCCCAGCAGGAGGCATGTACTGCTCTATCGGTCTCTTTCCTCCACCAGCATGAGGATCAGGGAGGCGTTCTATGATCTCATAATTCCTGGCTGCATTCAACATAGCTCCCATGGTCGAAAAGTCTGCCGAGGACATGGAAGCCTGAATCTTCGGGTGCAGCCCCTAACGAAACCGATCAACTCTGTTCTCTTCCTTCTTAACCATATCCGAGGAGAAACGACTGAGCATCTCGAACTCCGCCTCGTACTCATCAACCGTCATATTCCCCTGCTTCAGATTCACAAATTGGCTCAACAGCTCCCTCTTTGCAGCCTTGGGGAAATACTTCTCTCTGAACATGGACTTGAAAGTCTTCCACTCCACTGGCTTCTGCAGACGCCTCTCCTCAATGCACCACCAGTTCCTAGCATTCTCGGTCAGCTGCATCTTCGCTATCTCAACTCTGGTATCCTCAGGAATCTTTGCAGGTACCAGCTTCTCTTCTGTGCTCTGAATCCACTCATCAGCACCCAAAGGTCCTTCCTTCCTAGAAAATGTCTTCGGCTGAAGCTCATTGAACTGCTTAACTCTAGGAGCAGCTCGAGGTGCAGGCGGGGGCGGCAGTGGTGCAACCGGAGCAGCTCGGGTAGCATGGTTGGACTGCTCAACCAAGTGGTGATGAACATCCAACATCTCCCTCATCACGCCCAGAAATTGGCGAAACTCGCCACCTTGGCCATCCAGGGCCCTATCAGCTGAAGATCCGGCTCGGGTAGTGCGTCCTCCCGCCATCTTATTGACAGGGAAAACCCAAATTAGACTCGTTCATAATAAATTGGAGGTTAAAAATGAATGTGAGTAATACTATTGCTACGAAGTTTTTTAATTGCACGACCTGCATGGGCCACCAATAAAACCTGTCACGCCCCGCTTCCCAAAACGTCGGAAGTGAGACGTGACTAAGGTCCGCATGGGCCAGAGCTGCGAGGCTCAGACCCAATAAGCATCTGTAGGGATACCATTTTAAGATTACAAATTCTTACATTTATAAAATTTTTGTAACAACAGAAAGTACTGAAAGAAAATGCATTCATTTTATTCCATCAAGATATCCAGAAGTACAAGAGTCTAAAAAGGAAAGTAATGCCCAGCATGGCAACAATAACAGAAAGGAAACTAATGGTGCAAGCACCCAACCTAGGCAGAAAAGTAGAACTGTTCTACGCACCCAAACCACGAACTACGAAAACTCAATGGTCAGCAACTGAGGACCCCTAAGACTGGTCCTCACAAGGGTCGTACTCCTGATCAGCAACGTACTCCTGCTCCAAGCCCTCCGGTAGCTCTGGCTCGTCTTCGTACTCTGGCTCAGTACCTGACGTACAACACCCAAGAGAAAAAGGAGCTGTACGTCAGGTAAAGTCTACAAGAAAGGGTTAGACTCTACTACAAGTGTGAAACAAGTTTTAACAATGTTTTACTGGTTGAATTACATGCAATTTTGATGTTATGGCAGTTATACTATTATGCAATGGAAGTAAAAATGGAGCGGGAAAGTAAACGCGACAAGCTATAGCCATAGAGTGTGCTACTGGCTACAGGACTAGACAGGACAGGACAGGACAAGACAAGAAGTACCGTGTGTGTCACGAAGGGTTCACACCTTACGGTTTGAGGGGGATCAAACCCTCTCCCCATGCGACTGCTCAACCCTACCCCACCCGAGTGCACAAGACAAGACAATATAGGACCACTCATCCTGCTAGGTGAGTGCCTCTATCCCCACGGTCTGCAGGGACACTCACTCTGCTAGGAGAGTGCCAGGCTTCCCGTAGGTGAATCTGTACCAATGTATAGGACCACTCACTCTGCTAGGTGAGTGCCTCTATCCCCACGGTCTGTAGGGTATCTCTCACTCTGTTAGGTGAGCAACGAATGTCCCATAGGTGTAACTGTAACAAAGATCACCCACTCTGCTAGGTGAGCGTCTTATTGCCTGTAGGCTGTGTAAGATTGGACGTGCAAGATGTTCATGACATGGAAAGAGTAAATTTGTTCTAGGGTGTCCATACGCACGCACGCACAGAATAGCCCTAAGGTGTCAGTTGTTGTTGTTGTTGTTTGTGCTTAGACTTAGTCGTCAAGTCTAAGCTGTCAAGGGGGTCCCGGATGCTATCATTTCACGTCTGGTTCTCTTTAAATGTACTTAACTTTCTAACAAGGAGATGACCTAAACGTGGCCATAAGTACACAAGTGTAAACACTTTTACACTTGCATATGGAGGCGAGCGCGTCGTCTGTCTGGAGCATCTCGTCGAAGCGGTGCGTCAGTGAGGGTCTGTCTGAAACAGGTCAATGGCGATGTCAGTACACATTTTCCATCATTCCTATTAGAGTTCATTTTTAGGTTCAACGGGGCTATCCTAGCAGTCAAAGTCACGTTTTTGTTTTGGTTCAGCCTAATCGACGATCTATCCTATGTGCATAGATATTCAAGTCCTTTGTCGATGTCTAAGATTTAGCAACGTTTTAAAGGAGCAGAAAAATAAATTTAATTTTTGTTGACGATTTTTAGATTAAGTTTTCGATTCGCTATGGTGTGGGTTCTTGCTACGCGTTAGAGGGCTAACCTTTTTGACGTTTGATCGAAGAGCGGATGTCGGGTCTGAACGGTGATGGATCTGCATCGTCAACAACGTCTTGGCCGTGGGTAGTGCAGCAAGAAACTTCCGAACAATGAGGTGGAGGCACAAACAGTGAGCAAACATCGAGATCTCTCCCGTTGCGGGTAGCGCAACTGATCTACACGGCGGCGGCAACGTCGGGGGAAAACACTAGAGTTCGGTGATGTGCGTGAACTCTGAGGAGCAAAGGGGGCTGCCAGGGATTGAAGGAGGTCAGTGGGGGGTTGCTCGGCCTGGTGGGTGGCTGACGGCGTCTGCGCACGGCGGTGGGCGGCCGTGAGAAGACGAAGAGGACAGATTTGCACAACGGTCATTGTCATGCATCACATCAGAAAAGAAGTAACCAGAGGGGTCAAAGGAGACGTGCAGTAGATAAAGGGGTTCGAGGGGGATCTAATGGTGGTGGAGTGGTCGCCGGAGGTGGCCGGAGGTGGCCGGGCGTCGGGTTTTTCAGGCGATGGCGTAGATCTGTCAAAACTTGCGTTAGGGCTTGGTTTCAAGGGGATTTCGAGGAGATAGAGATAATAGAATGAGGGAGGAGAGTTGCAGTTGATAGGAAAACTTGAGGGGAATCAAGTGGAGGTGGCGACGGCTGTCGGAGATGGCCGGAGAGGGGTGGCCGGCCGTTTTCAGGCGAGATGGCGACAGATCTGGGTTTTTGTGTTTTGAGAGGGAGAGAGAGAAGGAAGGAGGGGAGTTGCAGATGATAGGGGTGGTCGAGGGAGATCCGAGGGAGGCAGAGACAGCTTGAGGGGGTAGTCGGAGCGGCGACGGCGCCGGTTTGAAGCAGCGGCGGCGGCTGTCCAGAAATGCTGCGGCCAAGGGCTTTTTGAGGGCTTTTTGATGAAGGAAAGAGAGGAGATAGGAGAGGGGAAGGAGGAGGAAGAGTTTCCGGACTTGGGGGGCTGCCGGTGGCTGCTGGCGTCGAGAAAAAAACGTGTAAGGAGAAGCAAAATAGTGGCCGGCCTGGTGCTGTGCGTGAGATGCTAGGTTAGGGCCTGTTTTGATTTTTAAGTTAGAAGAATTGCTAAATGGGGTATGATTGGGGTATATTTAGGTGACTAGGAGAGAGGGTATGTGAGAGGAGGGGGGTGTAGTTAGGGGTACCAAATAGAGGGGGAAATATTTCATGCTACGCATGAGGGATTCCCTAAGATTAGATTAGGGATTTGAAATTTGAAATTTGCTTAGGCTTAATGGGCTTGAAAGTGATTAGTGGGTTTGGTTGGGCTAGGGGTGTCCGAAAATTACAAAAAAAATATCAGGACGACCGTGACAACTAAAGGCTCGAGGGTACGTTGGTCAATCGTGTGTTTGGTCCACGAAAAATGAACTAAAAATAAAAAGTTCAGGCGACTAAGTCTAAAGCTACGACGACTCTATAATCAAAGCTGATTTGTGGGAGAACGACCCGTGAAATGACGTTCACTAAAAATCCCACAACTAACTACTCTTCCATACGGTCACAACAATATATCACATCGCATAGTCCAGATCCAAGAAGAGACAAAAAATAAATATGCAGACGAAAGTGTCGTATGCGCAAAAATACTAACGGTCGAAAAGCGGCAGTAATAGAAAAAGGGCACGAGCCGAGCTACGGCTCCCTCCCCCCCTCAACTGAAGACTCCAGGGCAGGATCCGTCCTCACCACCCAAACCAGAGAAGGGCACGGGCCGAGCTACGTGCTCGCTCCCCCCCTCAAGTAAAGACTCAGGGGCAAGCCTAAAAAGCTTCACCACCCAAACAAGAGAAGGGGAAGGGCCGAGCTACGGCTCCCTCCCCCCCCTCAATTGAAGACTCCAGGGTAGGATCCGTCCTTGCCACCCAAACCGGAGAAGGGCACGGGCCGAGCTACACGCTCACTCCCCCCTCAAGTAAAGACTCCGGGGCAGGATCCGTCCTCGCCACCCAAACCGGAGAAGGGCACGGGCCGAGCTACGCGCTCGCTCCCCCTCAAGTAAAGACTCCAGGGTAGGATCCGTCATCCCCACCCAAACCGAAGAAGGGCATGGGCCGAGCTACGCGCTCGCTCCCCCCCCCTCAAGTAAAGACTCCGGGGCAAGCCTAAGAAGCTTTGCCATCCAAACTGGAGAAAAAGGGCACGGGCCGAGCTACGGCTCCCTCCCCCCTAACTGAAGACTCCGAGGCAGGATCCGTCCTCGTCACCCAAACCGGAGAGCCATATGCAGGGTAGGCGACGGCCCAATACCCGTCCGACTATAGAGGTTGCGGGGAGGCGACGGCACAATACCCACCCTCTCAAAGACTCCGGGGCAAGCTTACAAAGCTTCGCCACCCAAACCCAGAGAAGGGCACGGGCCGAGCTACGCACTCGCTCCCCCCTCAAGTAAAGCCTCCGGGGCAAGCTTACGCATCTTCGCCACCCAAACCGGAGAAGGGCAGGCTTAAGGAGCTACACCACCTAAATCAAGGGAACGGGTATCCATGCCAGGGCAGGCCTCGTGCAGGGCTAAAACCTCCGGTCAATACACGGTCCCGATAAAGTAAGCCCCTGATGCGACATGTCATAACAAAAGGACACTCGGGAAGCCTGTCATTAATGACAGCGTGCCCCCCCCGAGAGGGGCAAGTTGGACGCTTCACGTCTGACACCGCCTGGCAAAAGTGGGTTCGAATGACTTGACCTTGACCAACCAGCTAACGGTGCCAGCTCATCGCATCGGCCTGTCAAAAGCTATCAGCTCTCGCCATCTATAAATACTCCCCTCATTCCCTTGACGGAGAGAAAAAAGAATGGGAGAGTGAGTAACAATTAGTCCGCCTCCCATGAAGGTTGAAAAGGGGCGAGATACCCCAACAATCAATCTCTCCTCACAAACACGGGGCGTCTGGGTCGGTTTGCCTTTAGACCCACCCCCTTCTCAAAAGCAGTCCCTCGCTGGCCCGATCGTGGGAGAGGCCCCCGGTCGACAATGGACCACGCCTCCCCGCTGGGCTATTCCTCTTACATACGGATCTCCGATGGGCTATTCCTCTTACATGAGGGACGTTCCACCTTCCACTCCTTGACTTCCCTTGGACAACTTGCGACAGGGGACTTAGGGGACCTACGTCGGACCACTCCTCCCTTCCAGCACCCACTCTGCAACGACCCCCACTGCCGGGAAAGGCAAAAGCAGTCCGCACTATGACGGTCGAAATCGCTGGCGACAGGGCCGGAGTGCCAAATCACCCCGCTGGGCATACCAGCCTCCACCGACCTGCCCCCCCCAACAGCCCACCTTCCACTCCTCGACCTCCCGAGGAGGCTACGCCACCATGACGCCGCGTGCTCCTCCTCTCCCAGGGTTTTCCTTCGAGTCGGGGATTCCCAGAAGAGATCTTGCAATCCTTCATCATCGAGGAGGTGAAAGAGGATGCAACGAGCACCGGTAGAGAAGGAAGGCCACACCGGATACTGGAGTTCGCTCATCCTGATGCAGTTTACAGTAAAGTGGAACGACACACCAGCCCGCCTACAGAGGCTCTCACGCTCGTACAAACTATGTCTAGTATCTTGTAAAAGTTAATGAAAGGACCCTCCTTAGTGAATTACTGACTTCGGTCTATGTGGAAAAGGTTAGTAGTCTACGAGTTTTTCCTAGCTCCGTGGCAAGCTTACGGAGCTCCACCACCCAAACCAGAGAAGGGCACGGATCGAGCTACGTGCTTATCCTTCCCTAAAGAGCGACATGTCGTCTCCTACTGTCACTTTAGTTTCACTTAAATTACAAAGGGAAAACCCGGATAACAGATAACAAAAATTTAATTCTATTCAACATTCAAAATTTTACAGCTACAAACGGGGGCCGACCTCACAAAACGAGGCCACCATTTGGTCGACCCCATCGCCCATCCAAAACAAACAAAAAGGGGGGGTAGGGCTAGACTACTCTGGCTGGCCGCCGCCACTCGGTGAGTACTAGATGAGACAAATCCCATCTTGACAGCCACCTCCCTTCGCACGCTTTGGGCTACACCCAGCGAGTACATATCGATGATTGCGTCATCATTGATGAGTAAAAACCAAAGCATAGCCATCCAATATGTTGGGATTTGTACGCCCTTAAGTCAATTATTGTAATTGATGCATTTCATTTGAAATAATAGTAAGCTATTTGGTGCATCTTAATCTATGTGATTCTTTGATAGAAATATGTATGTGTGAATATCATTATGTGATTGCATGGATATAGTTATTGGAATTGTGTGAGGACATTGAGATCATGATGAGATCATGTTAATGAGGCCCAATGGATCTACTTAAGCACAAATCCAAAAAGGTTTCTGGGAATATGAATATCAAGACGAGACTTTGATATTCCGGATAGTCCAGTGCACATTAATCTTTACCATAATGATGGTAGTATCTGGTCTCATAGACACTTGATATGAATACATAGTGAGATAGTGTGCAAATGCTTGTTAAAGAACAAGTTCACAGAATGACTTGTCGATAAGCTTCTATATAGTAAACATGCTCTAACTGTCAATATAAACTCTCAAGTGATAGTTGGTGCAACTTAGTTCCTTGACCTAAGATGTGCTAAAGAACCTTACATGTAGGAGAGATATGCGTTGGCTTTTACCGACCAACGATGACTGTGACTATTGCTTGATACTCGATGGGCATAGTCTAAAGAATGCGAATGGAGGTGGCATTCAAGATGGGATTCGTCTCTCCCGGTATGAGAAGTTAGTGTCACAAGGAGTAATATGAATCCATAGTAAATCCCTGCCAAAGGTAAAGTGGATATACTTATATGAGAAATAAGTTTGATCAATCCTTTGTATGGTATCACATACTAGACTCACAACATCAAGGCGTTATTAGAGTTTGATAGAATTTCATACCCTAGACACTATAGCAACATTGTTATGACGAAGAGACCAAAATACATGGTAACTGTTATGATGGGCCCAATTTTGGTTCGAAGGAGAATCTAGTCTCACAACAACTAGATAATGATGATTTCAAAATGGGTGGTCTTCATATGTAGCTAGCGTCACTATCGTACTTATGACACGATCGTAGAGTATGATTGAGTCGCTACCGAAGTAGGAATCGAGCTTTTAGATTCTCACATTGATGATGGCTTATAATGAAAATATAATGAAAGAACTTGATTTATATAAGATATATCGATCACATGGAGCTGTGATTGACTTATTTGGGAAAGAGAAGTGAGTAGCAAGGAGTTGCCAACGTAAGCAGAAAATGTTCGTAAAATTGAATTATTAGTGTTTTGATGCACAATGTACAGAGGAAGATTTACTATTGGTAATGCAACACTGAAAACGAGAAAGGTAATTATAAAAAGTAATATTGGAATACAAAAGTCATATTGAGAAAATTGAATTCCAAATTTTGCTTTTTATATTGGTGTCTAAGAAAGGTGTAATTTGAGAGGTTATTTAATTAATGAGGGTGATTTGGTGTTTCAGTTGCGAAAAACCTCACTCTCATCATACAGCTGGCCTGGCCAATTGATTAGCATAAATTTCTGATCCAATTAGGTTTGCATGACTTGAGTTGACCACTTGATGATATATATTGGACTTCGTTTTATATGATGTATTGGGCTTTGATTATGGACTCTTGCTCTCTTTACCTAAGATGGAAATTATAATTCTTGATTCTGAGATATATGGATCTAATAACTGAAATTGGAAATTGATAACATTAAATATTTTTAGAGTTACCTCATGCATATAAATGTTTATAAACTAGATTGCATTTTTCGTTAATCCCTAAAGTCAAGTCTTGAGACATGCTATGATAATATATTGGATTTGATGGATCCTACTCATGTGGATATTTAATTGACATGGTACTGATATTGCTTGTGACTATATAAGCCCCATACTTGACTTAATAGATTGTCTCCTGATATCAACCTTACGCTTATTTCTGAGACCTAGCTCTTATATATGCGCTAAGTAATATTTCACAATATACCCACGTACATAAATGGAAACAACTACCTTTATACTGTGATTTACACAGGTCCATTATACATGATCATTCACATGACATATCTAGTTTACATCCATATGATACGTCCTATTGGATACATCTATGATGACACATGTACATGCTACTGTGCATTACATTTTACATATAACTATCTATGAACACTTGGGATGGGGTAACTCATGCTAAAGAGGGTACGAGAGTGATTAGAGCCACATTTATCGTATCTATTATCTTACAGGTCACGCTACTATATCTATTTGGACCATTACTGTATCGTCAGATGGATCCCACTACTGTATCAATCATCTAACGGGTCCTACTCTCGTATCTATTTGGAACCTTATTGTATGGTCTGATGGATCCAACTACTGTATTTATTTGGATTCTGGGTCTAACTACTAACTACTGAATATATTTGGACCTGGCCCGAGGAGCACCCCAGTGGCACGGGTGGTCTCGTATGTTACATATTGTGCCTTCTAGAATGAGTCAAATCATTAGTATATGATTCATTTTTTTACTTGAAATATCCTCACGGTCATACACATCGCCTAACATCTCCCACTTGCACTCAAGCCCATTTATCCCGGCATCTCATATCGCATTTATATATAAATCTCTCCAGACTTCATGTGGCAGAGCCTTTGTAAGTGAATCTGTTGAACTGTCTTCTTTGAAGACATAAGGCGTTCTATGTTCTCGCTAGATCACACATTTGAATCTCATCCAAATGGTTTCCTTGTTTTCTTGCCTGGATCCTGTAATGACCCTAATGTGAATATACGCGTATTAGTACATATTTTTGGGACGTATGTATACGTATAAAATTCTTGAGTAATTTTATGATATTTCCTCAATTTTTGTCTGGATAAAACTATTTTAATAAATTTTAAACATCAAATGGTTTTAAAAATATGAAGTATATGAGAGAATACTTGTATATTGGAGGGTATTATGTATTACAACATGTATTCTTATTTAATGAAAAACAAAATCTGAAAAATCCCTAAATTGGATACCTACTCTTATATGTGTTATAAGCCCTTTAATCCCCACCAACTCAAAAGCCATGTGGCTAATTAAGAGAGAAGTAGGGGAATGACTAGGATCTTGGAGAGATTAAAAAGGAGAGAAAAATTTGGAGAAAATCAGAAGAAGAAAAATAAAAATAGAAGGAGTTCTCCCTCTCCCTGCTCACACACACAAACACAGACCCTGCTGCCATTTTTCCTCAAGGCAAACAATCCAAACCAAAGCCAAAAACTCCTCTCTAAACCTAGCACCTTTGAAGAAGAAGGATGGATAGCATCATCGGGTCATCAAGGATTAAGAAGGGCCCCAGATTATTGAAGGACAAATTCAGGTAGGAATCTAACTAAATTGGATAGGATCTCGTTCTAGAATTGTAAGGAGTTTGTCTCGTTGGCTGTTTCTGGAAAATTGTTTCTGCTACAAGTTTAACCATGAATAATTCTCTTTATAGTGCATTAAAAATCATGGAAAAATATAATAGGGGAAGCTTAGGAAGTCCTTTATGATCTTCATTTAGAAACCATGATCTAATTTCGTTTGTACAATGATTGCACCCATGATCTATGCCGTATTGACAGATTCAGTGAGAATCTGCACTTTTTCACCATAACGAGTAGAATTCCCACTATAGTGATCCAATGATTATGATTTTGGTCAATTTGGAAGACTAACTTCAATATCTAAAACTTTTGTGTTTTGCTCTCATTGAGAATCTGATTGTAAATTATTAGAATCAACCAATCTTTAGGGCTCAACAATTCTGTCTAAAAACATAATCGGTATCATGTGGGGTTTAGCCCATATTAATTATCTTGCTAACTATAATTTTATGATATTTGGTACAAGATTAGAAGAATACATTCTCTACATCTTTCATTTAGAAAGTTTTTCCAGATTCATAACAAAAAAATGTGATAACTGTCAAGAATTAGTTAAACGTCGTAAAATTTACAGCAAGGGGTACGCAAACTGTCGTTTTAAGATAGTAACTCCTTTGTAGGTCCAGACATCTGGATTTCAACCATCAGGCATCTGGAACAGTGGTCTAGATGTCTGGTCGTTGTACTCCAAAGGTCTGGTCCACAACACCAAAATCTCAGTGTTCTCTGCTTCAAAAAAAACTTCTTCTGCCGTCAGTCTGTATTCAAACCACTGTAAATTTTTCTGTAGTTGGAATTTCTTGTCCATTCTAACCCATCAGTTAGTAAATTTTGTTATCTTTACAACCCATCGTGAATCATCCTAATCGGAGTTGAATCAAGAGTGTTATGCTCGTTTTAGTGAGCATGTGTTAGTTTAGACAGATTTTGCCTGACGCTGAAAACGTCTGACCACTCCTGGTCCATATACACCAGACACCTGGTCAACCACTAAACTCCATCTATTGAGTGAGTAGTGCACCAGATGCCTGGGCCTTGAATCCCAGATGCTTGGTCGACCACAAAATCTATTCGTTAGTTTAAATGACTGCTTTTTACTGATTTTCTCATGCTTTGTGGAATCAGTTTATGTCTTATGAGCTAATGCCCCTAGTTATGAAGTGCATCAAGAGATAATTATGCCATGAACTTCAGTTTTATTTATTTGAGCTCCATGCTTAGAAATAGTGAAAGATAACCTTATGATGTGGTTACTTGGTTATTCTTGTGAGCAAGATATTTCATGCCATTATTTAAGTTGTGTACATGTGGAAACTGTTCATGAAGAGATATGCAAATGAATATGAGTAATGAACATTAAGAGATGTTCATAATTTAATCATGAAAAGAATGGAAATGAACATGAAAGCAGTAATGAGACCGCCAAAATGAAGGTACCATGAAATGACGAAATTGAGAGTGAGATGAGAGTAATAAATCTGAACTTCTCAGTCCATTGTAAGATGTGCGAGATTTCAGATGTGGGTTTGGGGGGAGCATGACGTGTGTTTATATTTTATATATTCACGCACGTCTTCTTCGTAATTTTTGTCGTTTTTCGTTGTTTCGTATCCATTCCCTTGTGTTTTCTAGTCCCTTTTTACTTTCGTTATGTTTGTGTGCTTTTGTAGGATATTGCTGGCGCAGGGGACATACAAGGCCAACATCATGAGTCCCCGGAGCACTAGAGGTGTCGCACGAGATCCTGAGAGCCAATCGTCAAGATAAATCATGTATCAGCTCTGAACCGATCGGGTGGACAGATCCACCCGATCGGATCATGCGGCCGCATCAGACCCGAGGAAGAATCAACTCCACCTGATCGGTTCAGTGATCAGGTGGATGTGACGCATGACACTGCTTTGAGAGCCAAAGTTCACCCGATCGGTTGATTTGTCAACCGATCGGGTCACCTGTAGCTGCTGCCTCCCAAGCTCGAGAATTTAAAGACTCACCCGATCGGTTCAGCGATCGAGTGAGATTTATCAGAAGCTGAAGACCAAATTTCCCGTCATTTCACCCGATCGGATGAACGTCTATTTTTGTCTTTTAGTAGGAATATTCCCTGGCATCTTGCCAAAATGTATAAATAGAGCTAGGTTTTTCCAGAAACGTGATCCCCATTTTAAGCTGTTTTTAGGGATTTTGGCTGCTCTGAATTTATTTCTATTTGTAAGTTCTTCGATCGTTCCTATATTTTAATATTGCATTTATACTACTATTTGCTAAAGTAATCTATTGCATGATTTCTATTTTGATGGCTATAATCTGTTTTACTGCTTTTCACGCCATGATTAGTGAGTAGTTCTTAAATCTGGGACATTGGTGGAAGCCCCTTCGTGGGTTCTCCCTAGAACGACCATAGGATTAGGGATTCGATAGGATATAGGGATTTAGATGGTTATGCGGGGGCGTTTTATTGTCATTGGCGGGAGAAAGACCGCCTTTAACCGTCGGGCCAAGGGGAAATAAAATGTGAGTTTGATTCTCTAGCCACAGCTCACCCCTAGCATAGACATTGATTCCTCATGCGTGGAAATGGCTTGGATGAAATGTCGGGAGCAATCATTGTGAGCTTAGTGCTCCCGGAGTCGGGCGGTGCTGGACATGGGAATGCCCACCGTCCGAACCTGGGTAGACCTAGCGTATCATCCTGGGCATCGACCGGAATATCGAGCCCATGGAACGCTAGGTACCACTATTAGAGGCAACGTCTCACTCCTAAACCCTAGAATCCGATCACATTCATATCATTCGGTCGTAATAGTGAGAACTCATGATAGGGCAGAAGCCAAAGTCCTAGGTTATCTTTTTTATCTCTTACAACTTTTTTCATTAGTTTACCATCGTGACATCCAACAAGAGATTAGGCTAGCTCGTCCACCGGGTTATTCGGTTCCTGATTGTTCTCGGGCACAACACACGCCTCCCCGTGTTCGACCCCCAAGCCACACTTCGACACCGTGCATTTGCGGTTTACAAATTCTAATCCTAGTATCCCCGTCCCGATTTGAGTGCCAAACGAACGGGCGGTCAAGCTTTATGGCGCCGTTGCCGGGGAGGCAATGTGCTTGTTACATTTAGGACCCTGTAATCCCTGAGACTAGCTCACATCCTTACCCCGTGATAATTTTCACATCCTACACTTTTGTTTTTATTTTTATTTCGCATCATACCATACGTGCTTCGCGGTATATCTTGATTTTTCATGTGCAGGAACTCGAGAAGTCTTGACGACTTAGTTCCTTTTGATCCCGAGATCAACTCCACCCTGAGACGTTTGAACGAAGAAAGGAGAAGAAGAGAAGAATTTGCCGCCATGGCAGGAAATATCACTCCTCCAAAGTCTTTGCTCGAGTATTCGATGCCGTCCATTGGGTCCACATCCGGCATTCAACCTCCGGCCATTACGACCGGAAACTTTGAGCTGAAGCCATCGCTTGTGGCTTGTATCCAAAAGGACCAATTTTCTGGGGCTTCCATGGAGAATTCGATCGAGCACTTGGACTCTTTTCTGGAGAAGTGCGAGATATTCAAGATCAATGGCATATCAACCGAGACTATTCGGTTAAGATTATTCTCATTCTCTCTATGGGATAAAGCGAAGCAATGGCTGAGGGGGAAGGACCCCAACACATTCACAACCTGGGAACGGCTTTCGAACGCATTCCTAAATAGTTCTTTCCTCCGGGGAAGACGATGAAGCTAAGAAGAGAGATCTCTTCTTTCTCCCAGGCTAGCCATGAGTCACTACATGAAGCGTGGGTGAGGTAGAAGAAAATGCAGAGAAAATGTCCGCACCACGAGCTCCCCTGCTGGCAGATCATCAACTTGTTTTATAATAGACTGAGGGACGATTTGAAGTCCTTTATGGATGCCGCAGCGGGTGGATCCTTCATGGCAAGAAATGAAGTGGATGCCGGAACTATCTTGGAGAACATGGCATCCAACAATGAGAGGTGGAGCATGCTACACCAAATGCTGGTGGAATGCATCGGGTTGAGGAAGTGGATAAGCTGTCAAGCAAATTCGATTTGCTTTCCACTCAGATTTCAGCGTTCATGGTTGGAGCCGGTGCCGCTAACCCGTAGTATGTAGTGGCAGTGGAAACTGAAGTAATGGAAGACTTCGATGTTGGAGACATCTCGGCGCCCGTGGATCAAGCAAGTGCCCTATTTTATAATCCTACGGGAAATGCACCCTATCTACCGTGGACGAGTTCTAATCCTGGATATTCTCCCAACAATCGGAATCATCCAAATTTCAGTTACAAGGCACCCTACCAACAACTTCAGCAACCTCATCAGCAACTACAATATCAGCCTCCTCCGCCTCAACAACAAATGTATCAACAGTTTCCTTCTCGAAATCAGCAACCTCCGCCCCAACAACAACAGTACAATCAACAACAACGAGTGGTCTCTCCTATCGAGGACATCCTGACTCAGTACATTGCGAATCAGGAGAAGATCACCCTACAACTACAGCTTGGGCAGAAATCCTTGGCCGACCAAGTGACCCAGTTGGGGTTACAAGTAGCCAAACTCCAGAAGGCACAAGGACAACTGCCGAGTCAACAGGAGGTGAACCCTAGGGGACCAAGCCAAACTCTAGCCTTGACACACGGTCAAGCAAATGTCTCCGCCATTGTTCTGAGGAGTGGAAAGAAGATTCCGGCACGGGAGGTCGAGAAGGATAATAAAACACCAGTTGTCAATGAGAAACCGAATATGGAAGTGAGCGACAATGGAACTTCAACATCGAGCCCCGTGACTCTGGAGGGAGATTCTGAGAAGACGAAGAAGAATGAGGGCGATGACTTGAGGGTTTTCAAGCCTTCAGTACCATTTTCGCAGAGGCTAGCCAAGGCCAAAATTGATGAAAAGTATGGCAGGTTCTTCGAGATGGTGAAGGACCTAAGTCTTTAGATCCCGTTCCTAGAAGCGATTGAGACCATTCCCTCGTACGTGAAATTTCGTAAGGACCCAGTGACGAAGGGGACAAGAAAGGAAAAAGTGATCCTTACGACGAAATGTAGCGCCCTGATTCAACGAGCCAATCCACCGAAGCTCAAAGACACGGGGAGTTTCTCGATCACGTGCTCTATAGGAGAAGTCTCAATTCATAGAGAGCTTGTCGATTTGGGAGCAAGTGTAAGTTTGATGCCCCTATCGCTGTACATAAGGATCAATATGTGTGAACTGGAACCTACGGGGATGACCCTGCAGCTAGCAGATAGATCAGTGAAGTACCCCGTGGGAGTCCACGACGACTTGCCAGTTAATGTTCGTGGTGTGCGTGTGCCGGTGGATTTCGTGGTTATGGATATGCCCGAGGATAATCACACTCCGATTATTCTCGGAAGACCTTTTATGGCAACCACCGGTGTGCTCATTGACGTAAAGAAGGGAAAAGCGTCATTAAACGTTCGCGATCAAACAGTGGAATTTGACTTGGAGCTGTCAATGAAGTTACCAACAGAGGAACCCAAATGCAACCTGCTGGAGATAGAAGAAGAGAGAGTTAATGAAGTAGGAGCATGTGAAGTTCTTTCTAGGAACCCCCCTGAAGACTTGGATGGACTCGAGGAGCACACTAGGCTAGAAAGAGAAGAAGTTACTGAACTAGTATGTGTCTCCCAGTTAACCCCCCCGGATTTGGGAAGAATGCTCTGACGAAGAGCAAGGGGAAAGAGCCTTTGATGCTCACTGCTGATGAAGTTTGAATTCTGAAGAGAGTGGCGAGTGTCGCCAACACAAAGGAGAAGCCCCCGAATATCACCAGTGGGGGAGTTATTGAAACCATCCATTTGTCGCCGCTGTCAACAACCAGAATTTCTGCACCAACCGCTGAGAGGACGCCGACCGTTGAGCGTCACTCGTTCAAGCCACCCTGAATATCATGTCGGGAGTCAAGCAAACGACTATAAAAAATAGCGCTTCATGGGAGGCAACCCATGTTCTAAACTTCTGTTGGTTTTTGATAGGATTAGTTTACTAATTTTTGTGAATAAATATTGCTGTGGGGATTTTTGTTGGGACACTTAGAGGATTTATGCTTTTTGTGCAGGAATAGCCCCACCCGATCGGGTCATGCATCAATCGATCAGGTGGATCATTTCAGTAAGTGGCCAGTTTCAGTCGACGAGTGAACCGATCGGGTGATAAAATCGACAATCGGGTCGTTGATCTGGTGATGAAAACAGAGGCTTGGGAAGTTTTTTGGAGAGCGGTCAACCGATCGGGTGAGATCTCACCCGATCGGGTGACCTGTAGCTGCTGATCCAAAGGATTTTTTTGGAAATTGACCCAGCTGATCGGGTGATTTTCACCCGATCGGTTCACCCAAACCCTATATATATCAACCCCCCACCCGACTTCATTTCACCCGAACTCCAGAAAATTCATTCGAGCAGTTCGTTTTGCCTTCTTCCAAAATGATCTCCCCCATCACTCCTACTACTCCAAATCGTACTCCCCCACTTCCTCCACTGCTTCCCCACCATCAATCCCCTCCGTCGACCACGTTCTAACCGCAACCCCCTCAAAACCCTAGCCCTAATCTCCCAACTTTTAAAAATTCTGTTTTCTTTGGATTAGTGTGCGGCGGCTCCCCGAATTACTCCATCGTGCATCGTGGGATCTTTTGGGAGCTAGGAGTCGCGTCATTGCTGGGTAAACTCGCTCCATAACTTGATTATTATATTGCCCAAGAATTTTTATTTTGCTCATTTGTCATTTGTTGCGTGCACCCACATATCATTTTGCATATCACACCAAATCGCCATAACATCATGGCAAAAGATAAAGATAAGGGTAAGCGACCCATGGTGGAAGAGGAGTCGTCTTGCAAGAGACAATGACCCACACGATCTACGCGTGGACGCGCTCCTCCACCACCTCCTACCCAACCCCAACCCCAACCTGTCGTACCTGTGGTAGACCCACTACTGGGACTGCAGGGAGTTCGTTTTATGAGCCAAGCCCACAAAGATTTCTTTTCTTGCCTCAGCCAACGTTCTCACTTAGCCACCAAGTTCGCACATGATCAAACCCTATTCGATCTCGGAGTTTTCTCTGAAGTCGAATCCCTATTCGCAAACTTAGGTTGGCTTAGTTTCCTGCACTCCCATGTCCAATCCTACCCCGTTCTCACACTAGAATTTCTCTCCACTATCAAAATTGAGGCGGGGGCAACTATCGCTTTTTGCCTTCGAAACTGAAATTTTCGTGCCCCTTTGACCACTATCAATGATATTTTCGGTTTCCCCAATCTTGAAGGCAGCATCCTCCCCAATGAATTGCATGCCGACTTTGACGTCGATTTTTTTTGGGGACGCCTCACATTACACGATCATTACCCTAGGGGCAAGGCAAGGCCTCTTCTATTATCCACCCGGTCTTTTGTCTCGTCCATCGTATTATCTAAAGTACTTTCTTTCCAAGGGATGAGTCCGGTACCATGACCATCCCAGATCTTTTCATCCTATGGGTGATGGCTTTTCCTTTCATTCCCAGTGTTGACGGGATTACTTTCGAGGCTTCGCACATTCGCATAAACGTCGCTTCGTGGCTAATTCAAAAGCTTGTTGATATTAGCCGGGCAAACAAATGAAAATATTGCTGCGGTGGCCTCATCACTATCATTGCCCTACACCCTCCCTTCAACATCGAGCTTCCCCTCGATTTGCCCCGTGCCCCAGGATCTACCTATCTCGACATCGATGTCCTGAGGCACACCCATATGATCAGGCCGCTAGGTGGCGGTCGGTTTGCTTTCCACTACGGCCATCCCCCTGCACCATATACAATTCTGCCGAACCCTGGTCGCATGACCATTGAGCTTCAGGCCGATTGGTCTTTTACACCAGATCCTGAATTTGTGGGGGGGGGGGGGGGGGGGGGGGCTACACCATCAGTTTGTTCTCCCTGACCCTCCTAGACCACCTTCCCCTGCCGTCCACTTGGGCGAGCAGGATATTCCTGAGTTCAGAGAAGACCACGGGGCTGGACCCATTGTCACCACCCCGGCTACTGTAGCTGTTTCTTCCGAGGACCTAACTACGGCCCTCCTTGGCCTAGCCTCTGGTGCCGGTACGACCACTACCGCCGACACCCCTTCTGTTGTCTGCCGTGCCACCTCTGCTCGTCTCGCTCTCGAGGCTGAGATGGCTACTTTGCGTGCTGGCGCATCCTCCTCCACCTCCTCGGATACATCTACTTCTTTACTATCACATCATTGTTTCCTCTCTCTTGAGCGAAACGTTGCTGCCATTCTCCATCTTCTTACCCATATCCACGGTCCTCCACCACCATCTCCACCACCATCACCTCCTCCGTCTCCCTAGACGATCATCCCCTCTTACTACCACTGTTTCCCATCCCGCCACTTCTTCCTCTCCCACAACCACTACTATTGACCCTCCACTCCCACCACCTTTCACTTCTATCACCACCGCCTACTCGCGTAGCAGGAAACAGGTCGCTGTGCGTGCGAGATCATTACCCACACCATCCTCATCAATCGACGTATCCCTGCCACCCTCCGTTCTCATCGACAACCCACCCATCATTCACATCCCCACCGAGCCCACCATTGCACAACCTCCATCTCTTTCTCCACTTTTTCGCACACCCGTCACCTCTCCTGACCACACCCCTCCACTCTCTTCCGAGGAGGATGAGGAGCCTTTCGCTCCTGCACCTTGATTTCCCTTTTTTTTTATTTTTCCCCTAGCCAGTTTTTCTGATTCACCATGATCATATCTTTTTTCAGGCATTGTTGAGATCAGCTTAGGGGAGATCAATATTTTGTGATTGTCGTTGTGTCACTTGTTTGATGTGTGTTTGTTTTGTGTGTTTGTGCGTATGACTTTTGTATAGTTAGTTTCGGTATCTATTTTCTCTATTTTTTCTACGTCTCGTTTTGGGTGTTTTTCATGGTTTTCCCGTTTCTTTGTCGGTGCGTACTTCCCTCCCATCTTTCGTTGCCCTCCCGCATTTAATCATATTGCATTGAGGGCAATGCAATGTTCAGCTTGGGGGAGTCACACTATGTGCGTCAGTCGTGTATTTTTCACCGTTTTGAGTCGTTTTCGTCGTGTTTTTCTTTTTCTTTCCTTCCTTTTATTCTCCCTCTCCTAGAGATGACCACGCATGATGAAACTGCCACTCAACCACATGCACACTTAGCTAAGAAACGACACCTATCTTTACTAACCCTAGGAAGCCGAGTTCTATTACATTTTTTGCTCTGTGGGTTCACTTTGCTTTTTGTGTTGAGTTGTATGTTGTGATTAGCTAGTTGGTGTGTTTCTAGGTCGTGATTTTGTTTTATATGCCTATCCTTGGATGACTCCTAGACTATCAGCTTCAATTTCGAATATGCGGTATATTGCCTCTACTTTCTGCTTCATTATGCATGAATCATCTATATTTTTACGCTTCAAATCGCATGTGTCGAGACTCTACCAATAGGACTAGGATAACCCATGTTGCTTACACTCTGATCCCCGAAAAATTTCCTTTTGCCCAAGTGTTTAGAATTCGAATTCTTTTTTGTTTACTTGGTGCAAATCTCCTCGTCGTGTACTTTACTTCCACTTGGGAGAGTACACAATTTTACCACTTACCAGCGCATCGATCTCCTGCTTTTGGAGAATGCGCATTATCCCACTTCTACAAAATACAAAAAAAAAGAGAAGAGAAGGAAAAAAGAAAATTCAAAAAGAAAAAAAAGAGAGAAAAAAGATTATGTATAGCCAAAATCCAAAAAATTATACAAATATCCAAAACCCCAAAAAAAATTTCTGTTGTGAATATTACTCCTACCGTCGCAAATAAAGGGAAGGCGAGAATTTTCACCAAGTGCTCTCCTCCACGCCTACTCAACCCCCTTTCGTTTTCGAACACACTTGGCATAGGAGCTTTCTAGCAATCATCTTGGCAATCGTGCGGCGATTTCCTAGTTTCTAGCAGTAGAGTCCCTGACATATGACAAGCGTATATTCTTACTCTATTCTCATGCATGCTTGAACTATTATTCACCGCCAGTGTTCTAAAAATCGGCCTGGGCGGCCGCCTAGGCGGCGCCTAGGCGCTAGGCGGCCAGTAAACGCCCCGATTATGGCCTGGGCGGTCAATCTGGGCGTTTTTGGGATTAATCGGCCGCCTAAGCGTTCTGGGCGGTGTCTGGGCGCTCTAGGCGGTTCCTGGGCGTTTTTGGTAAATGGCTTAATTGCACAAGAGTATCTTTTAAATTTTATTTTATTGCACACAAATACTCTAAAGTAGGTAAAGTGGATTTGATTTAGTATGTATTAAATATTTGATGTATTTTAAATTATATATATATATATATATATATAAACATAAATATATTATATAAAAATAATTAAAATAATTAAAAACTACAAATCCGCCTAGGCCGATTAATCCCCAATTAATCCCCGATTAATGCTCTGGGCGCTAGGCGCTCGCAATCCGAACGCCTAGCGCCTAGCGTTTTTTACAACCTTGTTCACCGCTAACTCGAATTGATTCGATATTTGGGTCATTCCATGGATATGTGTATATGGAGCTTGATTGCACAATTTAGATAACAACACAGTTAGCTAGCTCACAACCACGCTCACTCGTGCTTCACCGCGTGGACCCACGACACTAGTAGGAACTTGTATTCCTGGGCTTAGTGCTATGCTTCGCGCGTGCTTGCTTAGTGTGTCGTATTAGTTTCCGTTGGCTCTGACGGGTAATCTAGGATTTCCTTTTCTTTTTCTGTTTCTTTCTTTTTATTTTCCCCTCCGAGCTTCTATTCTCACTCGTCTTCCACGAGGACGAGGAAGGGTTCAGCTTGGGGGATTTTGACGTGCGTTTATATTTTATATATTCACACACGACTTCTCAGTAATTTCCCGTCCTTTTTCGTTGTTTCGTATCCATTCCCTTGTGTTTTCTAGTCACTTTTTACTTTTATTGTGTTTGTGTGCTTTTGCAGGATATTTCTGGCACATGGGACATACACGGCCAACATCATAAGTCCTCAGAGCAACAGGAGGTGTCGCACGAGATCCTGAGAGCCAATCGTCAAGATAAATCATGTATCAGCTCTCAACCAATCGGATGGACATATCCACCCGATCGGTTCATGCGGCCGTATCAGACCCGAGGAAGAAGCAACTCCACCCGATCGGTTCAGTGATCGGGTGGATGTGACACAGGACACTGTTTTGAGAGCCAAAGTTCACCCGATCAGTTGATTTGTCAACCGATCGGGTCACCTGTAGCTGCTGCCTCCCAAGCTCGAGAATTCAAAGACTCACCCGATCGGTTCAGCGATTGGGTGAGATTTATCAGAAGCTGAAGACCAAATTTCCCGTCGTTTCACCCGATCAGGTGAAGTCTCACCCGATCGGGTGAACGTCCATTTTTGTCTTTTAGTGGGAATATTCCCTGGCATCTTGCCAATATATATATATATATATAGCTAGGTTTTCCCAGAAACGTGATCCCCATTTTAAGCTGTTTTTAGGGATTTTGGCTGCTCTGAATTTATGTCTATTTGTAAGTTCTTCGATTGTTCCTATATTTTAATATTGCGTTTATACTACTATTTGCTACAGTAATCTATTGCATGATTTCCATTTTGATGGATATAATCTGTTTTACTGCTTTTCATGCCATGATTAGTGAGTAGTTCTTAAATCTGGGACATTGGTGGAAGCCCCTTCGTGGGTTCTTCCTAGAATGACCATAGGATTAGGGATTCGATAGGATATAGGGATTTAGATGGTTACGCGGGGGCGTTTTATTGTCATTGGCGGGAGAAAGACTGCCTTTGACCGTCGGGCCAAGGAGAAATAAAACGGGAGTTTGATTCTCTAGCCACAGCTCACCCCCCCAGCGTAGACATTGATTCCTCGTGCGTGGGAACGACTTGGATGAAATGTCAGGAGCAATCATTACGAGCTTAGTGCTCCCGGAGTCGGGCGGTGCTGGACATGTGAATGCCCACCGTCCGAACCCGGGTAGACCTAGCGTATCATCCTGGGCATCGACCGGAATATCGGGCCCATGGGACATTAGGTACCGCTATTAGAGGCAACGTCTCACCGCTAAACCCTAGAATCCGATCACATTCCTATCCTTCGGTCGTAATAGTGAGAACTCATGATAGGGCAGAATCCAAAGTCCTAGGTTACCTTTTTTATCTATTACACCTTTTGTCATTAGTTTACTATCGTGACATCCAACAAGAGATTAGGCTAGCTCACCCACCGGGTGATCCGGTTCCTGATTGTTTACGAGCACAACACACGCCTCCCCGTGTTCGACCCCCAAGCCACACTTCGACACCGTGCGCTTGTGGTTTACAAATTCTAATCCTAGTATCGCCGTCCCTATTTGAGTGCCAAACAGACGGACGGTCAGAGCACGTGTAAAAAGTAGGCATTACGGAGTGGACACAGACATTATGAATTCTTGCCCATGCTTCCGGCAGCTGGCATGGGGAGTAGACAGGGTTAGAGAGGCATGTGGTGTACTTGTAATGCATCGACACGTTATTTTATGGTTTTCTTCGTTTGACCCCAAAAACTGAGAATAATCTCACCCCCGAAAGAGGAAGTTACGAGAGACCCCTACAGTGCTCGTGTCGCTGTTTGGGGTAACACTTTTTACCCACCCTGGGTGAATTCTAGCTATTTATGTGTCATACGATTTATACGGGTTCCCGAACATCTAAATTGATAACTTTAATGTAATTGTCATCAACTCATAAATGCTGTTATCTTATGTTGATATGTTCCTCTGTCACGCCCCGCTCTCCTAAATACGGATATACATAGCTGATAAGGACGCCGTAGTATTCAGGCTCTGAGCTTCGAGCCCCTAATATCTAAATACTACTAGGCAGTAATTATGATTGAATTAAACATGTATGCAGGCCACTATGATAATACTAGAATAATATAGAAGAAATTAAAGTGCTCCAACAAAATTTAAATCCACAATACAGAAAAGAAATACTGACTAAACATTATATTATATTAAACAAGATACTTTATACATACATCGTCTGTATAAGGGGTACATAAGTGGGGTACAACAAAAGTAACGAGAACCTCCAACCCAAAAAGTACAAACAGGGGTCCACACCCACTAATCAATCCTAGGAAAGTCCAACTGGACAAAGTCGCCCACAGGCTCTACCTCTGAGCTAGGAATGATCTCCAGTGTCGGGATCCGCACAAGCTGCTTTAGTCCTACTTCTATAAACCACAAAGGGGACACGTCAATACGTGACCCAGTAGGAAATCCTAACATCGCTAGTTGGGTCCAGTTTTAGAACCGGCCCCCTAACTGATATTCTATCTACTGGTAAGACAATAACCACATATAATGCATTAATTAAATAAACACGCATGACAAACAAGTGCTGAAAGTAAAGACAAACTGAGGAACAAAAATTTCAGATTAAATTAGTATAAATTTAGACATTTAGTTAATATTTGGAAACTCAAGTAAATCGTAGGACACTAAGGAGCTAGACTTCACCTAGGGTGGGTAAAAAGTGGTACCTCTACCAGTGACACAAGTACTGGAGAGGCCTCTCGTAACTCCCCCTTACAGGAGTGAGACAATTCTCGGGTTTTTATCAGGACAAATGGAGAAAACCAACAATTACCTAATGATGCATCACGAGTATACCACTGGCCTCTTTAATTCTAGTGAACTCCCCATTACGTGAGTGACAAGCGAGTGAGAAATCATAACCTCATATATCCGCTCCTTAACTCCTATAATTTACATGTGTTTCTCCCGAACCTGTATCTGGAGTCTCACCCATTATGGGATGGATCGAGCATTCCAAACATTTATCACTCTGCCCGACTCTCAGTTTCATAATTTATATCTGTACGTTATTTTAGCGGTCTCAATTACCGCTTTCACAATTTCATTTCTTTCATTTCATCGCATAAACTTTTCAATCCAATAATTATTCGTCATCATCCAAACAACATGAAATATCTTGGCATGTGATGAAAAGATCAACAATACTCTTATGCATATTAGCACCAACCAATGAGGCTATTAACAACAATTGACATTTAACGTTATGGCAACATGGAAACATTGCACACGTGCATTCTAGCATAACAAAATGAGGCTAACTATTTATCATAATAATCATATGACATTAGAAGCATACTAAATGAAATTTAGTACTAACAAGGTGTTTTAAAAGTATTCTAAGTGAAACTTAACATTAACATGGCATTAATTAATATGGTACATTAATATGATTCACACTTAAATTTTCAACAAGACATTCGTCAACAAATTTTTAATTATTACATGACTAATAACATGAAAAATCTACATGTCCAGTAAATATGTCTTTCAGTCTAAAGATGGCATTACACATCTCATCAGGGGTTTATATGAAATGCATTACACAATTAGAACATATTGGGAATTATTAAATGAACTAGTACAAAAAATGTCATAGAAATTAATAAGCTAGGTTTCGAATCCAAGCATTTATCTCATTTTGTAGCAACAAAAAACCTAATGTATCAACTGAGATTAACTTGAGGACCACATAAGTAGTTCTAAATTCTGTTAATCACAAGAATTTAACACACACAAAAACATCAAGAAGCAGAGTAAGGTGGATAATCACAGTTACCAAATGTGGGTCTTGACATGAAGCAAACTTGACAATGAGGTAACTTTAATAAGAATAAACAGAATGAATCTCTCATTATTATTATTTTTATGAATCAATTTGATGAACTAAAAGGGCCAGTCAAACTTACTTTGCCAAGCAATTGCAAGTGCATTAGCACACATGACATAGTTCAGTCAAATCGTGCGGCAATTCACTAATGTAGATTGTGTCAATTAATGATCCTAAGGGATTTGTCCATAATAACATCACAAGTGGCATTGATCTACTAGCCCACAATCACCAATAAGTAAATGTTGATTTAATTTGCAAAACAAACTTAACACTGGAACATGATTTAGTTAAACAAAGGAGACGTTAAAACATTTCCACCACTTACTGCTACAAATCAGAACGAGTAAACCTGTGAATAATATTAATTATCCCTAGAAAAGTCAAATTTGGATTGCTAAAAGACAATTCAAGTATAAGATATATCCAAGTAAACCAGCACATACATTATCATGTAAGTTACTTATGGAAAAGCCATTCACATAAATTAAATATACATACTATATCAACAACAAGCATTATCTTAAAGATTTAGGCTATGTTTGGTTGGGTGGAAAATAAGAGAAAGAAAAGTAAAATGAAAATGAAATAGAAAAGGAAAGAAAAGGAAAAAGAAACAAGATTCTTTTTTATGTTTGGTTGTTGAGGAAAATTATAAAGAAAATCAAAAAGAAAATGATAAAGAAAACGCTTTCTCATGTTTGGTTGCTCATGAAGATGAGAAGGAAAATTAGATAGAAAATACGATTTTAATTTTAACTAAACTTTTAAAGGGTCTCATTTTTCTATTAACCCCAATCTAAAAACATCCTATTGAAATTTAAAAAATGAGCAATAACAAACTAAAATATTTTTTGTTGTTGATAAATTTTTTTTAAATTAACTTGTTCAATTGTATAGCAAATAATGTTTTCAAAAATGAATATTTACGAATATTGTTGAGATTAGAAATGTAATATTGATCCGGTGGATGCCAGTTTCTAGCATTTCATGTACTTAAAATATCAAAAAGTTGTCAGTTCCCATCACAATCATTAGTTTAAAGAAACAGAGGAATTCACCATTAAAAACGAATGATCTTCAGAATTTTATAAACACAAGTATATGTTTCCAAAGAGATGTGACTGAAAAATCACATAATACATACACGGCAAAAAGTACATATTGTTCAAAGGAATGAAATTATATCCAAGTAAAAATTGGACATCACATACTTCATAAGCCTGACATAGCAGGCTTAAATGGTAAAATAAGTTTGATCCTAAATAGTATTCAATAACAAGAAATATAAAATCAACTTAAAACATGACATTATGCCTTGATGGAATGCATCATCTTGGTGAAGTACATCTCCCGCTTCTTCTCATACCCAAGCTCCATGATGCCTACAAACCAAAAGTAAAGAAAACACATTAGGGTTTGCATTGATGATAGAACAAGTTTAGTTTAGAGAGATATATAGAGAATACACAAAATGCAGTACGAAAAATCTATTCCAATCACAAGACTTTTGAAACAAATTTTTAACAAAATAAGGGCTTGCACATCTATAGCATGCAAATAAAACCATAACAAATTCTGCAACTTAAAACATCCAAAATAAATCTAATGACCATTATATTGCCACAAGAGGGGGATGAGTATGGGGAAGGGGATGCATCAAATCTCATCACGACAACGGTTTCACTTCGCTAGAATCAGGATTTCTTGATCTACAAAGTGAGTTATATCCACTTACAAGTGTATGGTATCACCTAACACGATAGGAATATACCTGCAGGCGGCACAAGCAAATCCATATGCGTTGTCCTCGTAGACAAAAGAGGAAAGCAATATGGGTAGCATCTAAACCCCCCGGTAAAGGGAAGCATATATTGTTGGAACTTATCCAACACAGTTGGATCTTAATCCAACGTTGGGCTAATATGCGAATATAATTATATAGTGCTACACTGTCATATTAAAGCCCAATGTATAACTGATCTCATTTATTAAGTTGAGTGGGCTTAAATGAGTCATATAGGTTGTGTGTAATTTTAGCCTGTATGGATCAATACACTAGAGGGGGGTGAATAGTGTATATAATAAAAATGTTGCAAATAAAAGTTACTAATATTTGTAAAGATGGAACAGAAATAAAATGGCAAGTGTTGAAAATTAAACCAATCGCAAACACAGAGATTTATCCTGGTTCGGATCCATTTGATCCTACTCCAGTCCTCTACTCCCCGTAGAGATTTTCAATCCACTATAATCACTTGCCCCGCAAGCACGAACTTACAAAAATGGCGACACTCCCCGTGTCCCAAACTTTGTACAATCTCTAAACAGAGATTCAAACCTGTTAAATAAGAAATAGAAAAACATCTATAACCTTGGTATAAATTTCAGAGAATGAATTCAAGGATGGTGTTAAAAAGATGAACTTCAAGATGTATAAGATATATAATGAAGAACAATACTTGAAGTTCTCTGGTTCATAAAAGAAGATAGAGATCTATTGATTTCTTCTTGTAATTATGAACACAAACATCTTTCCAAAATGATGTTGAAAATCCAAGTTCTTCCGTTCTTAAACGAAGAAAGAAATCTAATGATTTCTTCTTACAAATAAGAAAAGAACAACTAATGGCTGAATTGCTTAAGAAACTTAATGGCTTGCTTTCAACAAAATCAGAATTTTAGAGAAGGAAAGTGTGTGGAAAATGAGAGGGGGTACCCCTCCTTTTATAGGTTTTAGAAACGGTTATGAACGGCTCTAAAAGAGACGTTGCACAACGTTCAGAAACTGAAAGGAACCTTAGAGAACGGTCAGAAACTGTTCTGGAGAATTTCAGTCCAAAAAGCATTTTGGCAGGCTAGGAAATTTCGTAGCCTGCTAATTTTGAAACGGTAACAAACTGTCACAAAATTTTGGTGACGTGGACTAGACAACGGATAGATCCTTGTCTGAAAGTATCAAGTCAAAATATAGTTGTTTTGGTAGGCTAGGAAAAATCCTAGTAGGCTAATTCTGAAAAATACGAATTTTGACTTAGGATTAAATGAGTTAGGAGATGATGTAGATTTGAGCTTTAGGTATATATGATATGATATAACCAAGGCCCTGAAGCTATCTAAAAAGTAAAAATTACATCATTCCGTAGATACGTGTTTCACACGTAATCTTGAGTAGCAAGGCTGTTTTTGTAGAGTCTCCTTGTACTTTGATCAAATGCGTGATGTGAAATGAATTAGCGTTGTAGTTGCACATCTGCATAGATAGAGTTAGTAACATGAAATATATTGATTTGTCACATCAAAACCTTATGGAAGAGATGATGAAAATACCAAGTTCCAACATTCTCCCCCTTTTTGATGATGACAAATAATGAAGTATAAAATGTGAGTTAACAAGTGTTTAATAAGTTTTAATGAGTTTATTAACATGATGTAATGTGATGTTACTGATGTTACTCCCCCTGAGTATATGAATATAGACTCCCCCTGAATATATGCACATTTCTCCCCCTTTGTCATCCACAAAAAAGTGGAAAAAACAAATTGGCAGGCTACGATTTTTTGTAGCAGGCCAAATGAGAAAACGGATGAAATTGGAAAAATAACAGAGGCAGAGTAGTAATAAGAGCATATAAGTAACAAAAGGAACTAATATTCATGTAAACAGTGATCAGAGAGTCGAAGTACATGAAATAACCATCATATATTACGAAAACAGACGAGAGACCATCATACACATACTACCAAGTACATAAACAGCCATGATAAACCAAGAACTAAATTAACCAACATACTAAACAACCGAGACAACACATAACCAGCGAGATATCCAACACACGGAGACATCATACTAAGGACCATATTGAATTCAACCAGGAAGCACAGAAACCAACCAAAAGAGTTGAAATGCAAAGGATCATAGAGCAGCGGATAGGATGCGACAAAACGAAACAGAGAACCAAAGAGCAGTAGCATGCGGGAGCAAGGGAGTTTAAGGATGATATGACGATGAGCCGGGGGAGGAATGACGGGTGCAGGTGCGACGGGAATGGAGGATATTCTCGGATTCCAGGGAAGAGCAAAGGGAAGACTGTTCAACTTGGATCTGTTCAAGGACGTCAGAGTGATGGCGGAGGACTTCGTCATATTTACTCATTTGTATCTGGATTCCAGCGAAGCCGTCGGCGACTTGGGTAGAGAGACGATGAAGGAGGACAGCATTTGTCTCGCGGGATGGAGAAACGCCATCCTTGGAAGCGAGGACTTTCTTACCGCAGCGGGATCGGGAAGAGCCTGGAAAAGAGGCTTGGCTGCGAGAGTGAGCAGTCAGAGCAGTAGGGTGGGAAGAGTCATCATCGGAAGCAGCGTGGTCGTCGTCGTCATCGGAGGAGGAAGAATCATCATCGGGAAGTCCCATGCTGTGGAGAATGTTCTCATCAATATGAACATCATGCTGAAGTAGAAGTTCACCATCGGTTGGAACACCAAACGCCCGAAGGATCAGCGTGATGAGACATGGCAAGTAAAAGTGAGTGGAAACAGGATTCATGAGAGTACGAAGAAACAAGTGGCCCCAGTGAATGGGAAAACCGCCCATAATGGCATATAAGCAATGTTGATGAGCGTTACTCAGGTAGTTCACAGAGCCGGCCTTGGGCATCAAATTGTGGATGATGATTTTGTGAATGATACGAGCCTCAGGACGAAGTTTAGCCGCGGACATATAGGGGTAATTTTTGGGGCAAGTCAAGCGAGGATAGAGGCATCGTCCATAGCAAAGGAAAGGAGGCCAAGAAACTCTGGAGATTGGTTGATAATGGCGGCAAGTTTGTTGCTATTGACCGTAAAACAGACGCCCCGAGCCATAGTTGAGAAGAACTTCTGGCCACGGTGAACGGTAGTCTCGAGATTGGCATAAAACTCTCTGACAAGAGTGGGTTAATATGGTACTTTGATTGCGATCGACCAAAGCTGATGAAGTCCGACCACCGCTAAGATCTGCTTGACATGCATCATGGTGGGCGTGCCATAGTCTAGGTATCGCTCAGGATGAAATCAGATTGGTTCGAAGCCAAGATAACGATCTTTGGTGGCTTCCGAACGAAAACGGTCGGTGGTGGAAGGAAATGTTGGGTCGGCCATGGGGAATTGGAGAGAAGAAGAATGAGAGAAGGAAGAAACAAAAACAGAGAATGGGAAAGAAAAGAGAGAAGGGGAACAAAATAAATAGAAAGCAAAGAAAACTGATCGATTTCCATGATAGGAAGTGGGAGCAGTTGCTAAAACTGATAGAAGTTTGAACAACTGAAATGTTCAAAAAATACAAAAACCGAACAGCCGGGAAGAAGAAGATTAGGCGGCGGTTGCACTAATCGCATACCCGTTGGCTTCAAAAAGACTCGTTGGATAGAAAATAAACATTTAAAAATGCAACCATGTCAGGCCGAATACATGACAAACGTTTAAAAAAATAGTATAAGAAGAATAAACAGTGAAGGGGTACCTAGAAGTCTTAAAAATAAAGATTAAAAAATAGTAAAAGAGAGTCCCTAGGCGCATTGGGAAGGAGGAAGAGTAATTCATGTCAGGCCGAATTGATAAGGGAAGGACGGGTTGGTGGCTAGGGACCAATAAAAAGCAACCAAGTGGAAGAGATAAAAAACCTTAAGTGTTATGAAGAGGGAGTTATATTTCCAAGACAAGAGGACGCCGAATTGAATCAGGTTGGTGAAGGAAAATTAAAAAATAAAAGAAAATAAGGATGAGGGTAGTTCCCAACGTGGAGAAGTGGGGGTTGGTAAATGAAAATAAATAGGAAAGGGCCATGTGGCTTCTTGGAAAGTGTCAGAAGTTAAAAAAATTTGTCTTCTTGTGAAATCTTATTCCAAGTAAGCATTTGACTAAAGTACAGTTGTTGGAAGAATGAAATGCAAGGGAGAATGTTTAAGGCAAAAACAAATGTCAGTACTGTGTCCAACGTGAAAAGCAGAGAATATTGGGAAAGACAAATAAGAAGTATCCATGTGGCAGGAGAGAGATCAACAAGATCAACAGTAAGCAAGGATAGAGACAAAGTAGAAGATAACGGGTAAGAATTTTGATACGAGATTTGATTTTGAGAATGAATATTGAAAAATATACGAGAAGTGATATATAAAAAAAATCCGAAAACCAGGAGTCAAATCAGGCATAATACGGAGATATTTGAAAAAATTTGTAAAATTGGCATGCTACAAAATTTCGTAGCATGTTAAAAATAAATAGAAGTCAGAAAATTATAGAAAAATTCATAAAAATCAAAAATACATAAATATTTTTATAAATGAAATTCTGATTCACTAATAATGCCCAGATTTCTTCTAAGCTTAATGAAAGATTCCTCTTTCAAAGTCTTAGTCAAAATATCGGCAACTTGATGTTCAGTAGAAATACTTTAAAACAATGTCTCCTTTCTGAACATGATCATCTAAAAAATGATGACGTACATCAATATGTTTTGTACGTGAATGATGCATAGGATTTTTAGATAAATTAATAGCACTGGTATTATCACACATAATAGGACATGTGGAACAATTAATACCATAGTCTGAAATAGTTTGTTTCATCCATAAAATTTGAGCACATGCTAAACCGGCGGCAATATATTCTGCCTCGGTTGTAGATGATGAAACAGAGTTTTGCTTTTTGCTAAACCAGGAAACTAAGGCATGTCCTAAAAAGTGACATGTACCACTAGTACTTTTACGATCTGATTTGCAACCAGCAAAATTTGCATCACAATATGATAATAAATCAAATGTGTTTGTTTTAAGATAAAATAAACCAAAATCAGAAGTATACTTAACATATCTAATAATCCGTTTTACGGCAGTTAAATGAGAAAATTTAGGATCTGCCTGAAATCGTGCACATAAACATACTGAAAACATACTGTCTGGTCTACTTGCGGTTAAATAAAGTAGAGAGCCAATCATACCTCTATAAAGACGTTGATCAACACTCTTACCATTTAAATCTTTGTCGAGAGAAGTAGATGTACTCATTGGAGTGTGTTTTTCTGCAGAACTTTCTAATCCAAAACGCTTGATGAGTTCTTTAGAATACTTACTTTGGTGGTTGAATGTTCCTTCCTTCATTTGTTTAATTTGAAGACCGAGGAAGTAATTAAGTACACCCATGTGACTCATGTCAAATTCTTTCTGCATAATTTTAGAAAAATCTTGAGAAAGAGATTCGTTAGTATAACCAAAAATAATATCATCAACATATATTTGAATAATGATAATGTCAGATTTTATGCTTTTAATAAATAAAGTAGAATCTATTTTACCAATAGAACATCCTGAATTTAAAAGATAGCTTTTAAGTCTTTCATACCAAGCACGAGGTGCTTGTTTGAGACCATATAAAGCCTTTTTCAATTTGAAAACTTGATTTTCAAATTTTTCATGAATAAAACCAGGAGGTTGTTCTACATAAACTTCTTCTTTAAGAAAACCATTTTAAAAGGCACTTTTGACATCCATTTGAAAAAGTTTATAATCTTTAAAACAAGCGAATGATAATAACATCCTAATAGATTCAAGACGAGCAACTGGTGCATAGGTTTCATCATAATCAATACCTTCTTCTTGATTATAACCTTGTGCAACCAATCGTGCCTTGTTTCTAATTACCTGACCAGATTCATCCAATTTATTTTTGAATACCCACTTGGTACCAATAATTGAATGATCTGATGGTCTGGGAACTAATTCCCAAACATCATTCCGTTGAAATTGGTTGAGTTCTTCCTGTATAGCCATAATCCATGAACTGTCTTCACATGCATCTTTGATGTTCTTTGGTCCAATGGTTGAGAGAAATGCACAATGTGCCATTTGTTCTATTTAGCGACGAGTTCTTACTCCATCTGTAATATCTCCAATAATTAACTTTGATGGATGATTTGGAACTTGTGCAAATGCCTTAGGAAGATCTGTATTATCTGAAATAGACTCAACAGAATGTTTAGTAGCATCAATTTCATCAAGTTTCATATTATCTAAAGAATTAGAAAGAGGTAAAATATCTTCATCATTAATGATGGGAGAATTAGATGAGGGATTCTCATCAAATGTGACATGAAGTGATTCTTCAACTGTTGAAGTTCTTTTGTTGTATACTCTGTAGGCTTTGCTACGTGTTGAGTATCCAACAAAAATATCTTCATCAGATTTAGAATCAAATTTTTCAAGTGCATCTTTAGTATTAAGAATGAAACATTTACATCCAAATACTTTAAAATATGATACACGAGGAATACGATTAAAGAATAATTCAAAACAAGTTTTATTAAGCAATGGCCTAATAAGAAATTTATTCATAATGTAACAAGCAGTTGCGACCGCTTCTGCCCAAAAATATTTTGGTAGATTACTATCACAAAGCATTGTTCTTGCACATTCTTGTAAAGTTCTATTTTTCCTTTCTACTACTCCATTCTGAGGAGGAGCACGAGGAAAAGAAAAATTGTGAGTAATGTCATTTTCATTACAAAATTTGGTAAAAGATTCATTTTCAAATTCTCCCCCATGATCACTACGAATAGTGATACTGTTAGAGGATTTGATCTTTTGTATCTTTTTACAAAATACTGAAAATTCTTCAAAAGCATCATTCTTGTTTTGCAAAAATATAACCCAAGTGTATCTAGAATAATCATCAACAATGACAAATTCATATCTACTTCTATTTAAAAAAGCTACTCTTGAAGGACCAAACAAATCTAAATGAAGAAGTTCTAATGGTCTCATTGTTGAGATAACGTCCTTTGATTTAAAAGAAGATTTATGCATTTTTCCTTGTTGACAAGCATCACAAAAATGGTTGTGTTTGAAAGAAATATTTGGCATTCCATTAACTAACTTGTGTTTTGAAATACGTGCTAGGGTTTTGAAATTAGTGTGTCCAAAACGTTTATGCCATAAAAGAGTATCATCTGATGTAATCATTAAACAATGATTATGAGTGGCAACAGACATGCATAAGATATATATGTTATTCTTACGTTTACCACGGAATAAGATAGATGACATATCAGAATCATAAATGATGCAATCGTTTTGTTCAAAAACTATTTTGTAATTTTTATCACATAATTGACTAATGGAAAGTAAGTTGTGTTTCAAAACGTCAACCAGGTGAACATTCTCAATGATAGGCTGATTTGTATTACCAACTGTTCCAGTGCCTATGATTTTTCCTTTCTTGTTGTCACCAAAGGTAACTGTGCCTCCATCTTTATATTTAATGCTTGAAAGCAAGTTGACATTTTCTTTCATATGTTTTGAACATCCACTGTCCAAAATCCATCTTTCTTTCTTAGGTACCTGAAAGATAAAACATTAAGCATTGGTACCCTTTGTTTGAGGGTCCTTGGGATTAGATTTTAGGAAGCCAAACCCAAGTGGAATTTGGCTTTCTAATGTAATTACTAGAATGAACAATAGAATGTATAAAATGAGAAATATAACTATTTCTATCATTTAAACATGAATCCTTAGGAACCCATATACTAATTGTAGTAGGTTCCCTAGAAAATGTTTTTGAAATGTTAGTAACATTTCTTTGTGAGGAAGAAGTAGAAGTGTTTACTTTCTTCGTATAAATGAATGCATGATTCTTCTTTTGTGGTTTAACAAAAGTTGTTTTTCCACAAGAGGAAGAAGTGTTACAAGACTTGGGCACATCCTTATGAGAATATCCCAGTCCTTGTCTATGATTTGCTGGATATTGAATTTTAAGCAAATCATCGAGATTTGTTTTTCCTTTGTTAAACTTATTAACATTAGATGACATCGCGTCGTATTTCATCTTTAGTAATGAAATATTTTTATCCATTTCGGATTTTTGTGTATGTAATTCTAAATTCTTAGTTTTGAGAATATCATTCTCTTTAGTAAGATCCAAAACTTGAGAAGAAGTATTCTCAGTGTTTTTAGAAGATGATAATTCTTGATATTTAGAAAGGAGATCATCATTATTCTGTTTCAATGATTTATGCTGACTATTCAATTTTTTGAAACGAGAATAGAGATCTTTTAATTCATCAAGTAATTCTGTGTTATTAAAAGAACTTACCTCATCTTCATCATCTTGTGCCATAAAGCACATGTTAGCTCTTTCATTTAGATCATCATCTTCATCATCTGAAGAATCATCTCATGTTGTTGTAAATGCTTTCTTCATCTTGTCAAACTTCCTTTCTCTTATGGATTGATCGTTGTTGTTGGAAGTTTTGAACTTTGCTTTGAGAAGTGGACAATCTTTCTTCATATGTCCTGGCCTATTACAATTGAAGCAAAGAGAAGAATCAGTATTTTTAGTTTTATTGATATACTTACCTTTTTGAAAGAACTTTCTGAAGTTCTTGGCAAAGAATGCCATGTCATCATCTGAATCTTCATTATCTGATGTTGTGTTGAAGGCGAGTACTTTCTTCTTTTGATCTGATTCCGCTTTTGCATCTTGTAATGTGACTTCATGTGCCATTAAGTTACCAATTAGATTTTCCATGGATAATGTGGAAAGATCATTGGCTTCCTCAATAGCAGTGATCTTTGGGCGCCATTCTGGGGAGAGTACCTTAAGAATCTTGCGTACCTGATCAAGAGAAGAATATACTTTTCCAAGAGCATTAAGAGAATTAATAATATTAGTGAACCTGGTGTTCATTTCTCCAATCGTCTCTTTGTCTTGCATCTTGAACAACTCATACTTATGAACCAAAGAGGCAATATTAGTTTCCTTTACTTTATTGGTTCCTTCATGAGTTACCTCGAGTATGTGCCAAATCTCCTTTGCACTTTTGGCCTGAGATACTCGATTAAACTCATGTTTATCCATGGCACAGAATAAAGCATTCATGGCCTTTGAGTTGTTGGTTTTTGCAGCTTTGTCGTTAGCGGTCCATTCAGCAACAGGAGTTGTTGGCTTTTCGTATCCTGTCTCTATGATGTCCCAAATCTCATAATGCATACTTTGGAGATGAATCTTCATTCGTATTTTCCAATATGAGTAGTTGAACCATCAAATAGAGGAGGACGTACTTGAGAGTGCCCTTCAGGATGCTGATTTGTGTTGTAGTTGTATGGAACAGCGTTCATGCTTGATTCTGCCATCTTAACATTGCTCTGATACCAAATGTAATTTTAGCCTGTATGGATCAATACACTAGAGGGGGGTGAATAGTGTATATAATAAAAATGTTGCAAATAAAACGTTACTAATATTTGCAAAGATGGAACAGAAATAAAACGACGAGTGCTGAAAATTAAACCAATCGCAAACACGGATATTTATCCTGGTTCAGATCCTGTTGATCCTACTCCAGTCCTCTACTCCCCGTAGAGATTTTCAATCCACTATAATCACGTGCCCCGCAAGCACGAACTTACAAAAATGGCGACACTCCCCGTGTCCCAAACTTTGTACAATCTCTAAACAGAGATTCAAACCTGTTAAATAAGAAATAGAAAAACACCTATAGCCTTGGTATAAATTTCAGAGAATGAATTCAAGGATGGTGTTAAAAAGATGAACTTCAAGATGTATAAGATATATAATGAAGAACAATACTTGAAGTTCTCTGGTTCATAAAAGAAGATAGAGATCTATTGATTTCTTCTTGTAATTATGAACACAAACATCTTTCCAAAATGATGTTGAAAATCCAAGTTCTTCCGTTCTTAAACGAAGAAAGAAATCTAATGATTTCTTCTTACAAATAAGAAAAGAACAACTAATGGCTGAATTGCTTAAGAAACTTAATGGCTTGCTTTCAACAAAATCAGAATTTTAGAGAAGGAAAGTGTGTGGAAAATGAGAGGGGGTACCCCTCCTTTTATAGGTTTTAGAAACGGTTATGAACGGCTCTAAAAGAGACGTTGCACAACGTTCAGAAACTGAAAGGAACCTTGGAGAACGGTCAGAAACTGTTCTGGAAAATTTCAGTCCAAAAAGCATTTTGGCAGGCTAGGAAATTTCGTAGCCTGCTAATTTTGAAACGGTCACAAACGGTCACAAAATTTTGGTGACGTGGACTAGACAACGGATAGATCCTTGTCTGAAAGTATCAAGTCAAAATATAGTTGTTTTGGTAGGCTAGGAAAAATCCTAGTAGGCTAATTCTGAAAAATACGAATTTTGACTTAGGATTAAATGAGTTAGGAGATGATGTAGATTTGAGCTTTAGGGATATATGATATGATATAACCAATGCCCTGAAGCTATCTAAAAAGTAAAACTTACATCATTCCGTAGATACGTGTTTCACACGTAATCTTGAGTAGCAAGGCTGTTTTTGCAGAGTCTCCTTGTACTTTGATCAAATGCGTGATGTGAAATGAATTAGCGTTATAGCTGCACATCTGCATAGATAGAGTTAGTAACATGAAATATATTGATTTGTCACATCAAAACCTTATGGAAGAGATGATGAAAATACCAAGTTCCAACATTGTGGGCCTTTATGTGTGGTGACTATTGGGCTTCAATTCGTTGATGTGCCGAGTTGGAAACCCTAGGGCTATGGAGGCTAGCCTATATATACTTGCGGTCATGATCCCTAGAGCACACGAACAAGTTAGCCGTCTTTTCTACGCCCCGTCGCTAGGAGAGAAACCGGGGGAAAGCCAAAGGATTTCTCCAACGATTGATTCGTACTATTCTGGAAGATCATCCACTACGTTACCGTCAGGATCTCTTGCAAACTATTAGCGATGGATTCAGGTAAGCTTCCACAAAACAGAATAGGTAACGTTTTAAGATTCACCATGTGATATATCTAGATCTGTATTATTTGGCTTGAATACATTAATCTATATCTTTAGTTTCTACAAGTGGTATCGGAGCCGCCATGCTTGGATCTTAAGATTTTGCTTACTCGTAAATTCAGATCTGATAAAAATCAGATTTTTAATCTGTTTCTGGATACGGATCTGTTAAAAATTCGATTTTTAATCAGTTTTAAGTTTCAGATCTGTGAAAATTGGGGGGGGGGGTTTGATTGATTTTTCCTGTTTGAAAAAACGAACCTTAGATCGGGGGCAGCCCGCCGGCCGCCGCCCGACACGGTGAAAGAAGGGGGCGGCTCTGCCGCCCCCGTCGGAAGATCGATGCCGGCGAAGCTGACATAGAATAGAAAGTGGTGGCAAAGCCACCCCTGTAGGTTGTATAGAGGGGAAAGAGGGCGGCTTCATGTAGAGGAATGTGCCCTCAGATCATTTGTATTTGATGCAAATGACAATTTAAGCCTAGATAGAGACTAATTTGCATTTGATGCAACAGAGATTAACTGTGTTTTAAATTGTTTAAAACAATATTTAATGATATAAATGCAAGGAAAAGTTCACCGGTAAGACAGGTATGTCCCGGTCTACGCTCAGGTTCGAACAGCGTCCAAATCGGACGCCAAATATCCAACTTACGCCAAAAACAGCCAAATAGATCAGACCGGGTCAGACCAGGTTGACCCAGGCCAGACCAGGTCTGGCCTGGGCGCCTGGCCAGACCTGGCTGAGCCAGGATGCCAGGCCCAGGCGCCTGGGCTCAGGCCCAGGCGCTGGACGCCTGGGCATGCGCCCAGGCGGGCCCGCCCAGGCGCCCTGGGCGCCTGGGCGCCTGGCCCAAGCCCGGGCCAGGCACCCAGGCTGGGCGCACCAGCCTGGGTGCGCCCAGACCAGGCGTCTAGCCTAGTCTGGGCTCACCCAGCTGGTCAAGTGGGTCACACAAGTGCAGTTTTTCTGCACCTAGGGCAGATTCATTTGACGGCTCAGTTTTTGCGAAATACTAACCTTGGGCTGATCTTTGGATGATCAATTGGAGGGTCAAACGAACTCCGATTGACGAACCGTTTTTTCATATGCGTTCACCGTTGAACACCCTTCGAATTGATAGGTTGTATCAATCATGAAGCTCAACGGTTAGGGAGTTAAAATTCACGAAAGTTTGCACTTAGTGAAGGGCAAACTAAATTGAATTTGATTAACTCTGAATTAGTCCCACATCGGATTTTGAGGGAAGGGGAGCAGTCAGCCGCCTATATAAATAGGGGTCTGCTCTCCTCCTCAAAACTCGTCCCAAGCTCTAGATCTGCGCGGCTCTCATAAATGTTGGAGCACGCTCAGATCTAGGCTTAAATTAATATTTCTTATCTCCCTAAATTTCTGCCTTACTCATGAGGGCTCTAGCAAAGCCGCAAAGGAGTTCGGATTCAGATCCGAAATCTAGGCGAAGGTTTCACTCGCGTGAAACTTTCTTCGGTGCGTGGTTGGCTCGGCGACATGAGGATTGCTTGCCTCGGGATGCAGAGTGGTTCGAGGAGCGGTTCAGGGAGTCGTTCAAGGAGCGGTTCGGCGTGGGACGGGAGCAGCTCGGAAGACGGTGCAGAATATCTCGCCTTGTAACGACTCGAAATTTTTCAAAACATTTAATTACAAATTTAATATACTTTGTAATGGTTTGTCAGGAGTTTTAAATGATTTCAAAAAAAATCTATAAAAATATTTTAAAGCACTAGACTTATTATATTGTATTTCAGTATTTTCAGATTTCCTCAAATGCCCAAAACATTTCTGTTAAAATTCATTTTCAAAAATTACCGTTTTGATTCGACGAATTTATTTTCTATTCAAACGTCTTCAAAACATTTTCAAACTTCTACAATAGCGTCATATGAGTATTTAGGGCTCCCCACATTAATTTCGTAATTTTCTGATATCATTTCAATAGAGAACCCACAAACCCGCTTTCTAAACGTTTTGGCCAAAAACTAGTATCCCCGTAGCCCAAACCCTGAAACGGACTTCGTATTCGCCATCCTCGCGATGATACGATCCCGTGAGTATGTTTTCGTAATTTTTCGGACACAGTTGCTAGTAGGGGCAAAATCGTAATTTCGTTACAATTTTACCGTCACCATTTACCCTAGTTAATTACTATAACCTAATTACCATTTACTTTAACCCCACATGATAAACACATTTAGACACTTTCCAAAAATTTCATAGGTTAGTCAAAAGCCCTAACCTACCGTATTAAAAATGTCTAGCTTAGTCAACTAAGCTAACCACCCCATTAATTACCCATTAACCCTATAAATACCCCCTAATCCTACAACCCCAGTTAATTAAAATCCTAAGCTAATTTTAAAAAAAAACTCACAGGCCCCCGCTCATCTCTCGCGTACTCTCTCTTTCTCTCCCCCACTTTCCGCTCTCTCACCCTCACCTCACCGTCGCCTCCGGCGGTCCACCGCCGCTCGCCGCCCTCCGGCCCCGCCTGACGCCGCCGACGACTCCACCACACCGCCCAACGCCGCCAGCCTCGCCTCCACGCCACCCCGACGCAGCAGCGGCCGCACAGCACCCCCGCCACCGCCTCCGCCGCTGCTCAGCCGCCCCCGCCGTCGCCGACCACCCACGGGCCGCCCCCGCCGTCGCCGACCACCCCTGAGCTCCGCCCCGCCGTCGGCGAAACCCCCTAGCCGCCGTCGACGACCAAGAACGAAGCTGTGCGTAAGTTTACCAGTGGCAAACTTGTAAATATTAAGAAAATTCGAAAATTCGTATTTTTAAATGATTATTAATGGGGTTTTATGGTATAAAATCCATAACTAATTATACAGGGGCTAGAAAAATGTGTGGATAGCCCCAGAAAATCAGAAACAACATTTCGGAGCCATTGGCGTTGGTCTCACCTCGACCAGACGCCTACTTTTTTCGGAATGATTTTTCGAACCTAAAGATTAAATAGGTTTAATTCATTCTAAAAAACGTAACTCGCTGGTTTTACCTACACTAATATTTGATAAAATTATATGTGACAATAGACTTCGAGACGGTCATTTTGACTACTCATTCATGTAATTCCGATTTGTATTGCTCCCGTAATAAATTACGGAAGATACACGTTCCTTAAGTTTTTAGGATTTTTAAGCTATTTCTAAGTTTCTAAAAATTATAAGAAATTACAGAAGCTTCTAAAAATTCTCCCCTCTTGCAGTAAAATCTAAATAATTATTTTAGGTTTATATAAAAATTTTAAATATTTTCCGACACCGTTTTAACGAGTTTAAAAATCAAACTAACCTAATTATTAAATAGGAAAAAGTCATGTTTTTCTAAAATAAGTATTTTGTGTTGCAGGTACAGACTCTGGTGTACCAACTTCTGAGGAAGCCCTAGATCCTCTTCCGGCTTACTACAACGGTATTAATTTTGGTAAGTCACGATAGGTTCTAACCTTAGAAATCTAGCCACTGTGCTCGTACGAACTTGTAGCACCGCACTACTACGTGCTCGAAGCACGGAAACATACGCCACTTTCTTGTGTGGACTTGACTTGGAACATCCCGTGGAACGTTCATGTAAAGAACATGTACTTGACACAACACCGGGTTTTGGGGTAACTCATAGTTTGCGAGAGTACGGGAGTGACTAGAGTTTGGTCTTCCTGTCAAGCTGCTTGTGTTTCGGCAAACCTGTCTAGCTGCTTGCGTTTTGACAAACCATCATGCTGCCTGGGTACCGGAATTCATCTGGGTAGCACCCAGGCAAGAGACGAACTGAACGGTCACATATTGTACTCTCCGACTTGAGTCACGTAGTTTTAGCAGAGCTTGCACGGTTACTTCTTTACAGTCATGCACTTTACTTTCTGCACTTGTACAGACACTACATCGTACTTTACTTTACCTCTGCTTGTCATACTTGTACAATACTCCTTTTCTTTGTTTATAATCTTTGTGACTTACCTTCGGTTCCACTTGTGGCACCGACAGATGAAGATCTGGTTGAGGAGATTGCTCCAGAGTATGAGGAGCCTGTGTACGACCCGGAGGCCGCGGAGTTTTAGTTACTTTTCTGTCGAAGTGTGTATTGTACTATGTATTTCCTTTTTTGCATTTCCTTTCATGTATTGGTGTGAGAGAGTGTTGGTTGTTGTTGTACTTTAATTTGGACTGTAATAATGTCTGTAAGCTGGTTTGAGTGTTGTTGGTACATCTCTGCGTTGTGACTATGCTAATTTCACTGGTAAACTGTGGAACCTGCGAATAAACCAAATAAGTAACGGGCCCCGAGAGCGGGTCGTTACAAGTTTGGTGGCCCATGCAGGTCCGTGCAAAATACCTCGTGAACAGTATAGTAAAACCAGGATGTATCGTATACGATACTCAACTAAGCTGACATTTCTATAGATGCAGGTTTGACACTCGAAAGACGAACGGGAACATCTCGGAGAGCCCCAATGGAGTTGACCTACCTAGCCTCAATGGAGTTGACCTATCTGGCCTTAATAAAAAGTTATTAACAAAATTTTGATAGGATTAATATAAAAAAAAATCCTTCTGTGTCGGTGGCACTCATATGAATGATTATCTTCCTTCAATGGACCATGATACCGGTCAATGTTCTTGGCTAAAGTCTGTTGGATCAACCTAGCTAGACTGGGTACAAGTGATCCTAGCTTAGTCACTTCCCTGGCCGTGTCCGCTGGACCGCAAGGACGTGAATCATGATTATGTGACGTCATCGATCTTATTCACTATCAACCTCTCTTCAAGCTTGATGACCTTTTCATTTGACATTCTTGGAATCTTTCTATATTAAATAGATTTCCTTAAACATATACACGTTCTTACTAAACATTATGTACAGGTCTTTCGTATTTGGCACTCAAGAAATGGACGGAAACACCTCAAAGACCCCCAACGGAGCCTATCAGTCTGAAACCAACAACCCGATCGACAACGGGCCAACTCCCACAGTGCATCAGATCTCGGATCTGGCATTGCGAGAAATGGTCGAGGCTATCAAAGGCGAATATCACCCTACGGAAGGCATCCGACAATTTCGCTCCCTCCACCTGAAGACCTGGAACGGAGAAGATGGCCCGATGAAGGCCGATGAATGGCTAGAAAATACTGAAGAGAACTTGAGAGCCGCCCAGATCGGGAGGCATGCCTGGGTGGATACTGCCAGGTCCCAACTAACGGATGGGGCCAGAGTCTGGTGGGGCTCTGCAGAAAAGCGTCTCCAACGACCGATTGAATGGGAGACATTCACGGAACTTTTCCGCACCGAATATTTCTCTCCTGAGGCCCAGATGGAACTTGAGGCGCAATTTGTTGGGTTGAAGCAAGGTTCCATGACGGTGGAACAATACGACGCCCAATTCACCATGCTGAGCCGCTTTGCTCCTGAGTTGGTTGCCACTCCAATAGCCCAGGCTCGACTCTTCAAGCAGGGTCTCAACATAGAGATCCGTCGGAATTTAGTTGGACGTACATTGTCTACCTAAACCGAATTTCTAGCTGCTGCTCGTGAACACGAGTTTGTGGAGAGGGAAGAAAGGCGTGAGTTGGTTGCCCCTCACAGGAAGCAACCACCTCCAACCCCTGCTGCTGGACCTAGCCGACGACCCCCGCCTAATCAGATGTATCGGCCCATTCAACAAACACAGTTCAAGAGGCAGGGTCCACCACCACCACCACCGCGCCTAACATGTCATCATTGCGGGAAACCAGGGCACCTCCGCTCAGAATGCCGAACCTTCCTAAACCTCTGCCTGATCTGTGGGGCAAAAGACCATATCGCAAGGGATTGTCCGAAAAGGCCGCCGCCTTCTAACTCTGCTCCGGCCCATGCACCTGCCAGAAATGTGCCACCACGTCCACCACCACCTGCTCAGCAACGACAACCACTTCCGCCCCAGTAGCAAGTATTCCAGCAAGCTCGCCCACAGGCGCCACCTCCAAGGCGTCAAGCTTATACCATGACTATGGAGAGGCCGAAGCTACGGACCAGGTGATCACATGTATGAGATTTCCGTTCACTAAGCTACACACTATACTGTTTAGGGATCGTGAGCTTAGATGTGACTCTCATAACCGTAGGTATCGTCTTAGTAGCCGGTAAGCCTGCCCTCACACTGTTCGACTCAGGAGCTACACATTGCTTCATGGCGAGTCGATTCGTCCAAACACACGAAGTCTCTGTAGAACCTTTGACTTCCCGTTGGAAGGTCGAGACCGGTGGTTGGTCCCTACCAGTAACCAACAGATGCCTCCAATGCTCTGTTGTGATTTGTGGACGAGACCTCTACGCCGACTTCATGGTGATAGAATTGCCAACTTTCGATATTGTTCTTGGGATGGACTGGTTAGGAACATTTCACGCCACCATTGACTGTCGTCAAAGGAGGGTAGAATTCGAGATACCTAACCATCCAAAGTTCGAGTTCCTCAGCGGAAGCCGATCAGAAGGACCCGTGAAGTACCGAGCCAGACTTTCAGAAGCGATGACAACTGCAACAGAAGATGAGCAAGAGAAGCCTGAGATAGTGCGAGAATTTTTGGACGTATTTCCGGACGACCTCTCAGGTTTGCCTCCGGATCGCGGCCTTGAATTTACCATTGATCTTATCCCAGGTGCACAACCAATGTCCAAGGGACCCTACCGCATGGCACCACCCGAGCTTGAAGAGATTCGAGCTCAACTAGATGATCTTATACAGAAGGGATGGATACGACCTAGTGTATCCGCATGGGGTGCCCCAGTGCTGCTCGTGAAGAAGAAGGACGGATCCCAGCGCATGTGCGTAGACTACCGCGAGCTAAACAAGATGACGGTGAAGAACAAGTACCCACTACCCCGCATCGACGACATGTTCGACCAGCTTGGAGGATCGAGCGTGTATTCGAAGTACCTAAAGACCGGATATCATCAAGTTAAGGTGAAGAAGGAGGATGTCCACAAGACTGCATTTCGGACGAGATATGGACACTATGAATTCCTGGTGATGCCATTTGGTGTGACTAATGCACCTGCTGTATTCATGAGTCTCATGAACCAGGTTCTTTACAACCATCTGGACAAGTTCGTAGTCGTCTACATCGACGATATCCTCATCTACTCAAAGGACGCCGAAGAGCATAGAGTTCACCTGAGGAAGGTCTTGGAGACACTAAGACAACATAAACTGCATGCCAAGTACGGTAAGTGTGAGTTTTGGCTCGACAAGGTGGCTTTCCTGGGCCACATCATATCTGGAGAAGGGATATCTGTCGACCCCGAGAAAGTAGCTGCTGTTCAGAACTGGCCAGCCCCGAAGACTGTAACTGAGATTCAAAGTTTCCTAGGACTGGCTGGTTACTACCGACGATTCATCCAGGACTTCTCGAAGATCGCAGGAGCCATGACGCGATTGACGAGGAAGGACGTGATGTTCGTTTGGTCGAAAGCTTGCGAGGATGCATTCCAGGAGCTGAAGAAGAGGCTGACTTCTGCCCCGATTCTGGTCATCCCAGACAGAACCGGAGGATTCGAAGTATTTTGTTATGCATTTGGCAAAGGACTTGGATATGTGCTGCATCAGCATGGTCGAGTCGTTGCCTATGCATCCAGACAACTGAAGATCCATGAAAAGAACTACCCCACTCATGACCTTGAGTTGGCGGCAGTTATCTTTGCCCTAAATATATGGAGGCACTTTTTACTGGGCGAACACGTAAAGATCTTCTCTGATCACAAGAGTCTTAAATACCTGTTCACACAGAAGGAGCTCAACATGCGCCAATGCCGATGGATCGAGCTGATGGCGGACTATGATATTGACCTTCAGTACCATCCTGGGAAGGTCAATGTCGTATCGGATGCTTTAAGTCGCCTTCCTGCAGTGATGACTCTCACATCACAATGGCGGCTTCGACACGAGATCCGAGCCATGGAGATGGATGTCATACTACCTGGAGTAACGTCTTCGTTGCTCAGCCTTCAGATCAAGTCTGACCTGGTGGACAAGATCAAAGCTGCCCAAGCCGGAGATGCGAAGCTGCAGAAGATCAGAGACATGGTGTTAGCAGGTCAGAGGCCTGAATTCAAGATCCATGAGGACGGATCCTTGAGATTCGGCAACCGCATCTACGTACCATCTGGAGACGTCAGAGAAGCTCTATTGGAAGAAGCTCACAGCTCTTCATATTCCATTCATCCAGGTGGGACCAAGATGTACCAGGACTTGCGACTACACTACTGGTGGCATGGGATGAAGAGAAGCATCGCACGCAGTGTGGCGAAGTGTATTGTGTGCCAACAGGTGAAGGCTGAACATCACCGGTCTGCCGGATTGTTGCAACCTTTGCCCATCCCAGAGTGGAAATGGCAGCACATTACGATGGATTTTGTGACAGGACTGCCTAAGAGTACGAAGCATAACGATGCTGTCTGGGTGATCGTTGATCGATTGACCAAGTCAGCACACTTCATCCCTTTCAGAGTGGGCCAGTCGACCGAGATGCTTGCCAAGAAGTACATGGAGGAGATCGTGAAGCTGCATGGTGTCCCTGTCAGCATTGTTTCAGACAGAGACACTCGATTCACGTCTCACTTTTGGAAGAGCTTACAGGAGTGTCTGGGGACCCGATTAAGCTTCAGTACAGCTTATCATCCTCAGACTGATGGCCAATCAGAACGCACCATTCAGATCCTGGAGGACATGTTGCGTGCGTGTATGCTGGACTTCAAGGGATCGTGGGAAGACCATCTTCATTTCGTGGAGTTTGCTTACAACAACAGTTATCAGGCCAGCATCGGTATGGCGCCTTTTGCAGCGCTATATAGCCGGAAGTGTCGTTCTCCTTTGAGCTGGGACGACATTGGTGATCGAGAGCTCATTGGCCCAGACTTGATTGTTGAAGCAGTGGAAGTAGTTCGGACCATCAGAGAGAAGCTACAGTTGGCTCAAGATCGATACAAGCATTGGGCAGATGCAAAGCGCCGACATTTAGAGTTCCAGCCTGGCGATCATGTATTTTTGAAGATCTCGCCGAATCGAGGGATGATTCATTTTGGACGAAGAGGGAAGCTCAGTCCTTGATTGTCACGCCCCGCTTCCCAAAACGGCGGAGGCGAAGCGTGACGAGGCCCGCTTAGGCCAGAGCTTGAGGAGCCCTGACCCAATAAGCGTCTGTGTGGTACCAAGACAAAGGTACAGGTCCCTGCATGTAGGTACAGAACAATAAAAGTACAAGAAGGAAAAGAACATCACAGATTTTATTCCAACATATCGAAGTGCCAAGTCTCAACGCCCGAAGGGCTACAACAGCAGAAAAGTAAAACTAATGGTGCAAGCACCCAACCTAGTCAAAGAAACATAAAAGGTGCTACGCACCCAACAAGAATAATGTCGCCTCTGGAATCTGATACCAACAGTCACTAGCTCTGATCCTCCTCAGGGTCGTACTCGGGATCGACGCTCTCTGGCTCCACGTCGGCTGGCAAGTCAGTCTCCTCCACGTACTCTGGCTCAATCCCTGACGTACAGCACCAGAAGAAGGAACTGTACGTCAGGTAAGGTCTACAAGAAAGGATTAGACCAAACTACAAGTGTACCAATTACTTACAACATTTTACTGGTTGATTAACATGCTGAGGTTCTTACAACAGAAAGAAAAACACAACAGACAAGTAAACAAGACAAGTGGTAGTCACAGCGAGTGCTACGGACTACGGGACTAGCCTACAGGTGTCGAGACAAGACGGAACACGGGAAGCCAGACATGACATGACAAGACAAGACACGAAAGGGTTCACGCCTGATCGGTTCGAGGGGGATCAATCCCTCTTGCCGCTTGCACGCTCAACCCTACCCCATAACCCCAAGATTCGTGACAAGACATGGGATCACTTGCTCTAGCTTGACAAGTGCCCAATTGCTCCCTGAGCTGTGTAGTGGTACATGGGATCACCTGCTCTAGCTTGACAGGTGCCCAATTGCCCATCGGGCTGTGAACTAGTACAAGGGATCACTCGCTCTGGCTTGGCGAGTGCCCTATTGCCCAGCGGGCTGTGCAAACGGTAAGGGACAAGACACGACAAAACAGGGAGGGGTTGTACTAGGGTGTCCACAACTCACGCACACGCATGTCAAATCCTATGATGTCAGAAATTGTTGTTGGACTCAGATTTCGTTGTCAAATCCGAGTCGTCAAGGGCGTCCCGGACGCTATCATTTCACGTCCGGTTCTCAAGTTTCTAAATCAACAATCCCTAACAAGGTGAAGGCCTAAACATGGCCAAGAACGCAAGTGATACACTTGCCTGTGGTGGCGAGCGCGTCGTCTCCCTGGTACGCCTCGTCCAATAGTCTCGTTGGCGGAAAAGTGTCTGAAAATCGTGACACGGCGACGGTGTTAGATCGAGATTCATTAATCCCTATTAGGGTAGTGTCTAGATTATCGGGTCTATCCTATTTAATCAAAAATCATATTTTTAATATAATTAACCTAATCGACGATCTATCCTACGTGTGCAGGCATAATGTCCATTCGTCGATTTCTACGGTTTGTACAACGTTTTAAAGATCAGCGGAAAATAAACTTAGTTTGATTAGGTTGCTGATTTTAATTAGGGTTTGATCACCTATGGTGTGGGTTACTACGAATTTAGGGCACTAACCTGAAATTGACGTTTGCACGAAGATCCGGCGTCGAATCTGGAAAGGTGGAAGTTTTGCGCCGTCCGGAAATCCCTAGGCCGCGGGTAGCGCAGCGAGGAATGTTGATCGTCGGTGGTGTTGAAGGTTTCAGCGTCTCCCGGCGTCGTTGCTGTTGGATCTGAGACGAGATCTCCGCGCTAGGGCAAAAGAAGAGGGAAAAAAAAGAGAAGAGAGGAAGAGCTTTGGGGAGGTTGGAAGGCGTAAGGATGGAGGAATGAACAAGGGAAGGTCGCGGGTGGTAGGAGAGTATGATTGGGGAAGAGGGAGACTGAAAATAATTTGAAGAAATGAAAGGGAGAGCCTCGTTTAAATAAGAAAACAAAAGGCGGCTAGCACAGAAATTAGGGTTTCGGGGTCAACTAGTCGGTCAGAGAAGGGTGGTCGACCGACTAGTTTGGGAACTAGTCGGTCGATCATATAACTGTGACCGACTAAAACCCAAACCGTGAACAAGGCTATTGTAAAGTTATAGAGTTAGTCGGTCTGTGAAGGCTTGTCGACCGACTAGTTTGCAACCTAGTCGGTCGGCCAGTGTTCATAGACCGACCAAAGATGAAAAATGGCAACAACATATTTTTGAAAGTTAGTCGGTCTGGGAAGGATACCTAACCGACTAGTTCGTCAACTAGTCGGTCGGTTTTCGTTCTTTGACCGATTAACGGTAAACAGTAACCTGATGCGAAAATGATCTCAGTACTTAGTCGGTCTGCGAAGGAGTGTTGACCGACTAGTTCGAAAACTAGTCGGTCGGCGGTTGAACTTAGACCGACTAAGCGAAAACAGTAACTTCAAGGAAAAAGCCTGACAAGAACTAGTCGGTCCATAAGGAGTTGCCGACCGACTAGGTGGACATCTAGTCGGTCGGTTCCTTAACGTGAACCGGCTAACTTGCACGGGAAGTCGCCAAAATGAGACGGGAAGCTTCGGGATGATTCTAATGAGTTCCGAGAGGGGTCCTATCCTAAGATGTGGATGCGAGGAAGTAAAGAAAGAAGACGAACAATCGCATATATATATAAATCATAGCCATCATACAAAACCAGCCGTTACATCCTACCCACCTTAAGAAAATTCCGCCCTCGGAATTTCTTTCAGAATAGGTGAGGGTAACGCTCTCTTATCTCATCCTCTCTCTCCCATGTAGACTCTCCAGGCGATCCGTGATGCCATATCACTCTCACCAGGTCGACTACCTTGTTCCTCAGCTGCTTTTGTCGACGGTCCAAAATCTGCACGGGTTGCTGGTCGTAGGTCAGGTCCGGACGGACCGTGATCTCCGAGAAATCCACCGTGTGCGACGGATCACTGACGTACCGACGTAGCTGGGATACGTGGAAAACGTCGTGAACACCCACCAAAGATGGTGGCAAAGCAAGGCGGTAGGCCACCGCTCCCACACGTTCCAGCACATCAAAAGGCCCAATAAACCTCGGGCTCAGCTTCCCTTTCTTCCCGAAACGAATAACTCTGCGGTTCGGAGAAATCTTCAAGAAAACGTGATCTCCAGGCTGAAACTCTAACGGTCTCCTCTTGGCATCCGCCCAATGCTTAAAGCGATCCTGTGCAGCTCTGAGCTTCTCCCTGATGTCTCTCACGACATCCACAGCTTCAACAATCATCTCTGGACCCAACAGCTCCCGATCTCCAACGCCATCCCAGCTCAGCGGAGATCGACATTTTCTCCCATATAAGGCAGCAAACGGCGCCATGCCAATGCTCGCCTGGTAGCTGTTGTTATAAGAAAACTCCACCAAATGGAGATGGTCCTCCCAAGATCCCTTCCAGTCGAGTGTGCAAGCTCGCAGCATATCCTCCAGAATCTGGATAGTCCTCTCGGACTGGCCGTCGGTCTGCGGGTGGTACGCCGTGCTGAAACTCAGACTCGTACCCAAATGCTCCTGCAGACTTCTCCAGAACTGAGATGTGAACCTCGTATCTCTGTCAGACACGATGCTCACTGGGACCCCGTGTAAGCGTACGATCTCCTGCACGTACACGGCCTACGTCACAACTATTCAAGGAGGAAAATCAAAGAAGTAAAAGAAGAAATTTTACCTCTAGATACTTCCTCGCCAAAGCTTCCGTAGACTGGCCTACTCGGAAAGGAATGAAATGCGCAGTCTTAGTCAACCGATCTACGATCACCCAGACTGCGTCGTTCTGTTTCGGGGTCCGAGGTAAACCAGTCACGAAATCCATCGTAATATGTTGCCACTTCCACTCTGGAATAGGAAGCGGTTGCAGCAACCCAGCAGTACGATGATGCTCGGCCTTCACCTGCTGGCATACCAAACACTTGGCAACGCTCCGTGCCACACTTCTCTTCATGCCAATCCACCAGTAATTCTGTCGGAGATCCTTATACATCTTGGTGCCACCAGGATGTATGGAATAAGGAGAGCTATGAGCCTCACTCAAGAGCTCCTCGCGAACATCTCCCGCAGGTACGCAGAGTCTGCTGCCGTACCGCAGCGATCCATCCTCATGAATCGCGAACTCCGTACGCAGTCCAGCCTCGACCTGCCTCCTGATCCTCTGCAACTTCGGATCTCCTGCCTGTGCTGCCTTGATCCGGTCCACAATCGTGGACTGAATCTGCAAATTCATGAAAGTGTGAATCACACCAGGTAGGACAACCTCCAAATCCATCTCCTTCAGCTCCTGCTGAATCCTCCAGTCGGCAGTATACACCATAGCCGTAGGAAGTCTACTCAAAGCGTCCGGCACAACGTTCACCTTCCCCGGATGATACTGCAAATCTATCTCGTAGTCAGCCATGAGCTCTAACCATCGTCTCTGACGCATGTTGAGCTCCTTCTGGGTGAATATGTACTTCAAGCTCTTATGGTCAGTAAAAATCTTTACGCGTTCACCCAGCAAGAAATGCCTCCAAATCTTCAGCGCAAATATCACTGCTGCCAACTCCAGATCATGCGTCGGGTAATTCTTCTCGTGAATTCTCAATTGACGAGAAGCGTACGCGACCACGTGGCCATGCTGATGCAGAACGCATCCCAGGCCCTTCCCCGATGCATCACAATAAACTTCAAAACCTCCGCTCCGATCCGGTACTGTCAAAACTGGTGCCGTGGTCAATCTTGCCTTCAAGATACTGAAAGCCTCCTTACAAGCATCAGACCACAGAAACTCCTCATCCTTCCTTGTCAGCTTCGTCATTGGCTCCGCAATCCTCGAGAAATCTTTGATGAACCGCCGATAATAGCCTGCTAGACCAAGAAAACTCCTGATGTCGGATGCTGACCGCGGCGTCGGCCAATCTCTGATTGCTCTGACCTTCTCCGGATCCACAGATATGCCATTGCCAGACACCACGTGTCCCAGGAACGCGACTCTGTCCAGCCAGAACTCGCACTTGCTATACTTGGCATACAATTTGTGTCGCCTCAGCGTCTCCAGTACTGTCATCAGATGACAGCTGTGCTCCTCCTCAAACTTCGAGTAAATAAGAATGTCGTCAATGAAAATAACGACAAACTTATCTAGGAAGTCGTAGAAAATTAAGTTCATAAGATTCATGACCACAGCTGGAGCATTGGTCACGCCGAATGGCATTACCACAAACTCATAGTGCCCGTACTTCGTCCGGAAGGCTGTCTTCGGGGCGTCATCCTTCTTAACTTTTAACTGATGGTATCCACTCCTCAAGTCCAACTTCGAGAAGACTCTCGAACCTCCCAACTGATCAAATATGTCGTCGATGCGCGGCATCGGATACTTATTCTTCACGGTGACAGCATTCAATCCTCGATAGTCCACGCACATCCTACGGGACCCATCCTTCTTCTTCACAAGCAAAACAGGTGCACCCCACGGTGACACACTAGGGTGGATGAAACCCTTCTGCAACAACTCATCCAATTGCTTCCGCATCTCCTCAAGCTCTGCGGGAGCCATCCGATACGGCGCCTTCGATATCGGCTGCGCACCCGGCATTAGATCGATACCGAACTCCAAGGCTCTGTCGGGTGGCAGACCCGAGATATCCTCCGGAAAGACGTCGTCAAAGTCTCTGACAACCGCTGGTCGGTCAATCTCCATCTCCATTTGCAACGCTGCCATCACCGGCACCTCCGGCTTGGCCCGAAATCTGATGGGCCCAAGCGACTCATCACGGCTTCGGAATTCGAACTCCGGATGACCTGGAATCCGGAAAACCACCCTTTTGCTGTGACAATCGATCGAAGCGTGGAAATCTCCCAGCCAATCGATGCCAAGGACGACATCGAAATGCGGCAGATCGTGGACGATGAAATCTGCATATAGCTCATGTCCACTAACCACTAAGGGAATCGACCGACATCCCAAATTCACCGTCACTACTCCGTTCCCAGTAGTGATGTCCCAACACTTAGGGAGCGCATGGGTAGGAATAAGGTGCCTTGTTACAAACTTCCGGGATAAGATGCACATAGATGCACCGGAGTCAAACAAAGCCAAAGCGGGGTGAGAGGACACAAGAATGGTGCCTAAGAAATCAAGGATCTAAGGTCAAACGCTACCCTAACAATCAACCGAACAGACAACTCTAACTAAACTATCAATACAATATAATTATGAAATGAGAAGGCCAGGTCAAGATGTTACCTGCAATCACTCCATCCAGCTCCTTGGTTTCCACAGCGGTCATGGTATAGGCCGGCCTCGGGGGCTGCACCGCCCGCTGGTAAAGCTGCCTCTGTGGCACCAAGGGTGGCCCACGAATGGCAGGTCCTCTCTGAACCGGGGCAGGTGCCCTCATCTGCAACGGGGCTGGCGCTCCAACAACAGCAGTGCGGGCTCTAGGACAGTCCTTCGCAGCATGCGAAGCGTCTCCACAAAGTAGACACAATCCCAGTTTTCTCCGACAGTTGGTCTGAACATGTCCGGGCTTGCCGCAGAAATGGCAGGGACCCTTGCTCTGTGGCACTGGTGCTCCAGGTCGCTTGAATGGCACAGTCTGGACTGGCCTCATAATCGGCCTGGCAGGTGGCCGGTACTGATCCATAGGGCGCTTTCCTCTGTCCTCTGGAGTGTCAGGCAGAAGTGCTATGACCTCATGATTCTTCGCAGCATCAAGCACCTCTCTCATAGTCGAGAAACTCGCCGAAGACATCGAAGACTGAATCTTCGGACGCAGTCCCTGACGGAACCGCTCAGCTCGGTTCTCCTCCTTCTTCACCATGTGCGGGGCAAATCGGCTCAGCATCTCAAATTCAGCTTCGTACTCGTCGATCGTCATGTCTTTCTGTTTCAGATCCACAAATCTGCCCATCAGCTCTCTCCTAGCCGCCTTGGTGAAGTACTTCTCCTTGAACATGTGGCGAAAAGTCTTCCACTCCACAGGCTTCTGCAGACGCCTCTCCTCAATACGCCACCAGTTTCGGGCGATCTCAGTCAGCTGCATCTTCGCGATCTCCACACGTGTCTCATCTGGAATCTTGGCAGCAACCAACTTCTCCTCAGTGCTCTGGATCCACTCATCGGCACCCAGAGGTCCTTCCTTCCCAGAGAAAGTTTTCGGCTGCAGCTCATTGAACTGCTTCACTCCTGGAGCAGCTCGCGGAGCGGGCGGGGGTGGAGGTGGTGCAACAGGTGGAGCCTGGGCAGCACGCTGAGACTGCTGAACCAGCTGATGCTGAACGTCCAGCATCTCCCTCATCACACCCAGAAACTGACGGAACTCTCCGCCCTGCTCTTCCGAAACTCCATCGCCCAAGTTTCCCGATCGGGTAACGCGTCGTCTGGCCATCCTATTGGCAGAAAGACGAAGGTTAGACTCGTACAATGTTTGAATATCAAAAGTGAATGTCCTTACTCTTAATGTTCTGTACTTGCAGAAAGATGGGACATGGACCTGCATGGGCCACCACTAAAACATGTCATGCCCCGCTTCCCAAAACGGCGGAGGCGAAGCGTGACGAGGCCCGCTTAGGCCAGAGCTTGAGGAGCCCTGACCCAATAAGCGTCTGTGTGGTACCAAGACAAAGGTACAGGTCCCTGCATGTAGGTACAGAACAATAAAAGTACAAGAAGGAAAAGAACATCACAGATTTTATTCCAACATATCGAAGTGCCAAGTCTCAACGCCCGAAGGGCTACAACAGCAGAAAAGTAAAACTAATGGTGCAAGCACCCAACCTAGTCAAAGAAACATAAAAGGTGCTACGCACCCAACAAGAATAATGTCGCCTCTGGAATCTGATACCAACAGTCACTAGCTCTGATCCTCCTCAGGGTCGTACTCGGGATCGACGCTCTCTGGCTCCACGTCGGCTGGCAAGTCAGTCTCCTCCACGTACTCTGGCTCAATCCCTGACGTACAGCACCAGAAGAAGGAACTGTACGTCAGGTAAGGTCTACAAGAAAGGATTAGACCAAACTACAAGTGTACCAATTACTTACAACATTTTACTGGTTGATTAACATGCTGAGGTTCTTACAACAGAAAGAAAAACACAACAGACAAGTAAACAAGACAAGTGGTAGTCACAGCGAGTGCTACGGACTACGGGACTAGCCTACAGGTGTCGAGACAAGACGGAACACGGGAAGCCAGACACGACAAGACAAGACAAGACACGAAAGGGTTCACGCCTGATCGGTTTGAGGGGGATCAATCCCTCTTGCCGCTTGCACGCTCAACCCTACCCCATAACCCCAAGATTCGTGACAAGACATGGGATCACTTGCTCTAGCTTGACAAGTGCCCAATTGCTCCCTGAGCTGTGTAGTGGTACATGGGATCACCTGCTCTAGCTTGACAGGTGCCCAATTGCCCATCGGGCTGTGAACTAGTACAAGGGATCACTCGCTCTGGCTTGGCGAGTGCCCTATTGCCCAGCGGGCTGTGCAAACGGTAAGGGACAAGACACGACAAAACAGGGAGGGGTTGTACTAGGGTGTCCACAACTCACGCACACGCATGTCAAATCCTATGATGTCAGAAATTGTTGTTGGACTCAGATTTCGTTGTCAAATCCGAGTCGTCAAGGGCGTCCCGGACGCTATCATTTCACGTCCGGTTCTCAAGTTTCTAAATCAACAATCCCTAACAAGGTGAAGGCCTAAACATGGCCAAGAACGCAAGTGATACACTTGCCTGTGGTGGCGAGCGTGTCGTCTCCCTGGTACGCCTCGTCCAATAGTCTCGTTGGCGGAAAAGTGTCTGAAAATCGTGACACGGCGACGGTGTCAGATCGAGATTCATTAATCCCTATTAGGGTAGTGTCTAGATTATCGGGTCTATCCTATTTAATCAAAAATCATATTTTTAATATAATTAACCTAATCGACGATCTATCCTACGTGTGCAGGCATAATGTCCATTCGTCGATTTCTACGGTTTGTACAACGTTTTAAAGATCAGCGGAAAATAAACTTAGTTTGATTAGGTTGCTGATTTTAATTAGGGTTTGATCACCTATGGTGTGGGTTACTACGAATTTAGGGCACTAACCTGAAATTGACGTTTGCACGAAGATCCGGCGTCGAATCTGGAAAGGTGGAAGTTTTGCGCCGTCCGGAAATCCCTAGGCCGCGGGTAGCGCAGCGAGGAATGTTGATCGTCGGTGGTGTTGAAGGTTTCAGCGTCTCCCGGCGTCGTTGCTGTTGGATCTGAGACGAGATCTCCGCGCTAGGGCAAAAGAAGAGGGAAAAAAAGAGAAGAGAGGAAGAGCTTTGGGGAGGTTGGAAGGCGTAAGGATGGAGGAATGAACAAGGGAAGGTCGCGGGTGGTAGGAGAGTATGATTGGGGAAGAGGGAGACTGAAAATAATTTGAAGAAATGAAAGGGAGAGCCTCGTTTAAATAAGAAAACAAAACGGCGGCTAGCACAGAAATTAGGGTTTCGGGGTCAACTAGTCGGTCAGAGAAGGGTGGTCGACCGACTAGTTTGGGAACTAGTCGGTCGATCATATAACTGTGACCGACTAAAACCCAAACCGTGAACAAGGCTATTGTAAAGTTATAGAGTTAGTCGGTCTGTGAAGGCTCGTCGACCGACTAGTTTGCAACCTAGTCGGTCGGCCAGTGTTCATAGACCGACCAAAGATGAAAAATGGCAACAACATATTTTTGAAAGTTAGTCGGTCTGGGAAGGATACCTAACCGACTAGTTCGTCAACTAGTCGGTCGGTTTTCGTTCTTTGACCGATTAACGGTAAACAGTAACCTGATGCGAAAATGATCTCAGTACTTAGTCGGTCTGCGAAGGAGTGTTGACCGACTAGTTCGAAAACTAGTCGGTCGGCGGTTGAACTTAGACCGACTAAGCGAAAACAGTAACTTCAAGGAAAAAGCCTGACAAGAACTAGTCGGTCCATAAGGAGTTGCCGACCGACTAGGTGGACATCTAGTCGGTCGGTTCCTTAACGTGAACCGGCTAACTTGCACGGGAAGTCGCCAAAATGAGACGGGAAGCTTCGGGATGATTCTAATGAGTTCCGAGAGGGGTCCTATCCTAAGATGTGGATGCGAGGAAGTAAAGAAAGAAGACGAACAATCGCATATATATATAAATCATAGCCATCATACAAAACCAGCTGTTACATTGATACATTGGTCCATTTGATGTCTTGGAGCGAGTAGGCGAGGTGGCCTATCGCCTTACCTTGCCCCCTGCATGGGAAGGAGTACATGAAGTTTTTCATGTCTCACAGCTTCGACACTACGTAAGCGATCCTAGTCATGTTGTGGATTACTCCGAGATTGCTGTTCATCCGGATCTATCTTACGAACAACAACCAGTCAAAATCCTGGACCAACGGCAAAAGATCCTCATGAATCGAGTAATCAACCTTGTCATGATAATGTGGCGTCACGACTCACCTGGAGAATCTACCTGGGAGCGAGAAGACGAGATGCAAGAACGCTACCCGTACCTATTTACCGAGTCAGATAATCTTACTAGTTAGGAGACTAGTTACGGAAGCTATGGTGATGTTAATAGTAAGTATTCATAAACATCATCTCTTGCTTTCTTGATGCTATGATGTCACATTATATTATTTACAACCTGATTTAGTAGACCATTATTATCATTTATTTGCTTGAGCTTCTTCATAACAAAGTTATTTGAGAAATTCCGAGGACGGAATTATTTTAAGGAGGGTAGGATGTAACGACTCGAAATTTTTCAAAACATTTAATTACAAATTTAATATACTTTGTAATGGTTTGTCAGGAGTTTTAAATGATTTCAAAAAAATTCTATAAAAATATTTTAAAGCACTAGACTTTTTATATTGTATTTCAGTATTTTCAGATTTCCTCAAATGCCCAAAACATTTCTGTTAAAATTCATTTTCAAAAATTACCGTTTTGATTCGACGAATTTATTTTCTATTCAAACGTCTTCAAAACATTTTCAAACTTCTACAATAGCGTCCTATGAGCATTTAGGGCTCCTCACATTAATTTCGTAATTTTCTGATATCATTTCAATAGAGAACCCGCAAACCCGCTTTCTAAACGTTTTGGCCAAAAACTAGTATCCCCGTAGCCCAAACCCTGAAACGGACTTCGTATTCGCCATCCTCGCGACGATACGATCCCGTGAGTATGTTTTCGTAATTTTTCGGACACATTTGCTAGTAGGGGCAAAATCGTAATTTCGTTACAATTTTACTGTCACCATTTACCCTAGTTAATTACTATAACCTAATTACCATTTACTTTAACCCCACATGATAAACACGTTTAGACACTTTCCAAAAATTTCATAGGTTAGTCAAAAGCCCTAACCTACCGTATTAAAAATGTCTAGCTTAGTCAACTAAGCTAACCACCCCATTAATTACCCATTAACCCTATAAATACCCCCTAATCCTACAACCCCAGTTAATTAAAATCCTAAGGTAATTTTTTTATAAAAAAACTCACAGGCCCCCGCTCATCTCTCGCGTACTCTCTCTTTCTCTCCCCCTCTTTCCGCTCTCTCACCCTCACCTCACCGTCGCCTCCGGCGGTCGACCGCCGCTCGCCGCCCTCCGGCCCCGCCTGACGCCGCCGACGACTCCACCACACCGCCCAACGCCGCCAACCTCGCCTCCATGCCGCCCTGACGTAGCAGCGGCCGCACAGCACCCCCGCCGCCGCCTCCGCCGCTGCTCAGCCGCCCTCGCCGTCGCCGACCTCCCACGGGCCGCCCCCGTCGTCGCCGACCACCCCCGAGCTCCGCCCCGCCGTCGGCGAAACCCCCTAGTCGCCGTCGACAACCAAGAACGAAGCTATGCGTAAGTTTACCAGTGGCAAACTTGTAAATATTAAGAAAATTCGAAAATTCGTATTTTTAAATGATTATTAATGGGGTTTTATGGTATAAAATCCATAACTAATTATACAGGGGCCAGAAAAATGTGTGGATAGCCCCAGAAAATCAGAAACGACATTTCGGAGCCATTGGCACTAGTCTCACCTCGACCAGATGCCTACTGTTTTCGGAATGATTTTTCGAACCTAAAGATTAAATAGGTTTAATTCATTCTAAAAATCGTAACTCGCTGGTTTTACCTACACTAATATTTGATAAAATTATATGTGACAATAGACTTCGAGACGGTCATTTTGACTACTCATTCATGTAATTCCGATTTGTATTTCTCCCGTAATAAATTACGGAAGATACACGTTCCTTAAGTTTTTAGGATTTTAAGCTATTTCTAAGTTTCTAAAAATTATAAGAAATTACAGAAGATTCTGAAAATTCTCCCCTCTTGCAGTAAAATCTAAATAATTATTTTAGGTTTATATAAAAATTTTAAATATTTTCTGACACCGTTTTAACGAGTTTAAAAATCAAACTAACCTAATTATTAAATAGGAAAAATTCGCGTTTTTCTAAAATAAGTATTTTGTGTTGCAGGTACAGACTCTGGTGTACCAACTTCTGAGGAAGCCCTAGATCCTCTTCCGGCTTACTACAACGGTATTAATTTTGGTAAGTCACGATAGGTTCTAACCTTAGAAATCTAGCCACTGTGCTCGTACGAACTTGTAGCACCGCACTACTACGTGCTCGAAGCATGGAAACATACGTCACTTTCTTGTGTTGGACTTGACTTGGAACATCCCGTGGAACGTTCATGTAAAGAACTTGTACTTGACACAACACCGGGTTTTGGGGTAACTCATAGTTTGCGAGAGTACGGGAGTGACTAGAGTTTGGTCTTCCTGTTAAGCTGCCTGTGTTTCGACAAACCTGTCTAGCTGCCTGCGTTTCGGCAAACCATCATGCTGCCTGGGTACCGGCATTCGTTTGGGTAGCACCCAGGCAAGAGACGAACTGAACGGTCACATATTGTACTCTCCGACTTGAGTCACGTAGTTTTAGCAGAGCTTGCACGGTTACTTCTTTACAGTCATGCACTTTACTTTCTGCACTTGTACAGACACTACATCGTACTTTACTTTACTTCTGCTTGTCATACTTGTACAATACTCCTTTTCTTTGTTTATAATCTTTGTGACTTACCTTCGGTTCCACTTGTGGCACCGACAGACGAAGATCTGGTTGAGGAGATTGCTCCAGAGTATGAGGAGCCTGTGTACGACCCAGAGGCCGCGGAGTTTTAGTTACTTTTCTGTCGGAGTGTGTATTGTACTATGTATTTCCTTTTTTGCATTTCCTTTCATGTATTGGTGTGAGAGAGTGTTGGTTGTTGTTGTACTTTAATTTGGACTGTAATAATGTCTGTAAGCTGGTTTGAGTGTTGTTGGTACATCTCTGCGTTGTGACTATGCTGATTTCACTGGTAAACTGCGGAACCTGCGAATAAACCAAATAAGTAACGGGCCCCGAGAGCGGGTCGTTACACGCCTGCCCCAGGGTTGAGATTCCGGGTATGTATTTTATTAGCATTAGTTTAATTAAATCGCATTAGGTTAGATCCTTCTTGGGATGGTCAGATCCATCCCAAGTTGGCATAGATCTTGGCTAAGGGTCTTGTACCTTAGGGCTAAGTTAATTAGATTAACTTATTCTTCCGCTGCATAAATATTTTATGTCTATGTTCCGTCCGACTTAGGACATGAATAAATTTTTTGTGCCATAAGGGTCCTAGAAAACCCTTCACTTCAAGCCGCCCCCCCCTCCGGCGGGATTGGGGACAGAAAGGGGACGGCGAGACGTCAGGATTTTAGAGGGGGCAGTGTGAGCCGCCCCCCCGGAGGCTTTTTTTCGGCAGGGGGGCCGGTGCCCTGCTGCCCCCCTTGTGATATAACACAGGCCCCCCCCCAACGGGGGCCTGCTGCCTCCGATACGGGAAAGGGGGCGGTGGTTGGCCGCCCCCATTTGGACCCGACAGGCCGGGGGAGGGGCCGGCGCTCTGCCGCCCCTCCCCTTCTTTGGAACCGCAGGCGCCCTCAGGCGCTTGCGAGGTACAGTAAAGGGGTGGCATTTGTCGCCCCTGTTGACTGACGGCCGGCGCCCCTGGCGCCTGCGCAATGGAGAAAGGGGCGGCCTTGCCGCCCCTGTTAAGTGAGGCCGGCGCCAGCCCCCCTGCTGGCGCGAAGGTAAGGGAAAGGGGCCGGCGGCGGCCGGCCCCTGGTTGGGCCAAAATTGCTGCTGGGGTTTCTAACCCCTAGCAGGCTTTGGGCCAAATTGGGCCGAATCAGGTTGTTTTTCAAAAATATTACTGGGCTGGCTTGTTTTTGGGCATGTTTGGGTTATTTGGATGTTATGAACACCATTTTAGGTGTGTTTCTTGAGTATATTAACACAACTATAAATGAGGAAATAACAAGCTCTTTCATACATATATATTTCCTTTGAGGTATAATTTTTGTGTTAAAATAGTTTAATTAAATTCAATTTTAGGCATGCTTCATTATATATATATATATATATATATATATATATATATATATATATATATATATATATATATATATATATATATATATCTATATTATAAAACAGGGATGTTATCATGGGTTATTGGATAAGAGTTGTTGATAAGAGATGAGAAATTAGGTATATATAAGGGATGTTGTTAAGAGAAATTGGATAAGATAAGAGAAATTGGATAAGATAAAATGGATAAGGGATATAAGTTGATGACTAGGACAAACTTTGGGAGGGAAATTTTGGTATGATAACTCAAAATTTGAAAACTTAAATGAAAACTAATTGAAATGGGGGGGGGGAGAAATTTGAAAACTCAAATGAAAACTAACTCAAATTTCAGTACAACTTTTGGGGGGAGAAAATAACTCTCTCACGGCCCCATGCCCCCCAAACCCATTGCTTGACCGCCATGCCCTGTCCCTCTTGATCTCGCGGCCTCCTTCCCCCAAATTTGGAGGATTTTTTCGTTCACGCGTTGAGCACTCAAAGCATCAACGAGCTACACACTCTAGGGAGTCTAAAAGCTTACTCACTGCAACAGCCTGAGGAGAAGCGCACAGCTCTGATCAAGTTGAATGTCCGCTCTCAACGCACGAGAAGAGAGTTTTTTCAGCCAACAGAAATGTGGTAAGTTGGATGGTGTGGAGAGAGAGACAAGAGAGAGGAGCGAGCAAGGATCTTTGCTCCCTCCTCGCACAGTCTTTGCTTTGTTTTGGCTTACACAGTACAAATCTATATTCATTCAAAACAAAGGAAGGAAGGAAGGTCAGATCTTTGTCGGTAAGCAACTTTGATTCAGAAAGGTCAGAAAGGTATGATCTTTTCAAGAAATTTTGATTCCAATTTTAGGGTTTTGAATTGGTGGTTGTGATTTCTGACGTTAACATTAATCTATACCACATTTGAAATGGAATGATGCTGAAATAACAATGAAAACTCTCTTTCCTTTGTTTTCATACATAAAGTATGCCCTTTGGTGAAATTTCTTATATGAATATACTTTATGTTTAATATAACACAATATTATGATATCAGTAGTCATTGAGGTTTGTTTGAATATCATCATTTATTTTTGGAACCTTTCAATTCTCAGGTGATTACACATACATGGAAAACACTCACAAGATGAAGTTACAGCCAGGAAGAACCACTGAACACAGCAATTGTTACAACGACAATTTTCGAATCAAGCAATACATAGCAAAGTAAACAATAAATCCAGCCATAGCTAATGTGTTTTGACAATATGTTGGTTCCATTGAGGTAACATTTTTTTGAATCTTTGTTATGTTGAATTAAAGTAATAGTGGGGCTTAAAAAGGGCATATGATTAACCGGATATGATATCCATTACAAGTTTCTATATTCTTATAGATTCAGTTCATCAGTAGTGAGCATATGATTAAGGGCATATATAGAACAGAACATGAAAAATGGAAGAATATAATGAAATGTTTTCATATGCATTCAAAAGGGAAGAGCAAGTCCAAAAGATAAAAGTAGTATCAAATGAATTTCTTAGCATCGAAAATATAACATGATCAGTGTTTAATGTTTTGTTTATCAGATGAGAAGGTAAACCTGGTAACATGTTTAGATGAAGAATGTAGGATTTCATATACAAACAATTGTAATGATGACACATGAATGCTAGAGATGGATGTGGTGGTGGTTGTTAACAATGTTGGCAAGTTGCATCAATCATGTTATTCCTTTAGATGCATTGTTATTTCTTCCTTTGAGTTTTTGTACCCTGAAACTGAAGATTTCACTGATACGGTGAATTTCTTTTGAATTTTCTCTATAATATATTCTCAGTTTATAAAGAATTTTCTTTGATTATATTCTCAGTTTAATATATTCTCTTGCATATATTCTCAGTGAACTCTTCAATTTTAGGTTAGTAGGTGATTCAAAGAATTATATTCTCGGTTTAATATACACGACTAAGGTGAATTTTATTTGAATTTGCTCTTTTATATATTCTCAGTTTATAAAGAACTTCTTTGAATATATGCTCAGTTTAATATATTCTCAGTTTAAAATAGATTCTTAGTTTGAATATATTCTCAGTGAAATCTTCAATCTCAGTTTACTATACATTCTCAGTTTATAAAATGTGTTTGATTTCAATTGAAATTCAACTTATCCGTGAAATCTTCAGTCTCGGTTCAGTTTAATTTATATCCGCAAATTCAAAGGAAAAAATTTCTCAGTTTAATATATTCTTTATAAAATGTGTTTGATTCAAACGACCGCAACATATAAACTGAGAAATCTGGATATTTAACCCTGATTTTCAGAATTGTGTTTTAACATTGATCCAGATTTCTCAGTTTATATGAATACCAACCGCAACATATTAAGTTTTAACATTGATTTTCAACAGTCATCTTCAACCCTTTACAAATGTGGTGTTATATCCTGATTTCAGTTAATTTCTTTGGCAAATGTTTGGCAAACCATATCCTGATAAAACTTAGAATGAGGTGTAAGGACATTGTCATTGCAACAACAGAAAATGGATTAAACTGAGATGAGACTGTGAACATAAAATAAAACGTGATTTGCAATAACAATTGATTAAACTTAGAATATGGTTTGTAATAACAATGGATTGTGTAAGGACATTGTTATTGCAAGAACAAAAAAATATATTAAACTAAGATGAGACTGTGAACAGAAAATAAAATGTGGTTTGCAATAACAATGGATTAAACTTAGAATGTGGTTTGCAATAACAATGGATTTTAAGATTGAAGATTTCACTGAGAAGATTTCACTGAGATTTCACTGGATTGAAGATTTACAATAACAATGGATATATTCAAAGACAGTCTTTCTAAGAATGGATTGAATATATTAACAATGGATATATTGCTAATACATCTGAATGGATCCATTGTTAATATATCCATTGTTATTGAATGTCTTTGAATGGATATACGCAGGTATTGAATATATTCAATAATATTAACAATTGATATTCAATAATATTAACAATGGATATTCAGTAACAATGGATATATTGTTATGGATATCTTCAATCTGAGGTTCTTGAATATATTAACAATGGATATTCAATAACAATATATCCATTCAGATTTGGAGAAAGACTGTCTTTGAATGGATAGCAATAACAATGGATATATTCAATAACAATGGATTTTAATATATTCTTAGTTTGTAAAGAACTTCTTTGAATAGCATGCTGTTTTCACAATGGATTAAACTTAGAAAGACAGTATAAATAGAATCATGCCAATTTGAGAATGAATAGAATGATGCTATGATCTGCTAATTCAAAGAGCACGTTTCTGCTAATATTTGCTAATTCAAAAGAATTCTGCTAAGATCTTATCAAAATTTCTTGCTAATTCTGAAAATCCTGATTAAGGTGACATTAGCAGATACTAATTAGTAGATAGTATTGACAGATATTAGCAGATATTTTAGTATGAGATACGCTCTGCTAATCCTGATTAATTCTCAGATTCTCAAAATTCTCAAACTCTGCTAATTCTGCTATGATCTTATTCATACTAATTTTGCTGAAATGTAACTTTATTAACCAACTTTCCAAAATCTGCAACTTTCCATTAATTGCATTTCAAATGTTGGTCATCTTATTCAATAATTACATTTGGAAAGTTCCAGATTGCTCAAATGTTGCAGATTGCTCAAATGTTGACTTTCCAATAATTACATTTTGGTTCCAAGATCTTATTCATACTAATTTTGCTGAAATGTAACTTTATTAACCAAATTTCCAATACTTGCTGAAATGTATCACAAAATCTGCAAAATGAAAATGACAGGATCGACTGAACATTTTCCATTTTCCAATCCAAAATTTTCCATTTTGTTAACATTTTCCATTTTCATGTCAACATTTATTCAACAGGATCATTTTGACAGGGGAGGGTTGTTCCAAACACATCATCTTCCATTTTCCGATTCAAAATTTTCCAATCCAAAATCCAAATTTGGAAAATTGGAAAATGTTGACTGGATCATTTTGAATGGAAAATGTTGACATGATCCATTTTCCTGTTAAGAGGATTAACGGTTTGAATTGGATTTTGGATTTATTTTTTTACATGAGAATTTATAATGTCAACAAGAGACGTTTTCATGTCAACAGGATCCATTTTCCTGTCAAAATGTCAACAGGAGAATTTATTTGTGTTGTCTTTTGAATCAAATGTAAATTCAAATTTGTTTACATTTTGACAATTTTTTGAATCATCTCATTTCAAATGTGATCAGTTGAGTGTAATCATATGTAAATTCAAATGTGATCAGTTGAGTATATGAAGTGAAGTGAGAAGTTGACAAACCAAGTTGAAGTGAAGTGAGAAAATTTCCATTTTAAGTTTTGAGGTTGGACATATCATACCAAGTTGAAGTGAAGTGAGAAGATGATTAGTTGGAATTTTCTCACTTCACTTGGACATATCGTACCAATGTAAAATGCATATTCACTTGGACATATCATACTAATGGAATTTTCTCACTTCACTTGGACATATTATACCAATGAAATTTTCTCACTTCACTTGAACTGAGTAATTTGAGTTCACTTGAAAATTTTCTCACTTCACTTCACTTCAAAATGCAAAATGACAAACCAATTTCAACTGATCACATTTTGAGTAATCATATGTCCAGGATACTCAAATTCAACAAGTTTGTGAATCCTAATCATACATGTTATAATGAAAAATTAATTGCCTGAGGTATTATACTAATCATACATAGATGTCAATCGAGCTACTGACATCCCTAATGATTTTGTATCTGATGATATGTTTATCCATAAGAACTATGCATGTCTTCATCTTGAATATTTCTTGCATCTGATTTATTTTTTGAACTATGCAGTTTGTTCACATCCTTCGACTATGCATTTTTTGAATCATACTGTCATCCCTAATTGCCTGAACTATGCAGTTTGTTCACATCCTTCGACGTAGAGCACTGGGTTTTCACGGGACAGCTCAAAATACTAAGGGGTGATTCTCCACAAGTGTGGTCGATGGTAAGCTCGATGGTCCAAAATAGGATTCGCCGTTATTCAAATATTTGTTCCTACGTTTTTTGACTGTTTAATTTTTCCTAATTTCTATTTAATGGTCTTTAGATGATGTTCACTTCATTTCTTTGCAAGAACTAAGAAAGCAATCACAAGAAACTCGCCCTGAAGTAAGCCTCTCGCTTTCACTTTATCTCTCTAGATTAGGGTACTTGAAAATTGAATGTGTTATGTTGATCATTTCATTGCTCCCAAAGATGATAATTTTGTTCAGCTTCTTGAGATTTTGGGAGGATGATGGATATTTGAGTTTACTGAGAACATTTTTGCTCAAAAACTTGCAATCTACACCCGTTATTAATTAGAACGTTTGCTCAAAAATTTGTATTACTAATTTAAGGACAATATGGTGCATATGAGGTGTACTGATGAATTATTTGTTTGTGCCAGCTGTCACGAAATTTTCTTCTATGGGTTTGCAGTTTATACTCACATAAATACAACACATGATGTATCACCTTTTTTTGGTTATTTTAACTTCTGCATGATGGAAGGGAATAATGGAGGTTCAAATTACTATTCAATTACTAAAATTTTGTATGTAGACTATGCAGGATGTTGCAATATTTTTCGTTTCGTTTCTATGTATGTATATATAGTTTATCTTTATATGGAAGGTGTAACTGATATACCTGGAAATAGCGCCTTCGTCTCACTTCACCAAATATGCATCAAAAATGGTTGTGTGCTTAGAGATCATAGAAATCATATAGTCTGGCATGCAGTTGGCAGGGATTAGTGAATGCAAGGTGGTCCAACTCACCATTGCCTTAAACAACATAGAGTTTATAAGAACTGAAACCCTGCAAGCCCTCCAAGAAGCTCATGTAGACTGTCCAAATTTATTGAGTCCAGCAATTTCTATAAAGAAACTCTCAATACTTGCAAAATGGTATAAAATTCTTTTTTTTGGATCATGGGGGTTCCAATTTATAACATTTTGATACAATTTTGTTCCCAAAACTTGGTTTTTTGTGCATTCTATCCCTCTACATTGCCTCTTTGTAGTTTGCTAAACATTGTCAGGACAGATTAAGCTGTCTTGATCTTGAATCAAGACAAACAAACTGTTGGCACCTTTGCACTTTCCAGTTATCTTTATGTAACTGTGTTCTATTTGTATTTGTGAAATTAACTACAATTGTGCACATGAAGTACACTATGTTTAAATGTGTGGTTTTATATTGAATGCTTCAGTCATTCTATTTGTATTTGTGAAATGAAGCATTTTGTGGAATAACAGTATCTTTTTTGTTTATTTTCCATCGCTTAGGAAATTCCCAAGAGCAATGCAAATCTTTGCTTTAATAGAAGTTCTGCTTGAGTCTCCATATGTTCTGACCTAGATTATTGTTTAATGAAGATCAAAATTATCATCCTAATCTAGAAGAGTTTTTGACATGTGATTTTCAGGTTTATATGAATGTTGATGAGGCAAAATGCTGGAAATGACAATCATTCACATATTGAGAACAAATTTTGCCGGAATATGATAGAAAGCGAGATTTGAATAAACTTGCAACAAAGACTTCTTCGATATTCCATGCGATGAAGAAAACAAATTTAATGAGTTATCTGGTTGTTGTAATTATTATTCTGTAAAATGTAAAATATGTAAATGAAATATAGGGCTAATTGCCCTATTGCACTGCTTACAGGTCAATGTCATGTTATGATATGTTGCAGTTTAATTTTTTTACTGTTTGTTTGCATTATGAAGAGAGGGGGTTGTGTGTCAAATCATTTTTTCATAAATCAATGATGTTGCAGATGGAAAGAAATATGCGAGAGGGCATAACACGATGCTAGAGATATTCTGATACCTTTCATCGTCCAGTGAGATGACCTTGGGTCATCGGTAAGTTTTTACGAATTGGAATGCGAGAAATTTTGTTTCTTTTTGGTGCTCGCCTTTTGGGCTTGAATTGATGCAACAATTATTATTATTTTTATATTAAGCATTTTCCTGCAAATTGGTGAAAACATTCCCTAAATTGTGTTTATTTTTCAAGTCCTGGCCAAATCTTTTTTTAAAACATCCAAATCGTATGTACTTCTATTGGATTGTTTGTGTAATCTGTATCTGCCATTATCTACTTATTGTGTGAATGGTTTGTGTATTCCCTAAATTGAAGCTTGAGTGAACTAAATTTTGGGGGTGAAACTAAAATTTTTGGGGAAACTAAATTCTTAGATGGGAACTAAATTTTAAGGGGTCCTACAATTGTGGGGGAACTAAAGTTTTGTGGGAACTAAATAACAATTATTGCGCTTTACTTATTATTGTTCATTTAAAATTAGAGCATTTTGTTCCGATGCATTAAAAAAAACTAGGGGATCTAAGAATTTGAGAGGGAATATTTTAAATAAACTGTGCCCTTCTGGTATGTGTTATGATCTAAATTTTGTGGGAAACTAAAATTTTGAGGGGACTAAATTCTCTAGGGGAAGTACATTTTGCGGGACAAATTTTTTTAAAGAAACTAAAGAACAATTATTGTGCTTTAATTTTTGGGGGGAACAAAGATTTTGAGTGAGAATATCTTAAACGAACCGTGCCCTATTGGATGTGTCTTTCCATATATCATGGATACTGAAACCTTTGTTGTCGGGTGTACTAGGACTTATGAGTCCTTTTTTTTGTTCTTTGGAAAAGTTGACAAGGGGCGCGCGCAGGGACGCCATGCACCCGGGATCGAACCCGGGTGGCCTCGCAGCAAGCGAGGGCTTTATGCCGCTGCAGCAACGCTCCTTTGACTTATGAGTCCTTAGCATTGAACTTAGTTTATAAATTATGATTATTATTTCTAAAATAGATTTAGCATACATTGGCCCCATGTTCTCTTGAACAAACATGTATATCTGTTGCATTCATGCATATGGAATATTTCTGCTTTGCCAACAACATGTATATCTGTTGCATTCATACATCATGCACTGCTCTTAACTCTTTGCTCGATGCCAGTTTATGCGAAGACAGAATACATAGAACTAAAAAAATTCAGTGAACTACAATTTTACATTTTGTGGGAATTAAATTATGGGGAATTACATTTTGGGGGAGGAGCTAAACTTTTCGGTGTAATTAAAACATAAAATATTGGTGGAAATAAATTTTTGGAGAAATTAAAATCTAAAATTTTAAGGGGAACTAAATCTGGAAGTAATCAAATTTTTGGATGGAACTTTAGAGGAAACTAAATCTGATAAGAATTAATATTTGGGGTAAACTAAAATTTTTGAGGGGAACTAAATTCTCTTTGAAAACTAAATTTTGGAAGAAACTAATATTTTTGGAAAGTAAAAATTTAGCTGGAAAAACTCTAAAATTTTGGAGCGGAACTAAATTTGGAGTGCACTAAATTTTGGGAGAAACTAAGATTTTTGGGGGAACAAAATTCTTTGGGATGAGCTAAATTTTCTGGGGAACTAAGATTTTGAGGGGGGGTTTCTAAAATGAATCATGTCCACATTTTCAGGGGAACTAAGATTTTGAGGGGGGATATCTAAAATTAATCGTGCCCACATTTTCAGGGGAACTAAGATTTTGAGGGGGAAATGTCTAAATTGAACCGTGCCCTACGGGCACGGGTATATACTATATATATAGATATATTACATTTGACAACGTTTTTTGAATTTTAGGGCTGACTAGGACAAGATAAAGAGTGGCTGAGATTTGATCTTGGTAAATCAATGGTTAAGATTGCATTTTGTGAAAATTTTGGTGGAAAAGCTTACGTTTTGGTGGAAAAAGTGTCTTCGGAACCAAAATTTTGAAATTAGAAGTGTCTTGGAAAAGATTGTGGAGATTAAATTGGGGGGGTGCTTTGGGAACCTAAACGTTGAAATTAGAAGTGCATTGGGAAAGATGGTGGAGATTAAATTTGGGGGGAAAAGTGCATTGGGAATCTAAACTTTGAAATTAAAAGTGCATTGGGAAATATTGTGGAGCAACAAATTAGCGTAAAGATACCATGATGTTTGTTGTTCCGCGCCAGCTAAATTTTTTTACGCTAATTTGTTGTTCGACGTCGAAGGCGCCTGTGCCATTTTTTACGCTAATTTGTTGTTCCGCGCCGAATGCACGAGCACCAAATTTGTTGTTCGACGCCGAATTTGTTGTTCCGCACCAAAGGCGCATGCGCCGAATTTGTTGTTCCGCACCGAAGACGTCCTCGCCGAAGGTGCCCGTGCCGCTAAATATTTTTCCGCTAATTTGTTGTTCTGTTAAATTTTGGCTGTGGAAATAATTTTTCGGGGAACAAAGATTTCGCGGGGGAAATTCACGGGGGAAATCTTAAATGGACCGTGCCCGCGGGCACGGGTTATGACTAGTATATATATATATCGAAATGATTGTAATTAAATCAAAACCCCACCAAAATGGGATTTATCGTGGCGATTACATTTATTTCGCTATATAAAAAGCTACGGACATACTTTGTATGTAAATTTAGTGCCTAAAATTTTAAATTTGAATCCGTTAAAGGACGAAATAAATGGTTATGTGTTTATATATATTTCCTTTAAGCCCAAATTTGTGTGTTAAATTATGTTCGTTCTATTTTAATTCTTTTAGGCATTCTGTATTTTATTTATACGTTTCGAAATAATTTTAATTATTTCGAGAACCCACCAAAGTGGGCTCTACTGTTAAATTATTGTTATTTCAGAATGTAAACGGTTAAATACATACGTTGTATGGTTGCCTGGATGAATTTTAAATGGATCGAAGGAGTAAATAAAAGGTTTTCACATATATTTACCTTTAAAGTTTATTATCAGTTTAATTCAATTTTTGGGCACATTAGATTATATGTTTCGAAATAATTTTAATTATTACGAGACCCCACCAAAGTGGGCGCTACTGTTAAATTATTATTATTTCGGAACATAAACGGTTAAATACATACGTTGTATGATTGATTGCCTAATATTGAATTTAAATTGGATTGAAGGATGAAATAAGAAGCTTTAACGTATATTTCTCCTCAAAGATAAATTTTGTGTTAATTGTGCTAAAATAAATTTAAATTCTAAGTTTAAGGCATAAAACCATATATATATATACATACATACATATACATATATATACATATATATATATATATACATACATACATATACATATATATACATATATATATATATATATATATATATATATATATATATATATATATATATATATATATATATATATATATATCGGTATATAACAAGTTGACTTCATACCTTGGTATGAAAATTCAGTTTGCCTAAATTTAGATTTAAATTAAAACACAAAATTCAAGTGTTTTATTCGGGAGCAAATAAAAGGCTTTAACATATATTTCTCCTCAAGGATAAGTTTAAAAGGCCTTAAGGAATTTTTGTGCACTAACCATCGAGCAAATGGCCTTAAGGAAATTTGACACATTTTAAAGTTATATATGAAATGGGATATGCTGTATATTTATATATATAACTTTATATATAATGTATGTTCTTATACACATTAGTATACCTATATACCCCATTTTAAAGAAGAAAATTTGTGTTGAAGTTATGGATTTTATTTAACTCAATATAAATGATTAGAAAGGTGGAATAAAAGGTTCTTATATATATTTCCACTTAATGTAATCATTTTTTGTTAAATTCTGTTTAGTTTCAAATTCAATTTTTGGCACAATTAATTATATGTTTCGAATATAGATTGATTGGATCATTAACTCACCAAAGTGGGTTTTCTTGTGAAGATTAGTTTTAATCTCGAAATGTAACAAGTTGAATACATACTTTTGTATGAAAATTTTGGTTGCCTTAAATTTGATTTTGAATAAAAGTGGACTTGAATATCTCCACTTAAAGTATAAATTCATGTATTAAATTGCGACATAGATTCAAATTTTGCAAAGGTATATATTTTTGAAATAACTTCGTGCAATCATCATCTCGCCAAAGTGGGCTCTTTTGTTTTGCATCATTTCATTTCATAAAAATAAAAAGGAATTTTATGTGCCCATAAATTTCGTAAGAATGTTAAATCAGCCCAAAGGAAGATTACCGTGCTTTACCATTTTATGCGCACATGTGGCAATAGACAAGGTGATGATTAGTGAGTTCAATGCATGCAAATCTAATTCGGCCCAAAGAAAGTTTTATTTTTGGCATGTTATTATTGTCAAAAGTTTTATTTTTGGCATGTTATTATTGTCATTGTCTGATTGCTACAACAAGATGTCAATGACTTGTCAATAGATTATCCAAAGATAAATATTGGGCTAGTAGGGGATGTCTTGAGATGGGAAAATAGCATTAATTTGAATTTGGTGTTGTTTTGTTTAATACTCATATGAACATGGTGCAAATTGTTTTCTTGTTTTCTTTTTCAGCTATCATTCCTGAAAATTTTTCTGCCAACCTCAAATATATGTAATGCCCTACAAGTTACTGCACAAGTACTAGAGGGGGGGGGGTGAATAGTACTTTAAAAATAACAAGGAGTATAATTCCTAATTATAGTGCAAACAACTACCAAATCAATTTACGGAAGCTTAAATTGAATGACAACAACAAAATTAACAAAGCTAACAAAAGATGTTACTGGGTTCGGATCCACCCAAGTCTCCCCGACTTGTTCCCGGTGATCCTACGTCCCAACCACCCGGATCCCCTCCGGATACTTAGGTTAGAAACCCTAACCCAAGATTTCCACTATGATATCTTGTGAAAAACCTTCACAAGATCAAATCTTACATGCAATGGCAATAGTGAATCCCACAACCCGGGATCACAACCTTCTCTCACAACCGAGAGAATCAACAAGCAATATAAATGAGTTTATAATGAAATAAACAATCTTACCACAAAATCCTATACCTTGTGTTTTTCTTACCAAATAGGTGAAAGGAAGGATTTGAGGAAGATGAAGTCACCAAGACCTAGCACCAAGGAAATGACCAGCAATAGGTGCCTAGGAGTGATTTGGAGACTTGAATCAAGCAAGAGCTTGAAGAGCTCACCAAGAACAAGCTTAATATGGATTCTAGATCTAGAAAGTGAGAGAATGGGTTTCTTGTGAGGAAGAGAGCTTTGGAAATGAGTGAGAATGGCTATCTCTTTTAATCTCAATGAATCTCTTAATGGCAGCTCTAACCTAGAGAGAAATGACCTAGGTTCGTATTTATAGGGTCCCATAAAAACAAGTTAGGTCAATTCCCAACGGATAGAAATCTGAGGCAACTAGTCGGTCAAAGAACAACCACTGACCGACTAGTTCATCAACTAGTCGGTCAGTCAAACAACATGGACCGACTAAGTGAGGAACTGAGAAGAGATAGAAATTCAGACCTAGAAATCTAGTCGGTCCAAGAAGACATTCTGACCGACTAGTTTCACAACTAGTCGGTCAGTCAGTGAACGTAGACCGACTAAGAGGCAAAAGCAAATAGTCTGAATATAAATTGACTTAGTCGGTCCAAGAACAAAAGTTGACCGACTAGATTGTCAACTAGTCGGTCACCAAACGTTCTTAGACCGACTAACGATAAACAGTAGCTTAGGAGAAATTTAGTATGAATAGTAAGTCATAACTAGTCGGTCAAAGAAGCATCACTGACCGACTAGTTCACAAACTAGTCGGTCGGTGAGTCAACGTAGACCGACTAACTGTAAACAGTACTGAACAAGAAAAGATTAACTCAAACTAGTCGGTCCAAGAAGCTCTTCTGACCGACTAGCTCACCATCTAGTCGGTCAGTACTTCTTCTTGTACCAACTAATATGCACAAACAAGTCCGAATCGAAGCGCGACGCTTCGAGGAAGTTAAAATGAACTTGTACTAAGATCCTAGAGCTACGATATGAGCGTTATGAAGATAGAATCGTAAGATATACTCAAGGCTTAACATTCAATAGATCAAAGCTAAAAGACTATAAATAAATCCTTAAGGAACGATCTTCGAAAGCTTCGATCAATTCTTCATGACTTCCAAAACGGTCCAAGAGCTTCAACGAAGCTTTAGGCAATGAATACGTGCTTTGAGAAGTCTTGAGATGTCGCTTTGATTGTTCTTGTGAATTTGGCGACGATCTCCAATACTGCGCTCACAAATTGTTAGTTCATGAATTATTTATGTTTGCTCATCATCCAAAACCAAATCCGGGGAGTCCAATATTCAACATTCTCCCCCTTTTTGGTGATGACAAACCAACATAAATAATAATAAAAAATAACGATTCAAATGAAAAATACTTACTCCCCCTGTATTGATGACACGTTAATTCCAAAATGAATATATATGAATTGCATCAATCAGACGAGTAAGATAATTAAAGAGAATCGATTTTTGAAATATCGGATTTTGAAAATCCTTATATATATCTTAACTCCCCCTGAATCTAACATATCAAACTAGATTCTTGGAAATTGATTTAAATTTTCATTTGCCCTATTTATTATCATTATCTCTCCCCCTTTGGCATTATCCCAAAAATGGGGGGCATACAACGACAACAACTAGGGAAATTAAAATCCAACATCGGGAGTCGTAGATGTTGACGATGGACCCAATTGACACAAGGGAAAAACGATGAAGGCAAATCAAGGTGTGCCAAATTGTCCATCATTTTAAAGCGAAAATTAAAATCATCAAAAATACCAAATATTCATTCATTTATTGAGTAAAGGAACATACTCTCCAATATTCAATATTCTTGGTTAAATTTGTGCATGGAAAACAATTCTATACAATCATAGAAATATAATCTATTTAACCAAGCTTCCAAGCGTCGAGCGACGAATTCACATTTCATATGCGTTGAACGAATAGTAAATGTGCACGACGAATTAAAACATAGAGAACATCGATGTATATATATATAAAAACATCATGAGTACATCCAAAAAGATATCACATCGAGTACATCAAGTATAACATACCATGGATATCAACAACAAAAAAGAAAATACATCATACATCATCTAACCATCAGCATCATCCAAAGTACATCAAAATACAACACCGACATCCAGAAAAATCAAAATACAACAAAATAACCCTCAAACTCCATCCTAACCCAAAATACTCTCAATAAGATGCATCATCCAATGAGCAGTGGAGAGTCCTCGATACTGACGATCACGAGGGAGTGGCTGGATCAGCAGTCTCCATGGGTCCAGTCGATGGAGTGGACTCAGGCTCTGCTGGGAGGAGAGGCGTGTCAACAGACGGGATCGTCGGGGCAGGAGTGGAAACGACGACGGGCTCAACGGCGGGGGTCTCAACAGGAGTATCAGCAGGCAAGACAGGAGCATGGTCGTCAACAGGAGCAGCAGCAGCCTCAGAAGTCTGAACTACTGGTGCAGAAGTCTCTGGAGCACCGGAAGTGGTGCCATCTCCAGGAGCAGATGTGGTAGCAGCAGCAGCAGCAGTGGCCTCATCGCCACGAGCCAAGGAAGTGACAAGATCGTCAATATCCTCATCGTCCATCTCCTCGTCCTCAGAAACAGGAGGAGGAAGCTGGACGCCCATCAATCTAGCCATACGGCAGACGAACTCCTCGGTACAAGCCAAACGCGACTCGTGCCGACGAAGTAACCGTACGACATCATCTAATGTGGCAGAAGGAGTGGGGGCAGCAGCAGCTGAGGGAGTGGCCTGGGAAGCAGATGTGGTCGACCTCTGCACGTGACGAAGCGCCGCAAGAGATTTCTTAACGGCCGTCGCGTTCAGAGGAGGACCCAAGGGACGCTCATCATCAGGAGGCAGGAGAACACCGAATCGACGGAAAACCAAAGTCAACAGACATGGATATGGGATATGCGCAGATTTAGTGGTCTTGCGTATACACTCGAAAGAGTCCATCTTATCGAGTATAATGCGAGCCCAATTAATCTCGCTACCCATGAAAAGAGCGTATATCAATTTCAAAAACGGCTGAGATGGAAGAGAAGAAGATCCATACTTGGGAAGAAGGCAGGACTTCAAGATCAGATTAAGCACCCAAGCATTTGACTTGAAAGATTTGGAAGGGACTCTAATGAATGCGGGGGGGATAACCTGGAAGATTTCACCTAGGGTAGGCTGATCGAGGGTGGAGATATCGTCAACAGAAATGTCAGACGGGAGGAGGCCACACGACGAGCAACCTATCAGCTCCCCCAAGATCTCTGCCGTGAGGACTATAGGAGTCCCCAAAACAGAAGTCTCGATGGAGTGAGACTCATCGTACTGGCCCCGGACATGATTGGCGTAAAATAGCTTGACCAGGCGAGGATAGGGTCGTGGGTTTGCCTTAGGGTCGAAGCGAAGGTAGTCCAAAAGGCCACTATAGGAGAGAAGATCAGCAAGGCCAAGGAAATTAGAAAACTGAACGTAATGTTCCAACAGCAGCGGGCAGTGCTCTATACGGTTGTACGCAGCTAGACACTGTGGGTCGTCGCGGCACAACGATATATCAACACCTCCGACTGGCATTGGAGCTTTACCCTTAGCCTTACGGGTCTTAGGAGGAGGTGGAGGAGGGGGTGGAGTGGGTGCCTTCTCGGGATGTTCAGGAGTGTATTCCTCATCGGAGTTATCCTCGGAATCACTATCCGAACGCTCACCGGGAGGGGTGGGAGCACGGAACTTTTTAGGTTTAGGTTTTGGCTTGGACGATTGGCCGGTATGTTTAGGCTTGGACGTCCACTTCCTCTTCAACGGAGTTGAAGACGAAGAGGGGGTCGAGTGGTCTTGGCCCTACGTTTAGGAGGGGTCGAAGTGGTCCCGGTCTCTACGGTCATGGGGGATGCCCCAGAAGATGTAATCGGGATTCTCGTTCGTGCCATGATCGCGGCACAACGAGTACAACCAAGCGTCGGGATAGGATCAAACACCCTAAGCTAAAACAATCCTAACCACAAACCCTAAGAAGGAGAAACCGAAACCCTAGAACAATTTCCGAAACCCTAGAGCCTAGAAAAGAAAATGAGATCTAGAACACACCCTAGGGAAGAAAACTGAGATCTAGGAAGGAGGGTTATACCTAGGGGAGTGGTCGACGGCGACCGGCGACGGAGATGGCCGGAAAGTTGGCCGGAAATCGATGGGAAGATGAGGGGTCTCGAGTGGGTTTAAGGGGTTTTCGAGCTGGAGGTTTGAAGAAGACCGACTAAAAGAAGAATCAGTCGGATGAATGAGGCTTAAGTCGGTCAGGAATGCGAAAAGACGTGTTTGCCCTAACGCACTTAGTCGGTCACAGTTTAAGCACTGACCGACTAGATTACGATCTAGTCGGTCGGTCAATGAGCTTGAACCGACTAAGTCGAAACAGAGGCAAACAGAAATTTTTAGGGCTAGAGTTAGTCGGTCGCAGTATAATCACTGACCGACTAGTTTTCAATCTAGTCGGTCGGTAAGTGTACTGTGACCGACTAAAGAAAGTAAATGACAAAAGAAAGTTTAAAGCTTGAACTAGTCGGTCTGAGTTCACTAGCTGACCGACTAGATGAGCATCTAGTCGGTTGACTAATGAACTGAAACCGACTAGAAGAGTCCAAAAGTTGATAAATGAGTTCTCTTCATAAAAACACTTGGATGGAACATCTTAACTCTCTCATTAGTCATCTAAACTACCCCACAAATCGTCGAAATCTTAAATACGACGTTCAAAAAAGAATTCGAGCAAAAAATCAAACAAATCACATAAAATCCCCAAAAATTCAATAAATCTAGCATGAACGAAATATCGCGAAATATAATAGTATGCAAGATAATTGAATGAAACATGAATCTTATATCTCGGATTCACCCATAATCCCCAATTCTCGACGCAACCGCACAAAGGAGTCCTCCTTTAGGGGTTTCGTGAAAATATCGGCGATTTGCTTTTGGGTTTCAACGTACACTAATATGATGTCCTTTTTAGCAACATGATCGTCTAAGAAATGGTGTCGGACATCTATGTGTTTAGATCGGGAATGGTGCACCGGATTCTTTGAAAGACAGATAGCACTTTGGTTATCCACCATGATAGGGCTAGTATCACAATGAATACCAAAATCCTTCAGTGTGTGTCTCATCCAAGGAACCTGGGCACAAGCGGCACCAGCGGAAATGTATTCCGCCTCGGTGGTTGAAAGTGATACCGAATTTTACTTCTTGGAAAACCAAGAGACAAGGGAATTTCCTAGAAAATGGCAAGTGCCACTAGTACTCTTCCTGTCGGATTTGCATCCCGCATAATCAGCGTCACTATATGAGACTAACTCATATGTGCTAGATTTCGGATAAAGTAATCCAAAATCTAAAGTGTAACTTAGATAGCGAAAAATATGTTTAACCGCTACTAAGTGAGAATCCTTAGGTTGAGACTGATAACGAGCACAAATACAAACGGCAAACATAATATCGGGCCTACTTGCGGTAAGATAAAGTAAACTACCTATCATACCTCGATATAGACGAATGTCTACATCTTTTCCGCCAGTATCTTTATCAAGATGCGTTGTAGTGCTTATAGGAGTCTTTTTCCCAGAGGCATTCTCCATTCCAAATCTCTTTAGAAACTCCACTGTGTACTTCGTTTGAAGGATGAAGATTGCATCGTTCAATTGGCGAATTTGGAGACCTAAGAAATATTTGAGTTCGCCCATGTGGCTCATCTCAAATTGTTCCTTCATAACATTAGAAAACTCTTCGCAAAGAGTGAAGTTAGTAGCACCGAAAATGATATCATCAACATAAATTTGAACTAATAAAATATCATTATTCACATGCTTAACAAAAAGTGTAGAATCGGCTTCGCCCATTTTAAAATTCAAATCCAAAAGAAAATTCTTTAAGCGATCATACCAAGCTAGAGGAGCTTGTCTCAAGCCATAAAGAGCTTTCTTTAGTTTAAAAACATGAGTTGGAAATTTTTCACTTATGAAGCCCGGAGGTTGAGAAACGTAAACTTCCTCAACGACATCTCCGTTTAAAAATGCACTTTTAACATCCATTTGAAATAATTTAAAATTTTTATGGCATGCAAAAGACAATAATAGTCTAATTGATTCTAATCTTGCTACCGGAGCGAAGGATTCTTCGAAATCGATACCTTCCTCTTGTCGATAGCCTTGAGCTACTATCCGAGCTTTGTTCTGGACGACGACTTGGTTTTCGTCGGTTTTGTTCTTGAAGATCCACTTTGTCCCTATGACGGTGTGGTTCTTCGATGGCAAAGGAACAAGCTCCCATACCTCATTCCTCTCGAATTGAATGAGTTCCTCCTCCATGGCAAGGATCCAAGCACTATCTTCGCACGCTTCAACTATATTCTTTGGCTCTATCGATGAGGCAAAGGCACAATTGGTGAAGTGATGGACTTGAGATCTCGTCTTGACACTATCATGAATATTGCCAATGACTTGCTCATGAGGATGATCGCGAACTGTATGAAGCCGCTTGGGAATACCTTGATCACTAGGTACATTCTCAACAACTTCATTAGTCGGGTTAGTATCAATAGAATCAATTGAATCAATGGACTTAGAATTTTCAAACGAATCACATAACACGTCCATAAAATCATCATCATTTGAAATTCTAGAAGTAGTAAAATTCTCATTAAAAGAGACATGTAGTGATTCCTCGATCGTAGAGGATCTTTTGTTGTATATCCGGTAGGCTTTGCTACGTGAGGAATACCCAACAAATATCCCCTCATCCGATCTCGGATCAAACTTGTCCAAATTATCATGTGTTTTTAATAAAACATTTTGCGCCGAAAACACGAAAATGTTTAACTTGAGGCAATCTACCAAACAACAATTCATAGCAAGTTTGTTTGGTGCCGGGCCTCAAAAGTATTCTATTAAACACATAGCAAGCGGTGTGTACCGCTTCCACCCAAAATTGATAACCAAGTTGACTATCTTCGAGCATAGTACGAGCACACTCCACAAGCGTTCTATTCTTCCTCTCAACAACACCATTTTGAGGAGGTGCGCGAGGGAAAGAAAACGTGTGAGTAATTCCAAGATCATCACAAAAATTTGAGAAAGACTCATTCTCAAATTCACCCCCATGATCACTACGAATAGTGACAATGGTGGTTCCGATGAGATTTTGTACTTTCTTCACAAATATTGTGAAGTTTTCAAAAGCTTCATTTTTATTACATAAGAAAAATACCCATGTAAATCTAGAATAATCATCGACGATGACAAGACCATATCTTGCATTTCCTAAGGAAGCAACTCTAGTTGGCCCAAATAAATCTAGATGCAATAGCTCTAGTGGCCGTTTAGTAGAAATGCTTTTCTTAGGTTTAAATGAAGATTTAGGAAGCTTGCCACATTGACAAGAATCACAAAAACTTTTCTTTTCAAAAACGAGCTTCGGAAAACCTTTAATGGAATTTAATTTTGAAAGCTTATAAAGTGTTCCAAAGTTCACATGTCCAAAGCGTCGATGCCATAAGTGTTGTTCACTTGTGTTGGCAACGAGACATTGTTCATATGACTTAGGAAGATCCAAAATATAAATATCTTTATGGCGTGTGCCAGAAAATAATAACTTATTATTATCATTTGAAATATGACACAATCCTTTCGCAAAGCTAACTTTGTAACCTTTGTCACAAAGTTGGCTTATTGAAATAAGATTATGATTTAAACCATTAACTAGATAAACATCACTAATTAAGGGTTTAGATGGGTTACCCACTTTACCAACACCGACGATGGTTCCGCTCTCGTTGCCTCCAAATACGACGCGATTTCCATTTGCAATGGGAACCACTCCGGAGAGCAATTGAGCGTCACCCGTCATGTGTTTGGAGCACCCGCTATCGAGTATCCAATTCCCTTTGGAGCTAAATTTAAATTTGTTGCTCCTTTTCTTTTTCTTTTCCTTGAGTACCTAAAGATAGAAAATTTCTTATCATGGTACCCAAGGTCATTGGGTCCTCAAAGGTTAGACCTTTGGAAGCCAAGTCCAATTGGACTTAGACTTCCCCACATAATTTCTACTATGCACAACATCCGAAAAATAAGCATTCATATACACTTGTTTTTCATCCATGCTTGTGTCCTTTGGGCTCCAAATAGTGAAAATCTTGGGAGCCCTCATCCTATTGGGTGCATGCATGCGACATTGATTTCTACGTGATGCATGTTGTGGATAGGCATAAGGAACATGATGGAATGGTGCACGACGAGAATTATTCATATGATGAGGTGGGTGAACATATGCATGTGTGGGAACACGTGCGTGAGGGTGTCTCACATGGTGTGCACGTGCCCGAGAGTGTGTTGCATAAAAATCATCATATGTGTGAGACGGTGGAGTAGGACGTGTGTTCCTACGTGGCATGGTATTGGTGTACATATAAGCATGCCCCTTCTTTGGAGGTCCACCCAAAGTGGGTTTCTTTCCGAAAGAGGGTGTGGACGATGTGGAAGTACCATTGGTAGATGAACTACCAATAGAGTGTTTGCTACCACTCGTAGAGTCACCAGAAGTTGGCCTAACAAAAGTAGTGGCCGCTTTGGATGGACATCCCATCGTATACCCCAAACCAATGTGGTGATTGGCCGGAAGTAAGTCACTTAGGATTTTATCCAAATGGTCCTTACCCTTATTGAATTTATTAATTCGGCCTAATGTGTTCTCATATTTCTCTTTGAGAGAATGCATAGAAGTATCCAAGTTTGATACTTGCGATCTGAGCACATAAACACGAGATTTAAGATTCTCATTCTCAATACTCAAAGTCGAGTTTTGAGAAGTCAACTCCTCTATCTTATGTTCTTCCGGATCCTCAATGCTAACATGTTCAAGTTTAGATTTGAGATTAACAATCTCATTTCTTAACTCTTCAACAACGGTGTCGTTGTTGGTGATGATAGTCTTAGGCGAGGTTTGAATGCTAGCTAGGTCATCTTTTACTTTAGTATATCTATTTACTAATTTAGTGTATTTAGACCATAATTGAGAGTTAGCATTCCTAAGATCATCCATGGTTACCTCATCGCCTTCGTTGTCTCTATCATCAGAGGAGGAAGATTCTTGATCATGCTCCTCTCTCGCCATGAAGCACATGTGCGCTTGCTCCACTTTCTCATCGTCCGACTCTCCGCTTGAGGAATCCTCGGAGTCAGTGAATGTTGCTCCGACAAGTCTTTTTTTGTACCCCTTTTTGTACTTCTTCGACTTGTCGAACTTCGGCGCCTTCCACTTCTCCTTTTGCTTGTTTTGAGGACAATCCGCTTTGATGTGTCCTGCCTTATTGCATTTAAAGCACAAAGGTGGAGAGGCGTTAGTAGAAGTAAATTTAGATTTTTGTTTGAAGTTACCCTTTCGGAAGAAGCGATTGAACTTTTTTGCCATTAGTGCAATGGATTCCATGTCCATTTCTTCTTCCGAGTCCTCATCATCGGTAGAGGCGGATGAAGCCGCCTTGAATGCAATCGCCTTTTTCTTAGGCGCGTCTTGGTTCAAATAGGACATCATCTTTTCTTGTAACTTCACCTTGCAATCTTTGCGTACCTCGTAAGCCATCAAAGTACCCATCAATTGAACTACGGTATATTTATTCATGTCATTACCTTCCTCGATGGCGAAGGTACGTTTCTCCCAAGAAGAAGGAAGTCCTTCGATAATCTTCGAACACTTATCCTTTTGGGTGTAAGTTTTGCCGAGAGCTTCCAACTCGTTCATTATGTCGACGAAGCGAGCATAATACTCCTTCATCTTTTCTCCCTGTTCCATGTGAAACAATTCGTAATCTCTATTGACTACTACGAGTTTAGAATCTCTTACCCGACTCGTTCCTTCATGCAAAATGAGGAGCGAATTCCAAATTTGATATGCACTCTTACATGTGCATATCTTATTAAAATCTTCGGGTTCCAAAGCACATTGTAAAGCATTCATTGCTTTGGCATTAGCAATCTCCGCGGCGACCTCTGCGGTGGTCCACTTGTCGAAATCTTCTTCGGTAGGCACATTGTACTCTGACATGGTAATTCTCCACAAGGAAACGCTCCAAAGGAACGTTTCCATCCGGCATTTCCAATATCCATAATTGACGCCGTTGAAGAATGGAGGCCTTGTCGAGGAATGTCCTTCCATGACTGAAGACGCTCCTTCACGGTTCCTGTAGGTTCCATAATCCGCAGGTGGACGAACGGTCTTGTTGTCGTTGGTATACATAGCTAAGTATCTGGCTCTGATACCAAATGTAATGCCCTACAAGCTACTGCACAAGTACTAGAGGGGGGGTGAATAGTACTTTAAAAATAACAAGGAGCATAATTCCTAAGTATAGTGCAAACAACTACCAAATCAATTTGCGGAAGCTTAAATTGAATGACAACAACAAAATTAACAAAGCTAACAAAAGATGTTACTGGGTTCGGATCCACCCAAGTCTCCCCGACTTGTTCCCGGTGATCCTACGTCCCAACCACCCGGATCCCCTCCGGATACTTAGGTTAGAAACCCTAACCCAAGATTTCCACTATGATATCTTGTGAAAAACCTTCACAAGATCAAATCATACATGCAATGGCAATAGTGAATCCCACAACCCGGGATCACAACCTTCTCTCACAACCGAGAGAATCAACAAGCAATATAAATGAGTTTATAATGAAATAAACAATCTTACCACAAAATCCTATACCTTGAGTTTTTCTTACCAAATAGGTGAAAGGAAGGATTTGAGGAAGATGAAGTCACCAAGACCTAGCACCAAGGAAATGACCAGCAATAGGTACCTAGGAGTGATTTGGAGACTTGAATCAAGCAAGAGCTTGAAGAGCTCACCAAGAACAAGCTTCTCTCAATATGGATTCTAGATCTAGAAAGTGAGAGAATGGGTTTCTTGTGAGGAAGAGAGCTTTGGAAATGAGTGAGAATGGCTATCTCTTTTAATCTCAATGAATCTCTTAATGGCAGCTCTAACCTAGAGAGAAATGACCTAGGTTCGTATTTATAGGGTCCCATAAAAACAAGTTAGGTCAATTCCCAACGGATAGAAATCTGAGGCAACTAGTCGGTCAAAGAACAACCACTGACCGACTAGTTCATCAACTAGTCGGTCAGTCAAACAACATGGACCGACTAAGTGAGGAACTGAGAAGAGATAGAAATTCAGACCTAGAAATCTAGTCGGTCCAAGAAGACATTCTGACCAACTAGTTTCACAACTAGTCGGTCAGTCAGTGAACGTAGACCGACTAAGAGGCAAAAGCAAATAGTCTGAATATAAATTGACTTAGTCGGTCCAAGAACAAAAGTTGACCGACTAGATTGTCAACTAGTCGGTCACCAAACATTCTTAGACCGACTAACGATAAACAGTAGCTTAGGAGAAATTTAGTATGAACAGTAAGTCATAACTAGTCGGTCAAAGAAGCATCACTGACCGACTAGTTCACAAACTAGTCGGTCGATGAGTCAACGTAGACCGACTAACTGTAAACAGTACTGAACAAGAAAAGATTAACTCAAACTAGTCAGTCCAAGAAGCTCTTCTGACCGACTAGCTCACCATCTAGTCGGTCAGTACTTCTTCTTGTACCAACTAATATGCACAAACAAGTCCGAATCGAAGCGCGACGCTTCGAGGAAGTTAGAATGAACTTGTACTAAGATCCTAGAGCTACGATATGAGCGTTATGAAGAGAGAATCGTAAGATATACTCAAGGCTTAACATTCTATAGATCAAAGCTAAAAGACTATAAATAAAACCTTAAGGAACGGTCTTCGAAAGCTTCGATCAATTCTTCATGACTTCCAAAACGGTCCAAGAGCTTAAACGAAGCTTTAGGCAATGAATACGTGCTTTGAGAAGTCTTGAGATGTCGTTTTGATTGTTCTCGTGAATTTGGCGACGATATCCAATACTGCGCTCACCAATTGTTAGTTCATGAATTATTTATGTTTGCTCATCATCCAAAACCAAATCCGGGGAGTCCAATATTCAACAATATATTCTAGTACTTAATGGTAGTAACTTCAAGGCATGGAAGAAAAATCTTTTGATAATCCTCGGAGCCATGGATCTTGATCTGGCATTGAGGACTCATAGTCCCCCACCACGCACTGATGAGAGCACCTCTGATGAACAGAGGGAGATGGAAGAGTGGAAGAGATCAAATCACAGGTGCCTAATGCTTATGAAGAATGCCATTTCAGAAAATCTTAGGGACACTATTTCAGATAAAATTACTACAGCTAAAGGATTCCTGTCTGATATTGAAAATAGATTTGTCAAGAATGAAAGGGGTGAAATTGGTACACTCTTGACAATTCTAAATTCAATGAGGTATAAGGGTACGAGAAACATTAGGGAGCACATATTGAAGATGTCTAATATTGCTTCAAGGTTGAAAGCACTTGAGCTAGACCTCTCTGAGGCTATGCTAGTGCATTTTGTTTTGATATCTCTTCCATCACAGTTTAACCAGTTTAAGATGAGCTACAATCTGAAGGATGAGATTGGTCTCTGGATGAGCTCATCTCGCACTGTGTCCAGGAAGAGAACAGGCTTGAGCAAGGAAGACAGAAAGTGCTCATATGATCTCTACCACTAACGATAAGAAAGGTATGCTGCGAAATTTGGTTTAATTCTAAGTTAATTTCCTTTCCTGCAAACTTTGGTGCTTATAGACACGTGATGGAAAGATTTGGTTTACCCATTCACATCATTGTGTCTATGCAGGATTGCCTAAGATGACAAGAGTCAAATGATGGTGAAAGATACATCGATATGGGCAATGGCAAGATGGTTCAAGTAGAAGCAAATTAAATTTAGATTATTTTTTAAAGGCAAGATTGTATTTGAATTTTATGAGACCATTAAGTACCGTTTTCAACGGAATTTGGATTTCTATTTCTGTTTTGATCAAATTCGGTTATCATTGTTCAATTATGAATGGAAAATTTGGTTATCTCATGATTCAAAATTAGTTTATTCTGGTTCTTTAAAAGTTCATTATAATCTTCATTTATTTGGAAATGTTGCTTCATCTATAGAATTCCTGCATTTAAGTACATGTGTTGTAATGGAAAAATTAACAATTTAGAATTTCAGTTATTTATGACTACAGCATATATCCTTAATAATGTTTCAACAAATGAATCACTTGCATGTTTGGAGATGTCCAACTAAGGTAAGGCTTTATAAGCCAAATAAAGAAATAGGACATAATGCTAATGATTTTCTAGTTTTGTTGAATAGTTTAAAAGTCGATATTATTTCGGATAATTTTACATAATCCCACGGTTAAGTTAGTTTACTAATTAGGAAATACGCACCTATTTGAGGATGCTGAGTTTGAGGGGGAAATTTATTTAGTGACATTATCTTGAAGAGGATTATATCCCCACAGGTGTTGTTGGCATTTGTTCAGGATGGTGTTCCTGACATTGTTCAAGACAATAAATTCAAGATAATGTTGCAATTCCTCCCATTCGAAAAATTGTTCATAAGGACAAACTCTAGCACCTCAAAGCACTAATTGCCATTCTGGAAATCCATTAAAGAGATGAAAAGTACATTGTTGAAATATTACATTGTAATTCTCAAGAACATATGGTTGACATTAGGATGATGGAAGTTCGACTTACATCAAGTCATAAAAGTTCAACATCTCTAAAATGGATTAATGCATTAATTAAGAAAGTCTTTGAATGATACTTAAAATCTTTTCTCATTGCCATAAGGTTTGAAACATATTGATTGTAAATAGTTTTTGTATAATCAAAAGGGTATTAAGAAAAGATTTAAAGCGTATCACTCAAAGACTTTATACGAAAAAGAATGCATTAATTGTAAAGGGACTTTCTATTTAGTTTTTATGAAAGACTCTGTAAGGTTTATAATGGCATTAGTAGAGCATTTCAATATCGTTAATGATATGTTAAATTTCATTAAGTGATCACCTCATTCGGTTTTGAGATGATGTTTAATGATGTTATATATCTTAAGTTCTGTGGGAGCATGTAATTTCTATAATATCTATGTGGTAATGAATGTTAAGTTCTGTGGGAGACAAGTTTAGTCTCATTGATTACCCCGAGAATCTACTTCAGAAGATTCCCTATATCTCACCAAAAGGGAGTCTAAAGTATGCTCAGTTTTATATGCATTTGGTTATTGCATATATTACAGGTGTGTTAGGCAGATTATTAAGTTTAGGAGTATACCATTTGACAGCAGCCAAATAGGTCTTACAGTATTTATGGAGAACAAATGTGTTACATGTTCAAGGATCAGTAGGCAAAAAGGTTTGATATCATTTTGGTATACCGACTCTGATCATTTATTGGATGCAAAGAACGTATAAAAATCTATGTTAGGCTCCATCTACTAGAAGAGAATTAAATGGTCCCCCTTTTATAGTCTCTTCTGACATGGCTTTAGATTTCATATCATATTATGTGACATCCAAATCATGAAATATATCTGCGTATTTTGTCACTATGCTGCAAATTAGGGATGGTGTTGTAACACCACACAGTTTATTTAGTGACAATGAAGTCTGCAGTTTTATATTCCAGCAACAACAGGAACTCGACAAAGTTTAGATATTTAGAGATCAAGTTCCTAGATTGTAGATTAATAATAGGAGTGTATAACTGTCTAATGAGCACATCGGGATAAACCGTGTAATTACGGATCCGTTATAGTAAGGAAATGTCATCCAAAAGGTTTTATGAGCTAGCTACTCATATGGATGTCACTTCATTAAGAACATTCAGTTTTGTGGGAGTTTGTTCTTTTGGGTGCTCATATGATAGACAAAATTAAGTCTCCGGCTTAAGCTTGAGGTTATTTTCTGATCAGAAATAAAGTTTTTGGTTCAGTTCGGCTTCACTACGATTTTGGTTTGTTTATGATCTCACTGAGGTTAAGGAGGATCAGTTGGAAATAGACATGTTAGATCACATTACATGTAATTTCCATGATACACATCCGCTTCATAATCCATGTCATTCTTTTGTATTAGCACGGTGACCACTGATGGGTCGAGCTACAATTGCTGCGACGAAGATCTCCTTGATCCCTTGCTAATCTAATTGATGGACCGATTGTTTTTGACTCATTAAAGAAATGACAGTAAGGTAAGATCTTATTCGGTTGTATGCACAACGAAATATAATTAAAAAGTTTAGCATATAGACCAAGTAGGAGATTGTTGGAACTTATCCAACACAGTTGGATCTTAATCCAACGTTGGGCTAATATGCGAATATAATTATTGTAGGTTCCTGTCAAAACAACGATGTTAGGATCGAATAAAGTAGAGACTTACGTTTGCGTACGCGGCACCGTAATCTCTGAACTTTGCCCTCGTATTCGTCACAACGGTCGATACTTCGTCACGGAGGATCGAAGCAGAGTTTCACCGCCTAAATCTCTATTTAGAAGAGGATTTTAATGGAAGGGAGAAGAAGAACATAAGATGCCTTATGCAAACTTATGACATGGATGGGATGGTGTAAAAGGCATACCATTGGGTCCTATTTATAGGCTTTAGGGGTAGTTATTGTAGGAAATAACAAATTATAAGCTTATTAGCCTATATTAGCCCTTTTACTTATCCTCTTCTTTATTCACTTATCGAGTGCCTTTATGCACTTATAAAGTGACTTTTTCCACTTATCGAGTGGCTTTTTCCACTTATCGAGTGGTCCTTTTCACACGAGAAAAGGTTCCCTCCGCGCACGCTTTCGTGTACGTGACATCTGAGGTCCGTATACCCTCATACATCCCCTCATGGGTGTATTCATGTCATCCATATCCAACATCTCCCACTCACACTTGAGGGGATTGTAAGGAAACATCTTTTCCTTTAACTCTTATGTTTATCATACCGAGAAATAGGCCGTATGACCGTCATGTGCATAGAGTCCGCTGTTGTGCACTTGTTAGAGATACACAACACTCCTCGAGGTGCAAAGTTGAGTAGATCAACGCATGCTTTACCCTAGATTATTTCTTCACATTTCTTATACTTTATATTCAACAATTGAATCCCATCTGGATTACAATTGGCTGGCCAGCTTTGAATCTTTAAAGTCCAAATGTGAATATGAAATTAATCTTCCTCTTCTTACGATCCTTTCGATCTTGACTTGACTTGCTTTTCTAACATGCCCCGTCGGACCGAATTGACCATAGTCCATAAGTAACATGCTAAGATAGCAATCACCCAGTCAAATCTAATGGGAACCAATTAGAGTCCATAAGGGTAACGAGTTAAGACCCATGTGGTCTTTGGGTCTCACATAATAGTAAACACAATTACTATTCTAACCCAATGGTAAAAAATGCATACGTAGTATGAATACGTATTACAACATCACTCCTTTCCCAGGGAGCGTATGTCTTAATGATGTTGTAAGGATGATGATCAGATACCATAATGTCTGATTTTGAGTCCCTTTTACTACTCAAATAATCTTCTGGACCCAAATCCCGCATAAGACAGATAGGATTTAAGAATCCTATTAGATCTTTTGTAAGCATCCATATGATGCAGATCTTTCATATGACCATTTTGTTTAAGTCATGACTCTAAATCATCCGTCTGACGATTTTGACTTTAAACAGGTCTCATCTTTATTTTATCCGTCTGATATAATAAAGGCGGTTGCTCATGTGAGAGAGCCAACCTCAATCTTTCCGACATACTAAAAAACCAGTTGAGATTTAAAATGTACACAAACATTTTCAAGAAAGTCATATGCAATGTTGAAAAAGAACTTATTCTTTTATTAAATTTGATCCTTTACCGACATGGGAATTTACATTGGTACAACTCAGCTCGTACGCAATCCTTGAGATGATAAGTGTTTGTAAAACACATCTCTGGGGATCGCCTTCGTAAGCGGATCCGCTATCATCTCATGCGTAGATATGTACCTTATGTCTACCTTCTTGGTCTTATCAAAATCTTTTACAAATTTGTAGCGGATATCAATGTGTTTGGTCTTACAATGGAATTTAGGATCCTTGACATAGGCTATTGATCCTTGACATAGGCTATTGATGCTTGACTGTCGCTGTGTATAGGTACAACACCTGAGTCACTTGCATCAATTAGCCTGTCTAAGAACTTCCTAAGCCAAACAGCCTCTTGGACTGCCATGCTAAATGCTACAAACTCGGCTTTCATAGTTGAAAGTGCGATGCAGGATTGTTTCTTGCTACTCCAGGATATTGCACCAGATCCGAGTAGAAAAACATATCCTGAGGTCAATCGTCGCTCATCGAGATCACCCGCCCAATCATCATCAGTGTAGCCTTCGAGCCTCAAGGCATCTCCTTGATAGCATAAAGCATAGTCCGCAGTTCCCTTAAGATACCGCAATATCCTCTTAACCGCCTTCCAGTGTACTTGCCCTGGATTGGATTGGTAACGACTTACCATTCCAACGACAAAACAGATGTCTGGTCTTGTACACATCATAGCGTACATAAGACTACCAACTGCACTGAAATATGGAACTTTTTCCATAATTTCCTTTTCCTTTTGGTTCTTTGGACACGATTTCAGACATAAATTTTCGCACTTGCTTATAAGAGTATCAATGGACTTGCAGTCCTGCATATTAAAACGTTCTAGAACCTTCTTTATATAAGTCTCCTGTGAAAGAGAAAGAAGTTTCTTCAAACGATTCCTTGAAATCTTAACTCCAAGGATATATGCGGCTTCTCCCATGTCTTTCATCTCAAAAACTGATGAAAGCCAAGCCTTGATATCCATCACAAAGCCCTTGTCATTTCCGGCTATTAAAATGTCATCTACATATAGAGACATAATGACGTACTTGCTCTTAATCCTCTTGATATATACGCAGTTGTCTTCATCAAGCATGGAAAAACCATTTGATAAGACAACTTCTTGAAATCGTATATACCATTGCCTCGAGGATTGTTTAAGACCATATATGGACTTACGAAGTTTACAAACCTTATGTTCGTTTCCTTCTTTTACAAACCCTGTTGGTTGTTCCATATAGATTTCCTCGTCCAATTCTCCATTGAGAAAGGCAGTCTTTACATCCATCTGATGTAATTAGAGGTCTAAGCAAGCTACCATAGCCAGAATCAGGCGAATCGAGGCAAAACGAACAACAGGTGAGAAGGTCTCTTCGTAGTCTATCCCTTCCTGTTGCGTAAAACCTTTCGCGACAAGGCGAGCTTTATATCTGTCTATAGAGCCATCAGCCTTATGCTTGATCTTGAGAACCCATTTGTTCCCAATAGCTCTATGTCCTCTGGGTAAGTCAACTAAGTCCCAGACTTGGTTAACTTTCAGGGATTCCAACTCTTCCTTCATCGCTTCCATCCATTTGTCTTTCGCAGGGCATGACACGGCCTGTTTGAAAGTAGCAGGCTCGTCATCATCTTGTAGTAAAGTCATAAAGGTTTGCGGAAATTCATCCTCAAATCTTAGAGGAGCCAACCTTGTACGACTACTACGTCGTATTTGAGATTCTTCAAGTCATTGTTGACTCGAATTTAGATCAATTCTAATATCACTCCCACTTGGAATGTCGTTAGAAATGCTCCAACTTGGATCATTATTTCCGTATGGAATAGGATTTGTGTCATTCGTATCATCCATTGGTGAAGTTTGAAACGTATTTTCGTCTTCACCAAGAATTCTCCCACTCGAATGAGGTAATCCTTCTTGATCATTAATCTCAAATAGAGATAATAAGTCCTGACTTATCTCACCCTGTCTTGGAAACTCGTTTTCCAAGAAAGTGACATCCCTTGACTCAAATTCAATTAGACCCCCATTGTCTTCCTGACCAATGAAAACATAACCTTTGGAGTTTTTTGCGTATCGTATAAAGATACATTTCCTTCCCCGTGGCCCAAGTTTGCCATACTTATGGGAGGAAATATGCATGTAGGATGCACATCCCCAAGGTTTTAAAATGTTTAAGTCAGGAGACCTTTGGTTCCACAACTCATAAGGAGTGGAGCTAACTGATTTCGAGGGTACACGGTTCAAGATGAAAGCGGCCGTCAATAATGCATCACCCCAAAAGGTGATTGGCAAGTTAGCTTGCGCCATCATTGAACGGACCATTTCCATTAAAGTCCTATTCCTCCTTTCAGCAACACCATTTTGTTGAGGAGTATAAGGCATAGTTACCTGATGTACTATGCCCTTTTCATCACAAAGTTCCTTAAAACTTGTTGATTGATATTCACCGCCCCTATCGGTTCGCAAGACCTTAATCTTGCGATCTAATTGATTCTCCACTAAACTATATAGTTTTTAAAGCAGGTTAATGCTTCACTTTTGTGTGATATCAAATAGATATGTCTGAATCGGATGAAATCATCAATAAAAGTGATGAAATATGACTTCCCGCGTCTTGTCTTGACATTCATCGGACCACATATGTCCGAATGGATGAGCTGTAATGGAACCTCAGCCCTTGTGCCGGTTCCAAACGGCTTGCGACAAGATTTCCCCACAAGGCAATGTTCGCAAGTCGACATTTCGACCTTTGAAACATTTGATAGAAGGCCACTTTTGGCAAGTCTATCCATTCGTGTTGGTCCAATATGACCAAGCCTTGCGTGCCAACAAATTATATCAGACTCATAAGTCGAAGAATTTGTAACAAGGAAATTTTCATTACAAAATGAAGAGTCATACATTGTATTTAATACAATAAATCCTTTGAATACATACCCAGTGCCAATTAAGGAATTATTACAAAACATGTCCACTTTACAATCATGAAAAAACCAGCTATACCCAAGACCCATTAACACGACCACAAATATTATATTCCTTCGAATATCTGGAGCGAAGAGAACATCATGAAGTAGGAGAGTACGGCCATTGTCCAAGACTAGCTTGCAAGTCCCAACGCCTTTCACTTCAACACGTGTGTTGTTTCCTACATAGATCCACTTCGTTCCTTGGGGTATCCGGTGATACTCCACGAAGGACCGTCTGTCCCTTGCTATGTGGTCGGTGGCACCTGAATCAATTATCCAAAATGGATTAGATTCTACAAGAAATATTGAACTAGAAACACATATGTAACTAGTATTACAAGTTACCTCGTCGCTTCCACTCGTACACGAACGAGCATAGTGACCGAGCTTGTTGCACTTGAAGCACTTGATCTTCTTCAAGTCTTTCTTCTTGTGCCATTTCTTGTGTCCACCCTTATGTTTAGGTTTCTTGGTAGACTCAGGTTGCTTATTACGTTCGTTAGTAAACTTCGAACGATCTTTCCGTATCTTTCCCCCGTGTGAGGAACTAGCAACCATGTGCACTTCTGCAATTGGCTTGGCGGCCGCAAGCCGCTCTTCCTCTAACTCGAGGTGCTTAGAAACGTCGCTGAAGTTCTTGATGCTCTCATTGTGAGTGAGATGCATCTTCATTTGGTCCCACCTATTTGGTAGGGAACGTATGACTGCTTGGATTTGTTGCTCATCAGTGAGCACATGACCTGCATCCTTTAACTCTGAGATAAGATTCGACATATGTCGCAGATGTTTCCCCATGGAATGATCTGGACGTTTCTTGTATGAATCAAATCTTATAGTTAAGGCACGGAGTTTAGACACCGATGTGCCACCAAACTTCTCCTCAAGCTTGGACCATATGTCCATGGCTAAGTCATGTTCTCGGAAGATGCGCATTATGTCATCGGCTATACTGCTCAATAACGTAATGCGGGCTATCTTGTTCTTCTGAGACCAAGCATCAAAAGCTTCCTTGTCTCGTCTGTGTTGGGCCGTAGTGCCCAACTCGGGTTCAATCATTACGTTCTTTAGAGTTTCGAGCACTTCTTACTCCTCTAGAACGTATTGTATCTTGATTGACCATAGTTTGTAATTATCATCGTTGAGTTTTTCACCTCTGTTTAACTCAGCGATGATATTCTTTGAAGCGGAAGACATTTTACTTTAAAATGCTGCAAAAGACACAAAAACCGAAGGTTCGATCAAAAATCATTGCATAAAATTCTTATACACATAGTCATCATACATTTTCATGATTCATTAGTCTCGGCCAGCGGACCGACCAGGGAAATGGCTAGGTCATGGTTCACTACCCCCAGACAGAGCTGAGGTGTCCCACAAACTAGTCCAAAAGACCACTGGTCAAATCATGATCCATTGAGATACTGAATCAATCGAATGTGAAATTTCAGACTAGTTTAATATCACTCCCACTTGGAAAAAAACCCACTTGGAATGATATTATTATATTTGATAAGTTACTTTCAAAAAATATTGAAGATGTTGCTCTAGAATCGGAAAGAATCACCATCTAGAACAACTTTCAATATTTCCCCCTCACTTATCAAACGATAGTAATCTTATAGTACTTCGCAGCGGAAAAGCATTTTTGAAAACGTATTTTTCAAAAAATATTTTTCAAACGTATTTTGCAGTATTTTGAAAACGTATTTTTCAAATGCAAAAAGCGATATTTCAACTTAGTACCCTTATGATACTAGCGAAATATACGGTAATCCCTGACCATTGCCGGGATGAGTCGTAGCTGTGCCAAGGCCGGATCCCCCTTTGGGGATTTTTCTGTAAGTCATCGTCGCCGGCTCCCATATGGATACATGCGCTCTCCCCCCTATAGGAGAATATTGCCGCAGACGACTGCCTTCGGCCCCGTATGGGCTAGCCATGCATGTCACATTCTGCAAGCCCCCCCAAAAAACAGGGTCAACCGGGGCTTGGCACCGACTGAGTCCAGCCAATGCCGGCCAAAAGTTCCACACTGGTCGGCCAGGGCCTCTGCCTGGCCCTGGCCCCCCCGGCCAGGGCCGGCCAATGCCTGGCCCTGGCCTCTGCCAGGGCCGGCAGGGCCCTGGCCCCTGGCCAGGGCCGGCCATGCCCTGGCAGAGGCCAGGGCGCCGGCCCTGGCTCCCGGCCAGGGCCGACAGGGCCCTGGCAGAGGCCAGGGCAGGGCCGGCCCTGGCCTCTGCCAGGGCCGCGGCCAGGGCCCTGGCCTGGCCGCGGCCAGGGCCCTTTGGCCCTGGCCGAGGCCGGCCTGGCCAGGTCCCCCTCTCCGGGGCCGGCCAGGGCCGGCCATGGCCATGGCCCTTTGGTCTTGGCCGGCCATGGCCGGCCACCCCCTTGTATGGGGTTGGCCGCTCACCCCCGCCGGAGGGGTGGCCGTGGTGGTTATTGGCCGTAGCCAACACCCTCCGCATGGGGAGGGGGGTGCATTGCCTTCATAGCCCATTTGGCCATGGTGATCATGCACCAAATTTCATCTTCTCTGATGAGAATAACTACCACCTTCTTCTCCGATGAAGCACCTGTTCGTCGAGAAAGTAGTTATCCTTCAATGGCCATGTGCCAAAATGAAAAAAAAATAACATACTTTAAAGTTCGTAAACTACACGCTCCACATGAAGAGAGCGCCTATTCCCTTTTGAATGGAGACTCAACATCCATGAAGAGTGCGAGTTTGGCGATATGAACGGTCGGTTCTTCCCGTCACGGAGAGTTCCTGCCATATCCGTAATGACAGAAGACCCTAATGTGAAAAGAACAACCTCTGCGTTCTCTCCGTCACGAAGCGTTCCTACCATATCCATAATGGTAGGATACCCATTCGTGAAAAAGACAACGCCTCGTTCATCGGTTCGACGGGGTGACGGTTTGACCGGGGCGAACCCGTATGGCTCTGATACCAATGTAGGTTCCTGTCAAAACAACGATCTTAGGATCGAATAAAGTAGAGACTTACGTTTGCATACGCGGCACCGTAATCTCTGAACTTTGCCCTCGGATTCGCCACAACGGTCGATACTTCGTCACGAAGGATCGAAGCAGAGTTTCACCGCCTAAATCTCTATTTAGAAGAGGATTTTAATGGAAGGGAGAAGAAGAACATAAGATGCCTTATGCAAACTTATGGCATGGATGGGATGGTGTAAAATGCATACCCTTGGGTCCTATTTATAGGCTTTAGTGGTAGTTATTGTAGGAAATAACCAATTATAAGCTTATTAGCCTATATTAGCCCTTTTATTTATCCTCTTCTTCATTCACTTATCGAGTGCCTTTATGCACTTATAAAGTGACTTTTTCCCCTTATCGAGTGGCTTTTTCCACTTATCGAGTGGTCCTTTTCACACGAGAAAAGGTTCCCTCCGCGCACGCTTTCGTGCACGCGACATCTGAGGTCTGTATACCCTCATACATCCCCTCATGGGTGTATTCATGTCGTCCATATCCAACAATTATATAGTGCTACACTGTCATATTAAAGCCCAATGTATAAGTGATCTCATTTATTAAGTTGAGTGGGCTTAAATGAGTCATATAGGTTGTGGGCCTTTATGTGTGGTGACTATTGGGCTTCAATTCGTTGATGGGCCAAGTTGGAAACCCTAGGGCTATGGAGGCTAGCCTATATATACTTGCGGTTATGATCCCGGAGCACACGAACAAGTTAGCCGTGTTTTCTACGCCCCGTCGCTAAGAGAGAAATCGGGAGAAAGCCAAAGCATTTCTCCAACAGTTGATTTGTGCTGTTCTGGAAGATCATCTGCTACGTTATCGTCAGGTTCTCTTTCAGACTATTAGCGATGGATTCAGGTACGCTTCCGCTAAACAAAATAGGTAACGTTTTAAGATTCAGCATGTGGTATATCTAGATCTGTATTATTTGGCTTGAATACATTAATCTAGATCTTTAGTTTCTACATATATATAATTAGAGCAATATCCGTTCTATTTGTTTTTTTATGTTTTAAAACCTCAAAATAAAAAAAGATTTTTAACATCCGACATTCTTCTTGGATTATTTCAATGCTATCCAGCCACTTAATAGATCGGGAACCAATACCACCAGGAACAACCACGCGTAAAGGATATCCATCATCGCGACTGAGGATCTTCACTACGACAATGAATACCAAAGAAGCAATAATGATCAAGTAAAAATTCGGGCAATTAAATTTACAATTTATCAGGGAGACATTGTCGTTGGTAGAACAAATTCAGTAATGTTGAACAGAACAAGAAAAATAAAAACATAAATGTGAATGTAAATGCTATGTATTAGCAGTGTACTACCTTGAAGAACAAGCAGATTGAGATGTGATGGTGATTTTTTTGATAGTGGTGGGTGAGGGGGTGAGGTGGGCAGGATTTGCTGTACGTTTGAAAACAGGGGAAAATCATCTTGAAACTATGAATCAAGCCTTTGCACAACCGAACACATGATAAACAAACAACGGCAGAACTAAAGATCTTGAGATAAAATGTGAATGATTGTAAAATTGAACAATCTGTATGCAAATGTCATGTTAGCAAAATCATATTTTGACCAGGTTTTAGGTGAGGTTAGAAAAATGGAAAAATGAATGACAATCAAATTTTACTAGGTCTTAGGTGTGATACAAATAAACAAGTATAACAAATCTTCTGAGAGAAGAAAATATCTATTTTCTTCCTGCAAATGAAAGAATAGCACATGTCAAAATTTGTTTCATCTTATAAGCTCAGTATCGTATTCATTCAATTCCTCAACTTCTCAAAGATATCGCAGGATGTCACCAATACTCCTTACATGAGCACTCCCCTTCGCTAAAATGATGAAATCTATTTGAATCTCTCAAAGTGGTATGTGGTTTGAGAAAAAAAGTTTATTGCGACAGTGATTGCATAGTTGTGTGACTTCATCAACCACCGTTAAATACTTGTTACGACCTAAAGATCGTGATAGTTCGACTTTCGTACTCCGCCCACCGATGAGCGGAAGCTCGCCCCGCCTTCACAGAAACCACGGTACGGTTGACGGAAGGTGTGTAGTTCGGCACCTCGGCCACATCATTGTGCCGCCTAGCTACCCTCCCTAAGCTTGCCAGATCCAAAGTCCGCCATGACCAGCGGATAGGTCGCCTGGTCATGGGGACCGGTGCCTGCATGGCGCCCATCCCTCTAGAGCTCGCTGGAAGATCGTCCAGGTCGCCAGACGACCGCCTGACACGGCCCGATGGGTCGAGTACGGACCGCCAACGGCGACGTGTTCTCGCAGTTCTTTGGCACATCGGACACGATAAACAACCTAGTACAAGGACACCACTGACACTTCTACCGCTCGACAATCTAACAAAGTGCCCCTTGACCAGTGGTGCTTTCGGCTCTGACACCCTGACAAAGGTACCCTGGGTCATTGCACTGTCTGAAAAAAGCATGGCTGACGTGCCAAATCCTGACATCCTCGTCTGAAGCTACCACTGACAGATTGGCCAGCTCAGCACGTCGAGTCAGCATGTCGGGTCAGCCTCACCTAACCGCCCCCATCAGGAATAAATACCCCTTTCCCTCCGCCGGGAAAAAGGGTTGGCAAATTAACTCTGAATCTCACTACTCACATACAAGAGCAATGGTCTTCCATATATTTGTTCGTCCTCAACCAATAGCTCGTCACGCACGGTCAACTCACTCCTAGTCCGACCTGCATGCCTAGCCCCCGCTTTAAGCCCTATTACTAACTTAGGCATCGGAGAGGCTAAGGGTTGGACCCCAACACAGCCTTTCTAATGAGCTGCTCCTTGTGCAGGCAAGCCCGTAGTCACAGGTTGCGCTCAGCTCCCGCCTCCGACAGTGCGGACGTGGAGCAAAGTCCTTGAGGAATCGATTCCGTGGTCGGCCTTCGTAATGCGCCCAGCCTCGTCCCTACACTCATTACCTGTTAAATAGCCTACCCTAATCACCTCCCAATCATAACCACTGTGCCCTTGGTTCCCTCTAATACAAATTCATTATACGCGAGTTTTAACCCGCAACAATTGGCGTCATCTGTGGGAATGAAGGCTCACACCCATGTCTAACTCCATACCCATCAACCGGAACCCCGACCACGGTAAAGATCCCATGGAATAAGAATCACACATTCACCCAAAGACTACAACGACTAATCCACCCCCCGAGGCGGAGATCGAGACTGTCCAGGCCTCGGCCCGTGCTGTACAGCAAAGCTTCGAGGCCTTCACTAAGATGATGGAAGGCTTCGCGGTGACCAAGACCGAAGCACCCCCGGCCCCACTGAGCCCCCGAACGTGAGGCGAAATCTTCATCCTCAGTTCGATGAAGAGGTGGGGCAGAGAGGGCTCGCCGAGGAGATAGCGGCCCAGCAAAGGCTCTTGGAGGAAGAGATGGAGTCCGCGCGACTGCGCAGGTGCCAGGAAGAAGCGGCGGCTACTCAAAGGAACCTAGATGAAGCAGCCGAGGCCGCCGAGCAAGCCCGCCTCGACGAGGAAGCCGCTTGTCGCCAGCTCTGTTTCATCATCGCAGAGCGCGAGAGACTCCGGCGGGAGAACGGGGAGATCCCAGAGATGTCGACCTCGGGCCGATGGCATAGGAACGTCCGCAGTCCGCCCTCAGCCGGATCTCTGTCACGTGGAAGGAGTCCTCCGCAACGACCACTCCCTCCCTCCCCAGGGCGTGATGACCGTCGCCACCAACGTCGAACCCCCGAGAGGCAGAGGGAGCGCACGCCTGAGCGCCCCGCTTACCCGGTGGAGGCCACGTCGCTGGTGCGACGGATAACTTCGGCCCTGAGACCCACAAGTTTCAAGGCCCCCACCTAGCGACCTATAACAGAAGAGGCGACCTCCTCTCCCACGTGCAGCAATACCGAGTGGTGATGGAGATGCAGGACGTGGATGACGCATTCCTTTACCGGGGCTTCCAACAGAGTCTGTGGGATTCGGCCCTAGAATGGTACCACGGCTTGCCTGCGAGGTCCATCGAGAACTTTGGCGAGTTATCTCACAAATTCTGCCAGTAATTCTGGGTCAGACGCACGAGGAAGAAACCCACGGACTACCTCTGCATGATAGTCCAAGAGGAAGGAGAGACGATTAGGAAGTACTTGCGCTGCTTCCAGGATGAGATGCGGGGTGTGGTGGCATGCGGCGACGAAGTGCTCATGCTGGCCTTCAAGGCGGGGCTGAGGAACCGAAGCCTCCACAAATCCTTGCTCCAAGACCTGCTAGCCGACTACGACGTGCTAGTCGCTCAGGCGGAAAGGTACACGCTGAGCGAGGAGGCTCTCGGCGTAAAGAAACAGGTCGCCCAAGTGGGGACATCCCAAGGTGAGCCTCGGTCCTATCCCAGGCCAAGGCAAGAAGACATGCCCCGGGGCCGCGACCAGCTGGCTCAGCTGAGACGCAACCCAGCGGGGCATCGCCCGTAAGATCGCTCAGGCCCAGTGCGAGAATTCGCCCCCACCAGAGAACCTGCGTGGGTGATCCCGAGGTTGGTGGGACCCTTGCGAGCCCAATACACACAGCTCAATGCCCCAATAATAGAGGTGTTGGCTGCAACGACAAGGGCCGGGCTGCTACCGGACCCACCTAGAGAATTGACGTCGGACCCGGCAAGGCGAGATTTCCAGAAGTATTGTCGGTACCACCGGGATCACGGTCATGATACCGACGATTGCTTCACCCTTAAGAGGGAGATCGAGCGGTTGATCCAGGCGGGTCACCTTGGGGGCTTCATCGAGGGCATGAGGCCTATCCGAGAAGAGAGAGCCCCGTGAGGAGCGCAAAGGTCAGACCCACCCCCAAGCAATGAGCAGGAGGAGCCTCGCCCGCCAAGGGCGGTCATGCGCATAGACGTGATATGCGGCAGACCGTCCTCAGGGGGGGCGTCGTCATCAGGCTAAAAGGTGTGCGTGCGGCAGGTGATGACGGTGGACCTGGGCGTGAGGAGAAGCGGAGAATGCTGGTTCGACCTCCCATTACTTTCACTGATGAGGACATGGAGGGAGTCGAGCTACCACATGACGACGCCATCGTCATCGAAGCTCAGATTGGGACGGCCATCATCAACCGCCTCCTGATCGACACTGAAAGCTCCTGCGACATTCTGTTCATGTCGACGGTTCAAAAGATGGGGCTGAAGCAGGTGAACTTAAGGCCTTGCACGGGACCCATCGTCGGCTTCACTGGCCACTCGGTTCCCATTGCCGGGGTAATCACCTTGCCGGTATCGCTTAGGGAAGAGCCGAGGGTCGTCACACGCATGACGCAGTTCGTTGTCGTCGACATTGCGTCGGCGTACAACGGGATCATAGGGAGACCTTACATGAAGGCCATTGAAGAGCTCCCCAGCCTGCTCCATCAAATGGTCAAATTCTAGACTCTGCGAGGGGTGGGGCTTGTGCATGGGAGCTAGAAACTATCCCGGAGCTGCTATGTGGGGTCGACCAAGCATAAGGGCCAGGAACAGGCCTTATCGACCGACCTCATCGATGAGAGAGAGGACTATTGCGACCAGTGACCAACTCCTGCCGAGGAGGTCGAAGAAGTACCCGTGGCTACAGAGGAGGGCAAGACTGTCTCTATTGGCACGAAGCTCCCGGCCTCTGTGAGGGCGGACCTCATCAACCTCCTCAGAAAGAACGTGGACATATTCGCATGGTCGCCCTTGGACATGCCTGGAGTTGATCCAGTGGTGATCTCCCACAAGCTGAATGCGGACTCAGAATCTCGACCGGTCCGACAAAAGAAGAGGATCGCTGGAGGAGAGAAGATGAGGACAACCGGCGAAGAAGTGGAGCGGCTTCTTCAGGCCAAATTCATCAGGCCGGCGAGCTATCCGGAGTGGCTTGCCAACGTTGTCTTGGTGAAGAAGGCCAGCGGGAAGTGGCGCATGTGCGTTGACTTCATGGATCTCAATAAGGTGTGCCCGAAGGACAGCTTCCCGCTACCGAGGATCGACCACCTAGTCGACCAGGCATCCGGTTACAAGTTGCTGAGCTTTATGGATGCGTTCTCGGGCTACAACCAGATCCCGATGGAGAAGGAGGACGAGGATAAAACGTCCTTCATCACCGATAGGGGCACCTTCTGTTACACAAAGATGCCCTTCGGACTGAAGAACGCCGGGTAACCTACCAGCGGATGGTGGACATGATATTCGGCTCGCAGGTCGGGCGGCATCTGGAGGTCTATATCGACGACATGCTGGTTAAGAGCAAGAAGGCCTCGGACCACCTCGTCGACCTGTAGGAGATGTTCCAGAAGGTGTGCCAATATGACCTGAGGCTAAACCCGGCGAAGTGCATCTTCGGTGTGCAATCGGAGAAATTCCTTGGCTTCATGATAACCAAGTGAGGAATCGAAGCGAACTATGACAAGGTGTCGGCCCTTGTGAATATGGCGAATCCTCGGACCATCCGAGACTTGCAGCGGCTGAACGACGGGATTGCGACGCTGGGGAGGTTCCTATTGAAGTCTGCGGAGAGATCGCTCCCATTCTTCAGAGTCCTGCGTATGGCCCTCGGCGCAGCTAAAATTGATAGAAAAGTGATCTAATTGTAGGATCCTGCCAAAACAGAGTTAGGATCGATAAATAAAGTTGAGACTTACGCTTGCGTATGCGGCACGGTAGTCTCGGAACTTTGCCTTCGGATTCGCCACGACGGATCGAGTCTTCTCACGAACGGAGTAAGGCTACTAAATCCACAATCTAAATCTCTACTTTAGATTAAGAACTTGGATAAAGAGAGAGAAAGGATTTCGGCAGAGCTTCGCTAGAATGAAATGCATGCAAGAAATGCCATGCAAAAGTGTAAGGAAATGGCTAACCCTTGGGTCTTATTTATAGCCCCCAAGGTAGTTATTTTAGGGTAAATTGTTCCTTTGGAACAATTTAACTAAAGCGTACCATCACACATGGCACATTATAAGCTTAAGTTGTACCATATGCATGGTACAACATAAGCTTAAGATATTCCCCCTTTATTAGCCATATGTCGCATGCACTTATGCATATATAATGCGAATTTCCCACTCATCCAGATATCCTCTCCGCAAGGGAACAGATTCCCTTCGCACACGACTTCGTGTACGCGACGTTCGAGGTCCGTATTCCCTCGTACATCCCCCACAAGGGTGTATAAACGTCTTCCATATCCAACATCTCCCACTCACACTTGAGGGGATTGTAAGAGAACGTCTTTCTCTTAGTTCTTTCATCTATCATACCGAGAAATAGACCGTGCGACCGTCATGCGCGTAGAGTCTGTTGTTGTGCACTTGTTAGAGATACACAACGACCTCGAAGGTGCAAAGTTGAGTAGTTCAATGCATGCTTTACTCTAGATTATTTCTTCACATTTCTTATACTTTATATTCAACAATTGAATCCCATCTGGATTACAATTGGCTGGCCAGCTTTGAATCATTAAAGTCCAAATGCGAATATGAAATCAATCTTCCTCTTCTTGCGAACCTTCTGATCTTGACTTGATTCGCTTTTCTAACGTGCCCCGCCGAGCCGAATTATCATAGCCCATTAGCAACAAGCTAAGATAGCGATCATCTCGTCAAATCTAAAGGAACCAATTGGAGTCCTTGAGGGTAAGAGTTAAGACCCGTATGGCCTTTGAGTCTCACATAATAGCAAACACTATTGCTACTAACTCAGTGGTCGAAATGCATACGTGGTATGAACACGTATTACAACATCACTCCTTTCCCAGGGAGAGTATGTCTTAATGATGTTGTACGGATGAAAGATCAGACACCACAGTGCCTATCTTTTTGAGTCCCCTTACTACTCGTGAAATATTCACGGACTCTCATCCTGCATAAGACAGATAGGATTAAAAAATCCTATGAGATCTCTTTCAAATATCCATGTGATACAGATCTCAGATCTTTTGTAAGCATCCATATGATGCAGATCTTTTATTCGACTATCTTGTTTAAGTCACGACTCTAAATCATTTGTCTAATGATTTTGACTTTAAACTAGTCTCATCTCTATCTTATCCATCTGATAAGATAAGGTGGTTGCTCATGTGAGAGAGCCAACCTTAATCTGTCCGACATACACACAATAAAATAGCTGAGACTCAAACACAAATGTATAAAATCATTTGTAAGAAACTTGTATGCAATATATAAAAGAACTTCTTTCTTTTATTAAACTTTGATCTTCTATAGACATGGGAAAAATTACAAGATACAGCTCAGCACCTACGCATTCCCATAGATGATAAGTGTTTGTAGAACACATCTCTGGGGATCGCCTTAGTAAGGGGATCCGCTATCATCTCATGCGTGGATATGTATCCTATGTCTACTTCCTTCCGTTTGTCATAGTCCTTCGCAAACTTGAATCGAATGTCAATGTGTTTGGTCTTACAATGAAATTTAGGATCTTTGACGTAGGCAATCGAAGCTTGACTATCACTGTATATAGGAACAGTGCTTGAGTCAGTGGCATTCGTCAGCCTGTCTAAGAATTTCCTAAGCCAAACATCTTCTTGGACCGCCATGCTGAATGCTACGAATTCGGCTTCCATGGTTGATAGAGCGATGCAGGTTTGTTTCTTGCTGCTCCAGGATATTGCACCATTCCCGAGCAAGAAAACAAAGCCTGAGGTAGATCTTCGCTCGTCGAGATCACCTGCCCAATCAGCATCGGTATAGCCTTCGAGTCTCAAGGTATTGCCTTGATAGCATAACGCATAGTCCGCAGTCCCTTTGAGGTACCTTAATATCCTCTTCACCGCTTTCCAGTGTGCCTGTCCTGGGTTGGATTGGTAACGGCTTACCATACCAACACCATAGCAAATATCCGGTCTGGTACACATCATAGCGTACATCAGACTCCCGACAGCACTGGAGTATGGAACCTTTTCCATAGCTTTCTTTTCTTTTGGATCTTTGGGACACATTTCCAAACATAGACCCTCGCCTTTGCTTATTAGAGTATCAATTGGCTTGCAGTCCTGCATATTAAATCGTTCTAAAACTTTCTTTATATATGTCTCTTGAGAGAGAGAAAGAAGTTTCTTGGAACGATTCCTTGAGATCTTAACCCCAAGGATATATGCAGCTTCACCCATGTCTTTCATCTCAAAGACGGATGAAAGCCAAGCTTTGATATCCAAGATAAGACGCTTATCATTTCCGACTATAAGTATGTCATCTACATAAAGAGACATAATTACATACTTGTTTTTAATCCTCTTAATATATACGCAGTTGTCTTCGTCGAGCATGGAGAAACCATACGACAAAACGACTTCTTGTAAGCGCATATACCACTGCCTTGAGGATTGTTTAAGACCATATATGGATTTACGAAGTTTACAAACCTTATGTTTGTTTTCTTCTTGTACAAACCCGTTTGGTTGTTCCATGTAGATCTCCTCATCTAGTTCTCCGTTAAGAAAAGCAGTCTTTACATCCATCTGATGTAACTCGAGGTCCAAACAAGCCACCATTGCCAGAATTAAGCGAATGGAGGTAAAACGCACGACAGGAGAGAAAGTCTCTTCGTAGTCTATTCCTTCCTGTTGCGTGAAACCTTTCGCAACAAGGCGAGCTTTATATTTCTCGATGGAGCCATCAGCCTTATGCTTGATTTTGAGAACCCACTTGTTCCCAATGGCTCTACGTCCCTTAGGTAAATCAACCAAGTCCCAGACTTGGTTTGTTTTCATGGATTGAAGTTCTTCTTCCATTGCCGCTATCCATTTATCTTTAGCAGGCATGTGACGGCCTGTTTGAAATTTGCAGGTTCGTCATCATCTTGTAGTAATGTCATGAATGTTTGAGGAAATTCATCCTCAAATCTCAGAGGTGTTAGCCTCGTTCGATTACTACGTCTTGTTTGAGTTTGATCACTCCCACTTGGAATGACATCACTCCCACTTGGAATAACATCACTCCCACTCGGAATAGGATTGGTATCGTTCGTATCATTCATTGGTGAAGTTTGAAACGTATTTTCTTCTTCACCAAGAATTCTCCCACTCGAACGTTCCGATCCTTCTTGATCCCAAGTCTCAAACAAGGATAAGTCTTGACTTATCTCACCATGTCTTGGAAACTCATTTTCCAAGAAGACAACATCCCTCGATTCGAATTCTATAAGACCCCCATTGTCCTCTTGACCGACGAAGCATATCCTTTGGAGTTTTCAGCGTATCGGATGAAGATACACTTCCTCCCACGTGGCCCAAGTTTGCCATATTTGTGAGAGGATAAATGTGCATAAGAGGCACACCCCCAAGGTTTTAAAATGCTTAAGTCTGGAGTTCTATTGTTCCACAACTCATAAGGAGTAGAACTTACCGACTTCGAGGGTACACGGTTTAAGATGAACGCTGCCGTCAATAATGCATCACCCCAAAAGGTGATAGGCAAATTTGCCTGAGACATTATTGATCGGACCATTTCCATCAATGTCCTATTTCTTCTTTCCGCAACACCGTTTTGTTGCGGAGTATAAGGCATAGTTATTTGATGAACTATGCCTTTTTCATCACAGAGTTCCTTAAAACTCGTTGATTGATATTCTCCACCCCGATCGGTTCGCAAGACCTTTATCTTGCGATCTAGTTGATTTTTCACTAAACTCATATAGTTTTTGAAGCATGATAAAGCTTCATGTTTGTGGGAAATCAAATAAATATGACCGAAACGGGTGAAGTCATCAATGAATGTGATGAAATAGGACTTCCCGCGTCTTGTCTTAACATTCATTGGACCGCAAATGTCCGAATGGATAAGCTGTAATGGAACTTCGGCCCTTGTGCCAGTTCCAAACGGCTTGCGACAAGTTTTCCCTACAAGACAATGTTCGCAAGTTGACATTTCAACTTTTGAAACATTAGATAGCAAGCCACTTTTGGCAAGTCTATCCATTCTAGTTGGTCCAATATGACCAAGTCTTGCATGCCAACAAATGATCTCAGATTCAGAGTTAGAAGCATTTGTCAAATGGAAACTTTCATTAATGGAAGAAGAATCATCATACATTGTGTTTAAAACAATTAATCCATTACAAACATTACCAGACCCAATTAAAGAACTATTACAAACAAGGTCAACCTTTTGTTTATAGAACCTCCATTCACAATCTAAAGACATTAACATGACCACGGATACGATATTCCTTCTAATATCTGGAGCAAAGAGGACGTCGTGCAATAATAAAGTCCGGCTGTTGTCGAGAACTAGCTTGCATGTTCCGACGCCTTTGACTTCAACACGAGTGTTGTTGCCGACGTATATCCACTTTGTTCCTTGAGTTATCTTTCGATACTCTACGAAGAACCTTCTGTCCTTCGCTACGTGGTCTGTGGCCCCTGAATCAATCAACCAAAAATAGTTAGATTCAGCAAGAAACACGGAACTAGAAACACATATGTAACTAGCCCTACAAGTTACCTTATCACTTCCATCCGTACATGTACGGGCGAAGTGACCGTACTTGTTGCACTTAAAGCACTTGATCTTCTTCAAGTTTTTCTTCTTTGAGTGCACATTCTTTTGCCACTTTTTGTTCTTAGTCTTCTTTGAGGTTTCCGGTTCTTGCTTTCGTTCGTTCACAAACCTTAAGCGTTTATTTTTCCGTTTATTTCCTCCATGTGAGGAACTAGCGGCCATGTGCACTTCTGCACTTGGTTTTGCGGCTTGAATCCGCTCTTCCTCAAGTTCGAGGTGTTTCGATACATCGCTTAAAGTTTTAATGCACTCATTATGAGTGAGGTGCATTTTCATGTTATCCCAGCTATCTGGGAGTGAACGAATGACTGCTTGGATCTGCTATTCGTCAGACAGCGTAACACCCGCATCCTTTAATTCAGATATGAGATTCGCCATGTGGCGGAGATGCTTCTTCATAGAATGATCTCGCCGCATCTTGTACGAATCAAATTGAATATTTAAGGAGCGGAGTTTGGTAACCGAAGTTCCACCAAACTTTATTTCTAGCTCAGACCATATGTCTTTGGCTATGTCGAATTCCCGAAATAGGCGCATTATGTCATTGTCCATTGCGGACAGTAACGTAATACGTGCTATTTTGTTCTTTCGAGTCCAAGTATCATAAGCTTCCCGGTCCCTCTTGTGTTGGGCCGTATTGCCCAACTCAGGTTCTTCCATTATGTTTTGGAGTGTTTCAAGCACATCTTGCTCCTCCAAAACATATTGGATTTTAATTGACCAAAGTTTATAATTGTCGTCGTTGAGCTTTTCACCTTTGTTAAGCTCTGCGACAATGTTCTTAGAAGCGGTAGACATATTCGATTCAAAAAACTGCAAAGAAAATGAAAAACACGATCAAAATTCTATGCATAAAGTTTCGATTCTTTAAACACTTGATAAGTTCCTTGGATGCGTTGAAATGTTACTCTAGAATCGAGAAGTTCACTACGTTCCCAACTACCATCTAGAAGTAACTTTCAAAGTATCCCTCTTACTTATCTCAAGTAAAAAGAAATCAGAAATGATACCCGTATGGTACCAGCAGCGGAAAAATACTTTTGAAAAACATATCTTTCAAAATAGAATAGGTGAGAGTTTGCGCAAAGAATTTTAGCGCAACAATTGCCAAGCCACGAGACCTGTTCTACACACCCATGGGTTAGATAACCATGGCTGGATCGTGGTAGGGCTTGGAATTCTAAATTGCGCTATCCCGATTAAGGACGGGACATAACCTATTTGAAAATACCTTTTTCAAAAATTTGAAAACACATTGGCTAATCTCCGTAGAGTAGAGCACAACGTTATAAGTTCATTGGCTAATCTCCGTAGAGTAGAGCACAATGACATGGCTAATCTCGCATGAAGTAGAGCATTACGGCTAATCTTCAAGGAGTAGAGCACTACGGCTAATCTCGCATGAAGTAGAGCACTATGGCTAATCTTCAAGTCTTCAAGGAGTAGAGCCTTTAGACACCCCGTATGGGCTAGTCGGCACGTTCAAATTCGACCAAGGCCTTCTACCGGATTGGTCGACCAAAACAACAAAATTGGTCGACCAATAATTTGGTCTTCAACTTCTCTCGGCCAGGGCCTCTGCCCTGGCCGAGGTATGGCCAAGGGCCGGCCAGGGCCTCTGCCCGGGCCGGCCAGGGGGCCCTGGCCCCTCGGCCAGGGCCTCTGCCCTGGCCGAGGCAAGGGCATTGGCCCTGGCCGAGGCCAGGGTCGGCCAGGCCGGCAGGCCGTGGCCGAGGCCGGCCGTGGCCGAGGCCGGCCATGGCCGGCCTGGCCTTGGCCGGCCACTGCCGGCCTGGCCATGGCCGGCCATGGCTTGGCCATGGCCGGTCATGGCCAAGGCCATTTGGCATTGGCCGGCCATGGCCCCTTTGGCCATGGCCGGCCACCCCCTTTGAATGGGGTTGCCGCACACACTCCTCCCCCTTGATGGGGTGGTCGCCGGTGGTTATTGGCCGTAGCCAACCCCCTCCGCTTGGGGAGGGGGGGTGCATGGCCTTCATAGCCCATTTGGCCATGGTGCACATGCACCAAGTTTCATCTTCCCCGATGGAAATAACTACCACCTTCTTCCTCGATGAAGCACATGTTCGTCGATGAAGCACCCGTTCGTCGAGAAATTAGTTATTTCCTAATGGCCGTGTGCCAAAAATGAATAACATACTACGTGAACGGTCGGTTCTTCCCGTCACGGAGAGTTCCTACCATATCCGTAATGATAGGAGACCCTAACGTGAGAAGAACAACCGCTGCGTTCTCTCCGTCACGAAGCGTTCCTACCATATCCGTAATGGTAGGATACCCATTCGTGAAAAAGACAACGACTCGTTCATAGTTTCGACGGGGCGGCGGTTTGACCGGGGCGAACCCGTATGGCTCTGATACCAATGTAGGATCCTGCCAAAACAGAGTTAGGATCGATAAATAAAGTTGAGACTTACGCTTGCGTATGCGGCACGGTAGTCTCTGAACTTTGCCTTCGGATTCGCCACGACGGATCGAGTCTTCTCACGAACGGAATAAGGCTACTAAATCCACAATCTAAATCTCTACTTTAGATTAAGAACTTGGATAAAGAGAGAGAAAGGATTTCGGCAGAGCTTCGCTAGAATGAAATGCATGCAAGAAATGCCATGCAAAAGTGTAAGGAAATGGCTAACCCTTGGGTCTTATTTATAGCCCCCCAAGGTAGTTATTTTAGGGTAAATTGTTCCTTTGGAACAATTTAACTAAAGCGTACCATCACACATGGCACATTATAAGCTTAAGTTGTACCATATGCATGGTACAACATAAGCTTAAGATATTCCCCCTTTATTAGCCATATGTCGCATGCACTTATGCATATATAATGCGACTTTCCCACTCATCCAGAGATCCTCTCCGCAAGGGAACAGATTCCCTTCGCACACGACTTCGTGTACGCGACGTTCGAGGTCCGTATTCCCTCGTACATCCCCCACAAGGGTGTATAAACGTCTTCCATATCCAACACTAATAGGATGACACCTACGCACGAGCATTTACGGAGCTGAGGGCTTACCTGCAAAGCCCACTGCTGCTCGCTAAGCCCGAGGAGGGAGAGCAGCTGGGGTTATACCTGGCCACCAATGAAGAGGCCGTCAGCTTAGTCTTAATCAAGGAGGTTAAGGGCGTGCAGCGGTTGGTCTACTATGCGAGCCGGGTGCTTCGAGAGGCGGAGACTCGTTACAACCCCTTAGAGAAGGTCGCCTACTGTCTAGTCACAACAGCGAGGAAGCTCCGGCCGTACTTCCAGGCCCACGCCATCGCTGTCCACAACAACCTGCCCCTCGAGAAGAACCTGAAGAGGTTAGAGCAGTCGGGCAGAATGCTCAATTGGAGCGTCGAGCTCACCGAGTTCGACATAGTGTGCAAAGCCCGGATGGTGATCAAGGGCCAGGCACTGGCGGACTTCGTGGTGGAGTGCACTATGGAAGACCTTCCGGAGGACCAGCCGGACGCACTGCCGGCGGCTGCATCCCAACAGGCAATGGGAGTAGCTGGACCCTCAAGGCCCATCCAAGAGGAAGCAGGCAGATTATGGATCGTTAACGTCGACGGATCGGCCACAGGATCCGGAATGGGGGCAGGCATCGTCATCCAAATGCCCGACGGATGTCTGCTGGAGTACGCCCTGCGCTTTAACTTCCCGGCAACCAATAATGTCGCGAAGTACGAGGCCATGGTCAATGGGCGAAAACTCTACCGAGCTATGGGGGCCACAAACGTGCTGTTGCTGAGCAACTCGTGGCTCGTCGTCCAGCAGGTCCAGGGGAGCTTCGAGGCCCGGGAGGAGGTGATGAAGCGCTACCTTAAGCGCACCCAGGCCGAGCTCCAGAAATTCAAGAAAGCGGAGGTCCAGCACCTACCTCGCTCCAACAATCTCCGGGCCGACACCCTGTCAAAGCTGGCATCCTCCTCCCCGACCGAAATTGGGAAGGCCGTCTACGTCGAGAATCTGCTAATGCCTACCATTGAAGAAGGGGAATTTATGTGTGTCGGCCAGACAGCGACGTCTATGAACCTAATAATGAAATACTTGGAGACTGGGGCCCTACCAGAGGAGCAGCTAGAAGCCAAGAAGATCAAGAGGCATGCCTTGTCGTTCGTGCTCTTCGACAGAGTGTTGTACCGCTGGCGCCGCGCAAGCTTCGACATCCTGTCGTACCTGAAGTGTCTGGGGCCGGAGCAAGCTGAACAAGTCATCCGCGAGGTACACGAGGGATTCTGCAGAAACCACTACGGCGGGTGCACTATCACCCACAAGATAGTGTGCCAGGGGTACTACTGGCTAACCTTGATCCACGATACGGCCTAGTATGTCAAGAAGTGTGAGGCGTGCCAGAAGTTTGGCCGACACACGATGGTGCCTCCAACCAACCTGGTGCCTATTCTAAGCCAGGTCACATTTGTCAAGTGGGGGCTTGACATCCTCAGACCCTTCCCGAAGGCCTCCAAGGGGAGGAAATATCTGGTCGTCGCCGTTGACTACTTCACCAAATGGGTCGAGGCCGAGCCCTTAGCACGCATCATATGGACGGACATGAAGAACTTCATCTAGAAATCCGTGATCTGCCGCTTTGGGATACCCCGTTCCATAGTGACAGATAACGGGAGGCAGTTTGATTGCGAGGGCTTCTGAGATTTCTGTTCGGGCTGGGGGATCAAGCTTCACTTCGCATCTATCACACACCCTCAGTGCAATGGGATGGCGGAGGCAGCAAACAAGTGCATATTGGGCCCCCCTAAAGAAGAAGGTTGATGACGCTCTCGAAACTGGGGTGGACGAACTGCCGGGCATTCTTTGGTCGTATCGCACAACCCACAAAGCTTCGACCGGAGAAAGCCCGTTCATGCTGGTGTTTGGGTCGGAAGCGATCGTTCCCGTGGAGGTTGGAGAGGAAACTCTTCGGCTTCGGTACTTCGACGAAGACATCAATATGGAGGGTCTCAGCCTCAGCCTCGAGCTCATCGATGAAGCAAGAGATCGAGCTCTGACGAACCTCGTCCGTCACAGCCAAAGGATGGCCTGACACTACGACTCCCGTGTCAAGAAGCGAAGCTTCAGGATCGGCGACTTGGTCCTCAGAGACGCCACCTTCAAGCCATAGACCGCTCGCCGAAGGAAGCTGACATCGAAATGGGAGGGGCCCTATGAAATCATCGACAACGTCGGGCCGGCCACATATATCCTGGCAACCCTGGACGGGGGCGAGCTGGCTCACCCGTGGAATGCAGAACACATACTGAAATACTATTAGTGATTGTGAGTTTTTAATAAAATACTTTATTTTCTGCACACTTCCAAATTTTTCCATCTCCACTTGAAAATTTCAGTTTAACGCACACGACTCCGGGGCAAGCCTAAAAAGCTTTGCCACCCAAACTGGAGAAAAAGGGCACGGGCTGAGCTATGGCTCCCTCTCCCCCTCAACTGAAGACTCTGGGGCAGTATCCGTTCTCGCCACCCAAACCGGAGAAGGGCACGGGCCGAGCTACACGCTCGCTCCCCCCTTAAGTAAAGACTCCGGGGCAAGCCTAAAAAGCATCGCCATCCATACTGGAGAAAAAGGACACGGGCAGAGCTATGGCTCCATCCCCCCTCAACTGAAGACTCCGGGGCAGGATCCATCCTCGCCACCCAAATCGGAGAAGGGCACGGGTCGAGCTACGTGCTCGCTCTCCCCTCAAGTAAAGACTCCAGGGCAAGCCTAAAAAGCTTCGCCACCCAAACTGGAGAAAAAGGGCATGTGCCGAGCTACGGCACCCTCCCCCGCTCACATGAAGACTCCGGGGCAGGATCCGTCCTCGCCACCCAAACCGAAGAAGGGCACGGGCCGAGCTATGCGCTCGCTCCCCCCTCAAGTAAAGACTCCGGGGCAGGATCCATCCTCGCCACCCAAACCGGAGAAAGTCACTGACCGAGCTATGTGCTCGCTTCCCCCTCAAGTAAAGACTCCGGAGCAAGCCTAAAAACTTCACCGCCCAAACTGGAGAAAAAGGGCACGGGCCGAGATACGGCTCCTACCCCTCAACTGAAGACTCTGGGGCAGGATCCGTCCTCGCCACCCAAACCGGAGAAGGGCACGGGCCGAGCTACGCGCTCACTCCCCCCTGAAATAAAGACTCCAGGGCAAGCCTAAAAAGCTTCGCCACCCAAACTGAAGAAAATGTCATGCACCGCTTCCCAAAACGTCGGAAGTGAGACGTGACTAAGGCCTGCATGGGCCAGAGCTACGAGGCTCAGACCCAATAAGCGTCTGTAGGGATACCATTTTAAGATTACTGGTTCTTGCATTTATAAAAATTTCGTAACAACAGAAAGTACTGAAAGAAAAATGCATTCATTTTATTCCATCAAGATATCCAGAAGTACAAGAGTCTAAAAAGGAAAGTAATGCCCAGTATGGCAACAACAACAGAAAGGAAACTAATGGTGCAAGCACCCAACCTAGGCAAAAAAGTAAAACGGTGCTACGCACCCAAACCACGAACTACGAAAACTCCAAGGTCAGTAACTGAGGAACCCCTAAGACTGGTCCTCACTCAGGTCGTACTCCTGATCAACAACGTACTCCTGCTCCAAGCCCTCTGATAGCTCTGGCTCATCTTCGTACTCTAGCTCACTACCTGACGTACAACACCCAAGAGGAAAAGGAGCTATACGTCAGGTAAAGTCTACAAGAAAGGGTTAGACTCTACTGCAAGAGTGAAACAAGTTTTAACAATGTTTTACTGGTTGAATTACATGCAATTGTGATGTTATGGCAGTTATACAATTATGCAAGGGAAGTAAAAACGGAGTGGAAAAGTAAACGCGACAAGCTATAGCCAAAGCGTGTGCTACTGGCTATAGGACAGGACTGGACAGGACATGACAAGACAAGAAGTACCGTGTGTGTCATGAAAGGTTCACGCCTTACGGTTTGAGGGGGATCAAACCCTCTCCCCGTGCAACCGCTCAACCCTACCCACCCAAGTGCACAAGACAAGACAATATAGGACCACTAACTCTGCTAGGTAAGTGCCTCTATCCCCACGGTCTGCAGGGACACTCACTCTGCTAGGTGAGTGCCAGGCTTCCCGTAGGTGAATCTGTACCAATGTATAGGACCACTCACTCTGCTAGGTGAGTGCCTCTATCCCCACAGTTTGTAGGGTATCTCTCACTCCGCTAGGTAAGCGACGACCGTCCCGTAGGTGTAACAGTAACAAAGATCACCCACTCTGCTAGGTGAGCGTCTTATTGCCCGTAGGCTGTGTAAGACAGGACGTGCAAGATGTTCATGACATGGCAAGAGTAAAGTTGTTCTAGGGTGTCCACACACATGCACACACAGAATAATCATAAGGTGTCAGTTGTTGTTGTTTGTGCTTAGACTTCGTCGTCAAGTCTAAGCTGTCAAGGGGGTCTCGGATGCTATCATTTCGCATCTGGTTCTCTTTAAATTTACTTTAACTTCCTAAGAAGGAGATGGCCTATGGCCGTAAGTACACACGTGTAAACACTTGCCTGCGGAGGCGAGTGCGTCGTCTGTCTGGAGCGTCTCGTCGAAGAGGTGCGTCAGCGAGGGTCCGTCTGAAACGGGTCAACAGCGATGTCAGGACATGATTTCCATCATTCCTATTAAAGTTCATTTCTAGGTTCAACAAGGCTTTCCTAGCAGTCAAAGTCACGTTTTTGTTTTGGTTCAGCCTAATCGACGATCTATCCTATGTGCACAGATATTCAAGTCCTTCATCGATGTCTAAGATTTAGCAACATTTTAAAGGAGCAGAAAAGTAAATTTAATTATTGTTGACGATTTTTAGATTAAGTTTTCGATTCTCTACGGTGTGGGTTCTTGCTACGCGTTAGAGGGCTAACCTTTTTGACGTTTGATCGAAGAGCGGATGTCGAGTCTGAACGGCGATGGATCTACGTCGTCAGCAACGTCTCGACCATGGGTAGCGCAGCGAGACACTTTTGGACAGCGAGGTGGAGGCATGAACAGTGAGCAAACGTCGAGATCTCTCCCGTTGCGGGTAGCGCAACGGATCTACACAGCGGTGGCAACGTCAGGGGAAAACACGCGACTTCGGCGATGCGCGTAAACTCTGAGGAGTAAAGGGGGCTACCAGGGATTGAAGGAGGTCAGTGGGGGGTTGATCGGCCTGGTGGGTGGCCGACGACATCTACGCACGGCGGTGGGCGGCCATGAGAAGATGAAGAGGACAGATTTGCACAACGTTTGTTGTCGTGCATCGCAGCATAAAAGCAGCGACCGGAGGGGTCAAAGGAGACTTGCAGTAGATAAAGGGGTTCGAGGGGGATATAATGGTGGTGGAGTGGTCACCGGAGGTGGCCGGAGGTGGCCGGAGGTGGCCGGAGGTGGCCGGGCGTCGGGGTTTTCCAGCGATGACGCAGATATGTCAAAACTGCTGTTAGGGCTTGGTTTCAAGAGGATTTCGAGGAGATAGAGATGAGAGAAGTGAGGGAGGAGAGTTGCAGTTGATAGGAAAACTTGAGGGGAGTCGAGTGGAGGTGGCGAAGGCCGTCGGAGATGGCCAGAGAGGGGTGGCCGGTCGTTTTCAGGGGAGATGGCTGTAGATCTGGGTTTTTGTGTTTTGAGAGGGAGAGAGAGAGAGAGAAGGAGGGAGAGAGAAGGGAGGAGGGGGGTTGCAGATGATAGGGGAGATCGAGGGGGATCTGAGGGAGGCAGAGACGGCTGGAGGGGGTCGTCGGAGCGGCAGCGGCGCCGTTTTGAAGCGACGGCAGCGGCTGTCCAGAAATGCTGCGGCCAAGGGCTTTTTGAGGGCTTTTTGATGAAGGAAAGAGAGGAGATAGGAGAGGGGAAGGAGGAGGAGGAGTTGCCGGACTTGGGGGGGCAGCCGATGGCCGCTGGCGTCGAGAAAAAAATGCGCAATGATAAGCAAAATGGCGGCCGGCCTGGTGCTATGCGTGAGATGCTAGGTTAGGGGCTGTTTTGATTTTTAAGTTAGAAGAATTGCTAAATGGGGTATGATTGGGGTATATTTAGGTGACTAGGAGAGAGGGTATGTGAGAGGAGGGGGGTGTAGTTAGGGGTACCAAATATAGGGGGAAATATTTCATGCTACGCATAAGGGATTCCCTAAAGATTATGGATTTGAAATTTGAAAATTGCTTAGGCTTAATGGGCGTGAAAGTGATTAGTGGGTTTGGTTGGGCTAGGGGTGTCCAAAAAATACAAAAAAATATCTGGACGACCGTGATGATGCTAGGCTCGAGGGTACCATGGTCAATTGCGTGTTTGGTCCATGAAAAACGAACTAAAAATAAAAAGGTCTGACGACTAAGTCTAAAGCTACGACGACTGTACAATCAAAGCTGATTTGTGGGAGAACGACCCCGTGAAATGATGTTCACTAAAAATCCCACAAATAACTACTCTTCCATACGGTCACAACGACGTATCACATCGCATAGTCTGGATCAAAGAAGAGACAAAAAATAAATACACACACGAAAGAGTCGTATGCGATAAAATACTAACGGTCGAAAAGCGGCCGTTACATTCTACCCACCTTAGAAATGATTCCTCCCTCGGAATCTCTTATAATAATAATAATAATATCTATATACCCTTATACTCGCAACTCCCATATTCCACATAATGATCGCTAATCCTACAACTTCAACCAGCGTTCCACAACAATTCATCACTACTCGTCTTTCACTGTATAATGCTATGTCTAAAATCACATCCAAACACTTAACTATAGACCCATCACTGACGTTCAAATTTCCATCTCCAAGTTCTCATAAAAAATAATAATCATCTTCTCATACCATACTACTCCACTAAGCATCATCGCTCAATAACATCTTTAAATTTCTCAATCTCTTTCCAATATTAATCAATCGCTAAAATGATGTTCTAGCCAATCACCAATCTAAGACAACAACTTTGTCTATCTTATAACTCCTTTCACAAATCAACAATCGCATTGTCCTCAATACACGTCATATCGTCCCATAAATTTATCCGCCAAATTGACCTATCAAAATCACATCTTATCCTTACTCACTATAACTAATCCCAACCAATATTAAATCCGTCTACCTAACCATCCATTCATCTCAACACGTCGTGTTATTCCCAATGTCTTCTCACGTCAACTTAATAATCAAGTCTTGATGCTTTAAATGCTCTACTCATTTCATGATCACTCTAAATCATACTATAACTCCATATCTACTCACATCTACCACTCGTCCAAGTTTCAGATCTGATAAGTACTCATCCCCATGTGTACAATTTCATCTAACTAGAATTCTACATTGAGTCCTTTATACATTGGTATTATTTAAAAATAAATAAATAAGTCTTGGACACCTCATTCTTTTCATCCCAAAGAAATTCTAATCTAATATCCTTGTGTTCAAAATCAATCAATCACCGGTACAACATATCTCATCTCACTCTAAGTCTACTCGCAAACATAATCCTATAAGAATAATAGCTAGTACTAACAATATAACAACAACAAGAAAAAAAATAACACTTCGAAGAGGGAAAGAAGGGAAAAGAAAGTTTAGGGCCAATGACATATTTAAAAATATGTGGAAACGTGTGGAGTTGTGGTATTGGATGAGGAAGATAGGGGATTGTGATCTTGTCTGCTAGTCTCAAAACTTTAAAGATTTGATTTAAAAGGAAACAAAAAGGTTTTGATACAATCACATGCATCCAAAAAAAGCTAAACTATGATATAAAAAACTAAGTCTATGGAATTACCTGCAATGATGCCATCCACAGCCGTCATGGTATTAGCTCCACAAACAATAGATCCTCTCTGGGCAGGCGCTCTACTCTGCTGTGGAGCTGGCACTCCGACTACGGCATGACGCGATCTCGGGCAATCTATAACGGCGTGTGTGGCAGCTCCACATGCCAGACACAAACCCAGCTTCTTCCTGCAAGTGTTCTACTGATGCCCTGGCTTGCCGCAGAAAAGGCATTGGCCCTTCATCTGATGCTGAGCAGGTGCTCCTGGCCTCTTAAAAGGCACTGACTGAACTGGTCTCATAGCTGGCCCAGCAAGAGGCATGTACTGCTCTATCGGTCTCTTTCCTCCACCAGCATGAGGATCAGGGAGGCGTTCTATGATCTCATAATTCCTGGCTGCATTCAACACAGCTCCCATGGTCGAAAAGTCTGCCGTGGACATGGAAGCCTGAATCTTCGGGTGCAGCCCCTGACGAAACCGATCAGCTCAGTTCTCTTCCTTCTTAACCATATCCGAGGCGAAACAACTGAGCATCTCGAACTCCGCCTCGTACTCATCAACCGTCATATTCCCCTGCTTCAGATTCACAAATCAGCTCAACAGCTCCCTCTTTGCAGCCTTAGGGAAATACTTCTCTCTGAACATGGACTTGAAAGTCTTCCACTCCACTGGCTTCTGCAGACGCCTCTCCTCAATGTGCCACCAGTTCCTAGCATTCTCGGTCAGCTGCATCTTTGCTATCTCAACTCTGGTATCCTCAGGAATCTTTGTAGGTACCAACTTCTCTTCTGTGCTCTGAATCCACTCATCAGCACCCAAAGGTCCTTCCTTCCCAGAAAATGTCTTTGGCTGAAGCTCATTGAACTGCTTAACTCCAGGAGCAGCTCGAAGTGCAGGCGGGGGCGGCGGTGGTGCAACCAGAGCAGCTCGGGCAGCACGGTTGGACTGCTCAACCAAGTGGTGATGAACATCCAATATCTCCCTCATCACGCCCAGAAATTGGCGAAACTCGCCACCTTGGCCATCCAGGGCCCTATCAGCTGAAGATCCGGCTCGGGTAGTGTGTCCTCCCGACATCCTATTGACAGGGAAAACCCAAATTAGACTCGTACAAGATAAATTGGAGGTTAAAAATGAATGTGAGTAATACTATTGCTACGAACTTTTATAATTGCACGACCTGCATGGGCCACCAATAAAACCTGTCACGCCCCGCTTCCCAAAACGTCGGAAGTGAGACGTGACTAAGGTCCGCATGGGCCAGAGCTGCGAGGCTCAGACCCAATAAGCATCTGTAGGGATACCATTTTAAGATTACAGATTCTTACATTTATAAAAATTTTGTAACAACAGAAAGTACTGAAAGAAAATGCATTCATTTTATTCCATCAAGATATCCAGAAGTACAGGAGTCTAAAAAAGAAAGTAATGCCCAGCATGGAAACAATAACAGAAAGGAAACTAATGGTGCAAGCACCCAACCTAGGCAGAAAAGTAGAACGGTGCTACGCACCCAAACCATGAACTACGAAAACTCCAAGGTCAACAACTGAGGAACCCCTAAGACTGGTCCTCGCTCGGGTCGTACTCCTGATCAGCAACGTACTCCTGCTCCAAGCCCTCCGGTATCTCTGGCTCGTCTTCGTACTCTGGCTCAGAACCTAACGTACAACACCCAAGAGAAAAAGGAGCTGTACGTCAGGTAAAGTCTACAAGAAAGGGTTAGACTCTACTACAAGTGTGAAACAAGTTTTAACAATGTTTTACTGGTTGAATTACATGCAGTTGTGATGTTATGGCAGTTATACTATTATGCAATGGAAGTAAAAATGGAGCGGGAAAGTAAACACGACAAGATATAGCCATAGAGTGTGCTACTGGCTACAGGACTAGACAGGACAGGAGAGGACAAGACAAGAAGTACCGTGTGTGTCACGAAGGGTTCACACCTTATGGTTTGAGGGGGATCAAACCCTCTCCCCATGCGACCGCGCAACCCTACCCCACCCAAGTGCACAAGACAAGACAATATAGGACCACTCATCCTGCTAGGTGAGTGCCTCTATCCCCACGGTCTGCAGGGACACTCACTCTACTAGGTGCGTGCCGGGCTTCTCGTAGGTGAATCTGTACCAATTTATAGGACCACTCACTCTGCTAGGTGAGTGCCTCTATCCCCACGGTCTGTAGGGTATCTCTCACTCTGCTAGGTGAGCAACGAACGTCCCGTAGGTGTAACTGTAACAAAGATCACCCACTCTGCTAGGTGAGCATCTTATTGCCTGTAGGCTGTGTAAGATTGGACGTGCAAGATGTTCATGACATGGAAAGAGTAAATTTGTTCTAGGGTGTCCACACGCACGCACGCACAGAATAGCCCTAAGGTGTCAGTTGTTGTTGTTGTTGTTTGTGCTTAGACTTCGTCGTCAAGTCTAAGCTGTCAAGGGGGTCCCGGATGCTATCATTTCACATCTGGTTCTCTTTAAATGTACTTAACTTTCTAATAAGGAGATGACCTAAACGTGGCCGTAAGTACACAAGTGTAAACACTTGCATGTGGAGGCGAGCGCGTCGTCTGTCTAGAGCATCTTGTCGAAGCGATGCGTCAGCGAGGGTCCGTCTGAAACGGGTCAATGGCGATGTCAGGACACATTTTCCATCATTCCTATTAGAGTTCATTTTTAGGTTCAACGGGGCTATCCTAGCAGTCAAAGTCACGTTTTTGTTTTGGTTCAGCCTAATCGACGATCTATCCTATGTGCATAGATATTCAAGTCCTTCGTCAATGTCTAAGATTTAGCAACGTTTTAAAGGAGCAGAAAAATAAATTTAATTATTGTTAACGATTTTTAGATTAAGTTTTCGATTCGCTATGGTGTGGGTTCTTGCTACGCGTTAGAGGGCTAACCTTTTTGACGTTTAATCGAATAGCAGATGTCGGGTCTGAACGGCGATGGATCTGCGTTGTCAGCAACATCTTGGCCGTGGGTAGTGCAGCGAGAAACTTCCGAACAGCGAGGTGGAGGCACAAACAGTGAGCAAATGTCGAGATCTCTCCCGTTGCGGGTAGCACAACTGATCTATACGGTGGCGGCAATGTCGGGGGAAAACACGCGAGTTCGGTGATATGCGTGAACTCTGAGGAGCAAAGGGGTCTGCTAGGGATTGAAGGAGGTCAGTGGGGGGTTTCTCTGCCTGATGGGTAGCCGACGGCGTCTGCGCACGACGGTGGGTGGACGTGAGAAGACGAAGAGGACAGATTTGCACAACGGTCATTGTCATGCATCGCAGCGGAAAAGCAGTAACCAGAGGGGTAAAAGGAGACTTGCAATAGATAAAGGGGTTCGAGGGGGATCTAATGGTGGTGGAGTGGTCACCGGAGGTGGCCGGAGGTGGCCGGGCATCGGGTTTTTCCGGCGATGGCGTAGATCTGTCAAAACTGCCGTTAGGGCTTGGTTTCAAGGGGATTTCGAGGAGATAGAGATAATAGAAGTGAGGAAGGAGAGTTGCAGTTGATAGGAAAACTTGACGGGAATCAAGTGGAGTTGGCGACAGCTGTCGGAGATGGCCGGAGAGTGGTGGTCGGCCGTTTTCAGGCGAGATGGCGACAGATCTGGGTTTTTGTGTTTTGAGAGGGAGAGAGAGAAGGAGGGAGAGAGAAGGAAAGAGGGGGGTTGCAGATGATAGGGGTGGTCGAGGGAGATCCGAGGGAGGCAGAGACAGCTTGAGGGGGTAGTTGGAGCGGCGACGGTGCCGGTTTGAAGCGGCGGCGGCGGCTGTCCAGGAATGCTGCGGCCAAGGGCTTTTTGATGAAGGAAAGAGAGGAGATAGGAGAGGGGAAGGAGGAGGAGGAGTTGCCGGACTTGGGGGGCAGCCGGTGGCCGCTGGCGTCGAGAAAAAAACGTGCAAGGAGAAGCAAAATGGTGGCCGGCCTGGTGCTGTGCGTGAGATGCTAGGTTAGCGGCTGTTTTGATTTTTAAGTTAGAAGAATTGCTAAATGAGGTATGATTGGGGTATATTTAGGTGACTAGGAGAGAGGGTATATGAGAGGAGGGGGGGTGTAGTTAGGGGTACCAAATAGAGGGGGCAATATTTCATGCTACGCATGAGGGATTCCCTAAGATTAGATTAGGGATTTGAAATTTTAAATTTGCTTAGGCTTAATGGGCTTGAAAGTGATTAGTGGGTTTGGTTGGGTTAGGGGTGTCCGAAAATTACGAAAAAAATATCAGGACGACCGTGACGACGAGAGGCTCGAGGGTACGTTTGTCAATCATGCGTTTGGTCCATGAAAAACGAACTAAAAATAAAAAGGTCCGACGACTAAGTCTAAAGCTACGACGACTCTACAATCAAAGAAGATTTGTCGGAGAACAACCCATGAAATGACGTTCACTAAAAATCCCACAAATAACTACTCTTCCATACGGTCACAACGACATATCACATCGCATAGTCCAGATCCAAGAAGAGACAAAAAATAAATATGCAGACGAAAGTGTCGTATGCGCAAAATTCTAACGGTCGAAAAGCGGCCGTTATAGAAAAAGGGCACGGGCCGAGCTACGGCTCCCTCCTCCCCTCAACTGAAGACTCCAGGGCAGGATCCGTCCTCACCACCCAAACCAGAGAAGGGCACGGGCCGAGCTACGTGCTCGCTCCCCCCTCAAGTAAAGACTCCGGGGCAAGCCTAAAAAGCTTCACCACCTAAACTGGAGAAAAAGGGCAAGGGTCGAGCTACGGCTCCCTTCCCCCCTCAACTGAAGACTCTAGGGTAGGATCCGTCCTCGCCACCCAAACCGGAGAAGGGCACAGGCCGAGCTACGCGCTCGCTCCCCCCTCAAGTAAAGACTCCGGGGCAGGATCCGTCCTCGCCACCCAAACCGGAGAAGGGCACGGGCCGAGCTACGCGCTCGCTCCCCCCTCAAGTAAAAACTCCAGGGTAGGATCCGTCCTCCCCACCCAAACCGGAGAAGGGCACTGGCCGAGCTACGCGCTCGCTCCCCCCTCAAGTAAAGACTCCGGGGCAAGACTAAGAATCTTTGCCATCCAAACTGGAGAAAAAGGGCACGGGCCGAGCCACGGCTCCATCCCCCCCTCAACTGAAGACTCCGGGGCAGGATATGTTCTTGCCACCCAAACTGGAGAGCCATATGCGGGGTAGGCGACGGCCCAATACCCGTCCGACTATAGATGTTGCGGGGAGGCGACGGCCTAATACCCGCCCTCTCAGAGACTCCAGGGCAAGCTTACGGAGCTTCGCCACCCAAACCCAGAGAAGGGCACGGGCCGAGCTACGCACTCGCTCCCCCCTCAAGTAAAGCCTCTGGGGCAAGCTTACGCATCTTCACCACCTAAACTGGAGAAGGTCAGGCTTACGGAGCTACGCCACCTAAATCAAGGGAACGAGTATCCATGCCAGTGCAGGCCTCGTGCAGGGCTAAAACCTCCAGTCAATACACGGTTCCGATAAAGTAAGCCCCTGATGCGACCTGTCATAACAAAAGGACACTCGGGAAGCCTGTCATTAATGACAGCGTGCCCCCCGAGAGGGGCAAGCTGGACGCTTCATGTTTGACACCGCCTGGCAAAAGTGGGTTCGAATGA